>CM067577.1:7543771-8143771 GCA_034336665.1 Luscinia megarhynchos | reverse complement strand
TGGGCAGAGGCTGAGAGAGAGGCCCTGCCTGGGTGTTTGTGGCAGGGAAATGTCCCACATGTCCCACCCTGTGCAAGCACTCAAGGGAATGAGTTATTCCTCTGAGCTTGGGGCTGTCGTGGCTCTGTGTCCATGCCCGTGCTGTTCCTGTGCATCCTTCCCATGGGCATCCCTGCACTCCCCTCCTTTGCCTGGGTCTGGCATTGCCCTCCTCTCCAGCACCACATTTTCCTGCAAGGAGGGAAACTCTTGCTGGCTCTCCCCATGGAGAAAGGTGCCTTAGGGAGTGGGCCTGGTGGAGGGTCCATTGGTGTCTCCCCTGTGTCCCTGTGTCCCCAGTGTGCCACTGCCCAAGGGTGGTTCTGGATTTGCTGCTGGAGGTCCCAGGCAGCACGTGGTGAAACATTCCAGAATGATGAAGCATTCTGCACTGACCAAGCCATGGTACCACCAAAGAACTTTTCTCTCATGGTCTCACATGGTAGCAAGTCCTGTGGGCTCCTCTGAGTGTCAGACTCGGCGGCTCCATGTCCCATGGGACTGTCAGCCTCTCCAAAGCCCTGTTTTATTTACTGAGTGCTGCTGCTCCATAAATCTGTGTGACTGGCTTGTTATTTCTGTCATCACTAATTAGCATAAAGAGTTTGGAAACTGTTGCTGGGGGATTAAAGACTTCCCAGGCAAGTCTCAAAAAGGAAATGCTCAGAGTAGGAGCTGAGAAGGAGAATTCCATTCCCAGGAGTGTGGGGTGGTTCTCTTGGAGGGTCTCACCAATCCATGGCATCCCAGAGTCTGTTTTGCAAGAGGATCTTCTGTTCTGTCCTGCAGGAGCTCAATACATCACGTGTCTGGCAGGCAACCACACCGAAGAAGCTGAGTTTGTCATCCTCTTCACATCTGTCCACCCTGGGAACCTCACTGAGGAGACCTGCAGTGCCCTCTGTTACTCCCAAGACCAGGAATATGGGGCTTTCAGCTCCCAGGGGCAGTGTTTGTGTGGAACTGCCCACGAATCAAACTCTTCCTCCGGCTGTTTGCCATTTTGCACTGAGCATTTGTCTGGGCAGGGCTGTGCTGGCCCCTCACTCATCCCCTTGCCCTTCCAGGCACAGCTGCCTGTGTCTTTCACAGGACTCCAGCCCCAGTACAGCCTGGACCAGCCTGTGCTCTTCAATGTCAGTATTCCCATTGTCAGCACTTTACTGTGGGATTTTGGGGACCACAGCAAGGTTCTCAACACCACTGGACACACGGCTGTGCACAGCTACGCCTTACCCGGGCACTACAATGTCACTGCCACCATCCTTGTGGGCTCCAGGCTGCTGTCTGAGCAGGCAGAGATCGAGGTGGTGGCTCCACCCCAGCAGCTGGAACTGCAGTGTCCTTCCTTGGTCGTGGCAAACGAGAGCCTGGACATCCAGATCCGCAACAGAGGCGGCACGGGGCTGGTGGTGCTCTACGGGATCACTGCGGAGCCTGGAGAGCTGGGCAGGGGTGAGCAGGGCTCCTGGGCTGCTGGGAGGGTGCCACTGCCTCCTGGGCCTCCCTTTGCCTCCCAATGAGGGGTGGCTCCTCTGGGCACTCTGGCTGAGCAGTGGTCTGCTCTTTAACAGCAATGGGATTTGTTGGCTGCAGGGCTGGGACATTCCTGGAGTCTCTCTGCCCAGAGGAGCTTGGGTGTGTGGCTTGTAGAGAGGACATCACCCTTGTGTTCTTTCTGCAGCAGTTCACCCCATGTGCCCCCCTGAGAGTTTGGTTTTCCCTGGAAACAACCACTGCTATCAGCTGGTGGTGGAGAAGGCGGAGTGGCTGGAGGCACAGCGGCACTGCCAGGAGCTTGGGAATGGAGACCTGGCTTTTGTCAGCAGCCCCGACATCCAGAGCTTCCTGGTAGCTCATGTCATCAGGTGAGTGAGGAGGGGAAGGGTTGGCATCACTTAGGGACAGGTTTTGGGTTCCTGAGGGCACATCTGCAGAGGGATCTGAGCATGAGGAGATGGTGGGGCTGAGGCTGCTGGACAAAGGAGAAAAGAGCAGAGCTTGAGCCCTTGCTGGGCTTGGCTTCTTTCCTTAAAGGCTGTGCTGGGAAGAAGAGGAATGGAGCAGAATGGCTGGAAATCACAACTGGGAATTGAGAGGTTGGGGGGCTTCTTGTACCCTGTGTTTGTGCCTGTGGATGCCTCTGAAATGTGAAAAGGGATTCTGTGCCCTAGACACAGCTGCAGCCCAAAGCCCAGACCCTTTCTCCTCCTGTATTTCTCATCCTGGGAAGCAGCAGTGCTCCTCTCCAGCAGCATCTGCTCCACCTCAGGACTGGGCTTTATAAACAGAGAGTGCTGCAAGTGTCAGCCTTTGATTAAATCCGCCCCTCTGAGTGCCCTTTCTCCAGCCAGTCATTCCAGGGAAGGGAGGACAAGCAGCAGAGCTCTCTGGGCCTGACAGCCCCTGTCAGCACTCCCAGCTGCAGCTGTGGGACACAGGCTCCTCACAAACACATCCCAGAAAGCACAAGCAAGGAACAGCTGCGTGTGACGTGGGCTCTGAACTCCTGCTCGAGGGCTGACAGCCCCTTCTTCCCTAACTTGTATCCCTGCCCTGTTCCCTTCACACGGGGCTGCATCCTGGGATTGCAAACATGTGTTCCCTGCTCTGGGGAAGGGAGGCTGGCCCTCTGCACGGGTTGGGAGCTGCTCGTGGGTGCCGGGATGTGGCAGGAATCGCGTGTGGAGCCGCCGGGCTGCGGCACACGGAAATCATGAGAGCTCCGAGGGAACGAGGCTGTTCCCCAGCTGCTGCCCCACAGCCTCTGCTCCCCCGCCTCCTCCAGTCCTTGTATTTATTTTACTAATCCCTGCAGATAAACATGAAGGAGGCAGCTCCAGGATGTGATTTCCCTGGTGATAAAAGGGCCGAGCCGCAGGATTTTGGAACGTCCAGCTTCCCATAGTTCCTTGTGGGAGGATGGCAGAAGCAGTTTCCCTTTAGGGCACTGAGCAGGTCTCCTGTCCTTTGCTGCTGGTGTGGGATGGCATCTCCAGGAGCAGCATGTTCTGAGCTGGTCCCTCCAGAGGATGGGACCATCCGGGGGGACCCCACTTTCTGAGCAGCACAGGGAGACCTTTCAAGCCTCCCCAGGCTTGCTCTGCTCCTGCTGCCCCAGCAGGGCAGCTCAGTCCTTCCTCAGAGGCAGAGGAGATCTCACATCTTGCTTCAAGAAAGGGTGTTCAGAGTCCTCCTGTTCCCCCTGCAGTGGAATGGGCTGTGCAGTAGGGCGGGGTGGGAGCCAGCCAGCAGCTCATCTTTTCGTTATTCCTTTCTTTCTTACTTTTTGATTTTTTTTTCTAATGACTTGCAGTTAGATCATAGCTGGAATTAGAAAAGGAAAATCTCCACTGAGTTTTCCTGATGGCAGCAGGCAGGCTGTTTCCTACCCTGCTCTCCCTAACTCCCTGCCAGTGGTTCAGGAGCAGAACACAGCCCTTATTTATTTTTTAATCTCATTTGCAGTGAAAACTACTGATTCACGGAACAAGTTATTTTTGTCATCATTTTTCAGCATGACCTCATGAATCATTTCGTCTGGCATGAGCCTGGGGGTGGAAAGCCACCAGTTACCACCAGTTATCTCCTCAGTCTGCTCTGCAGAGCTGTGGTACCACCCTGGGAGCACACTGGGGCGTGGCAGGGTTGATGCTCACCTGCAGGAGGGAGTGTGGAGAAGGGGCTGAGAGCTTGGGAGAGTGCAGGATGTTAATATGGAGAAGCTAATGGAAGTTAATGTGGAACAAATGCCTCCCTTGCTGCTGGGTCCCATTAGAAACAACTCTGCAGGCTCTTTGTGGCTGTGAGGGATCTCTCAGCACTTCCCACCAGGATCTCTGCTGGGATTCAGCCAATTTCCAAATGGGGCGGGGACATTTCATCTCCTAAAAGGAGCCTGGCAGTGTCCTGGGTGTGTGGGGTTCAGCTGCCTGCAGTGCTCAGGCCTCTGCCTGTTCCCTCTGGCTGCTGCTTTTCCATGGGGGCTCAGGAGCTCATCAACTCCAGGAGCTGCATCCAGGAGAATTCCCAGACCTGGCACTTGAACTTTAATCCTGCACTGGTGCCAGTCCCACCTGCCCTGGAGAACTGGCTGGTGGTAAATTCCACAGGTCTGCACAGGAAAAGCACAAGTTTTCTCAGGGATTCAGCTTTCCCAGACAGTTCTGTGTGACCAGATCATTCCTCATGACTCAAAACAAGCTTGGCAGAGTCTGGGGGGGTTGTTTGGTGACAGAGTGCTCTGCTCAGAGCGGAGTGAGGCTCAAATCAGCCTGGTCATAGAATCATGGAATGGTTTGGGTTGGGAGGGATCTTAAAACTAATCCAGTTCCACCCCTTGCCATGGCAGGGACACCTGTCCCAGGGTGCTCCAAGCCTTGTCCAACCTGGCCTTGGACATTTCTCAGGATCGAGGGCAGCCACAGCTTCCCTGGGCACACTGTGCCAGAGCCTCCCCACCTGAGGTTCTGATGGTAGAATGGATACTGCAACCCTTTAGTAATTAAAAGTCTCCATGACATGCAGCCCATGTCACCCCGATAGAGCTGCTGTTATTATTTTTAGGGACAACCATACATGGGCAACTGTCCCAGCTCTTTCTAATACTCATGATTTCCTAAAATCCCCCCTCCCCCTTTATTTATTTATTTATTTTTTTAATTTATTTTTTTTTCCAGGAGCCTTGATGTCTGGATTGGATTCAACGATTTTGCAAGCTCTGGAGCACAGCAGAGAGGGGAAGGATTTAATCTGGAGAGCTGTCAGAACTGGCTGCCAGGAGAGCCCCATCCCTCCAACGCTGACCACTGTGTGCGGATGGGCCCCGCGGGCCAGTGCAACACCGACCTGTGCATGGCCAAGCACAGCTACGTCTGCGAGTACAAGCCACAAGGTGGGCTCTGCTTGCCCTGCTGCCTCCCAGGGGGCAGGAGTCCCCTCACTGGCACTGCTGTGGGAAAAGAGGGATGCCTCCAAGGCATCACTCCAAAATGCAACAATATTCCCAAACCCAACTTCAGCCTTAAAGGAAGAGTTTGGCTAACTCCAGTCTTTGCCAAGGGCAGAAGGGAGACAGAGGAGTAGAGTTCTGAGGCAAAGCACTGGAAATAAGCTTTTCACTCTTATTTGAGCAATCTCTGCTGCTGCCAGGATCTGGGGCTGTGGTGCTGCCTTGGTGTCCTTCACTGTTGTATTTTGGGAGATGTTAGGGTGGCTCAAAAGTTGATGAGGTGAGGTGTGATGTGCTGTGCAGGTTTCTGGCTGTTCTGCTTTCTGAATCTTCCACACCAGTGTAGGGAGTAAGAAAGAGAAGTAGAATGGACATGAAAAGGGGAGATTTGTGTAAGAAGGAAAAGCCATGGCCAGAGAGGGCACTGGCCTGGTCAGAGGGGCAGCAGCAGCAGCTGCCCAGTCCCCAGAGAGCCACCAGTGTTTGCCACCAGCTGGTTGTGGCCACATTTCCCAAGTAGTCCAGGGGCACAGGGAAGGATGAGAAGGTGCACCTGGTGCTCAGAAATTCCAAGCAAATCATTAGTTGTTGGAAGGGAGAGTTACTTGCACGCTTCCTAGAACATTGCAGATGGAAATGTTATTTGTGCTGGATGAGAAAGAAATCAAGACAACTGTAAGGAGAAGGAAGCTACAGGATTATGGAACTGCTGCTCTCCTGAGTGGTCCAAGCCCTGCTGCAGCTTCACAGGCTGGAGGGAATGGCCTCAGGTCCTGCTGAGTCTCAGGGGCTCTGTTCCAATATTTCCTTTGTCAACAGGAGTTCTCCTAAACGCCGAAAACTTCTTTGAGGGGGACGCTGAGTTGGGCGCGTACGGGGCCGTGAGGAACGTGGGCGAGGCTGAACTGGCAGATCCGTGGCAGGCTGAGGAGGTGAGGGGGTTTTGCTGGTGCTGCTGCTGCCCAGGGGAGCCCTGGGGACACGGGCAGGTGAGAGCAGTATGTGTTCTGCAGGTGCTGGAGTTCCCGGAGCTGCCCTTCAGGCACCAGGGGTTCCTCACTGCCCTGGAGTTTGTGACACAGGAGCTGCACCAGCCAGTCCAAGCCAGGTTCCAGGTGTACAGACTGATGGATGGAGAAGGTGAGGCTTCTTCTCAATGCCTGTGGGATTGCTGGAGGTGACACCATCAAACTGGCACTGACCTTGTGGCCTCTCTGGTCCTCTGACCCTTAAAGGCTCAGAGGTTTGGTTCTGTTTCTTGAGGAAATCAAAGTGCAGGATCTACAGCCTTGGAGAACTGGTTATCCTGAAGAAAATAACAGAGGGAGAAACCTCTCTCAATGCATGAGTATGTCAGTATAAGGACCATGTGGAGAAGCTCATTAATCTTCTGAGCTGTACTTTTTACTTTGTGAAGACACATGTCAAATGGGAATGTGTTCTGGTCCATCTGGCCCCACGGGTTAACAAGGAAGAACATTTTCCTAAGCCCATTTCTTCCTGATGGATGAGATAATCTAAAAAGCCTTTTATTCCTTGTACAACAGCTCAACAGTCACAGTTTTGGCAACAATTAATTCTGTAGCAGAATGTTTGTTGTAGCTGCGGGGTTGGCTGGTTACAAAAGAATCTTTTTTGACACTGGCAAGCTGATACTTTGACATGGAAACATTAACTTCAGAAAAGTTGCTTAATGTGTTTTCAATGTCAAGGCCAGCTCTTGCTTTCACTTGGACTTGCTTTTGCTGGAGCACAGATGCTTTCAGAGTGCAAATTGGTACGTTCTCACTGGAAAAGAGACAACTTTGGGTTTAATGATCTTGGTGGATTTTTCCAGTAAAACAGAACATTTATGTAGCAGCAGGATGTGCTGCATTTGCAGCATTTACTAAGAGTGGAGCCATCATCAGACTGGAAAAAATGGTGAATTTGGAGCAAAGAAGTGCATTGGTAGTGTTACTCGCCAGAGTGGCGATCACTGATTTCTCTTTCACTTCTCCAGACTACCAGGAGGAAAACAATGCTACAGAACCATTCCCCATTGCTCAGGATGATGGGAACTGGACGCTGCTGGAATGTCCTCCTGGTTTCCAGTGGTGTCCTTTGACGAATTTGTGCTCACCCCACAACAACTGCTGCAATGAGACCGAGTGTGCCAACAGCTCCTTTGGCAGCAGCCCTGCCCCTGGGTCCCTGCAGCCCAACCACAGCCAGCCCAGCTATGAGCTCCTCAAGGAGTTCCTCTTCATGGTACCAGCTGGCCCCTCTTCCCAGTATCAGGTCAGTGTTTAGTGCTGTAACCAGTGAATGGGTGGGGCAGTTTCTTCCTGAGGGTTTTGAGTAGGTTTGGGTTGTTCCCATGTGGCAGATGGAGGCACTGGAGTCCATTGGAATGAAAGGATGTGCCCAGTGTCACACAGGCCGTGGGCTCCCTGCAGTCCCTGTGCCTGGGATGCTGGGAGGTGTCCCTGCCCATGGCAGGGGGGTGGAACAGGATGAGCTTTAAGGTCCCTTCCCACCCAAACCGTTCCATGTTTCCATGAGAAGGCTGTGCAGATTCCACAGGCTATTCCCATGGCATTAACAAAGTGGAGATGGAGCATAAAGCTGATTTCTCTGTTGGCACATTTGATTCACAGAGGGTGCAGTGGTGAAAGGTCTTCTTGTGTTGTGTTGACATCTGCACCTTTTCTGTTGGTTCTCACCTGGCAGGAAATCCAGCATTTTGCCCTGGCAGGAGTTGGGTGCTGATTGCTCTTAAGGTGAGGCATTAATCCAAAACCCTCTCCTCTCTCTGCAGGTCACATTCAGAGAAGAAAACGTCTTTGTCAGGGCTGGGGACGTTTTCAGCATCCAGCACAATGCAGGACCAGGCTCGTTCCTCCAGTGCCACCCCAGTGCCACCTCCCTGGTCAGGAGTTCCCCTGAGTGGGCGCAGGGATCCCCCTGGACAAACAGCACCGCGTGCTCCGTGCGGGTGCGCTACGCCGAGGAGCAGCTGGTGCCGGTGCTCAGCCCCCACAACGCAGGGCTGGAGCACCCTGGGCACTACAGCCTCCGAGCCAGCGTGGCCAACGGGCTCTTCAGTGCCAACCTGTCCTGCAGCTTCCGTGTGGCATCCCGCGTGGCCGGCCTGCGCGTCATCCACCCCGCCCCCCAGGGCTCCAGGGTCTACCTGCCCACCAACCACACCTCCCTGCTGCTCAAGCTGTCCTCGGGGGTCAACGCCACGGCCAGCTGGCTGGGGGACAACCACAGCGTGCCCTTCGTGGCCACCTGTCCGGCAGCCCTGGCCCAGCTGTGTGCCAGGGAGAACAACGACACCTGGTTTGCTGTGGTGCAGCTGGGCAGCCTGGGGGAGGGTGTCAGCACCCACGTGCTGGTTGCAGAGAACTCGGTGAGCTCGCAGAACATCACGGTCACGGTGAAGGTGGAGGAGCCCATCCGAGGCCTGAGGGCCACCCCCGACCCCTGAGAGCAGAGTCCTGCTGAACACACGGGTGGTGAGTGTTTGCTGCTGCTCTGAGCCCGTCCCTCGTCCCTCGGGGGTTCAGCCCTTTCCCTGTAGCTGGCAGGGTGTGTTTGCCCTGGGGGCAGTGGGGCAGGGGAGCTCTGCTTGCTGCTAAGCTGCCAGGCTGTGCTGCCCGCACTGGTGCTCTCCAGCAGGAAGGCAGCTCAGCTGCACGGCCTCCCTGGACCCCCTGAGGTCCTGGGAGGGAACACTGCCTGTCCAGTTCCCCAGGACCCCAAAGGCATTAGGAAAGGCCAGTGTTTGCCTTGTTTTGCCTTGTCCAGGTTCCTTGAGGTGTTTAGATTTGGTCTGCTAAATCCTCACATTAGCTGGCTGAAGCTGTAGGGATGTTTCACCCCTCTGAGTCTTGGAGTTCCTCTGGTGTTTGCAGTCTTGTTTTTTCCAGTCCCCCATTCCCAGAGCTACAGCCCTAGGAAGCTGCTCAATAACTGCCCCAAATGCTCTGTACAAGCTCTGGCTGCTTCTGGCAGATCCTGTGCCTGCACCTCTTGGTCTCACCCTTCCTGCTGCCACAGGCTGCTCAGAAGGCACTGTTGGAGTGAGGAGGGAGCTGCCCTGTCCAACCCCTTCAGTCTTTGGGTCAGGCACCATCCCTGGACGAGGGTCAGAGGCTCAGCTTACAGGCGTAGGTAAAGCCAGGATGTTCCTGCAAAGATTTCAGAAAGTTTTTTAGTCAGCAAGAGAGACCTGAGCAGAGTGCTGGGCTGTGGGAGCAGGGAGTGTGGGGTCTACTTCCAGATCTTCTGGGGATTTATGGAGTCAGGGTCAGCATTTCTCCATCAGCAGCAGAGCCACAGGTGATCTGTCACCTCTGTGCTGTGCTCTGAGGGCACTGTAGGTGTGGGAACCTCCCAGTCTGGCTCTGCTCCCTCTCCAGTTCAGCTGGAGATCTCATGCGAAGTGCTGGGCAAGCTTTTCTCTTGCACTAGTGTGAAATGTTCTCATGCCTTTCAGAGCTACATCCCTGTGATGGAGGCTGGGTCAGATGTGACTTTCCGATGGACAGTAGATGATAAGCCATCTTTCACTTTTTACAATGTTGTCTTCAACGTTATCTACCAAAGCCCAGCTGTGTACAAGCTTTCGGTAAGCCAAGGCCTTTCCCATGACACCATTTCATCCCTGGGTTTCCATCTCATCCCACAAACTCCTCAGGAAAAGCAGCAGGGAGAGAAGGCAGAGTTGAGTTGAGGTTTTCACTGTGCTCATCTGCTGTTTCTCACTGAGCTGCTCATGCAAATGCAAATAGTTTCTTCTACTCTTACACTGCTGTGCTGTGTTCCTCCTCTTTGCTTTCTCCTTTTTTCTCCAAGTTCCCCTTTTGGTTAATGGGGTGTCTGTGTTTCCCCCTCCTCCCCAGCAGGAATTAGCAGGGAGCCCCTGCTCTGGCAGGCAGGAAATCTGGATTCAGAACCTGGCAGAGGCAGGATGCATCATAAGACTTCCACAGGCAGGACAAAACTTCTCCCACGAGCTCCTGTGTTCTCTGTCCTGTTCTCTTTCTCTTGGTGCAGACTGGAGTGCTGGGTTCTGCCATGGCCCCTGAAGGATGGAGCAGAGTCTGGGCCAGGGGAGCTGTCTGTTGTGGATCAGGAGTTGATCTCTGGCCAGAACATCTTTGTTTGTCTTGCCCTGCAGAGTCTGCTCTGCTGCAAGGTGCTGGATCTGCTCTCAGGGTGACTCCTGAGCAGACACCAGCCCAGCCCCAAGGCCACGCTTGCACTAATTTGCTTGGTGCAGCACTAATTTGCTGGGTGAAGCACTGTGCTGAGGGCCTGGGCTGCTTTCACTTGCAGAGCTGGCAAGGTGCCATTAGCCTGGGGGGCTCTGGGCTCAGTGCAGCACATCCACACAAGCCCAGACACGAGCTGCTCTTACCTGCTGGGGTAGGAGGGTCTGTTCCAGTGGGTTTGAAGGACCCTGCTGCTAGCAGCTCAGCTCTCCTGCAGGTGAGAAGGTGAAGATGCTCTGTCAGTGTTACATGCCTAGAAAATCGTGAGGATTCTGCCCTACTTCTGTTGTGTCTCTTCAGTCTCTTTCCCTCTCAGTCCCTTTCCCTCCTCTGCCCAGCCTTGCTCTCCCTCTCTGTGCCCACCACACCAGGATCCTGGAGCTGCACTTGATGTGTGTTTGGTTTTATGAGCCCCTCCCACCCCTGCTCTGTGCTTGAAGCCACTTTGCTGCCACTCTTCTGAGGAAATTGGGTGGCTCTTGTCCCCTTGGTGGCAGCAGGTGCCTGCAGGGCACATTGGAGAGAGCAAAGGGGCAGCTGGCAATTTCAGAGCCAGAGGAGCCTCAGGATGAGAAGCACCTCTCCTTGTCCTCTTGCTGTAGTCCCAGCCCTTCCTTGGACTGGCTGTAGTGGTGAACATGTGGCCACTCTGTCCAGTCTGACCTGCTCACCTGCCTGGTGCTGCTTCTTCAGTCCAGCAAAGCCCCACTCTGAGGGCAGTAAGGGGACCCCAAACCCATTTTTGTCCCACTGTCCTTCCCAGCTCACCGCCTCCAACCACGTCAGCAACTTCACAGTCAACTACAACGTGACAGTGGAGATGATGAACAGGATGAGGAACCTGAGCGTGGTGGGTGCCCTGCCCGTGCTGCCCCAGAACAGCAGCGTGGAGTTCAGCGCCAGGGTTCACGTGGACTCGGCTGTGGAGGCTCTGTTCCTGTGAGTCCTTTGCTACTTGCCCAAACTTAGGATCTTTCTGTGCACCTCTTACCTTGCCTGCACAGTTTCTCTTCCCTGGGCCAGCTCTGCTGCTGTTTAGTTAGTGTGAAAGTGCTGTGCTCTTCTTGTACAGCTGCTGCTTTGATACTTTGCATTCTGCTTCCTATTTTTTTTTTGAGAACCCAGATCTGACCTGCAAGACAAGCCAAGATTTTTGTGATTCTCCTGTTGTGCAGTGTAACATGGTTTGCCTGTTTTTCCAGGTGGGATTTTGGAGATGGTGTCCAGGAGACATACCTGTTCAAACCTCCCTACAACAATTCTTTCCTTGTTCCTGATCCCAATGTCCATGAGGTTGTAATTGAGCACAACGTTTCACACATCTACCAAGACCCAGGTATGCTCAACAAGGTTCTTTGGGGAAGAAGTGGCTCAGGCATTTTTGGTATGAGGGGTGTACAAGGTGCCTTCCAAAAAACCCAGGGCTTTGAAATCATTGCCCTATTCCTGAGCAAACAGCTGGAGTGACTGGAAGTCTCCAGCAGTTGCCATCCTCTCTAACTCTGTTTCCCAGGGAAGTTTGGCCACGCTGTAAGAAGCAGGTCCACCACACTCAACCCCTTTTTGGGCAGTCTCAGCAGAAGGACAAGGGGCAGGCGAGCTCTGGGCTGGTGGGAGGCATGAGCAGCAGGAAGGGTCTGTTCTGTGCCTGAGCAGGAAGGAAATCTTTTCTCTCTACCCATTGGGCTGGCTCCTTTCTTGGCGTTTGGTCCCCATACATACAACCTGATGTAATTCCTGCTGGTCCTGGGCTGGAGCAGGGCAGCCCAGAGTGTGCACAGCACAGGAGCAGAGTGTCCCCTGCAGCCCCTGTCACCCCACCACAGCACTGAGAAGCTCTTGACAGGAATGTCCTCACCCTGCCCTTGTTCTGTTCTCTCCCAATGCAGGAGAATACGCCCTGATGGTTGTTGTGTCCAACCAGTATGAGAACCTCACCCACCTGAGCCCAGTGCATGTCCATAGTTGCCTGATTGATGTGAAGGTGGAGGCAGAGGAGGATGTTCTGGTCGTGGGCCGGCCGGTTACCTTCCGAGCCACTCCCGTGCCATCCCCATACGGCGTTGTGTACACCTGGGACTTGGGGGACAGCTCCTCGCTGCTCACAGACACCCAGCCCACAGTGACCTACAGCTACCCCCACAGAGGGGTGTACAACGTCACCGTGACTGCCAACAACACCGTGAGCAGCGTGGAGACCGTGGAGAGCTACCAGGTGTTTGAGGAGATAACGGGGCTGCGCGTGTCTGCTGCCGAGGCCGCGGAGCAGGGATCAGCCGTCACCATCAACGCCTCCGTGCAGACTGGGGACAGCATCAGCTGGACATTCGACATGGGGGACGGGACAGTGCTCAGGAGTCAGGTGCCAGTGGTGGAACACGTGTATGTAAAGGACATCAACTGCACCGTGAATGTGACGGCTGTGAATCCTGTGAACTCTGTCTCCCAGACGGTTTCTGTCCGGATATTTGTGCTGGAAGTACTCAAGATAGAGCCCACTTCTTGCATCCTGGAGCACCCAGACGTGCAGCTCACTGCCTACGTGACGGGGAATCCTGCGGAGTACATCTTTGACTGGACTTTTGGAGATGGCTCATCCAACGTCACCATCAGCGGGGACCCTGTGGTGATGCACAACTTCACCCGGAGCGGGACGTTCCCGCTCTCCCTGACCCTCTCCAGCAGCTTTAACAAGGCTCACTATTTCACCACTGTCTGTGTGGAGCCAGAGATCCTCAATGTCACCCTCCTCCCATCCAAGCACTTTGTGAGGCTCGGGGAAGAGACCTCCTTCCAAGTCAGTGCCCTGCCTCCCTACCAGTACCGCTACCGCTGGGATTTCGGCAACAATGAGTCCACCAGGTCAAGTGGGACTGAGGTGACCTACACCTACAAGAACACAGGGGTCTTCCTGGTCACAGTGACCGTCTCCAACAATGTCTCTTTCAACAACGACACGGCGTTTGTGGAGGTCCAGGAGCCGGTTGGGGTAGCAAAGATTGAGTATAATGGGACAGATGTTCTGGAGCTGAACCAGATCTACCTGTTCTCTGCCAGCATGAATGGAACCAAAGTGAGTTACTGCTGGGACTTTGGGGATGGCACTGTCCAGCCTGGGCAAGTGGCCACCCACTTCTTCAACAGCACAGGCCACTACAGCATTACAGTGATGGGGCAGAATGACGTGAGCTCCAACGAGACCATCATCGACATCACCGTGAAACGGCGGCTCCTCGGCCTGACGGTCAACGCCAGCCGGACTGTGGTGCCACTGAACGGGTCGGTGAGCTTTGTGGCCACCCTGGTGGCTGGCACTGCCATCCGCTACTCGTGGATCCTCTGCGATCGCTGCACTCCCATCCAAGGCTCCTCCACCATTTCCTACACCTTCCGCTCCGTGGGCACCTTCAACGTCATCGTGACTGCCGAGAACAAGATCAGCTCGCTGCAGGACAGCATCTATGTCTATGTCCTGGAGCAGATCGAGGGCCTGCAGGTGGCCAGCACTGACCTGGTGGAGGACATGTATTTCCCAACTAACAAAACACTCCATTTGCAGGCCATGGTGAGAGAGGGCACAAACATCTCCTACAGCTGGGTGGTCCAACGGGACGGCAATGCTGTGCAGACCTTCACTGGGAAAACCTTCCCCTTGAGCATCCCGGAAGCTGGGAACTACACGGTCTACCTGAAGGCCACCAACATGCTGGGCTGTGCCACTGCTAACAGGACACTGGAGTTCATTGAAAGCCTTGGTGTCCTAAAGCTCTACGCCTTCCCCAACCCAGCTGCTATTAATGCCTCTGTGAACATAAGTGCCACCATAACCAGTGGCACTGGTGTCACGTACGTTTGGTACCTGGAGGATGGCTCCTCTCCTGTCACCTCTGAACCCTTTATTATACACTCCTTCAAAAGCCCTGGAATGATTGAGGTCATCGTTGGAGCAGAAAACAAGTTGAATTCAACCAGTGCCACTGTTTCTGTCTGTGTAGAGGAGGTCATCGAGGGGCTGAGCATAGGGACAGCAGAGCTGGACTGTAGGTACGTGTCCTCAGGCTCCACGGTGGTCTTTGAGGGGGAATTGCAGAAGGGGACTGAAGTGACCTGGCTGTGGCAGGTGCCAAATGGCACACTGAGTGGCCAGTCCGTGGCAGTCACATTCCCCACAGCAGGGTTGTACACCGTCCATCTGAACGCGTCCAACCACATCAGCTGGGCTCTGGCCAGCAGGAACATCTCGGTGCTGGACAGGATTCAAGGTCTGGAAGTTGTCGCCAGCAAGAAGGTGGTGGAGCCGGGGGAGCAGGTCACCTTTGAGATCAGGATGCTGTCAGGTACCTCTGTGAGTTACCTGGTGAGCATTAGTGGGGACTACTCCGTGGTGCTCAACAGCTCCAGGTACAGCCATGAGTTCTCCAAGAGCGGCGATTACCTGGTGACCGTGACCGTGCAGAACCAGATCAGCATCGCCCACGCCCAGGTGCTCATCTCTGTGCTGGAGCCCATCCAGGAGGTCAGGCTGCTGAACTGCTGTGAGCAGGGCATTGCAACAGGCACAAAGAAGAGCTTCAGTGCCCGCGTGGGCAGCGGCTCCCGCGTGTCCTTCTCCTGGCAGTTCTGCCTGTGGAAGGAGCGAGGTCGTTCTGTGGTTGCTGCCTCAGGTGACAGCGTTTCCTACGCTCCAGAAGCTGCAGGGCTGCTGGAGATCCACCTCACTGCCTTCAATGACTTGGGAAGTGTCAATATCACCAGAACCATGCAGGTGCAGGACCCCATAGTCGAGGTGTCCCTCAGTGCCACCAATGCCTTTGTCAACAGGACGGCGCTGTTCGAAGCCGTGGTGGTGCCCAGCAGCAGGAGCGTTGAGTTCTTGTGGAGCTTTGGGGATGGCTCTTCCACTCAAACCACCAGGGTTGCAGTGGCCAACTATTCTTACCTGAGCCCTGGCGATTACCTGGTGGAGGTGAATGCCACCAATCTCATCAGCTTCTTCATAGCCCAGGTCACTGTCACTGTCAGAGTCCTGGAGTGCGAGGAGCCCGAGGTGGAGCTGGCCCTGCCACCCCAGGTGGTTATGAAGAGATCCCAGAGGAACTACCTGGAGGCACAGATTGACCTCAGAGGGTGCATCAAGTACCAGACAGAGCACCTGTGGGAGATCTACCGAGCTCCCAGCTGCATGAACTTGGATGATTCCAGCAGGATCCGGCTGCCCAACGTCGACGTGAACAGGCCCCAGCTCGTTATCCCCAAGCTCGGCCTGGAAGTTGGGAGCTATTGTTTCATGTTTATTGTCTCCTTTGGAGACACCCCACTGTCCAAGAGCATCTTTGCCAATGTGACTGTGATCCCCAGCAAGCTGGTCCCGATCATCGATGGGGGGTCCTACCGTGTCTGGTCCAACACTCAGGACTTAATCTTGGATGGGGAGAAATCCTACGACCCCAACTTGGATGATGGGGAACAGACCCCACTGTTGTACGAGTGGTCCTGCACATCCTCCTCCAAGGTAAGAGCAGCCTTGCACAGCCAGAGGGACCATTTGGGAGCTCCAGCTCCACCACAAATGTGTTCATGGGTGAAATGGTGTCGAGGGAGGCTTTTGTGAGCATTTTTAACAGAGCTGCTCTAAAAGGAGGCTTGCAAAGGTTCAGTTCCAGCTCAGGATGATGGTACAGAAATTGGTGTGGGGTGTGGTGCAGGGCAGTGTCCCTGGCAAGGCAGGAGGGCTGGCTGTGGAATGGGGCATGGGTATTGCTGCTTCCCTGGCACTCTGGTTCCTGGTGTCAGTGCTGCTGCTTCCATGCACTGAGAGTGTTATGGAGCTGCTGATACAGCCTGGGAGCTCAGGGCTCTGTTCCCTCTCCCAGGAACAGTTAAATGTCTCTAATGCCATCAGGGGACAAAGTTAGACTTTGGAGAGGTCAAGTGACCACAGCTTGTGGTCACTGTCCTCACGTGCTGAAGTGGTCTGACCCTACACTGATGGAAGAGCAAGAGAGAATTGAAATCCTGATGAGAATCCACCTCAGCAGCATTTTTGATTGAATGTGTAATTCTTCTGCTTGTACAGTGTCATTTTCTAGCTTTGTCTCAAAATAGCAAATGTGAAATGTGTGGGGATTGGACCTTTTGGTTTAATGTGAGCTTTTAGTGTTGCTTGGTAATGGTTATGGGGCATTTAATGAAGAATTAATTGCTGTAAACTACAAATTTGAAACTCAGATGAAATACAGGAGTATTCCAACTACTGTTTACTAACCTGAAGAGTAGGATAATGTGTTTTATTGTCTACACACACCCTGTTTCTCCCACCCCAGTGGTGGCACTGCACAGCAGTCTGTGACAGTGACTCTGTGTGGAGACCTGAATGTTTTGGCTGTGGACTAACCTGATGTGCACCCGTACCAAGGAGGGTTTGAAAGTTCTTTTCTCCTTGCAAGCAGAGCTCGGCTGCAGGGTGCTCTCTGAATTTCAGTGCCAAGGAAGGAATTGTCACAATTTCCAAAGCTCTGTTAGAGGCAGATGTGGAGTACACGTTCGACCTCACCGTCAGGAAGGAAGGGATGAGTCCCGAGGCCACCAACCAAACCGTACGTACCCATCACAGCTGGCACCTCCTCTGCTTGGCACTGCCACCTCTGAGGCACAGTCAGGGCATGCTTGGGTGGGAAGGATCTTAAAGCCCATCCAGTGCCACCCCTGCCATGGCAGAGACACCTTCCACTGTCCCAGGCTGCTCCATGCCCTGTCCAGCCTGGCCTTGGACACTGCCAGGGATGTGGGCATCCTGTGCCAGGGCTCACCACCCTTCCAGGGAAGAATTAGTCGTTTTTCCCATGGAAATTTCTATAAGAGAAAGGAAACTTCCTTTCCCACACTTTAGCAGTCTTCACATGCCACAGGCTCTTCCCTTGTTTTACCCAGAGATCTTCCAGGGCTCAATTTTACTGTCAACAGCTTCTCTCTTCTCACCTTCCAAGTTGTTTTAGGGGAGGATTTTTTCAGTGCACGTTATTTGTGTCCTACGGATCCCAGCGCCGAGCGCACCCGCTCGGTTCATGTCAGGAACATCCATCGTGGTGCAGTTGGCAATTGGAGATGGACACAGGCTGGAAATGGAAACTCTTACAGCCTGGGTTTGAAACCAGAGCTGCAGGATGAAAAGGAGAAAAATGAAATTGATAGTCTTTCAAGGACATTCCGTACTATCTGGTTTCCATGCAGGAGCACAAAACAATGCTTCCAGTGTGGCAGGAAATCTGCAAATACTGCTGGGATGGATGGGGCTCCAGCACAGTCCTGGGGAATATTTATCCCTTTTTAAGAGTCTGCCATGTTAAACAATGTCTTCATTACTGTCTTGAATTCATAACACTCATTATGCCAGGGCAGAGGGCTCAGTCCAGTGCTGGACAAGCCCATTTCCTCAGGGATTAAAGGAATTTAGGCAGAATTTAGGGAGTCAGAGTTCAATTGCTGTTATGTCTGAGCCACCCGTGCCTCTGGAGCTGTGTGAGTTCTCTGCCAGGAAGGTGTGGTGCATGTCTGGAGATGTGCACTTAGATTCCAGCTGAAAGCCTGGAACAATGTGCTGCTCCTTGGAAAAGGTGATTCTTCCATCCCCACCTGGCAGCACAAGCAGGGTTTGCTGGCAATTCAGCACCAGGGGCCAGAGGGACATTTCAGAAGTCATTTATGGTGTTAAAAAGTGTAAATAAATCAATCCAGAATGATGTAGATCAGCCCAGCTTGGCATTGGGTGGCTCTTGCAAACCACTGACAGTACTGGGCAGTGTAAGAGATGCAGCTTACATGTGACCCCAAATCCTTTGGGAATCCCTTCCTGCTGTTCCTTAGCAGACTGGGCTGGTGCAGAGCAATTCCTCCCTGCAGCACCAGGTGTGTCCTTACCTGTTATGTGTCTGTGTTTTGGTGTCAGACCTTCTGATGGAGCCTCTTGCCTCCCCAGGTGTTCATCAAGAGGGGAGGAGTCCCCATCGTGTCCCTGGAGTGTGTTTCCTGCAAGGCTCAGTCTGTCTACGAGGTCAGCAAGAGCTCCTACGTGTACCTGGAGGGCACCTGCCAGAACTGTCACAATGACTCCAAGCTTGGGGTAAAGTCACAAGGCTTTGCTTCACTTTTGGGGGGCTCTGGGAGAAGGGGCAGGCAGAGGGATGGAAAGGGCAAGAGAAGTGAAGTCCTGACCCTAAATTGCTATAGAGACGAGGAGGGGAAGCAATCCCTGGCCACAAGCAGTGGCAGGTGGGTCTGGCTGAGTCCTTGTGGGGTGATTTCTAAGCCAAATCCAGGAGTGACCAGGTCTTTGCACACAAAGGCCACTTTTTTTTTTTCCTTGGAAGAGATCTTTTTTCTCCCTGCTGGTTTGCATTTTGCCCATTATTCTGGTGGTTCAAGCAGAGGTGGTTCAGTCTCTCCTCTTGTGCCCTCCTCTAATTCCAGCTTCCACTGTGGAGTGAAGCAGGTCTCAAAACTGGAAGTCCTGTTGCTCCCAGCAAGCCCAGCATGTTCTTGCCTGGCATTTTCTGTCTGGTTATCTCACTGTTTCTCCTGTTATCACAACTGTAGGTTTGTGCTATTAACAGTAACCACCCAGGCCATGTTCAGCTTGAAGCACATAAAACACAGCATCCCGTGGAGACTCCACCAGTCCTTCATTTATTTCCTGTGTTTTGTACTCTGTATTATGAAATATTCTGTTGGAGGGTGATGTAATCCCAGAAACTAAAGTAGATCTCACAGTGGAAATATTCCCACCAGACATTTTGGAAAGGTTCCAGTTCTTGTTGCTGTAGCACACAAGACTAAAGCTGAATTATCAACTGCAAATTTGGCAGACACTCCCACTAGAAATCTGTTACTTTTTATAAAAGACTCAATCTGAAAACATTTTAAGGACATAACTTCAGCTTTAAACCAAAGCTCTTGTGTCTTTCCCCTGTCCATCCCTGCAGAGGTGGGCAGCTCACAGCTTTAAGAACAAGTCCCTCATTCTGGACAAAACAACCACATCCACCGGCGACACGGGGATGAACCTGGTGCTGAGGCAAGGAGCCCTGAGGGATGGTGAGGGCTACACCTTCACCCTGCACATCACAGACCTCACCACGGGGGAGGAGGGCTTTGCCTCCATCGACCTGCTGCCCAACCAGCCCCCCGTGGGGGGGTCCTGCCACCTGTCCCCCAAGGGACCCCTCAGGGCGCTGCTGACCAAGGTGCACTTCGAGTGTGCAGGTGAGAGCCCCTGCTCCTCATTGCCAGCAGATGTTCACCCCAAACTCCCACTCCTGGCCAGGGCTGGCCTCAGCAGTGCTTTGGACCATGAGCAGCTTTGTGTGCCCGAACTGTGGAGCTCTCAGGCAGGCAGCTGGAAAATTCCTAACTCACGTGGGTGAATTGTGATATCCAGGCCAGGCCAGTTCTTGTGGAAGGGACTGGGTATTTCAGTGCAGGAAAAAGAAGATGGTGCCCAAAAGTGAGTCACAGTATGTGGGAAGAATTAAAAGACAAAGCAGTGGGGCTGTTTCTGCCGTGTGGGCTGGATGTTCCCACCAGAGCCACCTTCCCAACCAGCTGCAGAGACAGCAGCAGTGAGCCCAGCTTTGGAAAAGTGGCCTGGCTGATGTCCCATAGCCTTGGGCCAAGGACTAAGTGCCTCTGGAAAGCAGATTTCCCCAAATGATCTGTGGTAGAGATTAGAGCTGTTTATGCACAGTGCTGGGAAGCCATGCTGGGAGGGGATGAACCCTGCTGCTTCCAGGGGGCTGGGCACCAAACTGGGGGAGCAGCAGAAACCTGTTCAGGGTGATGTGGTTGTAACTTTGGTATGTTTTGAGCTATCTAGAACACTGCTGGGATCAAATCCTCTTTGGAATGGTGGGAATTTCAGCTCTCAGTGATTGTTTTTAAGCTGAAGTGATGGACACAGGACACAGTGGCAGTGCCAGCACCTTCACTGGGGCTCACTGGCAAACACACAGTTATTTTCCCAACTACCCAGCTCCCATGAAACTCCTCATAATTCCTGGGAGCTCCAAGGAAACCTTTTTGCAGGTTTCATCCCAGACCCAGTTGTTCCTGAGATGCTGAACTGCTGGAGGGCTGAGCCTGTCTAAAGTCAGGGCTTGCAGAAGCTTTTGTCAGTGTTGTTCCTGGTCCCAGCAGAGTTATTCCCCCTTTTTATTTTGATAATGAATTTTTCATAATCCTTTTAAATGTCACAGAACCCAAGTAACCTAAGGAGAAACCCCTAAACATCACAAAACTTCAGAGAGAGCCAAGGAACTCATCTAGCCTTGGACTGTCCTCATTCTGGGGCCAATCTGCCAGAGCAGGGGACCCTTGCTGGGACAGCAGCAAGAGCAGGTCCATAGAGCCATCAGAAAATCCTGGAATGGTTAGGGTTGGAAGGGTCTTTAAAAACTGGGGACACCTCCCACTACTCCAGGCTGCTCCAAACCCCATCCGTGCTGCGGGGCTGAGCGGGATAGGACTCCCCAAGGGGAGGGAAGGGGCAGTGCCAGCTCCCTGGGGGCGCTGTCTGCAGCTCCCCCTGGCCCTTCAGAGCGCGCTGGGGTGTCCTTGCAGGCTGGAGGGACACGGAGGACGAGGAGGCGCCGCTGGTGTACATGCTGCTGGCCTCGCGCCGCCGGCCCGGCCACTTCCACGAGTTCTGCGTCTACAAGGGCAGCAGGGCCGAGCACGGCGCCTTCCTCCCGCCCGGCTTCCACGAGAGCGGCTTCCAGGTGTCCGTGGCCGTGCTGGTGCAGGACCAGCTGGGAGCCACCGTGGTGGCTGTGAACAGGTAACAGGCTCCTGGCAGGCTGGGCTGTCCCCGTGTCCAGCCCCAGCTCCCAGTTCCCTGTGGTTGTGCTGATCCTGAGTGAAGGGGTTGCCTCCTGGAAGAGGAAGGAAGGAGAGGGGAGGCTCAGCAGATGTGCACACGGAGAATTCTGGGCTTTGTGGGTCATTGCTTCCACAAAACAGTTTTCCCAGGAGTTAACTGCATTCATGGAATTGTGGAATTGTTAAGGGGGAAAAGACTCCTGGAATCATGGAGTTGCAAGGCTGGGCCAGCGAGGAGCCAGGCTGCAGGTCCGGGGTGTTTCTCATGTAAATGGGGCACCAGGGCAGCAGCAGCAGTGCTGCCTTTGTGGGCCACCCACCTGCCTCCCCTCCTGTCCCTTCCCAGCCCAGTCTGCACCTCACCCAAATCCCTTTTCCTTGCAGCTCCATGGAAATCGGCCTCCCCGAGGGGTTCCCCAGCCTCTCCCACTGGCTCTACAACCAGACTGACACCGTGCTCCAGGGCTTGGTGAAACAAGGGGACCCTCAGCAGGTCATTGAATACTCCCTGGCCCTCATCACCATCTTAAATGAGGTAACACAGCTTGTTCTGTCCAGGAGGGGCCTCCAGAAGTCCTTGCAGTCACCAGGAGAATTTTTGGGCCAGATTTTGTGCAGTGATCCCTGTAGGCAGGGCTGGAACTGGGGGCTATATTCCTGCTTCCCTGCCCAGGAAGAGGATGATCCCCCTGAGCACAGGCACCCTGCTTAGCTGGATAAGGACTGCACTCCAGGTACTAGTTAGCTGCTGAGTGCCAGGCTGTTCAGATAATTGCTTGGAGAGCAGAAGTGAAATTGAGGAAGCCCAGCTCATTACATCCCTTTGGGGAGAAGCAGAGGCAGGAGATGAGGAGTGCAGAGAACAGGTGACTCCAGCTCGGCTCAGCAGCCTCTGAGACTACTCTTCACTCTGGTACTTTCCCTCCACCTCCCTCAACTCTTGCTGTTTTATTTCCCACCCCAGTATGAGCGATCCGTGCTGCTGGAGCCTGAGGCTGGGCAGGAATTCGAGCTGCGGACCTGGACTCGCAACAACATCACAGAGACCCTGAACTCTCTGAAGGTGAACACAGTGGATGACATCCAGCAGATCTCAGCTGCCCTGGCACAGTGCACGGTACGGCCCTGGCCCCACCCCTGAGCCTCCAGCTGCCCCTCAGGCCTTGCTGTGCTTGCCTGGCTCTCTCTACACACACAGGGGGCAGGGCTCACTTGCTGGCATTGTCATTTCTGTGGTGATGTCCTGGCTGCTGCCAGCTCTGTGCTGCTCCTCTGGTGCCTGCCCTGGTTGGCTGCTGCAGGTGGAGGCTGCAGGAGAGGCCTCCACAGGGTGGAGATTTGGAGAACCATGGAATGGTTTGGGTTGAAAAGGATCTCATCCATTCCAACCCCTGCCGTGTTTAGGGACACTTTCCACCATCCCAGGTGCTCCAATCCCCAATGTCCATCCTGGCCTTGGACACTTCCAAGGATCCAGGGGCAGCCACAGCTTCTCTGGGCACCCTGTTCCAGGGCCTCCCACCCTCACAGGGAGGAATTCCTTCCCAATATCCAATCTAATCTACCCTCTTTCAGCTTAAAGCTATTCCCCATTGTCCTGGCCCTCCATCTCTTGCCCCAAGTCCCTCTTCAGCTCTCCTGGAGCCCCATGAGGCACTGGAAGGGGCTCTAAGGTCTCAGAGGCTTTTCTTTCCCAGGCTGGACACCCCCAGCTCTCCCAGAGCAGAGTGGCTCCAAAACCATTGGAATAAGTTGCTGGGGGAGTCACAGGATCTGTGAGAACAGGCTGGGCTCCCATCAGGAGTAACACAAGTAGAGCTACTTTGGGCCAGGGACCAGTGCCCAGGTCTGATGCTCCTCCCAGCCCTGGTTTTGCCCTACAGGATGAGAAATCTCTCTCTGCTTTGCTGTGCTGCAGCACTGTGATCCCCCATTCCCAGTGCTGGGGCTGGTGCCTGGTAGATTTAGGAGGGAGGAGAGCCCACTTACATAATGCACTTGTGCTCTGGTGCCCAGCCAGGCTGCTTTAGCTCCTCCTCCCAGCCTCCCTAATCTTTGCTTTGGGGGCTGGTCAGGTACCTTGGCCCTGGCTGTGCTTCCCCTGCAGCCAGGTCAGTGATGGGCAGGCACTGCATCCCACCCACAGAGTCCTGGTCTGCTCCCTTCCCTGCTTCTTAGCCTGCCAACCTCAAAAATCCCTTCTTTCTGTTCCCCTCTGCCTGGGGTTTGGGGTTCAGCACATCCCATTCCATGCTGGACCAGTTGTTTCTGTCTCTCCCACCTCCTCCTGCCTCGTGACTTGATGTTGCTGTGGGAGCTTAGGTCTAGAAATAGAATTTTTATTCCATGGGAAAAGCTGACATTCCAGGATTACTTTATGCTCTGGGCTGGAATGAAAAGCTTAGGAAAACAGTACTCCATAATTTCCCAAGTGGCTGAGATAAGTGGAGTTCACACATTCCTTTCCTGCACAAGTGTCCATCAGAGCTGATAGATATTTGATTTTACCTACAAGGGAGAGGAAAAATCAAAATTAGTTTCTACTGGAGGGATAAAAAAAGAATTTTGGGCTTCTTGATCAATTCTCCTCCCTAAGTAGGAGCTGCCCTTGGGTGGTTCCTGCCCATAACTCAGTATCTTCCCCACCTCCCTGATTCCTCTCTCCCATCCACACAGTCTGTCCTGGCTTCTCAGAGCTTACAAATAAAGCAGAAAAGGGGGAATTCAAGACCTGCATATGCTGTTTTGATTCTTCACCAAAACATATGGTGAATCACGGCTGAATCCTATGATGATTAAAAGAAAAAAGATGAATAAGAGCAAGGAATGGGGTTGTAACAGCTTCCATGTGTTGCCTCAGTCCCTCCCATGCAGCCCTGGAGAGTGCAGGAAGCTCCAGGCCATGGCTGGAACATTCTGTTTCTTGGACACATCTGGGAGCAGAGGGAGGGACATCCATCATGTCTGAGTGGCAGGATTCCTCCCACAGCCTTCAGGAGGATTTGGACACTGAAATGGCTTCAGTTGGGGCTGCATCCTGCTTCCATTGAAGGTCGTGGAGAGGATGGAGAGATCCCATCCAGCTTATCCTGGTTGGTTTCTGTGTGTGGTCCCAGAAGGAAGCTGTACCTGGTTCTTACGAGTGCACACCAGGGAACAGGAATTTAAAATCACAGAATCTTGGCTTGAGTTGGAAGGATCAGGTTGCTCCAAGCCCTGTCCAACCTGGCCTTGAACAATTCCAGGGATGGAGCAGCCACAGCTTCTCTGGGCAACAATTTCCTCCCTTTATTCCTCTTCCCAACCCCAAAGCATCCTCTGCCTGCCTGTCCACTGGCACTTGGAATGTCATGGGAGGGAGATGGAAGAGTCTTGGAGACACCAGCAAGTTGCTGGCCACTCTCAGTGTGAGCAGGGCAGGCTCTGTCCCCTCCCCAGGGCACGACAGAGCACGGGGCACTTCCAGAGTGAAAAGGTCTCTCAGGACACAGCTAGCTGGGCACTCCTTGGGGTGTTCCTGCTCTGTCACAGCCTGGTCCCTTTGCAGGTGGTGAGCAAGGAGCTGGTGTGCAAGTCCTGCCTGACAAGGACCCTGAACAAGCTGGAGACCATGATGACCATTCTGCAAGGGGAGACCACCCAGGGCACGGTGACACCGACCGGCATCGCCGACAACATCCTCAACATCACAGGTGAGCTCTGTCCTGGGCTGGGACAGGGGCCAGGCCCAGGGGCAGGAGCAGCCTGAGGGGAGCTCCCAGGCTCCCTCCTCCTCTGCCATTTGGGCTTTGGCCCAAATTTTTATGAAATTGCATCTGCCATTTGGAGTGTGGCATCCCAGCTCTCTCTTGTCCCTGCACTTTTCCCAGGGCTGTCCTGGCTTTGGCAACTGCTCTGTGCACATTTAAATCTGACAGTTGTTAATATAACTCATTAATACTCCTAATAAGCTCAGTAATACTCCTGAGGATTCTCTTTTTAGTAAGCAGTGAGTAACAGCCATGGCTTCCAGATGCTTGTATTCCTGGTTGGAGTCCAAGGAGGCTGTCAAGCCTCTCTGGGGCATCTGGGAGCATTGTGTGGAAATTCCTCCCTGGGTGACCTTTGGGGGAAACAGAGACACCTTCTGTGAACCCCTTGTTACCTCTGCACTCCTTTCTGAGTGTTGTAGTGCAAAAGGAACATATGTTTGTTGTATCCATTCCACCCTGTTTCTTGAGCTGTGGTTCTCTTCACTACACAGGAGGGAAATCAAGTGTGTTGTGATTAAGTATTCCTCACCAAACCTGGTAGATTAGAGAGGCTGCAAGAAGTGCTGACAGCTTTGCTTTTAGCTCTGGGCTACGAACACTGCAGTGGGGAAGGTCATGTGCAGAGGAACAGTGAGAAAGCAGCAAGGAAAGCCTTGTCTGACTGCTTTGGGAAGGTGTCAGGTGTTCTCCTGACTGGAGCACTTATCCAGGCTATTTACCACTTCCTCTTCATTTCTCTCCTGCCAGGTGACCTAATCCACCTTGTCAATACAGTTTCACAAGAATCCAAGCCTCAGGAGCTGCTTGCTGATTCCCACAATTTGCTGCTGGCTCCCAAAGCCTACAACCTGTCTTCCAGCCTGATGAGAATCCTCATGAAATCCCGGGTGCTGAACGAAGAGCCCCTCGAGCTGGTGGGAGGAGAAATTAAGGCCACAGGCAAGAGGTCTGACCCCTTTAACTTGCTCTGCTACGAAAACACACCAAACTGCCAGTTCTCCATCCCCCAGGCCTTCAACTCCACCCTTTCCAACCTGACTGATGTCATCCAAGTCATGTTCCAGGTGGACTCCAATCCTTTCCCTTTTGGGTACATCAGCAACTACACCGTGTCCACCAAGGTGGCCTCCATGGAGTTCCAGACACACAACGGGGTGCAGATCCCCATTGGGAGCCTGGACTCTGAAAAAGCCATCACTGTCATGGTCTCAAACAGCACAGAGCCTGAAAATCTTGTGGCTGGCACCGAGGTCATCGAGCCAAGAACCTCTGTGAACCTGATTGTGATCATGGAGAGTAACAACAGGGAAGCAGGACTGCACTTCCAGCTCACCTACAGAGTCCTCAATGGTAGGGCAGACAAATCCATCTTTGTTAGTCCTTCCTGTGGAAGAAGAGGGCTGGGTGTGTGGGATGGTGATATGGGAAGGGATGCTGGGTGTTCCACGCTGCGTGGTCGAGGTTCTGGCTGTCCTGGACAATCTCCATGGCCAGTGTTATCCTTGCTTGGGGATTCTGGCCCTGAGAAGCCTTTTGCTTTCCCCAGCCCTACTGCTGAGCCACAATAGCCCTGGCAGGCCTTGTCCAGTCCCTCTCCCAGGCTGGCCCAATGGTTTCCAGTGCTCAGGGATCCTCTGAGGTGCACATGAGAGAGCACAGTCTGGAGAAGGATCTCCCACAACTCACTGCATTCCTTTTTCCCTGAGCCCCAGTGCTGGCAGCAGACCTGTGGCAGAGTCTCCCAGGGGTTTTTAACCCTTTTCTGTTCCTTCCGCTCCCCACAGAGCATTACCTGGCCAGTGAGCCTGAGCCCTTCATCATGGCCTATCTCCATCATGAGCCTGAGCCCAACGAGCACAACTGCTCTGCTTCCAAGAGAATCAGCCTGGATGCCCTGGCTGGAAGTGACCACAAGCTCTACACCTTCTTCACCTCCCCCAGGTAAGAGAATCATCCCTGGTAGTCCCTGTCAGCCTCAGGCTGTGCTGTGGATGCATGTGAGGGCTGCTCAGGTTGTCTGGGGAGCCCCTGAGTATCTGCACAGCCAAAGGGTGTAAATTACCCCATGTTCATTTGGCTTCTCCTCCTTTTTGAGTGCATCCCTGCCCTTGTGGCTGGAAGCTTCCCCTGGGCACACCTCCAGTAAGAATTGGGGCTGGTGTCCCTTCAGGAGGTGGGGGAGTCACCTCCTTGCTCTTTCCCTTCTCCAGAACAGACGACCCCATCCAGAAATACTACCTGAACATCACCAACCACTTCAGCTGGTCAGCAGTGGAGGTGACCCTGGGGCTGTACACGTCCCTGTGCCAGTACTTCAGCGAGCAGGAGAAGCGCTGGAAGACAGAAGGAATTGTCCCCCTGGAGGAGACCAGGCCAGACCAGGCTGTGTGCTTGACCCAGCACCTCACAGCCTTTGGGGCCAGCCTGTTTGTGCCCCCAAACTCTGTCCAGTTCATCTTTCCCGTGAGTACAACAAAGCAGAGGCTGTCACACACAGAATGGGTTGTTGTCACCTGGAGCAAAGCCATAGGTTCCTCTTGGTTTTGTGTCCAAGCTGGCACCATCACAGGCATCTGGGAGCCTTTGGGAGGTGCAGATGGGCACAGCTCAGGGGAAGCTATGTCCCCTGGTTGGGAATCCTGGCTGCAAACAGACCTTTGCAGATGGCTTTAGTCCCTGGCCTGGACACCTTGCACTGTGTTCCCGTGTTAGGGAGATGCCAAAGGTTCCTACAGCTGTCACCCAGCACTGTTTGATCCCAGGGAGTTTCACCTGCCAGCTGCTCTCTGCTTCTCAGGGGCATCCAGCTCTGCCTCTCTGTGTCCCTGTGACGTGAGCAGGAGCAGGGAGCTCACAGCCGGCTCTGTGGGGCTGTGAGCGGCCAGGAAGGAGGCAGGGAATGGGAACAGGATCCTCCTGGGGTTGCCTTTCAACACTTCTCTCCTCTCCAGGCTCCAGGCCCAGGGCTGAACTACATTGTGCTGCTGACATGTGCTGTGTGCTTTGTCACCTACTCGGTGGCGGCGCTGATCGTGCACAAGCTGGACATGATCGACGTGAGCCGCGTGGGGGTGATTCCCTTCTGCGGCAAGAACGGCCTCTACAAATACGAGATCCTGGTGAAAACGGGCTGGGGCAGAGGGTCAGGTGAGCCCCGAGCCTGGGTCACAGGGGGGCACCTCAGCACATCCCGCTCTGAGTGCTCCCTGCGTTCAGCTCCGGTCCGGGGCTCCCCACAGCGTTCCCAGATTTTATTGTGGGATGATGGGGCAGGTCAAGAGAACGGTTTGGGTTGGAAGGTTTCTCAAAAACCTTTTGGTTCCAAACTCCTGACATGGGCAGGGACACCTTCCACTAGCCCAGGCTGTTCCACCACTGGCTGTCGTGGTGGGACAAGCAATTGCTGCTGGAAGGAACCACCCAAGAGAGAAATTCCCTCCATCCTCCCTTCCCTGACTGGGCTGTGGTTGCAGAGGCAGAGATTGTTCCTCACTTCTGAGCCTTTCCTGCCCTGTGGAGATGGATGCTGCTGCTGTCCTCCAGGACCCATCACTTTATTCTGAATCTTTCCCAGCAGCAGACAGGCACAAAGTTTGGTTTTTCTTCGGGGGCTGGGTTTGTGGCTAGAGCTGTCACAGGCAGGGCTGGGGAGCAGCTGCACCCCAGATGAGCATCCCTGAGGGAGCCCCTTCCCTTCTGCAGGTACCACAGCTCACGTGGGCATCGCCCTGTACGGGGTGGACAACAAAAGTGGCCACAGACACCTGGATGGGGACAACGCCTTCCACCGCAACAGCCTGGACGTGTTCCAGATCGCCACGGAGCGCAGCCTGGGCAGCATCTGGCGCATCCGCATCTGGCACGACAACAAAGGTGGGACATGCAGGGGCACAGCCCCAGCCTGGACTGGGGCAGCTGGCTTCTAGTGAGCCACTGCATCGGGGTGTCAGGAAAATGAATCCACAAACACCAGAGGTTTATGTCCAAAAAGGAGACAGAGGAATTATTTTACTTTATTTGAATAAGGGAGAGGCTGTGGGGCATTCCCCTGAGATCTCTTGAATTTTTGGAGGATGCAGCCTCCTTTTTATCCCAATTTCCCTGCTACATTTCCCTCTATCTTGGTTGTTCCATTGGCTGAGGTACTCGAGAGATACAGACTTCCCAAACACTTGATAGCTAAGATTCCCCTCTAATGTACAACCCTCCCTTTTAATTCTTACAGAATTTATAATTTTCCCCCATGGTTTCTTTCATCTTTCAATATCCAGTTTCATTTATCAGCAAACCTACAGTTTGTTTGTAAAGGCAAATATATTTTTCCCATTCATCTATCAGTGGAATCCTTCCCATTGTTTCTTTCATCTCTCAATGCTGGTTTTATCTACCAGCAGACTCACAGCTTGTTTGTAAAGACAAATCCCTCATTCCTCTCAGGGGGGACGTGGAGTCTCCCTCACAGATTGGCCAGGTCTGACACAGAAGATGCAACATGAATGTCACCTCTGGGTGACCTGGCTGTGCCATGCTCCCCTCTTGGGTGCTGTGCAGTGCCCATTGGTGACAATCGTGTCACTGTCCCACTGACCATGCTCATGTGGCCTCCCTCAGCCCTGGGGGCTCACACAGGGAATGTGTGCCATGAAATAATTCCTTTGTGTGCCCCCATTCAGGCCTGAGCCCCTCGTGGTACCTGCAGCATGTCATCGTGCGGGACCTGCAGAGCAGCAAGAGTTATTTCTTCCTGGTGAACGACTGGCTGTCGGTTGAGAGCGAGGACAATGATGGCCTGGTGGAGAGGGAGGTGTTTGCTGCCAGTGAGTGCCCCACACCCCTGGGTCCTTCTCAGGCCTGCTCCCTCCTTTTCTCCAGGCTGAGCCCCTTTCCCAGCTCCCTCAGCTGCTCCTGGTGCTCCAGCTCTGTTCCCTTCTCTGGACACGCTCCACCCCCTCCATGTCTTTCTTCTTGTCAGGTTCCCAGAACTGACACCAGGATTGGAGGTTCCTCAGCAGTGCCCTGCACAAGGGACAGGCACTGTGGCCATACTGTTTTGGTACAAGTCAGGTGCCACTGGCTTCTTGCCCGCCTGGACACAGCTGGGCTCATGTTCAGCCCCTGTCACCCCCAGATCCTTTCCTGCTGGGCAGCTTTTCCAGCCACTCATCCTCAAACCTGGAGCACTGCATGAAGAGGGACCCTGTGGATGGAGGGAGGCCACCCTGGAGTTCCAGGGACAGGTGTGGCCAGCTCAGCCAGGTCCCCAGAGCACTGCAGCCCCCTGAGTGTGTCACTTTGTTCCCCAGGTGAGAGCGAGCTGAGGAGCTTCTGGCGGATCTTCGTGGCGGAGCTGCAGCGCGGCTTCTTCGAGAAGCACGTGTGGCTGTCGCTGTGGGACCGGCCGCCCCGCTCCCGCTTCACCCGCGTCCAGAGGGCCACCTGCTGCTGCCTCCTCATCTTCCTCTTCCTCTGCGCCAACGCCGTCTGGTACGGCGCCGTGGGCAGCGTGCACTTCAGGTGTGTGGTGGGCAGCATGCACCTCAGGTGTGTGGTGGGCAGCGTGCACTTCAGGTGTGTGGTGGGCAGCGTGCACCTCAGGTGTGTGATGGGCAGCGTGCACCTCAGGTGTGTGGTGGGCAGCGTGCACTTCAGGTGTGTGGTGGGCAGCGTGCACCTCAGGTGTGTGATGGGCAGTGTCCACCTCAGGTGTGTGATGGGCAGCGTGCACTTCAGGTGTGTGGTGGGCAGCGTGCACCTCAGGTGTGTGATGGGCAGCGTGCACTTCAGGTGTGTGGTGGGCAGTGTCCACCTCAGGTGTGTGGTGGGCAGCGTGCACCTCAGGTGTGTGGTGGGCAGTGTCCACCTCAGGTGTGTGGTGGGCAGCGTGCACCTCAGGTGTGTGGTGGGCAGTGTCCACCTCAGGTGTGTGGTGGGCAGCGTGCACCTCAGGTGTGTGATGGGCAGCGTGCACCTCAGGTGTGATGGGCAGTGTCCACCTCAGGTGTGTGATGGGCAGTGTCCACTTCAGGTGTGTGGTGGGCAGCATGCACCTCAGGTGTGTGGTGGGCAGTGTCCACCTCAGGTGTGTGGTGGGCAGCGTGCACCTCAGGTGTGTGGTGGGCAGCGTGCACCTCAGGTGTGTGATGGGCAGTGTCCACCTCAGGTGTGTGGTGGGCAGCGTGCACCTCAGGTGTGATGGGCAGTGTCCACCTCAAGTGTGTGTGGTGTGAAGGGCAGTGTCCACCTCAGGTGTGATGGGCAGTGTCCACCTCAGGTGTGTGATGGGCAGTGTGCACTTCAGGTGTGTGGTGGGCAGTGTCCACCTCAGGTGTGTGGTGGGCAGCGTGCACTTCAGGTGTGATGGGCAGTGTCCACCTCAAGTGTGTGTGGTGTGAAGGGCAGTGTCCACCTCAGGTGTGTGGTGGGCAGTGTCCACCTCAGGTGTGTGGTGGGCAGTGTCCACCTCAGGTGTGTGGTGGGCAGCGTGCACCTCAGGTGTGATGGGCAGCATGCACTTCAGGTGTGATGGGCAGTGTCCACCTCAAGTGTGTGTGGTGTGAAGGGCAGTGTCCACCTCAGGTGTGTGGTGGGCAGTGTCCAGCTCAGGTGTGTGCAGGTGTGATGGGCAGTGTCCACCTCAGGTGTGTGATGGGCAGTGTCCACCTCAGGTGTGTGGTGGGCAGTGTCCAGCTCAGGTGTGTCCCCAGCCAGTCCCACCCTTCCTGGGGCCCTCCTGTCCCATTGGGGCAGGGCACATCTTCCAGTCACTGGGAAGAGCTTCCTTGGTTGTTCCTTGAGTCTGCCCTCCCCGTTTTGAGGAGTCACTGACAATGAATGACCAAAGACAGTCTGATTCTGGTTTTCAGGCTGATTTTCTCCTCTGCACATCTGGAATTCCTGCTTGTGCTTGCTCACCTGGGCACCCCAGGTGCCCCTGCTGACACCTGTTTCTGCCCCCTCTTGCTCCCCTGCAGCAACGTGGCCGTTTCCAGCCTGATCCCCGTCAGTGTGGACACGGTGGCTGTTGGCCTGGTGTCCAGTGTGGTGGTTTACCCTCTCTACCTGGTCATTTTATTTCTCTTCCGGATGGCTCGTGGCAAGGTAAGGAGGAGGGATGGTTGCACACTGCTCACATGGGTAGGAGACCACCAGGTTTGCTTTTGGGAGGCTGAATTCTGCCTTTCCTGGGACCTCACTCCTCCAGCTGGGCTCTGCACTTGCCTGGTTGTGCTGCACAGGGCCAGACCCTTCTCCAGCCTGTGCCCCCCTCCCTGAGCTCAGATCACTGCTGGCTTCTGTTAGTGCCCAGGCACCAAAAAGCAGATTTTAGAAGCTGTTGAGGCTCTTCCTCCCTCAGGATTTCAGTGTGTGTGACAGACACCCACGTGCCCAAGGCAGGAGCCCAGGAGCTACTCAGTGGAGCCTCTCTAATGTCTGCCCAGGGCACAAGCTCAGCTGGCTGAGCAGGGCTGTGCTGAGGCAGCTGGGCAGGGTTTAGCTGGGGATTTACCGACTAGTTAAGCACAATTAGCAGCCCCATTAAGTATTGCAGCCAGCTGCTCGGGGGCTGATGAGCAGCAAATGACTGATGCTGCTGAGAGCACTCAGGAAAAGTTCAGATTTGGGAGCTTCCTGGGAGCTTGTACCTGGGATGGCCCTGCGTGTGGCTACAGGTGTCTGGGAGGCAGTGGAGGATGGGCATGTGCCTGGTCTCGGTGGCAGTGTCACCTCTGTCCCTCCTGTGGTCCCTGCAGGTCTCCATCAGCCACACAGTGACTCACTCAGACCAGCAGTCCCTGGAGATCGACAACTACCTGGACTCCTCCATCCTTGACAGCTCCTTCCCCACCTTCCCCGGGCTCCAGGCAGAGGTAACTGTTCCTCCCCACAGCTGGGCAGGCTCCTGGAGCTGTGGGCCCAGGGCTGAGAGCAGCTCAGGGACTCCTGATGTTTAGTGCCTTAACCAGGCACAAACCTGTGTCACCTCCCTGAAACCCTTCTGTTCCCCACAGGCCTTCTCTGAGCAAACCAAAACAGATCTGTTCCTGGAGGACTCCAAGAGGTGAGTGGGTTTCTGGAGATGGAGCCAGCAGGATTTGAGTCTGTGCTTTGCTGGGCTGGGCTTGGCTCCTACAGTCCCACTCAGTTCCTTTTCTCGTGCTCCCCTCATTCCTGAGCACCCCCACTCCCATTTTCCCACAGTCTGGTGCCGTGGCCCTCCAGTGAGGCCCTGCTCAGCTGGCCAGACCTGCTGAGTGACCCGTCCATCATGGGCAACACCATCCAGAAGCTGAAGAGAGGCCGGGCCAGCCGCCACCTGGGGCTCGAGGCCCCGCTGGCCTCCGAGGAGGACACTTTGTCCCTTGGCATTCACCAGGGACAGCCCCGCTACTTCTCAGCCTCAGGTGAGCCCCCCAGCTCGGGCCAGGGCTGCTGCCAGCACCACTGGCCACCCCCTGGAGAGCAGGGGAGGAGGCTTGTGTCTGCTTAGTGGGGATTTTAGTCTGGGGCAGCAGAAATCCTGGTGGGCATCACACTGAGATGGGTGGTCAGACAATGCCAGCAGACTGGGAGCCAGGAGAGGTGTGTTCCCATAGGAATGCTGCAAGCAACCAGCACTTCCTCCCTGGTTTCAAAGCCTGTTCCTGAGCCTCTGGAAGTGGCTGGAGAAGAACTTGACCTTCTGAACCAGCAGTTCCCTGCCCAGCACTGTGCTAAGCTGGGATAGATAAGGAGCAGGGAAGGGCTGTCCCAGGGAGGACATCACCGTGACCCTTCTCCTCTTCCTCCCCAGCTCCTGCACGTGGCTGAGCCATGCCCTGGATGGTGCTGGGTGCTGAGCTCCTGCCAACCCTGTCTGTGCTCTCTCTTCCCCAGATGAGGATCTGATCCGGCAGATCCTGGCAGATGGAGCCAGCGGCATCTCCCACTCCCAGGACCTGGGGCCGTACATGAGGGCAGAAACAGATCTGATCTCAGGCCTGTGAGTGTTTGGGGAGCAGAGCCCCACGGGGCCAGAGCCTGCCAGCCCCTGCCCTCCCACTGAGCTGGATTTGGGACGCTTCCATGGGGCACTCTGTGCCTGCTGGCCATGGCTTCTGCAACCCCCACAGCCACAGCTCCAGGAGGGCACTGCCACCCTTCCAGGGGCCACCTGGAACATCCCTTAGAGCCACAGCTCCAGGAGGGCACTGCCACCCTTCCAGGGGCCACCTGGAACATCCCTTAGAGCTGCAGCTGCGTCTGCAACACTTTTGGACTGTGGGCTAAGTGCTGGGATGAGGGCTCTCTTCATGGCACTGATGGGAGGGAGAAGGGGATTCTACCCAAATCTCTGTTGTGTTGCCATGCCCAGGACACCCTGCTGGGCACCCTGACCACCAGGGCTGGCAGCCCAGCAGCCCAAGGGAAGGGAGGGAATATCAGGCCCTGTGCATGAGACACAGAGCAGTGTCTGTGCCTTGGGGACGTGTGTGCACTGGTGGTGGCACTGGAATTGAGCCCCCTTGGTGCCAGCCTGCTCAGCACAGAGGCAGCAGTGGCACAGCTCTCAGCAGGCTCCCCCTGTGCCTGGCAGGTCCAGCGTGTTCGGGGACAAGGTGGAGACTGTCATGATGCAGAGGCTGAACGACAAAGGGCAGAGCGTGGCACCTCCTCCCAGGGAAGTGAGCAGATCAGCCAAATCCACCTGGACAGGTACCAGGGCTGTGCCCCCGGGGTATGCAGGGACAGGCCCATCCCACACTACAGCACTGTGGAGGCACAGTGGGGAAAATGGAAATAAAATAGAAGAGCAGCCTTAGGAAGGGCTGTGCCCTGCCTGGGATATCGCTGCTATTTCCTGCCAGCTTCTCTCAGAGCCTGGGTCACAGTAAGCCCTGGGCCAGCACTTGTGCTGTGACAGTCCCTGCAGTGTCCCCTGCTCCCTCCTCCCTCTGCTCTGCTCCCTGCACCCTCTGCAGCCACCATCATAGAAATGTGTGGGGTGATCCCTCCAAACTCACCAGGGCTGGTGATTCTCTGCTGGGATGAGTGCTGAGCCCAGCCCTTCCTGTGCCCACGGGGAGCCTTTGCAGCGATGCTCACGCTGCTCTCCCTCTCCTGCTCCTCCCAGTTGCAGAGCAGGCGTTCAGGAAGCGCCTGCTGCCGCCCTGGTGCTCCCTGCTGGCCCACGCCATCAGCCTCCTGCTCTTCGCCACCTCCGCCGGCGTCTCCGTCTGGATCGGGGTGGGCTTCTCCTCCAGCGTGGCTCTCATGTGGCTCATCTCTGGGATTTTCAGCTTCCTGGCATCGTTCCTGCTCTGGGAGCCCCTGAAGGTGAGCATGACACCAGTGCACTAGCACAGACCTGTACGTGGAATTAACAGCTGGAATTGACTTGTGCAGCTGCTAATCACAGTCATGGAATTGTTCAGGTGGAAAAGCCCTTTAAAATTATCAAGTTCATCAAGGACCACCACTGTGTTCACTATGTCTCCAAGTGCCACATCCATGTGGGTTTTGAATGTATGGTGAATGCACCACTGCCCTGGGCAGCCCCTGCCACAAAGAAATCAGCTCAGAGTGGACACTTGTGTGCACTGAATGGTCTCTCCCACTCCCATATCCCTCAGGAAGGATAGGATGTGGACACCAGCAGCAGTAGGAGAGGCAGGGCTGGTGGCACTTGGTTTTGAAGGTCTGGGTAGGAGCTGTGCTGTGCCAAGGGCCCCATGGGAGGTGCTGCTGGAAGGCTGAGGTGGCACAGCTCCCTGCAGGCTCAGAGCTCTCCCTGTGCCCCAGGTGCTGCTGGAAGCCCTCTATTTCTCCCTGGTTGCCAAGAGGCTGCACCCAGAGGAGGATGACACCTTGGTGGAGCAGCCCTGCGTGGAACACGTGTCCGAGAGGATCAGCAAAGTCCGGCCCCCGCAGGGATTTGCCCTCTTCCAGGCCAAGGAGGAGGCCAGGAAGGTCAAACTGCTGCACAGGATGCTCAAGGTGGGCCATCTCCTGCTGCCTGGTGGCCAGGGCTCGGACACATCTGAGTGTGGCTCCTCCCAGTCCAGCTGGGATGCCCTGAGTGCATCGCTCCAGCTTCTGCCTCAGTTTCTCAATCTGTGTCTGATCCTATTGCATTGCTGTGGAAAGCACTGCTGTGCTGCAGGTTTGGGATCCAGCCCTTCCATGCAATCCCATTTTTACTCCTTGCTTCCCAGAATTTTCTCATCTACATGATGTTCTTGCTGGTGGTCCTGCTCACCAACTACGGTGACGCCTCCCGCACCAGCCGAGCCTTCCTCCTGCAGAGCTCCATCAAACAGCAGCTGGGCAGCAGTGACTTCCTGCTCATCAAGAGGTACCTGCCAGCCCTGGGGGGGGTCAGGGGAGTCATCTCTTGGGCTTGTGCTCCACAGTCTGCCCCACAAGAGGTTCCTTGGTGCCCATGTGGAGCTGGGCACTCCACAGCAGTGAGCGAATCCTGTTTGTGTCTCTGGTTCTGCTGCTCCCCTGGAGAGCAGAAGGGCTTCTGGGGATTGAGGGGTTTCATTTCTCTGAGGTTTAGTGATTTCCCCAGTGGGAAGGGGCTGTGGGAGCTGATGTTGATCTTTCTGGAGCTGCCCTAAAGGACAAGAGTTTTTCTGTCTCCAGAATTTACAGCCACCAGTTGTAGCCATGACCAGGGTCACGGGAGTCAGAAATGACATCTTGTCCAGAGTCTGCCTTTCCTTGCTCTGCACATGACTTTAACTGGATTAAATGTTCCCAGCTGATTTTCCACACCCCTGGGAGTTGCCAGCAGCCCAGTCTGGCCCTGGGGATCACTGGGCTGAAGGATGTGGCACTGCAAAGCCCTGGGCTCTCAGTGCACATCAGTGTAGCTTGTTCATTCCCCAAAGTCCCTGCACCCTTGACTCAGCAGTCTCTCACCTTGCCCCCTGCAGGTCGGATCAGTTCTGGCTGTGGATGTCTCAGGTGTTCCTCCCTTACCTGTACAACAATGGCTCTGGCCAGGAGAGCCACAGCACCACGCTGGGCACGGCACGGCTGCGCCAGCTCCGCCTGCACACAGGTGGGGGGAGGCAGGGAGGGTGGCTCTGCTGTCACAGTGTGGGGTGCCAGTCCTGGAGGGGTGAAATGGGCAGCTCTGGGTGCAGCACAGTGGTTCTGCTCTGCAGAGATGAATTGGGGCAGTGGATCGTGGAATCCTGGAATGGTTTGGGCTGGGAGGGACCTTAAAGTCCATCCAGGGACATCTTTCACCATCCCAGGGTGCTCCACCCCCCGTCCAGCCTGGCCTGGGACACTTCCAGGGGTCCACAGCTGCTCTGGGCACCCTGTGCCAGGGCCTCACCTCCCTCACAGAGAAGATACCTTCCCAGTCTAACACTGCCCTCTGGCAGTTTGAAGCCAGTGATGTATCCAAGGACCAGAGTGCTGGTCCACAGTTAGCCAAGGCCAGTTGGGATGTCTCTGTTCTCCTCCACTTGCACCCAGGTGATCCACTCTGACCTGGTGGCATGGACATATCATAACTCCTAAACTGGACAGCTCTCTATTTTTATTACTGATATCCATCCTTTTCTGAATCCCTGACTTGTGCATGCCCATTCCCTCACCCTGGTGCACTCGTGGGGATGAGCGTGGAGGGGTTGGGAGGGAAGGTGAGCTCTGTGCTGGGCTCACAGGGTTTTCTCATTCCAGCTGAGTGCCAGCAGAGTGCCCAGGACATCCTGCAGGCCATGGGCAGTGCCCAGAGGAGCTGCACTGACCAGCACAGCTTTGCCACTGCTGACTATGGAGTGGGCTGGGAGAGCACAGCTGGGAATGGGACGGCGGCGTGGGCACACTCAGCACCTGACCTGGCAGGGTAAGGGCTGCCCTGCCTGCTGCCACCCCTGTTCCCACCCCTGCTCCTCCTCCAGGGACCCTTACAGACCTCTCTGAGGTGCTCTGAGTTGTTCTCAGCCCTCACCTCAGCCCCTGAGCCTGGCAAAGGGTGGATGGACACAGAAATTCCAAACAGCCTGAGCAGCAGTGTTGTGCTGTTCTGGAGGCCCAGGGGCAGAGGGTTCAGCTCTGCACAGACAGGGCAGGGGAATCCAGCAGCCCAAATTCTGCTCAAGGAGGTGACAGGAGGTTGTTCTGCACCCTGGGCAGGACATAAATGACACTTGGTGTCTTTGGTTTGTCCCCATCTCCATCCAAGTCTGGGCCACCACAGGGCTTGGGGCTGCTCTGAGGTTGGGAACACTGAGATGGATCAATGCACTCCTGTAATCTATCTGGTGAAATAAATCCTGAGGGGCAGGATCTGCATCTGCACACTTGATCCTGGTCTGCCACGTAGGAGAGCAAGCAGTGTCCTTCAGCCTCACCCACAGCTCCTCTTCCTCTGCAGGATCTGGTACTGGGGCTACATCTCCTTCTACGACAGCAGTGGCTACGTGCAGGAGCTGGGCCCTTCCCTGGAGGAGAGCCGTGCTCAGCTGGAATTCCTGCAGCAGCACACGTGGATCGACAACATGTGAGTGTGGCAGGGCCAGAGGGAGTGTCCTGCTGTCACCTGGGCTCCTCAGGGCTGCTGCTCAGGGCACAGCATCCATGTCCCACCCAGCAGTGGCCCCAGAGCTGGTGCTGTCCCAGCCCCTGAGCTGCTGCTGTCCCTCTGCAGGAGCCGGGCAGTGTTTGTGGAGCTGCTGCAGTACAACCCCAGCGTGGACCTGCACGTGGCTGTCACCCTGCGCCTGGAGTTCCCTGGGGCTGGCCAGGCCATCGCCGCTGTCACCATCAGCCCCTTCCCCCTGCTGCGGCTCAGCGGGGGCGTCACCCTGCAGCTGCTCATGATGGTCAGTGTGGGGCCTCCCCTGCACCCTGTGCCCTCTGCAGGGGGGGCTCTGGGACCCTCACCCAGGCTGGTCACTCGAGCTGCTCTGCCTGAGGCCACTTGTCCCCACTTCTGTCACCCTGCCTGGGTGTGGTGCCACCCTGCCCCAGGGGCACTGGGTGTGGGCACTGGGGAGTTTCAGGAGGGATTGGGGCTCTGGATGAGTGAGGAGGGCAGGGCAGGATGCAGGAGGTGCTCCAGGTGTGCAGTGGTGGAGCTTGGCCTGGGTTGGGGGGATTTTGCTGTCCCCCAGTCCAGCACAGCAGTCAGGGCTTGTCCTCTCATCTTCTGGTAACTTGGCCCTTCCTCCTCTCCTGGTCATCTCTCCTGGTGACCTCTCTGTTCCTCCCCCAGGTTTTCCTCATGCTGTTTGTGGTTTACTTCGTGGTCTCAGAGTCTCTGGCCATCAAGAAGGAAGGCAGAGCCTACTTCACTCTGTGGGGCAACTACAGCCAGTGGGTTTTCATCCTGCTCGCCACATGCACGGTGCTGGTGCACCTCAGCCAGGCCACCCTGGCTGACCAGCAGTGGCTCAGGTACCTCAGCAACCGCAGGGGCTTCACCAACTTCTACCAGGTGGCTTTCCTGAGCTCTGTCTTCAGCAGCCTGGCCGCGTCCCTCCTCTTCCTCCTGACCGTGCAGGTACACTTGGGCTGGGGGAGCAGCTCATGGGTGTAGGGTGCTTTGGCCCTCCTGTGCTTGTCACCCCTGCACAGCCCTGCCAGGAGAGGAGGCCACGTCTGTCTCGGCTGTGCACTTTGGGTCTCTTGGCCCTCCATTCCCTTGGGGAATTCAGCCAAGTGTGGCTGATGGGATGATTCTGCAGACTGGGGTGTTTGTCCTCTGCTGGGATTTGGGTTTCTCCCATGTTTGAGAGACCCTTCCTGGGCTGGGGGTGTGTGTGTAACTCCGTGCTCTCCCCTCCCAGGCTGCCCAGCAGCTGCGCTTCGTCCGGCAGTGGTCAGTGTTCGGGAAGACCTTCCAGAAGTCCATGAAGGAGCTGATGGCTGCAGGGGTGGCCTTTGCCCTCCTCCTTCTGGCCTACGCCCAGCTCGGCTTCCTGGTAACCACCCCTGTCCCCCTCCCTCACAGAGGGGCTGCTGGTGGCCCTGCTGCCCCTTTTCCTTCACCATGGCATGGCATGAGCAGAGCCCTGGTTCCCCTGGGCACTCTGTGCCCATCCTGCTGCCTGCACTTTTGGCCAGGGGCTATCCCAGCCCATTTGTGGCCACCCCTCAGGGCCAGCGTGGGAGGGGATATTTGGGGTCAGGGGAATGCTTTGCTGCTGTTCCCTGCTCATCACATCTCTGTCCCTGCACAGCTCTTCTCCTCCTCCTCCGAGTCCTTCCGCAGCGTGGGCAGCAGCCTGCTGCTGCTGCTGGCCCTCCTGCGGGGCAGCGCCAGCCTGCGGCCCTGCCTGCCCGAGGCCTCGGGGCTCTGCTGCCTCTTCTGCAGCAGCTACATCGTGCTGGAGGTGTGGCTGCTGCTGCGGCTGCTGGCGGCGGTGCTGCTCCACAGCTACCGCGAGATGCGCTTCGAGCTCTACCGGCCCGCCTTCGAGCCCCAGGACTACGAGATGGTCGAGCTCTTCGTGCGCAGGCTCAAGATGTGGATGGGCTTCAGCAAAGCCAAGGAGGTGAGGGCAGCCTGGGGGCTCTGTGGAGAAGGAGGCCGGTGGCACAGAGCAGCATCCACCATCCTGAGCCTTTCCCTGCAGCTGGGTTCCTCTGGCAGGGAGGGCTGGAGCTGTGGCCCAAGAGAGATGGGGAGCTGTACAGGCATCAGCTGCCCATTCTGAGCCCCACAGTGGCTTTATCTGGGATCCAGCCCATGCCTGTCACACCAGGACTAGCTGGGAGCTGTTGGGAATGTTCCCACTTCCCAGCTCCTGCCCTAACCCTGCCCCTTTCTCCTCTTCCCTCCCAGTTCCGGCACAAGGTGAGGTTCGAGGGGATGGAGCCGCTGCCCTCCCGAGACTCCAGCGACTCCAAATCGTTCCGGGGCCCCACTCCCAGCGCAGCCTCCGACAGCTCCAGAACCTCCACGTCCTCCAGCCAGCTGGACGGGCTGAGCCTGGTGCTGAGCGCCCGCGACAGCCTGGAGGTGGACGCTGACATCCAGCGCCTCCTCTCGCTCTTCGAGATGCTGCTGGCGCAGTTTGACCGCGTCAACCGGGTGACGGAGGACGTGTCCCGCATCGAGCACCTGCTGGAGTTCTCCCGCAGCCGCCGCGCCCGCAGGAGGCCCCGCGGGCCCGAGGGGGGCGGCTCGGAGCGGGGCCCGTCCCCGGAGCGGCCGGACGCGGAGCCGCCGTCCCTGTGCCGGGCCGGGGCCGGGGCCGTGCCGGGCCGGCTGCTGCGGGCCAGCCGAGGGCTCAGCGCGGGCAAGGCCTGCGCGGCCAGGAGGAAACGGCCCCTGCGGGCCAAGAACCGGGTGCACCCCACGGTGAAGTAGCGGGTGCAGGAGCAGTAGCGGGTGCAGGAGCGGTGCCCCGGCAGCGCTTTGCCGAGGGTGGGCTGTGCCCGCCCGGAGCTGCCGCGGCGGCTGGGCCGGCCGGGCACAGGGGCTCTCCTGCCACGCCGCTGGCACGGCCAGCAGAAGCTCCAGAGGCCAGGAGCATTCCGGTGGTGAGGATGGACGGGGAGGAGGCCGAGCCTTTCTCCCATGAGCAGGCGCAGGAGATCCCCACTGGCTCACAGGGAGCAGCTGTGGGTGTTCCGTGCCCCCGGCTGTAACTGGCAACAGGTGGGGCTGGGGTGGGCACAGGGGGACGGGACAAAGCTCCCTCCCTTCCCTGCTGGCTGTGCCGGATGGGAAGGGGAGAGGAGAGCCCCAGGTCTTGAAGGTTTGAATCAAGTCTTGGATTTTTGTCGACCAGACGCACTGTGGAGGAAAGTGACAGCTTTTGAGAAGGTATTTAACCTTGGTTTTTTTAAGCATAAATAGATATATAGAGAAATGCTATCTACACCCAGAGCAGTTAATTTCCAGTATTGGCTACTTTTATCCTCCAGAAATTGGTACTATTATTTGTATTTAAAGATATCCAATATTTAAAACAAAGGACATTGCAGCGAGCTAGGGACAAAGAGACCCCTGGGCTGCCTCAGACACCTCCCAGTGTGGGGTTCCCAAACTCCCAGTGTGGGGTTCCCAATTCCCAGTGTGGGGTCCTGGGGGTCCCAAACTCCCAGTGTGGGGTTCCCAACTCCCAGTGTGGGGTGCTGGGGGTCCCAAACTCCCAGTGTGGGGTTCCCAACTCCCAGTGTGGGGTCCTGGGGGTCCCAAACTCCCAGTGTGGGGTTCCCAACGTGCTGGTGTCACTGCGGTCCCCACCTGTCCTGTCCCCCCGCCGTGGCCCCTGGGGTGCAGGCGCCGCTGGCTGCTTGGCTTCTCTAACCCAAGGAATGTATTGCCCTAAGTATATGTTTTTGGGTTTTTTGTTGTTTACTTGTTCCTATGTACTGCCCAGCACTTTAAACAAGGCTTTCCTCGGCTACCAGTGACACGTGCGAGCTAAGAACGGGATAATATATCACAAAAGCAGTATTTTGTTTGTTTAAATCATAAACTGAAATGGGCAGGGAGGAGGGGAGTGCAGCCCCAGCTCAGGCAGCTGTGCCAGCACCTTCCCTGAGCACAAAGGCAGGTGAAGCCCTGAGGGAGATTTTTTTGGGGTCCCTCCAGCTCTGCCAGCTAGGATTCACCATGTGCTAGGCTACAGCTGCTGGGCTACAGCTGGCCTGTGCCATGGAGCCCCCCAGATCACAGCCTGGGGGTGCCTGAAGCCCCCCCAGGGGCTGCCCTCCCCTCCTCAGCCCCATTTCACCTTATGGCTATTGTAAGTAATTTATATGGGGTTTGTTTGGTTTTTAAATGTATATATTTTTGTATGTTTGCTATATTTTCATAGCATCGGTACCGTGTTTGAAACATGTAGATAGGAGACAGAACACTATTGTCAGAGTTATTTAAAGGATGTATTAAGTGCTTCTTCCTGGGAATGTCCCGTGTATATAAGGATTGGGTGTCTGTGTGTGTGTGGTGCGTGTGCTCTCCTGGGCTGGCTCAGGGCAGTGGCCACAGGTGGATGGGGAAAAGCCCCCAGTGGGCTCCTCTGTGTGTTCCAGAACCTGCTCCATGCTCTGGACAGGTGAGAGACTGGAATGGAAAGCTGAAGGGGGCAGAGCTGCAGGGCAGGGGAGACTTTTCCAGGTGGAGAGAAGGAACTCCTAAAGCACTTGCACTGCTCCATCCCCTCCTGAGCCTCCCCTGCAGCCCCAGCTGTGCTGGGTACTTGAGATTCATCCCAGCATCCGTGTGCTCCCTTGGCCATGAGTCAGGGTGGCTGCAGGGACTCTGGCTGCTCTGGGATGCCTTTGGGACAGTGTAAGTTACCTTTGGAAAACTCAGGTGCTGTGCAGGACAGATGTTGTAGAAATGTTGTGAAGGGATGAGGGCAGGAGATGAGTGAGGTGGTGCTTGGTCAGCGTGGAGGTGTTGGGAGAGCAGAGGGCACAGAGGGGAGAAATGCAATCCTGGTCACCAGGACAGGGTGGGAGAGGGCAGAGAAGGGCCCAGAGGGCAGGAGTGGGACAGGGAGGTGCCTGGAGCAGGCAGAACCAGCAGCTGCAGGCTGAGCCTGGGGCTGGGCCATGTGCTGGTCAGCTTTGTGCTCAGAAAAAAACCCTGGTTTTCAAGCCAGACACAGAAAACTATTTGCCTTGGATTTTTTGTTCCTCTAATTTCCCAGGCAGCACAGCACCAGGCTCAGCTCTGGCACATGTCCATGGCTCCTTTTTGGTGACAGGGACAGTGCCAGAGCTGTGTCCCCAAATCAAGGCAGTAAGAGAAGTGGTGAGAAGCCCCAGAGACCTGGGATATCCTCAGGGCTGGAGCCCCTCCAACTCCAAAGCTCCTTTCCCCACACACCTGCCCTGGCACAGCCCCTCTCACCTGTGTGAGACCCAGCCACCCCAAGGGCTCTGTGGGAATATTCAGTGTTTGAAGTATCCCAAATGAACCAAGCAGGTCTTGGAAGGCTCTTGAAGAGCCAAAAAGTTCAGTTCCTGATACAGAGATCAGTTCTCAGCTGGAGTATCCTCATTAGAAGAGGTTGGGAGTAGGAAGGAAGGAAGGAGGCAGAGGCAGGAGGGGCCAGCAGGGCCCCAAATGTTTGAGCAGCCATTCCTAAGCTAAGGGGCAGCTGGAACAAAGATGCTCCCCAAATCCATCTGGATTTTTGTTCCCCAGCGCCTGTTCCTTGCCCTGTGTGTGTGTGTGATTCGGTGTGTGTGACTTTACCAAGTGCTCCTCCTGCTCAGAGGGAGCAGAAACGGGATCAGACAACTGCCCTACTTCCCTGAAGTACGGAGAGCAGCTCTGCCACCCACAGTTCCTTGAAAAGCCCAGCCCTGCGTGGTGGGCAGCACCCACAGCTTCCAGCACTCCAGTTCTCAGTGCAGCAGCTCCTGTGCCAGCTCCAGCAGTGTCCCAGGGTCCCCTCCATGGCCCAGCTCAGGCTCAGTCATGGAGCTGCACCCTCACAGCAATAAACTTGACTCAAAGCCCATAAATCCCCCTGAATGTATATTTTTGTGTCTGTAGTCACCGAGAGATGGTGTCTTATTTATTGCCTTGGATCTCACAATGATGTATCAGGATCGAGCTGCTGAAATGAAAAATGAAACCCCCATCCATTCATTCCAAGGGAGAGGGAGGGACTTCTGTAAGTGCCTTATTTTTTCTAGTTGTTTTTTTTTTTTTTTAAACAACGATTGTGACCAAAATGCCAACGGTTCCTGTCTGGTCAGCATTTCACTGCAAACAAAAATGGTGTATTTTGTAACTGTGGGGATGTTTCTTACAAAGTGACAAAGTCAAATAAACACTGACTGCTAAAACCTGGCTCAGGTGGTTTTGTCATGCTCCAGACACTCCTCTCCACCCCACCCTCATTCTCTCTGCATCCATAATTTTAATTAATTAATACACTTTCTTTTATCCTCTATCCTGTCAGGGCTGGTGTTAACAAATGAGCTCACTGGGGGTGGCACAAGGACAAGGCTGACAGAAAGTCCCCTCCCAGCAGAGGGAATACCCCCAGGGAATATCCCAGTCCAGGGACTGGAACACAACCAGGAATCCCTGTGGGGTGGGGGGCTGGGAACTGAAGCCAGTGGAGGAGGAAGGATTTACACAAGCAGGAGAGAGTTTGAACTTTCCCAGCACATCAAGATCGGACAAATATTTTATTTCCTTTACGACTCAAACACTCGAACACAACAGACACTTGGTGTTCCCACACACCTGCACAGGTGAGGGCTGTCCCTCTGTCCCCTCACCTGTCCCTTCACAGTCCCACGTGCACATTGCACTTGTCTTCATCTCCCTGCTGGCAGCCATTCTCAAATCCATGCCTCCCCCTCATGGACACAGCAGGAGATGAAGTTCTCACAGTATAGTCCAGCTTACAAGGTGCCTCCCAGTTGGGTGGTGTAGTGTGTGGTGCCCTCCTTGCCTCAGGAAGGGCTGCAAATCCCATTCCAGCTCTGCCCACCTGCCCTGGAAGCTCCAACTGAACTGCTTCAGTCTCCCCTGAGAGCTTCCCTGTCAGGGAATAAGCAGAACTTGTGGGGAGACAATGCCCCAAGACTTGTCAGCAGTCAAAAAGGGATTTATCAGGTGCATGGGGAAGGGTGAGACACCCCAGCATTCCTGCAACCAGGGCAAGTTCTGCAGATGGCAAAAATGAAGACAAACCTTGGGAACTTAAGCAGCAGAGAGAACCCAAATTAACTCTGCAGAGCTGGCAGCAGAACAAGTCAGAGCCTGAAGGTCCAAGTGCTGACAGTCCCGAGGTTCAGGGAGGAGCTGGGATTCTGGGGTGCTCAGAAATAGCAACTGGATTTTCAACACTTCATATTTCATTCCCAATAAAATCTCACAATTGCTGTACCTTCTTCACTGAGGATCTGCAGACTATCATCCTTTGTCTGCTTCCACCAGGAGCTGGTGTGGAAGGAGTCCAAAGAAAGGTTCTGCAGGGAAGTCTCCCAACAGAGCAGCTTTGAAACAGCTCAAAACAAACCAAACCAGGTTGGTTCTCTGGGAGTTCCTGCTGGGAATCCAGTGTCATCCTCAGGGGCTCCCAAAGCTCCTGGCAGGTTCAGTGCCAAGTCCACATGCAAGGAGCAGGCAGGCTGCAGCTCCCCACCCGTGTCCATGCGGTGCAGGGAGCAGCAGGCAGGGAACACAACTCCATGGCCTCAGTGTCCCAGCAGGACACCCCGAGCCCGGCCCTACACAAACTCGGTGAAGTCGTCCACGGAGGAGATCAGCCTCTTCCTCTGCCCTGTCTCATAGCTGGGAGGGGGGTCCTGGGCCACCTGGGGAGGGGGCTTTGTGGGGGCAGAGGGGTGCAGCTGCAGGGGAAGGCCAGGGCTCTGGTACTGGGTCTCTTCACGGAGCTGAAAGGCAAGGGAGAGCAGGTGAGCTCCATTCTCCCCAAAACTCTTCTGAATCTCCATCTGGGCAGGGCAGGCTACCAGGACACTGTGGGAGTGCCACTCTGTGTCCAGGTTCCTCCATCAGCTGGAATTTCTCCATGGAGAGGGTGGAAGGGACTGCCCAAGGGAGGTTTGGAGTCCCCATCCCTGGAGGTGTCCAAGGAATTGCTGGAGGTGAAACCCAGAGCTCTGGGATGGGGACAAGGTGGGGATCAGGCACAGCTGGGACTGGATGGTCTGGGAGGGCTCTTCCAACACCAGTGATTCTAGGATTCCAGGATTAAGCTTCCCAAAGCCCTTACTGCCAGTTTGTTTGACATTACCACAAGAGAACTGGATGATCCTTAAGGTCCCTTCCAGCCCAAACTCCGGATTCCATGACCAGCTGGATTCTAATCTCCGTACACACAGCCCTCCTCTCCCTCAGCAAGCTCTGCCAGCTGCTTTTACCTGCCTCAGTGCAGTAAGAGCTGGGCTCAGCCAAGGCCAGCTCCAGCCCAGAGCAGCTGCACTCACCCGGTGCCGCAGCCTCTTGATGTGGCGCAGCCTGGCGATCCATTTGGAGGGGTAGGTGTCCGTGGGGTTGGACCTGCTGTGGTGCACCTGGGAAGCCATCTGGGGTGGGAAGGGTGGGGACAAACAGAGAAAGAGAGGAGCCACATTAACACAACCACAGCAATAAAATGAATCCCATTTTTCAGTGCAGGTCAGACAGCAACTGCAATCCAGCTCTGAGTTAGGACTGTTCAGGTGCCAACTCTGGCTTCAAGGTCAAGTAGAGAAGTTGTTTCTTTGCTTCAGCAGGCCCTGCCTGGTTTTTTGAGAGCTGGGGATGGGCCAAGGCAGCAGCTGGAAGCTCAGAGAGCTGAGGGTACTCACGTTGGCATGCAGGGCCATCTGACGGGCCACGAAAGGGCAGGTTCTTGTCAGAGATGATTTTGGCAACACTCGTGTCCACCAGACCCTCCATGTCTTTAGTTAAAAGGAGTAAGAAAAAAATTATTGTAAGACAGTTAAGAAGAAGCAAAAAGTTGCCAGTAACTAAATACCTAAGTCAAATAAACCTGAGGAATTTTATCAACTGAGTCCCCAGAACCTCTATAGCTCCCACTCTTAACAGAACCTGCCCTGAATTTTAACACAACTGGCTCCCAAATTCTGGCTGCTCCATAAAGGTTTGGGGAGAGCCTGCTGGTCTCTCACATGAACCAAAGTGTGAGCCAAAAACACCCAGAAGTGTCCCCTTGGTAAAACAGCTGCACCAGCACTGCTGAAGCCTCCATGTCCTGCAGCATTCCCAAGCAGCTGCTGGAGGGATCTGCTGGCTCTGGGGCCTGAGCTTGAACACAACACAAGCAGGGCAAACCCAGATGGAACTGGGCAAACTGGTTCCAGAGAGTTTCTCCTGGGAAGTTTTAACTTTGGAAACACAAATCCCCAGCCCAGCAAAGGCTGAGGAATTCCCACCTTTCCGACACTGCAGCGTCACCAGGTTACAGTCATAGTCCAGGGGGGTGATGATCACATGCACAAAATTGAACTGCCCCTGAGGAGAAGCCAATGCAAGAGTCAGAAACATTTCCCTGGCAGCATTGTGGTTTGTGAATGCCATAAACACACACCAGTGAACCAAGCACAGCCAACAGCTCACCCCCCAAAATCCCCACAGAGTTTTTAGGATAGCAGCCACACACATGAAGGTTTAGAACCCTGTGCTCCTGCTGTAACACACCCAGGAGGAAAATCCCCTACCTTTATTGTGCCCAGTTTAAAATCCTCTCCAGAATCATTGTAAACGATGGAAACAAAATCATTCCCCAGGTGCCTCTTCTTGTCACAGCGGTATTTATCCAAATCCTTTGTGGGCATCAGAGTAGCAATGTGGAAAATGGCTGGAGAGGGAAAACAGAGATCCTTAGGCTGGGCTGAGAAGCAGCAATGGTCACATGCCAGTAAGAAAAATACAAACTGTGCTCCCTTGACAGGGTTTGTCCCTGTTAGTGACAGGTGAATCCAGTGCCACTGGATGCTGCAGAAGTCCCTGGAGAGCAGTCAGGGGGAAGGACCACAGCAGCACAGGGAGGAGACCCTGGGCCAGGGAGGAAAGAGGCAAAAGAGCTTAAACCAGGCCTTGCCCTAACTGGGCTCTGCAGAGCCCCAGCAGCCACCCCATGGAACTGGATTCCATGTGATGAGTACAGAGCTGTGTGGAAATATTTGGGAAGTTCACCATATCCAGCTGGATCCTGGATGATTTCTACACTGCTTGGTGCTGCAGGGGCTGGGTGACACTGCAGTGACACCCCCTGCTCTGAACTGCCCTTCAGAGAAACACAGTGATATTGTCAGCACCCTCAGTGAACAGCCTTTACAGCAGCTGGGCACAGCCAACTAAAGATCTAAACCAAACCTTTAAAGAGCTGATCATGTCACAGATTTACAGAGCAGATCATTATCAAACTGGTGTGATTTTTTTTTTTGCTAGGTAAGGCAGGAATGTTTCAGCCTGAATTTTTAACACTTGGCTTGTAGAGGTCCCAGAGAGAACAGGAAGGGATCAGAGCTCAGGACACTCTCACGACCTCCCTGGGAAGGAACCATGCAAAGGCAGCTCAGTTGAGGTGAGGAGACACAAACCATCCTTCCAGCTCACCTTGCATGATGTCATCGTGCCAGCAGTAGGTGAACTGCCCATCCTCCCCACACACATCCAGGCCACCCAGGTAGATCTTATCTGGCTGGCAGTCCTTGAGCTCGATGAGCTTGCCCAGCCCCGTGAGGAACTCGGTGTAGCGATAGGAGCCGTGCTCGTTGGACAGGATGGCGATCTCGTTGTTGCTCTGGGCACAGAGACACGTCCCATGTCACACTCAGTGACACTGCCAGCAGCACTGCACCAGCACCACAGACCCCTGCCTGCCATTAGGTGATTGCTCTCACAGAAAGGTCTCGTGCAGGCGCTGGTTTTTAGCACAGGAAACTAAGGAAAAGCAAATCCCACAGGGAGAACCCCACAGCTGCAGAGGTTCCCAACACTCCAGCAGGATTCAGGGCCCTGCACACACTTACCTGGCCCTCCCCAACGTACAGCACTGCAATCTTGTGTGTGTCATAGGATGGGATCTGATCCAGGAGCTGCACCGACCTCTCAAATGTCTGCAGCCAAAACAGGGACCCCACCTGAGCTGCTGGGAGCTGTCCCTGCCCAGGGAGGTCCCAACACAAACCATCCCAGCATTCTGGGAACTTTAAAAAAACCCCTCCACAACCCCAACTCAGAGATCTCCCACCCGTGGCACTGCTGGTAGGAAACACCTTTAAAGTGCAGCACCAGAGCTGAATGTTTGCAATTACAATCTACATTCCAAGAAGGTCATGAAGTTAAAAAAATTAAGGATTTATACATCTGCTTGCCTACCTCATTTGGCAACAAGAGGGGCTTGTTGTTTTCATCACCAAAGAAGGGGGAGTGGTACAACTGTAAAAACACAAAGCTGAAGGAGAGAGGGAGGGAAAAGTCTGTTACCATAAAAAGTCAGTTTTGATCTGCTGGAGGTAAGAACATTATGTACAGCAGAAAAATGGAAGGAATTAAAATGCTAACAGGGTATTATTCATATTTTAGAGACACTCTGAGTGCCTGGACTACCTGCAGTTTGCAATAGACACCTGTCAGAAAAACAATGATGTGTCAAACAGCAGCAGGCACACAAATTCCCTGTTCAAAGGCACGGAATGGAGGAGCAGGAATGCCCTCCACAGCTCTGGGGGCATTTCTAGGCTCTCAGACACATGATTGTACTGACATTTGTGTGTGTCCTCAACCAGGCAAAAATTGTCTCATCATGCAATTCTGCACAGCTAACAATATCCCAGGTTCAAAAAGCAGTATTACAACCCTTTTCCCTCTTAGGCTTTTGCACATTCTCTTTCTTGAAATGCAAAACCAGCAATCCACCCTGTTCACAACAAAATTAACCCTGGGTAACCTCTGGTCAAACCATAGCCCCTAAATTAAGTACATTAAGTACAGGGGGAAACTGCTTAATCCATCCCTTTCTTTCACCATTTGGGAGTTCTTTCCCAAAATTCACTCGGTGGGTGAGTGTGCTCAACAGGTCAGTATCAGCTCCTGAATATAGCAGGAATTTAAATTAAAAAAATAAAAACTTAATAAAAAAAATAAATAAATGTGATAATTGATAAAAGATTAATGTTAATCATAGAAGTTTTGGAGTTTATATAAACCAGAATACTTACCTAAGGCATGGATCAAGATAAAGGGAAATATATGATTAAAATAATTCTGTTTTAAAGTCCCCCTGTCACAAATATTATGTTTTCTAATTAAGTTTGCAAAACAAGGGTTTTCCACAGCCTGAAAGATTTTGCAAAATCAGATTTCCTGCCTTTGTGTAATCAAGTGCAGCCTATCTACTGAGCCCAGACTTCCCAACTTCTGCCATTCCTTATCTACCAAGACCAAATGGCTATCTATGAAACTTGACAAATTGTCCACAGATTTCACATCGCCTAGAAGTTCCACAGATGTTTTTTGACCACCACTGCTCACCTGGCAAAATCATGACAACAAAAAATAACCATTATTGATTACTACGAGAAAACCAGGCTATTAAAGGAGCTGCAAACAGAAGTTTGGCAGAGGGTGACGTGGGCAGTGACCCCTCACGACTCCCCAGCGCTGCGTTGCTCTGTCTATATAAAATAATCTAAGTTTTGCAGAATATTGAGACTTTTGTTTCTCATTTACAACATAAATAAATTTTCAATGAGATGCTTTGCAGACCCCCCTGCAGGAGCCCTGCTGGAGCCGCTCAGGGGCCCCGCACCCACCTGGGGTTTATGCCAGGCACCTTCTCGGCGTTGGACGCTGCTGCCCGGCCCTTGAAGGCGTCTCTGTCGATCCTCTTGCCCCTCCGGGACGGGGCGGAGTCGGAGATGGTGTAGCCGCGGGGCCGGTGGCCCGATGGCGAGCGCGGCGAGCTGCCGGCCCCGCCCGGCCCGCCCGGCCCGCCGTCCTCCCCCCGGCCCAGCCAGCTGCCCCCCAGCCCTTCCCCTTCCAGGTTCCCCGACTGCGACTTGGCCTTGACGTCGGTGCTGAGCCTGGCGGGGCGCCTCGCGGCCGCCCGCGTCCTTGAGCACCTCCTGCAGGGTCTGCAGCTCCGGGGAGGAGCTGGACTTGCTGAGGGGCTGCGAGGGCTGGAAGGAGAGCTCCTCCAGGGCGCGGCCCTCCTCCCGCCCGATGGGGATCCCGCCCTCCGCCAGCTCCTCCGACCGCGCCGACTTCTCCTCCTGGCTGGACGTGGAGGAGGACTGGGGAATGAAACAAGAGAAAAGATGAACAGTTTTTGTGGCCGTTACAGGCCCAGGGAGAATCTTAAAGGATTTTTCCAGTCTGGCTTTCTCAGGGCCCGGCTGGGATTCTTTCCCAAGTTAGAGCCTCTTTCCCTACTGTAAACACAGGAGAAGGAACTATAACAAAGATAAACACCTGCTGGACCCGTGAGAAAGCCTGGAACAAGAAGTGTTTTCTTCTCTAACCAATGAACTGTCTGTATTTTGTTATGCACGAAGAGTCTTATTTAAAGCAATGGCTTCCTTCAATAAATTGCTCTTTCTTGTTCTTTCTTGCACCATGCAAGAGAGCGCCATGTTACTGTGTCCTTTCACCTCTCCCTAACCCATATACAGTAACGTTTGCAGGTTCCACCGAGATCAACAAGTTTTCATAGTTCGGGCTGCGATATAAAACAGCTCATCCTGTGGTTGCTCCCAATGTCCAACCTGGCCTGGGATCCGGGGGCAGCCACGGTTCCTCTGCGCTTCCCCACCCGCACAGGGAAGGATTCCTTCCAAAATGATCCAAAATTACAGCCAGGCTCAAGGCACCCCAACGCTTCCAAGGAAAGGCAGGCGGGAAGGAGCACAAAGCAATGTGTTTTATCCCTGGTAAAATGGGGATTTTCACCCCAATCTCCCCCAGTGCCATCAGTGTTTGTGAGGGCACCAGGAGGGAATCCATGGCCAATCCCCTCCCTGCTCGCCCAATGTGATAATTGATAAAAGATTCGTGTTAATTATAGAAGTATTGGGGTTTGTATAAACCAGAACACTTAAGTCTGAAATGAAGCATGACACTAGAGAAAGGAAAATATGATTTAAATAATTCTGTTTTAAATCCCCCTGTCACAAATATTATGTTTTCTAAGTAAGTTGTCTCTATTAACAGTTTGCAAAACAAGGCTTTTCCACAGCCCAACAGATTTTGCAAAATCAGATTTCCTGCCTTTGTGTAATCAATTGCAGCCTGTCTACTGAGACCAGACTTCCCAACTTCTGCCATTCCTTATCAAATGGTTATCTATGAGACTTCACATCGCCTAGAAGTCCCACAGATGTTTTTTGACCACCACTGCTTACCTGGCAAAATTATGACAACAACAAAAAAATAACAATTATTGATTACTACGAGAAAACCAGACTATAAGAGAAGCTGCAAAACCAAAGTTTGGCAGAGCGTGACATGGGCAGTGACCCCTCACGACTCCCCAGCGCTGCGTTGCTCTGTCTATATAAAATAAAGCAATCTAAATTTTGCATAATTTTTGAACATTGAGACTTTTGTTTCTTATTTACAACACCCAGGCTGTGTCCTTACCCTGCTGTAGGAATCGTGGCCTTTCCCAAACCTCTCCTCGCTCAGGACGTGCTCGGAGCACGAGGTGTCCACGTCCTCGCTCTCGGGGGATCCCGCGGGGGACTCGGCCTCCCTGAGCTCCATGTCCCCGGCGCCGCCCTCCTCCAGCACCACGGCGGATTCTACGGAGACACGGGCACGGGAGCTGTGCAGAGGGACACCAGGGGCCCCTCCTCTCCTCTCCTCTCCTCTCAAGCACCAGCCTTTTCCCTACGGCATCTCAATGGAAGGCCATGCGCAAAGGAGTGCCCTGGCATCTCTTGGCACGTCAGAGTCGCTCCTTTTTTCCAGGGAATAAATCACCTCTCACCCTCCCAGCCTGCCTCGGGCCAAGGAAGTGCAGCTGGTTTTTTTCCAATTGTTGCTGATGGACAAGCAGGGCACGGGATGAAGAAAGGGGCCCTTGGTTACCAGGACAGACAGAACTACAGAGATGTATGAAAGGACGGGATAAAAGCTCACTGGAGACATCAGCTCTGTGCAAGGGTGCAACAAAGGGAGCTTTTCCTGTACTGGAATGCAATGCTCCCGTGCCTTGAGGCCTACGAGGACATAAGAAAATTTTCCTAGGAGCCATTTCCTTGCAGTTTGGCAGCTTTCCTAGAATGTCTCAGAACAATTCAGCCCTGAACATGTGGAAGGACGAGTGACACGGGCACTGCTGGCATCTGCTCAGACACACTGGGAGTGGAACCACACTGACAAAAAAAGCTCCGTGGAAGCCCTGCCTAGGTGGAGGATTTAACCTTGGATCTGCTCCAGGCACTGACCACTTTGGGCTGACCAAAGGCTCCTCCTGGCCTTGCTTTTTGTCCTGAGGAAAAGGCTGGAGAACAGGAGGCTTCCCATTATGCACACAAGGGACTGGAAGACCAATCTGAAAGGCCAAGATTTGTTTTCCAAAATAATAACAATAATAGTAATAAAACCAAAAATTAGCACACACAAAAATATAAAAGAAAATCAGCAAAATTAAAAAAAAATACAAAGAAAAAAAATCACTAAAGCAGCTTTTCCTGGATTGATTTCAGCTCGCAGGACCAAAGTTATTTCAAAGAAGCAATTAAGAGTTAGCATTGCACACACAAACCTTCTAAAAAATACAAAACAAACCAAAAGGAACCAAAACAACGTGCTGATCTGGTTAGCTGTCCAAGCCAGAACACACCTGCAGATACCCAGTGCTTCCAAGCTCCCCTCCTACACTACTGCCAAGATGGCTGGTGCTTTGGAACAGCCCAAGCACTAATTATTCTTTAAGGTGGGAAGAGAATAACAGGAGCAGAGGGAAGTACAGAAAAATATTGAACTGCAGCAGCTTTGTGTTGCTTTGAGAGGCCTCTGACAGCAAGCAGCAGCAGCTCAGAACACCCCACTGCTCTATTGGGAGTCTTCCAGTGAAGGAAAGAGGCAGAAAGACATTTGAACCCTCTAATTAAAATCACAAAGCATTGCAAGTTATCAAAGCAATGCAGGTGTTGTGCTCATAAGGTGTGTAATTTGATCTCCATTTAATTATGAAATCAATTTTACTGAAGTGGAGAAAGATTTTACATTATTATAGAGCCTCTAAAAGGCAGAATTTAGCAAGTTTTCTGCTGAAATACACTTTTTTATTTAAAAATCTCTTAACCAGCCTCCATGCTGGCTGAACTTTATCCATATATCAAATATATACAAATTATCATCTGCTTTTATCTTTCTGTGCCCAATTCTGGCAGATCCCTGTGGGCTGAGCAGCTCCAAGGGGAGCCTGTCCTGCAGCACAAGCTGCTCTCCTCACAACTGGGAGCTTTTCCACTGAGCAGAACACAAAGCCAATTGGAAAATGAAGCTGCAAATGAAGAATTAATTAATCCAGCCACGTTTTGACAGGTCATTTAACACTGGCCTCATGACTCACAAACCACCCCAGCCAAATGCAAAGTTGCTTTAAGGAATTGTCTGCACTTGCAAATGTTGGATCTGGCTTGGACTTCTTCATGCTAGTCAAGATCCCATTTGTTGAGAGTGATGAGACTGGGGACAGACAGGAGACATGGAAGGGGAAAATGAGGGATGAGGGATACATTTTCTATGAATCAGAGGTGTTCTTCTATGGCAATATTGTTTGGTTGGTTTTTTCCTTAAAGATATATAAATATACCTGCCCAGGATATGCTCCTGTGCAACTTCCCTTGACAACTGGACTGGTACATGGAAGAGAAAGAGGCCACTGCAAAGGGAAATCAAGTGAGCAGCTACATCAAAAGGAAGGAGAGACTATATGAAAAAAATATATAAAAAAATTAAAAAGCACAGAGTTTAAAATGTAACCAAGAGCCTAGTTTAAAACAAACAAATAAATAAATGAAACAAAGGAAAGAACAAGCTGGGATAAGCTCACCAGATGCCAAAGGGATACTTTAAGGGCACAAGGTCTTAACACAAATAAGGAGGAATAAACACATCCAACAGTGCAGGCTCCAACTGCTCCCTTTGCAGAATGCATTTTGTGAGGCTTAGGAACAGAAAATCCCTTCCTGATATTCCAGCACACACAGGAAACCAGGCTGAGCCTTTCCTGGCCTGCACAAGGTCACTTTTAAACCCACAGAAGAGTCTGAAAAATCAGGGTAAAGGCTCACAGAGGTTTAACCTCTAAAGAGACAGAACTGACACATGAGAGTCTGGCAGCAAAAACTTCTTCCAATCACTGGCCAGCCAGCTCCAGCAAGTCTGGTTAACAAGGTGTGGCCAAAATTACTCTGAGACTGGCACAGGAGTGGCATTCAGGTGGTGTGGGTTCAGCTCTCCACTGAGATACATATACCACAAAATTTTAGAGTCACAAAAGTGTTTATGGAAAATAATTTTTTGTTTGTAAGAGGTGATAATTTGATTTTGATTCCAATTTTGTGTTTACATGTTTTGAAATACTAAAACATACCCTGCACTGCTTAAAGCTGAAAACTGGCATTTTTACCATATTTTCAGACAATCCATCCCATTTTTCCCCAGCAAAGCCTGGTCTGCTGGTACCACTGCTCAATTCTGATGGCTCCTGCAGTGCTCAGAGCCTCAGTGTTGGATATCACTGGTAAGAGCTCAAGCAGGGACTGCAGAAAGCTTTAAAAATTGCAGCTGTTGGTCAACACCAATCTCCCAACATTAACAGCTTTTTAAAAGGAACTAACACCACATTAAACAGAGTGAAAATCCTTGGCCACTGTGTTAAAAATCAAGCCAGCAGATGAAACTCGAGTGGTTCAACTGCAGGCTGAACAATCCTTTTCAGAGGTGGGTAAACCCAATAGGATTTGCATTCTGCTGTAAAAGCCAGAGGCAACCAACTCCTCCTGGCTGGCAAGGTTTGGAGCAGGCCATGCCCCAGGAACCTGACACACACTCCCAAAATCAAGACAAATGGAAATGGAAACACTGCATGGAAAGATCCATCCACAAGTGGGATGCCCAGATCAGCCCCAAACAAGTGGGAGAGGGAACAGATCCATGACTTTGTTCATTTTCATTTGGGGAACACACCAAACACACGACTCCTCCAAAGCAACTCCCCTTTAACTCCTCCTCTTCCCCCATGAGCCAGCAGAAGGAGGAAGGGAATTTTTCACTTCTAGGGACAAGAACTGATTCCCTTTGTCACTGCAGGCCCCCCTCAGGCTCCCAGCTGCTCTGGAAGCCCTGCAGGAGCCAGCAGAGCCCGGAGCTGTCCCCGCCCTGCCAGCAGCCCCCACCTGTGTTGGAGCGCTGCAGCAGCGAGGGCTTGGCCGTGCCCGTGGCCAGGCTGGAGGAGGGCACGGACAGGGATTTGTACAGAGCTGTCTCCCGGTGCTCCTTGAAGCGTTCTGCAGCCATCAGGGCGTTGGAGAGCTCCTGCAGGGGCATGTTGTTGATGTCTGAGGAGAAGGGGCTCAGCGGGTTCTCCAGGCTCATCAGCCAGCTCGTGTTGCCTGCACCACACAATGGGATGTGGTCAGTACTCCCAGCCATCCCAGCTCCTCTTGAAAAGGCTCAAATTGTTTTGGAATTTGCAGATAAAAAATACGAACAGAACAAGTTCTTGGTTGTTCTGTAGAATAACTTGATTAATTTGCTGCTCCCAGTGCCCTGCACTTCACCCCAAGCTCCTCAAAACCCATCCCTGGTAAGCCACTGCTACAGTAGATTTCCAAAGGCATCCAAAACACTTAAGTGTCCTAATTAACACCAGGTCAGTTATTTTCTCATGAAACAGATAATTCCTGCTAATCTCATGGAACACATTGGTGTTCAAGCATTTTCACCCTGAACAGATTGTTATTCCTTTCCTGCGAGTAAACAAACACAACTGAGCTGCCCAGACTTGTGGCTGCCCCTGGATCCCTGGGAGTGTCCCATCCCAGGCTGGATGGGGTTTGGAGCAGCCTGGGACAGTGGAAGGTGTCCCTGCCATGGCAGGGGTGGCACTGGATGGCCTTTAAGGTCCCTTCCAACCCAATCCATTCCATGGTTCTGTAGTTTCAAAAGGTAGTAAGCCATAAACAAATCCACTTACAAACATGGATTTTCCAATATAATCCATTTTTCCATAATCCATTTAAATTATTCCAAATATGGATCCATTGAAATCTGGATTTTTCTCCTTCCCCCAGGCTCTGGTTCCCCCCAGGATCCCACCCCACACTCAGGTACCCACCTGTGGGCCTGCGCACCAGGATCTCTGCCCAGCCCTGGGTCAGCAGTGGCACATAGGCAGCCAAGTTGGCTTTTTCCTTCTGCAGGGCTGTCTGTGGAGCAGGACTGGCCTTGTCTGGGCGAGCTGCAGGAGCAGCAGAGACCCTGTGTCCCTTGGGAAGTTGAGCCACTGGGAAAATGGGAGGCTGAGCTGTCTAAGGCACCAACACGTAAGGCATGACCACCTGGCAGGACAGACACAACCCAAGGGAGAACCATGCTCAGTTAGCCCCAAAAAGATCTCAAGAATGAGGCTTTTAAGCTCCTCTAGCAGCTGCACACAAAATATCCTGATTTTATTTCCCTTGCCATTACAATTACTATTGTTAATATTATTTTATTTTAATTATTAAATGGCTTTTCTCTCAATCCACAAATTTTCTTATTTTTTCCCTTCCAATTCTCTCCTCCACCCCCCCGTGGGGGAGAAAGTGAGCACCTGGGTGGGGCTTAGCTGCCAGCTGGGGTTAAACCACAAAGAGAATTTGATGGTCCCTGTGCTCCTTATAAACCAATTTATGTGATTACCAAAGCTCTCCTGCAAAGAGAGGGGAGCAGGAGGAGAACAGCTCCTGCTCCCTGCCCCTCATTAAACACCAGACAGCTCCAGGATGGGAACTCACCCGACATGGATCGGACTCTGTTGCGGGAGCTCCTGCAAACCTGCTGCCCAGCCTGGGATTCCAGCTTGGCTGGAGCCTCCTTGGTCTGCCTCACTTGCAAAACAGGGTCTGAGCTGTAGGAAAGGAGATACTGGTGATGCTGAGGGAGGAATCAGCAGTGCTGGACAAATAAAACATTCCTGTTATGCCAAGAGGAAAAACTACAAAGGTGTAGCAGTGGTTTAGGTGACTTAGTCAGGTGGAGATTTCTAGAAATGGGACCAACACCTACCTTGATTCTGGGGTGCTCTGGAACTCTCCAGAGTCCAGACCAAGCAGGGACCTTGTCCCTGTTCCAACACTTGTAGTGATGGTCACCAGCTTGTTACCAACCAGCCACGTCTTGGTCCTTCCTCCAGCCAGCAGAAACTCACCCACAGGAGACCTGGAACACAGTGGGGGTGAAGATTCCTCAGGAGGCAGAGACCAGAGCTGCTGCCATGAAATGCAGGAGGTGCTGCCTGCTCTCCTTTACACAGCTTTTGTGCCACTACCCATGGCTGCCAACGTCCCTGTTATTCACCAGGATGATGGATGAGATAATCCTGGGATTATCCTGCAAGGACATGGAGCAAAGCCCTGCTCCCAGACCTTCAGGGCATCTCCTCCAGACAGGGCCAGGATGAGGCAAAGGCTGCTTCTCTGCAGTGGATTTGACAGAACCACAGAATGGTTTGGGTTGGGAGGAACCTTAAAGTCCATAGTCCATCCAGTGCTATCCCTGCCATGGGCAGGGACACCTTCCACTATCCCAGGTTGCTCCAAGCCCCTGTTCATCTGGCCCAGAACATTTCCAGGGATAGGACATCCTCTGGGAAATCCATTCCAGGGTCTCACCAGGAGAAAAAACACCCTTCCCAATATCCCACCTATCCCTGCCCTCTGGCAGTGGAAGCCATTCCCTGTGTCCTGTCCCTCCATCCCTTGTCCCAAGTCCTTCTCCAGTTCTCCTGGAGCCCCTTTAGACACAGGAAAGGGGCTCTAAGGCCTCTCCACTTCCAGTCTTCCCTCACCTCACCTCCTTTGCAGCCAAGGAAAGGCTTCAGGAAAGCCTTCAGAGCCTGAGCCTGCCAGAATCCCAACATTTCTCCCCTGATGAAGTGAAACATGAACCCGAATCCCACCCACGTGTCCCTGGTCCCTGTCTGACCTCTTGGGCACAGCGGTGAAGTTGGAGAAGACGTATCGAGCCATCATGTCCAGGCAGGTTTCTGTCAGCTCCAGGTGCAGGTTTTTCAAGTTGTCATCAGCCTGAGCCATGGAGTTCTCATCTGCAGAGCCCAGGCTCGAGCTGGTGATGGACGTCTGGATGCGGCTGCAAGAGAAAGTGCCCAGGTGACAGCTCAGGGGGCACCAGGTCCCTGTCCCCACCCACGGGGGATGCAGACCCTGCTGTGCATGCACGTGCCAGCCATCAAACCCAGGCCTTGGGAAACAGATTTTGGGATCAGCCTCGTGTTGTGCTTCCCAGGTTGGCGTTGCAGGATGTGTGTTTTCTCTGGAGGGACTCCAGCTGGCCAGGCCAGTGCTCTCTGATGTTGGTGGCCCATGGGCAAGTGCACCAAGCAAGGAGTGAGTGGCAGCTTTGAGTTCCTAATCTATGTGAGGGCAAGCATCCCATGAGCAGCACCAGCTTCCCAGGCAGCAGGTTGCCCATGAGCCAGAAACTGGGGCACTCCAGACTTCACTTTACAATCCTGTGGTTTGCTTTTTTCTCTGTTGCATCTCTTCCATATATTGTTTTTTCCCCCTCCAAATTCAATAGCTAGGTAAAACCTAATTTAACTTGAAACAGGAAAAAAAATTGCACTCTGAACAGGAAATTGGCACAAGAACAGAGAGAAGGTCTTTCTTCTAATCAGCAAAGCAGTTTAAAACCATTTCTGTTTTAGGCTGGACTGGAATATTTTATAAGGCAACTCCTTATGTCATTGTAATACAAACTAAGCTGAGGTACAGCCAACATTTTTATCATGTGGCAACTTCTTTGGCTTCATTAAGAGCAATTATCTGAACTTTTCATTGCTACCATTTACATAGAAATGCAAGAGAAGAAAATCACCTCATGATTAATGGGGACATCAGAGAATCTTGGAAGGGTTTGGGGTGGAAGGGACCTTAAAGCCCATCCAGTGCCAGGGCGCTCCAAGCCCTGTCCAACCTGGCCTGGGACACTTCTTGGGATCCAGGGGCAGCCACAGCTTCTCTGGGCACCCTGTGCCAGGGCCTGCCCACCTTCCCAGGGAAGGATCTTTCCCATTAGATGGAGTGTCAGAACTGTAATTGCAATTCAGTCACTTCAGCCTCTCTCCCCCAAACACCATATAGGGCCAAAATAATAACCAAAAAAACCCAAATCAAGTTCCACTGACAGCAATCTTACATGTTAAGGCACAAATCTTCAGGTTCAGCAGTTTAACACTTAAGGGAAGTGATCCAGAAATGTTTTTAAAAACTGGCATTGATTATTTCACATCTTTCATTGGAGCAGATCAATGCTTGCCATTAAAATCTGTCAATGAGTCTCTGAAATCCAATCTTGTTTTCATCAGTGAAAGCAACAATTCATATGGGCTGAGCACACCCACCCCTCACTGCTCTCTGGAAAGACAAATCCAGGTTTTTCATGGCACCATTCTTGACACCAGGACACTCCATCAGCTCCTTCAGAAGAACAAATCCTAAACTGAGGCCAGAACTATTGCTCCTAGACTGAAAGGAGGGCTCTCCATAACTTTGCAGAGCTTCCAGAGCCTCTCCTGAAGCAAATCCCTGCTTGGGAGGCTCAAGTTTTAGTGAGTTGTACCCAGGATTGTCACTTGTGCAGAATGCAAACTTTTTCCTTTTTTTGTGCATGTTTTTTTTGTTGTTGTTGTTTGTTTGTTTGTTGGTTGGTTTGGGGTTTTTCCCCTTCACCACTTTCACTTTGCAAACAGAATCTTTCATTGCTAAAGCACCAGAGAATGTGGCAAAGTGACCACAGCCACTCAAGGTGTGACGTGGCCTGGGGAAGCCTCGGGATTCTTTCCCAAAACCTTCGCCCGTGGCTGAGGCTGGTTTTTGATGGGATAACCAAGTCATGCAAGCATCCCACATGCAAATCCACCCTGCTTCCACCCTCCCTTGCAGCAAAACCTCCAAGGGCCCAGCTGCTCTTGGACTGTCCCCATTCAAAGTGCCTCTACCTGCGGACCACATGTTCAGACACACTGATGCTGCGGGATCGGAAGGCATCAACTGCAGAGGGTTCTTTCAGCTCTTTCACTGGAGGAGAGTTATTCAAGCCTTGCTTTGCATTTTTGGCTAGTCTTAAACTACTATGTGGAGAAGCACCAAGCCCCAAAAGAGGTCACAGAAGGGAGGAAACCATTGTAGGGATGTAGGTTGAAAGGTCACAGTCACAGGGTCAATATTGGGGGATCCCGGAGGGTGATGGAAAATAAAACAAATGCCAAAAAAAAAAAGGGAAACAAAAAAAATTAAAACATACAAACAAGCAGAGCTGAAAGCATTAAAAAGACAAACCACATTTTGAAAACAAGATTTTAAATGTGCTACAAAACAAATGAAATTAGTACAAGTTAAAAGAAAAAAACTGGTTGAAATGAGAGTTGGAATACTGGGCTGTTCAGCAAAGGCAAGGGCACCTGAGGGCTCCCTGGGCACAAATTCCTCAAGGCTGAGGAGTTTTGTGCAGTTCAACCCCCTCTTGTGTTGCCCCAACTCACCATGATTCGACACCTGAGGGCTTCCACAGCTCCTACAATGCTTTACCTGGGCTAGGTCGCAGCAGTTTTTAATAAGAGACAGGCACCACGTCACCCATCTCTGTCCCCACTAAGCCTGGCCCAAAGCTGAGCTTTCCCCCCAGTCACAACAGAGCCAGGGGCTCCCAGAGGTGCCCTCAGCCCAGCTCGAGGCCCTGGGGACACTGAGCCCCCTGTTCCAGACCCTGCCCCACTGCAGAGCCAACCAACACCCCCTGGGGATGCTCCTGTGCCACCCCAGCTGCTTCAGCCTGGCCTCCAGGGAACCCCCTGGGCTCTGAGCTGGCACAGAAAGCAAATTTCTGTTCACACTGGCAAGTGCCAGGCACACATGGGAGATGACAGCAATTAAGATCCAGGAGGCACTTTAATTAGTCACTGAGATGCATGCCAGGCTCAGGGCCAATTTGGGCAGAACAGTTGGTCCAGCAGCTCCCATCCCCAGGGATAAAATGCAGGCACTAATTTAACCCTTCTGGCTGTTTCTAAACACCATTTATTTGCCATCCTCCTCTTGGTGAGCTCTTACATCTCAGATTGCCACCTGGAGGGAGCAAATTTCTTTGTCCTTCTCCCAACAACCTTTCCCAGATAACTTTTGGCCACAACTGCTGCAGGGATCATCATCCCTTGGAACACCCAGTACCTCAGCTATGGCAGGGAAACTCTCTTTGGGCTTCAGGAGTGAAAACCAAGCCCAAAAGCTTCTCAGACAAGGAAACTGGAATCTGCTCCAGGCCTTTCCTCTGTGCCCTGGCCAGAATCCAAGCTCAGCCAGACCCAGAGGCAGTGGCATCCTGCCATTCCAGTGCTTTGGGCACTGCCTGAGTACAGGCACACTCCTCAGCAGAGATTTCTGTGGAAAGTGATCCAGCAAAAGCCTTTAAGAGACAGTAGTATTCCAACCTAGTAGAATTTTGACAGGTTTTTTTAGGGGGAAAAAAGAAAAAAAAATGATTAGTTGGAATTCTAATTGGAGAGATGAGTGTCAAAAAGCTTCTCTTCCAAGTTTCTGGATGAAAGAGGAGGAGATGGGAGAGATGAAACACAACACAAGGTTTACAGCTGCAGCAGTAGGGCAGGAATGGTGTTTCTGTATTGCAAGACTCTGCTGCAGCCTTGCAGGTGAAGTAGAGGCACTTTCCCCAGGGCTCAGATGCCACCATGTGCTCACTGCTCACAACACTGAAGCAAGTTAAGTGAACCAATTTAGGTAATCCCTGCAGGTACAAGGACATTGGAGAAACTCTAAATGCCTTCCAAGGAATATCTTCCTCCCCTGACAAATGTTTCTTTGAATGACTGCTGGCAAGAAACACTCTGACTTCTGAAGGCTTTGCCTAAAACTGTCATGACGGCTTCAAAATAATAATAAAAAAAAAGGTATCAAGACACCCAGACAGACAGAAAGCAGCTGTGTGTCAGCCAGTGCACTGACCTGACTGGGAACACCATGGAAAAACACAGCACTAATCAGGTGGTTGATCACAACCATTTCTCTGGCAATCATCTGGAAATGACTTGTTACAGATCAATCATCAAAAGGAGTTAACACAATCCATATGAACATGGGATTCTGTTATCTCTGGTATCACCCTCTCCTGTTACCTCTGCTAACACTGTACTGACACTCCCCAACCTGACACAACTGCTGATTTTCAGAAGTGAACACCAGAAAGGGCCCTGGTGGGGCCAGGCCTGCAGGACAGGATCCCAGCCTCTCCCCAAGCTCAGTCTTTGACCTAAAGAGGTTTACTTTGCTTGCTTACTGCACTGCCACACTGGGATCACTGCACCCAGCCTTCTGCAGGGACACACAGGGAAGGGGTGACAGGGACACCAAACCCTGCTGGGGTCAAACAGGATTTACCTCTTTGGCCTCTCATTGAGGCTGGTGCTGCGAGCTCTGAAGCTGTCCTTCTCTGGCGTGTCATCAAAGGACAGCAGCACGTTGGAGCGCAGGCCCTGCCGTGGGACAAGAGGTGACAACGTGAAGCTCAAAGTCTGTGTCTTGCCTTGCAAAGCAGGATGTGACCAAAAGTATGGATTCTGTCACCAGCTGTTAAACCAGGTGGGACAGTGATCCTTATCTCCATGGGAGATATCTGCTGTTAATGGGCCATTTGTTAAACCAGGTGGGGCAGGGATCTTTATCTTTTCCACAACCCATCCTCCCTTCCAGGAGATATCTCCTGTTAATGGGCCAGTGAGTCCCACTGCATGACTGATAAAATTACATCATCCCACAGGGAGATGCTCCAGCCAGGGGGAGGAGCCAAATATTTCCTACCTAGATAAAAACTGAGATTTGGAACACCAAAGCAGCCTTTCCACTAGATTCCAGAGGAAAACTGGAACTTTCCACATCATCCCTGGACCTTCAGAGGAAACTGCTTCAACTGAACCACATCTGTCACTGCAGGAGGATGCAGCCACCATTTAATGGGAATGTAACCAACACCCTGACTGATGGGGTGTCAGGTTGTGTTCTGACTCTGTCAGTGTTTTGGGTTTGTTTCTTTGTTTGGTTGTTTTTTGGGTTGTTTTTTTTTTTGGGGGGGGTAATACTGTATTTCTATTTCAATTTTTCCTAGTAAGGAACTGTTATTCCTATTCCCATATCTTTGCCTGAGAGCCTCTTAATTTCAAAATTATAATAATTTGGGAGGAGGGGATTTACACTGCTCATTTCAAGAGCGGCTCCTGCCTTTCTTAGCAGACACTTGTCTTTCAAACCAAGACAGTCTGCAACCAGCAGCCAAAGCACAAGAGTTCACAGAGATGCTGACAAGAAAACTAGGATTCTGCTTGCTTCAAACAGAACCTTTGAAGGTCTCAGATCAGGTTTTAAGCTGTCAGTTCTCCTGAGTGCTGCTGGGCTGAGCAGTGCCATTACCTTGGTGATGTAGGGGACAAAGTCCTTGCGGAAGGGCAGGCGGCAGCGGATGAACCACATGGCGATCACGTGGTGGGCCAGGCACACGATGTACTGGTTAAACCTGCAACAGCAGAGAAACCCACAGCTCAGCCTGACACACACAGCTGCTCCTTACCTGCTCAAAGTGGAAAGGAAAAAAACCCTTCAAAAATTCTGTTCAGGAAGAACAGCTTTTTGTCCAAGGGATGATGAGCCAGAATTGTATCATGGAATTACAGAATGGTTTGGGTGGGAAGGGATCTTAGAGATCATTCAGTTCCACCCCCAGGGACACCTTCTACTATCCCAGGCTGCTCCAAGCCCTGTCCAACCTGGCCTTGGCCAGATCCAGGGGCAGCCACAGCTTCTCTGGGCACCCTGTGCCAGGGCCTGCCCACCCTCCCAGGGCAGAAAGATCCCTTCTTCATGGAAAAGCCTGGTGCCACCAGAATGGGCAACATCCTATGAATAACCTTGAGCCAAAAAACTACAAAAGGCTTTCCAAGCTCTCAGTTTCCCAGATGAGACAGAAGCACGTTGCTGTGGCCTTACTTGGAGGGGTTTGTGTAGGGCAGGGAGATGGCGAAGACGCTGGCGTACTGCTCTGCCGCGAAGTTCCGGTACAGGTGAGGCAGCCTGGCCAGAGCTGCAACAGTCCAACAGCAAAAGCAGCACAGGTGAGGCCTCAACAGAAGCCTTCAACATCCTAACTCTGTTTAAATTCTCATTTTTTGTTTTTTTTTTCTGAATGATCAGTGACATGGAAGTTAAAATCACATCATGCAAAGCGAAGAAAGCAGCTCGTATTTCCATATGGCTGCATGACACAGAGTGTTTCTCTCTTCAGCGCAAGAGCTTCACAAAGAAAACTTGTAACAAATGAGCTGATGGAACAGCAAGGGCATCACAGCACACTCCATATGACCAACACCATCAAACCCCCTCACATTCCACACAAAAATCCCAACTACAGAAACTGGGAAGAAGAACATCACGACTTACTCGACAGAAATTCCAGCAGAGGGATTGCCATGTTGGCTGTGGCAGAAATGTGGGTGAGTTTGACGATGAGGACGGGCAGTGCCTTGATGATGATGTCGGGCATCTCCACGCTGCAGACTGACAGTGCCACCACGCACTGGTTGGCACAGCGGTAGATGAGCCCGTGCTCCAGGCAGTACACGATCTCACGCTGGGAGAGCAGAGAAACACTCATCAAAGAACACCCTGAGACACCTCCTGACTCCTGCCAGCACCCCAGAACACCCTGCAAGGCACCCCTGCTGCAAGGCACCCTGTGTGACACAGCTGAGTGCTAACACTGAGCTTTAAATATTCCTGCACATACCCCAGGGCCAAACTCTTATCAGGGGACTCGAATCAAGTAGGCAGTTGAGACTTTAAGTTTCTGATTTAACAGAAATGTTGTGTTTATAAGAGTCTTACTGCAGAGGATAGTTACAGTGACCTATCAGGGGGGATAGGTGAGGAGTGAACCCACAACTGATCCTACGTCAGCAAAGTGTTTTTTCAGCCCAAATTCAGCAGATGCAGCATTTCCCAACAGCAAAGGGAAGTGTTACCTTGCACTTCTGTTTCCTAAAGAGCTTACAGACCAAACAATGCTCTGCAGGCTCTGCCCTCCCTACACCCTCCTACCTCCCCCTACCTGCTTGGCTTTGTCCAGGTAATTGTGGTAAGATATCAGTGCTGTCAGCACGGGAACCACAGCCAGGTGCAAATCTGTGCGGGAAAAGCCTTCGGGGGTCCCGTGGAGCCTGTCTGTGGTCTTCTTGTCTGTGAGCTGACACATCACAGCCAGTCACTAACACATCCTCTGAAAGGCAGCAGAAGGCACTGCCCATAGCTCCCCTTGCCTCTATATGCATATATTCATACACATCCATTAAGAACACTCCTTATTACCTGCTCTGTACCTAGAGGAGCCCTCACAAAAGAGAGGGTGAGGATTCACAATCAGCCTGCTAATTGTTAAAATATTCATCTGAAGACAGAAAAACCCACTCAAAAATCCCCTCCAAGCAATTCCCAAGCAAGCCAAGGACTGTGCCTCAGTGGCATTACCATGTAGCTCAGTGCAGAGGCCAGCTGGTCTATGTTGCAAGGAGAAGTTAAAAATAGCACTTTATAGCGCAGGGATTCGGGTAATTTGTTGAGAACCAACTTCAGCACCTTCCAGTCTGTCTCCTGCATAGACAGAAAATGTTGAGGTTGAAAATTTTTGCAGGATTTCACTAGAGTTTGGAAGGAAGATCAATCAAGTTGCAGACAATGTGTCATTTCCTAGGCAGATGTAGGTCTTGTCGTGGTTGATACAGAAAAAGAAGTGGCATTTAGCTGTCACAAGTTTCTTCCTGTCTGTCACCCAGCTCTAGGTGCAATATTGGCACCACAAACTGGAAGAGAAATTATATTGAGATCTGACAGCCAGAATTCAATTCTCCTAAGCACCAGCACCAATTAACTCCCAGAGCAAGCACAGAACTGTGTCCAATGCCACACACAGGAACAATTTCTATTTACAGTTCATTGGTGATTAAACAGTCACAAATCCTCAAAACACCTCACAAACTTGCAGTGGGAAAGGTTTTAATTCCAAATGCCCTTTCAGAGACAGGATGGCTTCTTGGATCTTGTTTAACAAGCACAGCTTTAGCCCTTGCCTGCTCTGAAGCAGTGCAATGAAAGCTGTGCTTATTTTCTCAAGAGCTGGGCTGCTGCTCCCACTGGTGGCTGTGAAGCTGCACAATCACACCCAGATCTTGAGTAGGGGTAGAAATTGCTTTTCAGGCTTTATTTAAGTACTTTGGGCTGAAATTTGACAGACAGCTGGTGCCAGGAGGGGACAGAAAGATGCCAGGAGGAGACAGAAAGATGCCAGGAAGGGACACAAAGATGCCAGGAGGGTTCATACCTGCTTCAAACACTGCAGGAGGACCCCAAAGACCATGGAGTAGGGCAGGTGTCCCACTCGGACAGTGGCACCTTGGGAAGGCACACTGGGGCTGCCTGAAGGTGGGGACAAGGTGCCAGGGGGCTTTTTCTCAGAAGTCCTTTTCTCTGCCTCTCTGCAACACAGAAAGAGAGAAAAACATGTATCACTTTTACAGCTTATTCATGTGACCTACAGCACTACCCTATTTGGGAGCCAGGTTATAGACTGAATAATAGAATCTGCATTTTCAATTTTAAAAAGCACAGGATTGCTTAGCAGACACACAGCAATGAGCCACTTTGGTCAAGTGAAGGATTTTCTTACCTGATTTAGGAAGTTATCTTTTGGGGTGTGTTACACAACTTTAGACAAGCTATAAAATTAAAACTAGTCAGATTTGTACAAATCATCAAATCAAAATTCAGTGTGGAACTGGTTTGAAGCAAAAAATTGCACATTTTTTTGGGGAAGTTTTGTGAGCTGGCACTCAAATTTCATGTGTGAGATTGAGAGCTCTGCAGGTAAGTGATTTGTAAGAACAATTCACCAATGAGTTACTGCTTCAGACAATCCTAGACTGGTCTAGGAAGATTTAGAAAAACTGCAGATTGCTACTGATGGAGCATTAAGCTCAGTGAGAACACAATTTAGTTTGGAAAACAGCTTTTTAAAAATAAAAAATAAATTAAGAAGTGTTCAAGGCCAGGTTGGACAGAGCTTGGAGCATCCTGGGGCAGTGGAAGGTGTCTCTGCCCATGGCAGGGATGGTAGTGGATGAGCTCCAGGATCCCTTCCAACCCAAACCACCCTGTGATTATTTTGCTGAAGACTATGAGAAACCTACACAAAATCACACAGGCAGTAGGGGCTGAACCTCACTGCTCCATCCTTGTTGGAAAGGCCGAGGCGGTGCAGGGAGTCAGCTCGGAGCATCAGCAGGAAATCAAACACCTGCAACATGGGAGGACAGGGAGTCACCCAACCCCAAGCCACTGCAACACTCTCCCACCTCCACATGAGACTTTTCCAGGTGCAAAAGGATTTTTAAGAGATGCCATGGCTTGTTCTGCAGGAGGTTAGTGTCACACTGCATTTACATACCTGTGTGAGCCAAGAAACATTTCCTTCTACTTCTTGCAAGCACTAGAGCATCCAGTCCCCACCTGCCACCCAGAAATCCCAGAGGATTGTGCAGCAGTGGCCCTGGGGAGCAGAGGGGCTGCTCCTACCTGCAGCCTGATGCTGCTGGCCACGGGGAGGCTGTAGGAGTAGTGGTAGTGGCGCTGGACGTGCTGGATCAGCATCTCGTACACCCGCGTGGCGTGGCTGGAGGGCAAACTGTACAGCTTGGTCTGCAGGCACAGAAACACAGCCCAGCCCCAAGGCTCTGTCACAAACCTGGGGCTGCACTGCCAATTCCAGCAGAAATGCAGCAAAAACTTCAACCTACACAGAACATGGACAGGTGCCTCCAGAAGGAAGCTCTGCAAAGACTCCGGAGCAGCTCCAGAGGCTGCTCTTCACCACAGCCCAGGACATGCTGCCCAAACACAACAGATCTATGAAATCTAGTCAAGGTTATGAACTCCTCCTTCCTGCTAATTTATGGCCACATCCTCCCTCCCCACAGGCAAATCTGAGTTGTACAATGGGAGTTAAGAAAATACAACCCTTAGCAAACAGTCCCACAGTGCTCAAACAAAGCTGACCAAAACAAGAGTTAAAATATTAAACAGTTAAACAAAAGAATATTTAATAGTGAGAGAAGTGTTATCTAAAAAGCCAAGTCCAGCAGAAGAGTATTATGAACAATCTGTGTTTAATGCTCTGCAGTATTTACCTGAAGAATTATCAGGAGCCCAAGAACTGCTGTCTTGACATCCTCCAGAGAAGCTGAGTATGACAGCAAGTCCCTCTCTTCCAGTTCTGAAGGAGATGACAGAGAATGTGCAGCCACCTTTGAAAGAGAAATGCAACACATGGTTTAAACCTGCAGCACATCCTTTCTCTGTTTCCACGCTGGAAGGAGAGGGAAGCCTCAGGAAGTCATCCCTGCTGGAAAAGCTGCCAGCCCTGCAGGTTTCCTTCACCTTCTCTATGATATCCAGCAGGCTGTTGAAGTGATGAGTGTTGCAGCCTTCAGCCAGGTCCACCAGCAGCTGAGTGGCCAATTTTCTGACCTGATGGTCTTTATCCTCTGGGATGTGAGCCAGCTGGGAGATCACCACCAGGTTTATCAGCTCTTCCTGCAAGAACACAGACCTTCCTAAGCTGTCAGATGTTCACCACACTACAGAAAAGAACTGCAAATAAAAGAACTCAGCAACTCTGGAACCAGGCTTGCTCCTTCACTGTTTCATTCCTTCATCTCCTCTTCCATCCAACAAATATTTGTCTGCCATCCCTCCAGGTATTTGTGAGTTTTATTGAAATTTTCAGTGCTTTGGTTTCTGTCTGTCCTATAGATTTGACAGCCCAGGCTCAAACAGCCAAGGGATTTCTAGGCCTTGGTTTTTGAGAGAAGAAACACCAACAGCTTCATGTTTCCACAAATCTTGAAGGAATCCAGGGAGCATCTCTGCCCCTTGCTGCCCTCTGGCACTTTGGGCACATCCTGAGGAGCTCAAGATATCACTGGAGCACTTCCCCAGTTCCTCTCTCACAGTTTCCATCTTGGACAGCAATTAAACTGCAAGTACCAAGACCAGTCACTGCTCAATATATCCAGTCCCCATCCTTTTACAAAGCTTTTAAATCAGCTTTGCACCTCTCACATCATCTGCCAATTCTTCCAAAACAAAATGGACTTGGAATTAATGGCCTCAAAACAGGACAGCCAAGACAAAACCAGTTCTGTCCTCAAAACCCTGCAGCTCCCACTGCAAATTGCACAGTCCTATACCAAGCTAAGGACAAATAATGGCAAATCCCCCCACAAGCATCCCAAAACAGTGTGGGTGTGCCTTCCCCACAGGCAGAGAGGACCTGAAAAAATGTGAAATTGGAAAATGGAAAATGTGTCCCACCAAAGGCTTTCCCACCCAGCTGAGTCCTTTCCTGGGACCCCCAGGCCAACACCCACCTCATAGAACTGTCTGTTGATGCTCAGCACAAAGGACAGCACATCCAGAATTTTAATCCTAACAGCACTACGGCTCTCATTCCTAAAACAGGAAAAGTAAATCCCAAAGTGAAAAAAATAGAGTTGTTGGTATTTAGGGAAGGGAGAAAAGTAAAATTAAAGGAAATTAAGAAACTTTTTCAGAGTTGGAACAGTAACTGTGAGAGATCAGCTGAGCCCTCAGTTAATGTCTCCATATCTGAAATCAGATTCATGAATGATTGGAAATTCAAATCCCAATTCAGTTTTACTCCTTCTGCAGACCTGTAATTGCAGCTTTCCCATTTCCAATTCAAACTCGGAAGCACATGTCAGAAGAACAAGTGCTCTGGTGAGCAAATTTAAAACCAAACACACAGCACTGAGGAAGAGCTGCTCTTTGGCAGCATTTCACAGAGGAGACAGAAGTTTGTTATTGCTCTGTGTTGATGTTTCAGAGCACAGAATCCCTCAGGGAGCACCATTCAAAACCAGATAACTGGAATACTGGATAACCATATGCAGTCCTAATGCTTAACAGGAAAATCTTGTTTGGTGTCAGAACTACAAAGTGCTGTGGAGTGGAACACAACTGCCTAAGTTAATTGGAATAGTTTTGAATGGAAAGAAAGAGAAGAAGAAAAAAGCAGCATAAAGAACTCAGAGGAAAGCTTTTCTTACTTCAAATAAGTCCTTTCATGTGCTCTGCCCAGGGACTACCACACTTGTCAGCTAACTTAGAACTTCAGAACATTAGAACTTCAGAAAACAAATAATCTATCACGACAAGGTGGCAAGAAATACTTGAAAGTGCTTCTTAAAAGTAAGAAGTTCCCAAAGTTATGATTTCCTACCTGAAGAACCTCTCCATTAAGAGCTGCAGGTTGTGAATCCAGCCATCTTTGGCAGGGTGGATGGACTGAGCTCTGTATGTTATCAGGTTTAACACAGAAGATTCCTTCATGGAAAGATCAAGAAATGTTTTCAGTGTATAAGCAAACATAATAAATCCATTCCCCCAGCCCCCTCCATGGGAATAAGGCTCATAGAAGTCCTGACTGGGATTTTCTGACCATTTCCTATTTCAGGACTCTCAAATTTCAGCTGTAACAGAAGAGAGTCAAAAGGAGGACAATAATAAAGCCTTACTGGTCTCTGATCAGCACATCTTTCCACCAGCTCAAAAAATCTCTCTTCAGAGCCATGAAAATCATTCTGGTCACAGAGTTCTTCTACTGTGGTCAGAAGATCATGGACAATGGACTTCAGCTCTTGGCTCTCCAGAACCTGAAAATAGAGACAAAACCATTTCTGAAAGAGTCCCACCTTGCCAAAAAGTGCTAATTTTAAATCCAAACAGAAAACTCAGAGAACTGCAGCGGTGAGAACTGGGCTAAGCCCTTCTCAGCTTTGATTTCCTTGCAGTGCACAAAGAGATCAATTTGGAAACCAACTTCTGGCAAAGCCTTGGGACTGGAAGCACACCCAGGCAGGCCCAAGATGCACCTGCAGCTGCTGCAGCAGTCGCTCCATGATGTCCAGGAGGATGTCCCAGGTCACAGCCTGCAGCTCCTTCCCGTATTTCTTGATCAGGCGTGTGATGGACAGAACGATCTCGTAGGACACGACTGCGTTGGGACAGGTCATGGCCTGGAAGCCAAAGCACTTCAGTCAGTGAGCACTTGGGCAGCAGAGCCCAGAAACCCTCTGCATTCCAATGCCTGTTAATCAGGGAATCAGCCTGGAGACCTGAGATAAGTCCATTCAAGTCTGTGCACACAAAGGACACAGCACAGAACCACTTTCTCAAGAGCAGTTCTGCTCTCCTGTGAGCAGCTGTAGCTCAGATGGCAGACACAGCCCCATCCTACAGGCACACAAGGGGATTAAAGCCAGTAATTCCTGCTTCAGGCACTCAGATGAGGAGATTCTGAGAGCTCTGAGGCTGCCCCTGAAGACACCCTCCCTCACTTTTTGTACCACCCACTGGGAAGAGTAAAAGTTGTTGCTTTGTATTTTATTTTTTAAGCTAATGTACCCACAATGTAGGTATTTGCTAGAAAGGATGCAGACTTTGCTCTTCTGGTCAAAGATATTCGAGGAGGAGGCCTCAGCTACAGACATAAATCCTCTTGTTTTGCTTGTTTTACCATTTCTCCCTGCTTCAGCCCATACCCAATTTCTCCCTCTTGTCCTCCAGGCCTGCAAAGATCTCTTTGGTGTAGGAGGTCAAGTTTTTGGTCTAAATTTGTCCAAGTGATGAAAAAGTTCCCCTAGCATGCCAGCCTACCTTGAGGAATGAAGGCAGCACTGAAGTTGGGGAGTTCCTGAGGGAATTGAGGCGATGAGCCCCCCACAAAGCCATCCCAACAAAGAACACAGCTCCTCTCAGCAGGGCTGCATCTGCCATGTAGGATCTAAGGACAGGGGGAAGGGAACATTCAGACCATGCCACAATTACTTCAGCATACAAAGTCAACAGGAATATGCACTGTCCCAACAGGAATTCCCCAGCTGTTACACATAAGGACCTTGCACAGCTATGGGCAAACATGAAAAACAGAAAATCATTCACCACAACTTTCAACAGAGGCAAATTAAATTCAGAAATGCCCCAAATGAGCACTTCAGCAGCATAACTAGAAAGGGAATTTAGTTCTGAGCACCAGGCCCTCAGCTTGTTCTACTGAGGCTGGTGACTCCCCATCTGTCTCACTGGGACCTTACTGAATTCCTCGGATTTGCTGGATCCTCTTTTACCTGTCCTCCATGATCCTGCACATGTTGTAGATGGCACTGTGTCCCAAGTGAGTTCCCAAGAGGTTGCGCATGAGCTGCAAATCCAGAGAGAACACCTCAATCCCCAGTTGTTACAACACTCAGCAGGTAAACATGGATTTCACTGGGCATGCTTCTGGAGGAAATGTGTCCTGCCTTTCCCAAGCCAGGACAGAAGCCTGTCACACCAGCTGAAACCAGGGGAGAATCCCATGGACGTGACATGACTTGCACTACTGAGATGCTGATCCCTCACTGCTTCAACAATTTTTAATTTACTCTTAAAACCAAGCTGAAACTGGTGGCAGACATGCACAGGTATGTCTGACACTTCACCCAGGAGGGAATTCATTCATTCAAGCAGAGGTTCTGACCTTCCAGCAGGGCTCACAGAGCTCCTTCACGTTGATGGTGCGGCACAGGGTGATGATGAACACGGGCAGGTTCTCCGAGGGCAGGCAGTTGTAACAAACAACTGCATCCAGGACTTGCAAGGAAATCTTTGGGAAAGGGACAGACAAAATGGTTGGACACTTCCCTGTGAATCAACCAAGTCAAATCCTCACCTGGCACACCCAGGAAATATTCTGGAAGTCAAAAGGGATGATGATATTTTTGGTTTTGTTGTTTGTTTTTTTTTTCTTTTTAAAAAGTATTGTCAATTTACTTATCAAATTAATTAATGCTCTGTTTGCTCTGGAATAAATTATTTGTGTATCAGATATACTGGCTTACATATAACGTAATATTGCATCAGCTCTCTTGAAAGATGAGAATAAACCCAGAGTCTGATGATCTGATTTTATTTGTAAAAGTTACTGTTTCAAAGAACTTCAAAGAGTTCTGCAGTACTAAAACTCAGATCACTGACCTCTATGTCCATAGATGATGAGGTCTGAATGCACAAGAGGCAGATCTTACTGTTAAGAAAGAACATTTAATTAGAATTGTTTGCTCCACATGATTTTAGGAAAATTACAAAGAGCCAGAACAGTCAGGTTAATTGCCATGTTATTTAACTCCTCATTGCCCTTCCTGTGGCAATGTTGGTGACACCCCAAGGGACACTGAGCTCTGTAATCTCTTTTATAAAGTTAAAGAGAGACTTAAATGCAGCTCAGGTAATGCAACAGCACAGACCCTTGTGAGACTAAACAATGCAAGAAGGGAATGGGAAAAACACATTTAAATGTTAAACTAAAACAGATCTGAACACCGCAAGAACTGAAAATCAAATATTTGTCAGAAATTACCTGGACAAAACAGATCCAGATGGAGATGACAAATATCCCAACTGGTGCATATTGATCTGCAACTTTGTCTGTAATTTACCAGAAATAACCAGGCAGGAGTTAAAAAATACAACTTACTGGACCATGTCAGCTACGTAGTCTTCCAGATAGCAGCTATTGAATTTCACCAGGTTCACCAAAACCAGGAGGAACTCAGAAGTCAACCCAACATCCATCCACTGTAGCACAAAATCAGCTAAAAAAGAAAAAAAACCCTGTTACAATACACCTTCCACCCAGGAATGACACCACTAACATTTTTCTGTTATCACTGGATGTCTCTGATTTACTCCCACCAAACTGAAGAGGGGCTGGGACAATGCTCACCCAGCTCCTCCTCCAAGTAGGTGATGTATCGTCCGTTCTCTGTCAGAGCCTTGAACACCTCGAGCCGTTCATGCAAATCTTCATTGGAGGGATAATCCTTAATAACCTTAAAAAAATGGGCTCTGAGGATCCCTAATCTCTCACCCTTGAAATAAAAAAAGGAAAGGAGTTAAGGCCTGTCTACCTGAGTAATCTTCATGCTTGAAATTATCTTTTTGTTAAATCAATGCCTGCTGTCTTTATAAGCATCCACCCCTGCTTTCTCAGAACACTGAAAATGACAACTTTGGGCTGATTCAGCTCCATGTTTGTGCAACACGTTGGGAAATCTGAAGAATTCGTTGTGTGCTGAACTTGGCCAGGCTAGAAATGTCTCACAAAAAACCCCTTGCATACCTGAAACATCAAAACCAGCTGCAAACTGGGCACTAGGAGGTCTGGGCAAAGACCACGTCCAATCTGCTGAATTATGCTGAACTTAACCCAAAGTATTTCCTCTTTCTCAAGAGTGTTACCCCAAACCAGAACAGCTTTCTATGAGTTGTATGAAAAGTTTTGCTACGAGGTCAAACCAAGACTTCAAATGAAAATGCTTCCTCTTCTCATTTATGAGACACAACCAAAATTACAAATATGAAGATTTTGTAGAGAAGGGCTCCCTGGTGCTTTTGCCATTTGCCCCCTGCACAAAGGCCAGTTTAGGTGAGTGTTCCCTGCCCCGTGGGGCTGTTGTCACCTGTCCCTGCACGATGGACTTGAGCAGGTGGAGCACGGCGTGCCTGGCCTCGGCGGGACGCTCCGGCTGCAGCATGTCAGCCACCACCTTCCACACGGCCTCCACGGCGTGCTGGGAGCACAAACACAACCAAAAACCAAACCAAAAGCGTCAGGCAGGAAAGCTCAGCTCCTCCTGGGATCCCCAGCCAGCAGCTCCCAATGAATTCTGGCATGATTAAGATCCAGGGGTTTCATGTCTGGAGTTGTCTGTTCTGAGGGACACTCACAGATCAAGCCCAGCAGACACCAAATCCAGCCCTACAGCCCCAGGAACTGGAATTCCTCATTCCACACTCACTTCAAGTGGGAATATTTGTGCAGGAGCCTTCACCCAGCTACAAGATGAGTTCAAAACCAATTGGGGGCTGCTTATTAACAAGGCAGGAGGAGATAAGAAAACCCCACTAAACATCATCTCCTATGAACTACCCTGAATATCCCCAGCATTCTCCTTCCAGGAAGCCCAACAGCTCCATCCCCTCTTCTCCAGAGCTGGAAAGGTTGGGCAGACTAATTTCCTTTTACAGCACAGAGCAGCCTCTGGGATCACCCATTTTAAAAAGCTTTCTAAACAATAGGAGTTTCTTAAGATAGGTTTAAGAGCTGCTGCTCAAATTTTCATCTTTCCAATACTCACTGAACACTTTGGAACTCACCTCTTCAATTTTTTTGGTTTTTGCCACTTCACAAATTTGACTGATTGCTCGTATCCTGTTACTCAATCCACACTCTATGCTCAGTTCCTGGAAAGAAATGGAGAAATAAGCTAACAGTTTATCTGACCAGAAACATTTATCCATTTCTCCAAGGGGAGAAGGAATTCTGGTCTCCTTCTCCCTTTTTTTTTGCATTTTCCTCCTTGTGTGCCAACTACTCTTCTTACAGACTTGTGGTACCAATTACTGGAATCAATTATTTTATTTTTCATCTCCACAGAACCGTAAGGTTTTCATAAAACAGAAACAGTTCCCAGCTTGTGGAAACTGCCACCAGAGAAACTTCATCAAAGCTCAGACTATAAAAAAACGAGAGGACAGGGAAATACCCTGTAACCCAACATAACAAGTATCTCCAAAGTACTCAAAGAGTAAATAACTCAAATGCTGGAGCTGCAAAGTAGGTGAGTTCTACATCCAGTTCACTCGAGAATGAGTTGAGAGATCAGGAGAGGGAATGAATGCCCAAAAACCCAGGTAAAGGAACAAGCCCTCCTGATCCCCTCAGCTGAGGTACCCCAGGCACCATCCCCACCCCCACTCCACTCAGTTCTCACACCTTGAGTATTTCTGCAGTGATGATAAACTCCGTCTGCTTGCCCTCCGACGACTTTGAACTTCCCCGGGACGTTCCCAGCCCCAGGAGGTTCCTGAACTTCTCCTTCAGCCCAGAGTCCTTGCTCTGAGGCTTTGCCATTGCTGCCAAGCGCTGAGGCCCTGCAAACACACATCAGGGGGATACTTCAGCAGGAAAACCCCAATAACAGCATCACACCGGGGGCTTTCCCAAAGAGCTCAGGTGTCTCCAGCCTTTTCAAACGTGGGAGAAGCCCAACACTGAGGGAGCTCGTGCTGCTCCTGCCTTCAGCACCCACATCCCACAGCTCCCCATGGAACACAGGGCTCCCTATCCTAGGAGCTATGAATGCTCCCTGATTTTTGCAGTATATCCTCGTGCACGCACTTTTTGGAGGATGTGAGCTTGTTCCCAAAACAAAGGCCAAGCACACTGTGCTGTGCTGTCGATGTGGAAGAGAGGAGGGATTTACAAATCTGAGTGCTGGAACATCCAAGCTGCCCCAGCAAGAGAAAGATGGGGCAAGGACAAGGATGGCCATTACAACAACAACCTCCAGAAAGTGTCCCCCTGTCCTTTGGGGAACCTGACCCCTTGACATGACCCTGCACAGCCTCAGGTCCCTCCATCCCCATGGACATCCCACACCTTGGGCACAGCAATCCCAGGGATGCACCACAGAGCCTGTCCCTGCATCCCAGGGGACACAGCATGGACACCAGCCCAGTGTCACCAGGGGACACGCCATGGACACCAGCCCACCATCCTTGGGGACACACACAGCCCCCAGCCCCCTGTCCCCAGGGACACACGGGCAATGGCACATTGTCCCCCTGCCACCCCCAAACAAGCCAGAACATGCCACATCCCATCCCCAAGCCAGGAGATGCCACAGATCCCAAACACAACGGGGATCACAGCAAACTGCCCTCCCATCCTCAAAGACAGCAGGGTCACACTCCAAACCCTTCCAAGCATAACAGGGTCACACCCCAGACCACAACGGGGGTCACACCCCAGACCCCCAACAACGGGGATCACAGCACAGACCCCAAATACAGCGGGGGTCGCAGCACAGACCCCAAATGCAACGGGAGTCACAGCACAAATCGCACAAACACAACGGAGTCATACCCCAGACCCCACAAACACAGCAGGGTCACAGCACAGTTCCCCCCCAAACACAATGGGGGTCCACAGCACAACCCCCCAAACACAACGGAGTCATACCCCAGACCCCAAACACAGCGGGGGTCACACTCCAGACCCCACAAACACAGCGGGGGTCACACCCCAGACCCCACAAACAAAGCGGGGGTCACACCCCAGACCCCACAAACACAGCGGGGACAGCACAGCCCCTCAAGCACAGCGGGGTCGCAGCGCGGCCCCACAGCGCGGCCCCTCGCACTGCGGGTCCCCTGTCACTCACCCCGAGCCCGGCCCGGCCCGGCCCGGCCCCGCCGCCCCCGGCCCGCTCCGCTCGGGGCCCGGTGCCGGCGCCGCCCCCGCTCAGGCCCCGCCCGTTCCGGCTGCCCCGCGTCCCGCCGGGCCCGGTAGTTCCCGGTAGTTTTCCCGGTAGTTCCCGGGGCCGCCATGAGCGCGGCCCGGCCCCGGCCCGCGGCCTGCGCGGCCCTGAGGCGGCTGCGCTCGGCCCGGGGCGGCGGGGGTACGGACTGGGGTGGGGATCGGGATAGGGGGTACGGGAAAGGGAATGGGGGTACGGACAGGGGGTACGGGAAAGGGAATGGGGGGTACGGACAGGGGTGGGGGTACGGGATGGGGATGGGGGTACAGGATGGGGGATCGGGGGTACGGACAGGGATGGGGTACGGGATAGGGGTGGAGAATATGGACATGGAATGGAGTACGGGAAAGGGGATGGGGTACGGGACAGGAGATGGGGTATAGACGGGGTATGGGATAGGGGGTACGGACAGGGAATGGGGTACGGAAAGGTGGTATGGATAGGGATGGGGGTATGGGAAAGGGGATGGGGGTACAGGATAGGGATGGGGGGTATGGGGAAAGGGGATCGGGGGTACAGGGATAGGGGATGGGGGGTACAGGATAGGGGATGGGGGTACAGACAGGGATGGGGGTACAGGATAGGGGATCGGGGTACAGACAGGGACAGGGATACGGACAGGGAATGGGGTGCAGACAGGGAATGGGGAAAGGGATGAGGGTACGGACAGGATCGAGAGTATCAGAGATGGATCGTGGCTTCCTGGGGGTGTGGGAAGAGGGGATGGGGATACGGGGTGTGCGGGAGAGGGGAAATTACTGGTTCTGGGAAGGGGAGATCGGGGCTGTGCTGGGCACAGGGGAGCAGCTGGGACTGCACGAAGGGCCTGGCCTGGCTGGGGACAGGGGCTGGCTGTCCTTGTCACATCCCCCCCTGGGCTGGAGGGCTGCACCTTCAGCAGCCTCACCTGTGTTAGGGACACCATTGTTTGGGACACGTGTCCCCATGGTGTGACATGTGACCCCACTCTTGTCACCTGTTGCCACTTGTCTCCCAGGTCCTTCCTCCCTCCCTCGCCCTGTGCTGGCTCTGCTTGGGACTGGGACATGTGCAGTATTTGGGTTGGGACTCAGGGGAGGGAACTCACCCTGGTCACGGTCCCCTGGGTGCTTGGTGGGGCTGTCACTGAGCTCTGTACAGGGTGGAGGCATCTTTCCTCAGTGCTGGAATCTCTGCCATCCTATGCAGGGAGCCAGATCCAGGGCACACCCAGCATCCCGAGGCAGAGCAGGAAGAGGAAGAGCCTTGCCATTGCCTATGAGGGGGATGGGGCTGAGCCCCCGAGAGCGCCCTGGGAGCCACGGGACTGGCGGGAGCAGCTGGAGCGCATCCGGGAGATGAGGAGCAGCAGGGATGCTCCCGTGGATGAGATGGGAGTGCACAAGTGCTATGACAGCAGTGCACCTCCACAGGTAACAGCATTCCCACAGGTAACAGCATTTCCACACGTAACAGCATCCACGGGTAACATCATCCTGCTACCAGCTCCACCAGGCTCAAGAAAACAGCTTCCCTCATCCTCCTGCTGCCCCTGGATCTGTCCCACTTGGAATCTTTCCAGGACAGAAACTGGATCATGGCTCTGGGCTGGGATTGGTCCCAGAGGATATGATGAATGTGAGGGGCAGTGCTGCCTTATGGAGGAAGGTGCTGCCAGGGCATGAAGCCACGTTCCTTTTTTTCCTTAAAAATCTCCATAGGAGTCCAAGGGAAGTATCCAGCAAAGTGGCTGTGGAATGCAGAAAAACGTGGGAAGCACTCATGGGCAGGCTTGGAGGAGCAGTGGAGTGGGAATGTGGGGATCACAGAATCTCAGAATTGTTAGGGTGACTTTGGAGACCAGCTAATCCAACCCCATGGACTTGGAGCAGCTCTGGATTGGGAATATGGGGATCATCCAGAGGCAGGCTCAGAGGAGCAGCAGAACTTGCTGGGCTCTGAGGGAGGGGTCAGGAGGACACAGCTGGACAGTCTTGGCACATGCAATGCTGTCCTTGCTGCTGGCATCCTGCCCTGGGCTGGGATCCCTGGGGGAGAAGATGAGCTCTGACCCCAGCCCCAGAGCTGTCACACGCTCTCAGCCACGTGGGCTGGCAGCTTGAGGCACCGTGGTGCACCACACGGAAATAGCTTCTCTTCCCTGGGGGAAAAGGGGTTCTTGCTTCCAAGAAAAAGTGGATGTTGTAACCCTCAGCTCCTCACACCATCCCTTTGTACCCTGAGATTTTCCTACTTCCATGCACTCAGGGATTTTTCCTGGTGCACCTGTGGTTTTGTAAACTTTGTAGTTGAGCTGGAGGGAGGATTGTATCTCATGTTATCCCGGGTCATTTTGGGTTAGTTGCATCATCCTCCTCTCTCTGGTGTGACAGAATCACATCTGGGGAGAAAGAATTGGGAAATAGGAGGTGATGGCCTGGCTAAACCCTGCGTGGCAGCAGCAGAGGAATTCCTGGGATTTGTCTTTGCTCTCCCAGTCTCTGTCATCCCAGTTCTTCAGATTTGGTTCCCTGAGGAGCTCCAGTCACCCAGTTCCTACTGTAGCCTAGTGGGAAAGGGTTGGGATTTTCAAAGGCTGCTTAGAGCAGAAGTTACATGAAAAATTATTTTGGTGTTTTCAAAAGCTGCTTAGAATAGAAGTTCAGTGAAAAATCATTGGGCATTTCTCCTTGTGCATCCTATGGGTCTCCTGAGAATGCCATCCTGAGGAAAAGCTTTGTCCAGCCCTTTGTGGCTCAGCACTGGCATCTTGGAGTGAGATCCCAGCAGACAGAGATGTGTTTGTGAGACCCCTGCCCTCTCACAGGTACTGACAGCTGAGCTTGAAGGTGTTTCTTTTCTCCCTTTGTTGTGTGGTGGATTTAAAAATTAATGGATTATTCCTGTTGCAGCCTTCCAGTCTCTTGGAGGCAGATAGGGCTGAAGGGTGGGAGCACACCCTGCACTGAGGGAGGTGCTGGATCCTCTAGATCCTCCCAGGGTGCCTGAGTGTCCCCTTTGTCCCCAGGTGATGCGCTACCAGGTGCTGCTGGCCCTGATGCTGTCCAGCCAGACCAAGGACCAGGTGACGAGCGCTGCCATGCTGCGGCTGCGCCGGCGCGGCCTCACCGTGGACAGCGTGCTGCAGATGGATGAGGACACCCTGGGACAGATCATTTATCCCGTGGGCTTCTGGAGGGTGAGTGTGGGATCGCCACACAGACACACAGCAACCCCCTGTGCCCTCCCCTGGAGTCAGGCTAAAAGCTGCATTTTACACCGATTTTGGCACTTTGTTTTGCCAGCAAGGTGGGATTCTTGGCTGCAGGGCCTGGAGTGTGCAGGGATGCTGGAGCTCCCAGGATTTTGATTTCAACTAGAAGTCAAGGCTCTGTCTCCTGCACAGCTGCCATGTGTGGCCTCACCTGTAACACACACTTAGGAATGCTTGGTTTTCTGGGCCTGTGTCTGTTTTCCCTGTGGTGGAGGGCAGCTTGGATTGTGTGCCTTTCCCCTTGATCTTCCAGAACAAGGTGAAGTACATCAAGCAGACCACAGCCATCCTGAAGCAGAAGTATGGGGGTGACATCCCGAGCACTGTGGAGGAGCTGGTGAAGCTGCCAGGAGTTGGGCCCAAAATGGCCCATTTGGCCATGCACATTGCCTGGGACAGCGTGGCTGGCATAGGTAACTTGGACCCTGTTTTTCCCGTCCCTCTCCTAAATCCCAGTCCATTCCCCAGGCAGAGGGGAAGCACTGCAGCCCCAGCCCCCAGGAGCCTGGTGACATCCCTTTGGTTCAATCCTCTGCAGAGTGCTTTGGTGGGGGAACGATGTGACCCTCAGCCACTCACTCTGTGAGTTGGAGGAGTTAAGCAGCTGCTGTTTCTCCCCAGATTTGATAGCAGAAATTCCCAAGGGAAGTCATTGCCCTGGGGAGCTGGTGTCAGATGGGGCTGGACCATCACCTGCAGGGCCCCTGGGGACAGATTAGCATTTCAAAAGAATGTGCTGCTGGATGGAAGAGCCTGGGAAAGGCAGGATGAGCGAGTGGGCGGGAGCTGGATCCTGCAGCCCCTCTGGTGACCATCAGCTGGACAGGCCGTGGCCCCTGCCCCGCATCCAGCAGCCCTTGGGCTCTGTTGTTCTCCTGCTGTGGGGGAGGGAAATCCAGAGGCAGCCAAACCAGCCAAGTGTTTTCCAAAGAATTGTGTGCTCGGTTTTGATTTGAGAGGCAAGGCTTAGTCTTCCTGTTTACAGCAATTTCCTGGGTTTTGCCCAATTAGCCCCAGAGACAGGTTTATCACTGCTGATCTAACAATAATACACTTTGCATTCAGAGCTTTTGAGCTCAAAGCACATTATAAACACTGCTCTAAGCCTCCCAAGCCCTCTCTGCTGGTGGGTATTATGAAATGTGTTTTCCATGCGGGCAGAGGAAGGGGCAGAGATCACGATTTGCGTAACTTCAGCTGAAACTCCAGGAGGATGAGAATGTGCAGAGGGAGCAGGGCCAGGCTCTGTGCCTGCTCCACAGAGCAGGGGAGCCTTGGGAGGGAGGCTGGCTGGGCTGTGTGAACCTGGGGAGAGACACCCACCCAAATGCTTTTGGCTCTGGGCCTGGGAAGAAAATATTGGTGTTTGGAGTGAGCCTCCACTCCCGTTCCAGCCTGCTGCTCCCCTGCCCTGGGCCTGGTGGCTGTCACAGGCAGCTTTGGCTCTGCTCTCTCCGCTCAGGTGTGCCTGCCCCACCTAAACTCTGGGCTCTCCTTCCCCAGCTGTGGACACCCACGTGCACAGGATCTCAAACAGACTCAAGTGGGTGAAGAAGGAGACCAAGTACCCCGAGGAGACTCGGGTGGCACTGGAGGAGTGGCTGCCCAGGTGAGCCCTGAGCCCCTGCTGGCTGCAGGAGCCATGTCTGCACAAAGTCCTGCTTGGGGCAGTTTCAGGGACTGCATCTTGGCTCCCTCCTCTTTCCAGGGTTGCAGTAGCTGCAGGTGTTTCCCCTCTGCCAGAGCTACAGCAGCAGCATCTCACCTGGCTGGTGGTTCTGTTGCTGTCAGATGGATCAGTCACCACCGGTGGAGCTCTTGATCCCTGATTTTTGCTTTACCGAGTTACCTTACCATGATCCAAAACAGATGCTTTTCCACACAGGGCCTTGCTGAGCCCAGTGGCCACAGCAGCATCAGCCCAGGGCTGGATCCTGGCCCTCACTGGTGATTCATTTTCAGTATCAAACAGCAGCTGGCACGTACACAGGCACATCTCTGCACCTGGCACGTGCCTGAGCACAGGCACTGCTCCCCCAGCTCAGCAGGACCAGGAAAGCTTGGGAGGGCTGTTCCTAGCAGGCAGCAGGAAGGGCTGGGACTCACCTCCAGGGAAAGCCAGGAGGAACAGGCAGAAGGGGAAAGGGATCCCATTAACAGCACAGGTTGTTCCTCACCCCTTCCAAGCAGCTGCATGGCAGCACTGCTGTTTCTCCTCTCACCAGGGACCTCTGGAAGGAGATAAACTGGCTCCTGGTGGGCTTTGGGCAGCAGACCTGCCTGCCTGTGAACCCTCGCTGCAGCCAGTGCCTCAACCAAGATATTTGCCCAGCTGCCAAGAGACTCTGAGGGATCATCCAGCCTTTGGAAAACCACAAAGCTGCTTGGGCTGAGCCCTGCTAAAGCTGGGCCTGGCACAGGGCTGGCAGTGTGACTGCAGGGGACAGGAGCCTGCTGCAGCAGCTCCAGAAAACAGCCACTGGCAAGGGCTCAGCTCTCCAGAGGAAAAAGGGAGCTTTGAGAGGCAGCAATCCTGCTGGGCCAGAGCTGAAGGCTCCAGCCTGGGTGAATGGCTGAGCACAGCCCAGCTGTGCCACACTGAGTCACTTGTAAGAAAAGCTTTGTCCTCAGGGATATGCTGCTGCTTGTAAATACTCATTTAATAAAGGTGGTGAGAGTTGTTTTTTGCACCCACGAGGTTTGCTGGCATTTGTGTGACATTGGCTGAGGGGAGGAGGACGTGGGTGACCTCAAGCAAGGCTGGACCATGGCAACCTGCCCTGCCACACAACTAGGTGTGCTGCCAGCAGGACAGGAGTTGTGCCAGGGGACATCCAGGGTGGACAGCAGGAGGAATTTCTGCATGGAAAAGGTTGTTCAATAGGGGAAGGGGCTGCCCAGGGAGGTGCTGGGCCCAGGGAAAGCCTGGGCATGGCACTCAGTGCTCTGGGCTGGGGACAAGGTGGGGAAGGGGCACAGGTTGCACTCCGGGATCCTGGAGATCTTTTCCAACCTTGGTGATCCTGGGATTCTGAGGTGCAGCTGAAGCCTTCCCAAGCCAGGAGCAGAGGGAATGAGTAACCTCTGTGTCCTGGCAGCAGGACAGGGGGATGATGCACAGCAGGGCCACTGTGTGTGCCACAGGGGTTCCAGCAGCCACGGGAGCCCGGCTGTGTCCCCAGGAGCTGACACAGGGACACCCACCACCCCTGCGTTTTGTTCTTCAAAGAAAGGGCAGTGCCGACTTCATTGTGGAGCTTCAAAGGCATAATTCCAGCTCCTCTTTAAAGAGGCCAGGGAGGAAGCAAAGTTTACAATGTGCTAAAGGGCTGCGATTCCGCTCTGGGCTCCCTCCCTGAGCAGCTGAGGAAGGAGCAGATAAGTGCTGGGTACATGGCAAACCAAGTTTATTACTGACATTACCGTGTACATGGTGGGTTTGCAATGCTGCTGACAGCCTTAGACTTTATTGATTTTTCTTTTCCAAGTTAAATGTACAGGAACTGAATAATTACTACTGAGCTACAAGATGTCAGGAATGCAGTAATGCTTCAACCAGGAGCAGTTTCCATGGACTAAGAGATTAAGATTGATTAAGATTTTCAATCTTACCAACACAGATTTGCACACCTGATTTCTTTTGATCTACATTCAAAACTACACAAGGTTTTGTTTTTTTGTTCTTCCCCCCTTCAACTGCAGCAGTGTTGGATGAGAAATGGGGTGTTCTCTGACCTCCATCAGAGTGTCCTGGAAATGCTCTGCCCTGTGCAGCCTGGGCACTGCCGGGCACAGGAAGCAACGTGCACACCATGGAAAAGAAGGAATCCTTCCAAACATTACCCAGAGAGATAAGACAGTATTTTCAGGGCCAAAAAGAGAGCAGGTAATTCGAAGTGGGATGGGGTAAGAGGTGTCTTTGTTAATGGCAGAGCCCCAAGGGCAGGCAGCCTCTCCACATCCCCCATCACTCCAAACACCTGCACCAATTCCTCTCCAAAATCATCATTTTCAACCTGTTCAGCCCATCAACAATCCTAAAAGATAACTTTCCTAAAGAGAACTCATCTCCACACCCCTGAGGCTCTCCACACGCTCCTGCCAGCAGCATAAGGCCACAGGCAGCAGCTGCTCCCCAGGGAAGCCAAACACCCTGTGCTGAGCCCCAGCCTGCTGCTGAGGAGAGCAGAGAACGGGATAAGGCACCTCTTTAGCTCCAGAATTTGGAAATTCCGTAGGAAATCCGTGCAGAGCCGTTCCCACATCCCAAGCACACTGATCACCCAAGGGTTTTATCCCAGGAGGGCTGGAGTGAGGCGGGGCACAGCCACAGCTCTGTGTTCACACCTCATCCACGGCCAGCTGAGCGCTGCCCTTTGCCTTTTCAGCTGGGAAAAGTGGCTTTGTACTCCCAGTCCCTTCCCACTGCTGGAGCCTGGCAGGGAGTGGGACAGCCCCAGCCCTGCCCTGGGAACTCAGCTCTGCAGCTCAGCTGAGCCACCCTCACTCACACAGCCAAAGGCAGCAATAAAGAGCTTAAATGGACTTAATCTGTAATGCTTTAAAGATACACTCTGAATGCTGAGAGTGGGGCTTTGGAGGAGGCCAAAGGTGCTGCTCACTCCATCACAGCAGTGCCTACTCCATCTCCAGCCCCTTTTGGAGGATGTCCTTCCAATGGTGACACTCCCAGGCTGGGGACACCAAGCCCCAGCCCAGGTGGGACCTGGACCAGCCCCACTCCCCAGCACCGAGCCTCAGTCACAGCTGCATGCATCCCTGTGCTCCCTCCTGGAAGCAGATGTTGGGTCATCCCCGCTGCCAGGTCTGGCCAAAGAGTTTCTGTAGCATCTCGTGGTTCTCCTCTTCGTGCTCCGTGGGGCAGGACTGGCCCTGCTGCCTCCTTCCCCTGCCTCATCCACACTGCAGGTGGGGAGAGCTGTGCCCTTTGGGTCTGGGCTCTGCTTTTAAACCCCACCCTCTCCCCTCTGCAGAGCTGTTTGGGGTGAAAAATGAGCTTTTACTGCCCGGGGCAGGAGCTGCTGATGGGGGGGAGGTTCCTAAATAACTGGAAACACATGGAACTTCATTTTAAAAAAAAACAAAAACAAACCAACAAAACAAACGTTTTTGCTTCAATAGCAAAGCCAACGAACAATTTCCAGCCACAGTCCATTTTCCCATGGTGGGAGCAGCTAATGCTGGGTGTGGGGAGCTGGGGAGGGGGTCCCTGGCACCCCCCACCACGAGCCATGAGATGTTTCCACAGGGGCACAGAGCATCCCACGGGGCTCAGTCTGGGACACCCACAAAGCCAAAACACCCCACATAAAAAGTATTAAAAAAAAAAAAAAAAAAAAAAAGAAGTAACAGATGCCTAAATGATGCAAGTAAGAAACAAGAGTTAAAATTCTTCCAGTCCTTTCTCATAGGAACAGGGGACGGTGGGCAGCCAGAGCCAGGCTCAAGAGCAAGCAAGAAAAAGAGCTTTGGTCACATTTGTCTTATGAGAATCGCTGGTGAGTAACAATAATAATAATAATAACAATAATAACAATAATAATAAAAAATAAAAATAAAAAGGACTTTAAAATACGCCTTGTAAAAGCAACCAGTGAAGAGCAGAGCACAAAGCATCTCCCGTGGACACCGAGGACAGGGCGTAGGCACCTCAGGAAGGTCCGGGCTGGGCGGGGGAGCGGGCGGGGCTCAGAAATTGCTGAAAATCTCCCGTTTCTTGTTCCAGTCCATCTGCGGCGGTCGCTTCTTCACACGCTTGGCCCTCACCTTCTCCTTGGCCTCGGCAGCTGTGGGGCTCAGGCTCAGCCCACTCTCCTCAAACGGGTCCTTCTTGTCCGGGTCTCCGTCCTGCGAGGCAGGGACAGAGCTGTCAGCTGCCGCACTGCTGCATGCAGCCCCCCCGCCCCTCCCGCGTCCCCGAGCCTGGAAAACCCTCCAGGATTGCTGGGAACGACCGGGATTTGACAGCAAGGTCTCACAGACATCAATGTGTAACAGAAAAATCTTTGAATGTAGAGTCTGAAGAAGGAATAGAAATGAAAGCAAGTTTTGATGTAGAAGAAAGAAATTGCTGAGCGAGTTTTACTGGGTAACCAAGAAGGCAAAGAGCAAGTGAGTTGGAAGGGGCTTTTATGACTTAGAGCAAAGGATAAATCCACCTCAAATAAAAGATGTTTTACTAAACAAAAAGATTTTCACAGACAAACAAAAATGCCATGTTGCAAGTAGAAAAAAGATCTCAGAATTTTCCACTGCAAGAAAACTGAAAACCAACTTGTAGCTTAAACAGTAACATACTAACTTTTTGTGGTTGGAAAATAGTAACATGAATATGGTAATGTTAGTAGTTAGGATAGGCTATAGGTAATAGTAAAGGTGTTGATTGGTTGCAATGTAATAAGAGGCACAGCAGAGAAAGGAATATAATGCTTTGTAACATGAATAGAACAGAGCTTCAGGACACACAGAATGCCTACAGCCAGCAGCTCTAGGCTCACCCACGACCCACAACTGCTGTAACTTCGGTGCTGTCACAGTCCCATTCCCAAATGTCCTGGGGCAGGGGACAGCACAGCAGAGACCCCACAGAGCACCTGCTCCATGTATAGCAGAACCTTGTGCTAAAGGTAAATTGTTGAGCACTTTGCAAATTCTCTACTTCTTAATACAAATCCTCACCTCTTATTTTTAAAAGAGGAAACAATCTGCTAAGTCATTAATGCCTCAGAATGCCAATCTATGCCTTGTGTTGACTTTTGGTCGCCACTTCACCTTGCCCAACAAGTTTTGTCCCTTTCCAGTGTTGAGCCACACCACAGAAACCCCTTCAGCCCAGCCTGTAACCAGAAACAACTCCTCCCCTCCTATAAACTCTGTGATAAATTCACTGTGCTCCAAACTAAAAAGAAAATTGGCTTTTAAAAAATTTTAGCCTGCCCTGGTGCTGCAAGCAGCACTTGAGCCTCACAGTTCTGCTCCTCACAGGATCCCCAGTGTTGCTGTAGCTCATCAGTGTAACCACACCTCAGATCCTAAATCCTGCAGACATCCCTTCACCTCCCAAATTATCCAAACAGGAATCACTGCCCAAAAAGTGGCCAGTGAACACTCACAATGCAAGGGATGAGAGAAAAGCCTGGATTTTGGTTGCTGGGTGGGCACAAATGAACCCAAGCCTGGGAGATAAATTGAAAACTCACCAATGCACAGCCCTGTGTAAAAGGGACAGGGAGTGTTTGGGGTTTTTACCTCAGATTCCTTCCCAGGACTCTGCAGGTCGCTGTGAGATGAAGATGTGGATCCTCCATTCAGCTGGAGAAAAGGAAAATGTCAGTGTGGTTTGTGCCAGACAGAGTTAAACACAATAAATCCCCAGGTACAGCAATGCTGGGCTGCTCCAGGGGTGGAATGGAGCCTGGAGGTGATGGTCCTGCCCAGGGGACCCTGCACACACAGGAGCTCCCTGGGACTCCCAGCAGAACTGGGACACTGCCATCTCCTCCTCTCTCCCTGGGATTAAATGAGGCTGAAATTGGCCTTGTTCAACCTCTAAATTAAAGCTCTAGTGGGGAGTAATTAAAACAGGCAGCAGCAGTAAAGCTGAGCTAAATGAGCCTTGGGGATTTGAGCATCCAGGCTCACCTGGCACAGGTGGGAGCCAGGGAAGGACCCTGATCCCTCCTGCTCACTCCAACACACCCCAGGCTGCTGCTCTGGGCTATTGATGCCTTGGGTTTTAGCTTTTATATTTCTCAGGATCTCTGCTGCTTAGTGTGCAACTCTGAAATTTCATGTTAGGTGTTAGTAAATTCTCTTCGCAGGGTAGTTGGACAAAACAATTCCTTTCTAGCTAGAGAATCAAGGACAACTGGTACCCAAAAAGCAGAAACAATGGCAAAGGGAAGGGGGCAAACCAGGGGGCTGAGACTCCATAGCCTGGGGCTGTGGTTGGATAATTGACCCCATATGTAGACGAACCAAAACTTATAAAAGTGTAAAAACTCATGACCAAATCCACCCTGGATTTGATTTGGGTGTAGCCCCAGCTGGGCTCTTGCACTGGCCAAGGTGAATCCTTTCAATAAATTCCTATATTTATCCCTTTTGCTCCTGCTCCAGCTCAGCCTTTCCAGGCATCACTGTCACTCACCTGAGTCTGTGCAGATCCGTTTGTCATGGGCTGGGGCACCACACCTGGACAGAATAAAGCCAGAGAACACACAGTGAGAGCCCTCAGCTGGGATTGCTGCCCCAGCTGCCCTGCAGAGCATCCCCCAGCATCTGCCAGCCCACCCCTCCCTGCTCCCCTGCCCACCCCACCAGCCCATCCTCTCCCTTCAGCCTTTCCCCTCTCCCTGTGCCCTTCTAGCACCACATCCTTGCCAAATCCCCCAAATTCACTCCATTTCACCCTTTTGATCAGAGGAAAACACTTGCCAGGAAAAGAACCAAGTAACCTCCTTCAACAGGCACTATCTGCAGCACACTCCTGTTTTTTTAACTATTAGTTTGTTTTCAGAGGTTCTTTAATCAAAAATCTTAAAAGTCAACTCAAAAACATCTTATCATGGTGTTGTCACAACAGTGTCTGGCACAGAACCCTCTCTCCAGGCACTCTGGAATTTTTTTTTTTTTTGCTCACTTCCAATGATTAACAATAGCCCACACAATGGCAAATTTTATGCATTTAAGCTGCCAGTCACCATGATCAAGTCATTGCCCCAGGCATTACCATGTCTCACTGCCCCAGACTAACAGATGTGTTAATTGGGACAGGATTAATAACTGAATTATGTCAAGCATGGATGCTTTCCCTAGGGACTGACTGGGGGCTGCATCACTGCAGACTGCAGGGATTTCTGGGGCAAAGCAGAAAAATAAACCTGAATTGTGGTTTTGAGAGTGTGCTGGTGCAAAAACCTCCGTGTGGCTTTGGGATCCTTAAATATTTTATTGTGAATGTTGGACTCGTGTTCAGAGTAGGATAAGCTCTGAGCAATGGGCTCACACAGAATTGAGGTTTATGTCTCTGGTATCACAAGCAGATAAATTTCAAATTAAATTAAAAACAAGACGTCAAGGAATAAAAAAGTGGGACTTTTCTGGACTTCAAAAACAAATTAGCCATATCTAAAAATACTTAATCTAAAAGCCACTCATTGGCTTAAAGGTTGAGGTGCTCAGGATGAGCTGCAAGGCTTGGAAAGTGTCAGTTTGAGGTCAAAGAACTTCAGTTATTATTATTATTATTATTATTATTATTATTATCTCTTACTCTGCAAAGAGCAGAATTTACCAGAGCCCTTTGGCACCAAGGCAGGTGCCAGGCAGACCCAACTCCTGCTCCCTGGTGAATGCAGGGCCTGGAGCACCCAGCCACCCTTCCCAGGGCTCTGTCCCCTCCCAGAACAAGGGCTCCTTTATGGCAGTGCCAGCACAAAGCTGGCTCCTCCTCGGAGCATCTGACACCCTGTGGCTCCCCAGCATTGTCTGACCCATTTCTGGGGACAAATCTGCCCATTGAGCATCCTGGGAATCAGATAAGGAACAGCTGTGCTGGGAAACAGAGCTGCCCATTGAGCTGGGGACAGGCCAGGCTGGGAGCCTGCAGTGGGGCAGGTTGGGGAGTGGATGAACAGCTTTCCCTGCCAGGTTTCAGCAGAAAAAAAACAACAAAACATTTCCTGCATTGGCCATGCTGTGATCAGCCAGCGTGGAGCCCTTCCCTCGGCACAGGGACTCTCCAGGTGCCCACAGGCTCCTCCAGTGGAGCAAAGAGCAATCAGGGAATCAGAGAATCGTGGAGTGATTCTCAAAGCTCATCCAGTCCCACTTTCTATCAGAACAGGCTGCTCCAAGCCCTGCTCAGCCTGGCTTTGAAGGCTCCCCCAAAAATCCCACCACGCCTCAGTGCCTCGGTGGCAGTGAGTTCCAGAGTTAATTATTCACTGTGTGAAAGCAGCCCAGTGTTTTTTTGGCTGGGTGAGGGTGTATTCTCACTGTTTATAAATAGCTGGGTGGTGCTCAGGAAACTACTGAGGGATGAGACAGGAGGGAAATGTGACTCTGAGATCCCACCCGTGAGTCACCCTTGGCACGGGAAGATCTCACCTTTGCTGTGCTCCTCCGTGGGGGTCACCCCCAGCTTCTTGAAGTACTCGTCTGTCTCGGGGTCCACCACCAGCAGCCTGGCCTCGCTGTCCCTGGATTTGATGTGGGACACCACCTCCGAGTGCCGCAGCCCCTCCACGTTTATCCCGTTCACCTGCAGAGCCACGGAGTCACACCCCCGTCCTGCCTCCACACCCCCCTCCTCCCTCCCTAAAGGCAAGGAGTTCCCTTTTTTTGTTCCTGTCGGGATGATAGGAAGGCTACAGGCTTTTTGCTTCCCCCTCACCAGCCAGCCATGGGCTCCTAAATCCTCCCACCTGTCTGCATCCCAAACACATCCACAGGGAAGCACAGACCTCACCAAAACCCTGCCTGCCCTCTGTGTGCTGTCAAGCCCAGCTTTCCCCTGGAAGTGCCCAGGAACCCCACAGAGGGCAGAGACAGTGGGGCTGGGTGGATCCAGTGCCACCCTTCATCCCCCTGGGATGGAGAACCGTGGATTTTGGTGCCCTGGTGGGCGAGTCCCTGTGCCTGGTGCATGGATTCATCTCTCCCTCCCCTGCCTGGGAGCCAGGACCTACAGGGAACGTGATCCTGCTCCCGATTGTTCCCTGCAGAGAGGGGACAATGGTGACTCAGGACATTGTTGGGTGGGAATGAACCATCCTTTGTCCCCCTGGGAATGACCCCACAGCCTGGGCACAACCCAGTGCTCGTCCTCATCCAAAGGGACATGCACACTGCAGAGCCTGAGCCCCAAAATCTGGGATTCCTGCAGGGAACCAGGCTCCCCCTGCTCCTCAGGGCACAGCTGGCATGAAAAGAAACCCCTTGCAGGCTCTGCCCCTCATTCCAGGTGCTGCCAGCTCACAGCCCTGCTCCATCCCTGTCCTGCCACCCCAGCTCACCCCAATCCATGCCCAGGGCTCACCCCTGGCTGAGCCCAGCACTGCTCTCCCCCCACTCTGGCACAGGGCTGGGGGGCATCAAATATTTATCCCAGCCCCAAAGAGCAGGCAGGGAGGGGATCAGGTTTCTGAGCTCACCAGCTCACCCCGAGCTGCTTTGTGTGTGCCAGGCCCTGGGCCAAGCCCATAAATAAATAACACGACCCCTGGATGTGACACCAGGCAGCCACTGCCACCCGTGCCCCGGCCCCACGCTGCTCCCAGCATTAAACTTTCAGCTGCTGGGAAGAGGCAGCAGCTCCCACTGCCTGGGGAATCATTGTTTATAGGCCTGGAAAGCAGGAGAGTGCTCTGCTCTCAGGGTTTTCCCAGCTCACACTCTTCCAGGGCTGCAAATCCCATTCCTGCTCTGAGCCACACTCAGTCCCCATGGGGTGATTTTGGGGTTCAACCTCCTGGGACACAGCCCAAGCAGGGGATTTCCATGTGCTCATACAGAGAAAGGGGTGATGGCTGCTGGGTCAGCCCCTGCCTGTCCCTTCTCCAGGAAAAACACAACACACAAAGAGAGGGCAATTCCCAGCCTCATTGAAAGCTTTAGGGCCCCATCTTGGACAAAAAGTGCACCTGGTAACCAGCAAGATGCTTCCAAGAACACTTTTCCCCCAATCTTTCGTAATTTTGTGTCTTAAAATCTCTACAAAGCCTCTTCCCCTGTTTTCCCAAGCATTCCCTAGCAGGGGAAATCAGGTCAGCACCACCCTGGCTTTACGCCCACAGTCACCTGCCCAAGCCTCCTGGTGCCAGCCAGAGCCAGCACAGCACCTTGGGGACACGGCTCAGTGCTGGGGGAATGGCTGCACTCACTCTTGGAGGGCTTTTCCAGCCTGAACAATCCCAAATTTCCACCCTGAGCTCACAAAGGCCCACATGGCAGGAGAGGAAGCAGCGCAAAGCCGGAGCAGCTTTCGGACTGGGGATTAGAGGAACTCGGGGGGCTCAGATGGAAAGGCCGGGGCTGTGCCAGGCTGCCCAGGTGCCAGCCCTGCTGCTGGGCCCCCTCACCTCCACCAGGCGGTCCTGGGGCCGCAGCCCCGCCCGGGCGGCCGGCGAGTCGGGATCCACCGAGCGGATGAACTGCCCCGGCCGCGACTTCTCGCTGTGCAGGTTGAAGCCGTAGCCGCTGGGGCCTTTCTTCAGGTGGCACAGACGTGGGCACAGCTCCTTCTGTCCGTTTACATCCTGATTCGTGGAGGAGAGGGTGGGAGAGACGAGGTGGGGTTAATTCACAGCCTTGGGGTGGCTCTCAGGCAGATGAGACCATAAATAAAGCGCCGTGTCTGCCCCCCTGCCCTCGGCCTGGGGACAGGTTAACAAATGGATTTCCTCTCATTGAGTCTATTTTCGAAACCCAATTGTCCAAAACCACTCCAGAAAAATGAAAACAAAACAAAAAATGCATTTCCTTCACCAGGAGTGGCTCAGATGAATCCACCCCCCCAGCAGCAGCTGAGCCCCAGCCCCGGGCAGGGAGGAACCAAGGCCCAGTTTTGCTTTGCCCAGGCTCACCCAGACCTGGGATTAACCTCAGCCAGGTATTTCAGGCAGTGCCACACCCCTGGTCTCAGTGACACCAGCATCACCCACTGCTGCCATCCCCTCCCAGCGAGGAGGGACCAGGATGATGAACCCAAACATCCAAGAGCTCCCTGCAGCTCAGGAAGGCTGAGCTTGGCAGGATGAGCAGCACAGGGCACCTGAGGAGTTTAGTACTTCTCCTCCTGCCATGGAAAAGGCTTTATGGCTCCTTGGGGCAGCCAGGGAGCAACAAATCCTGGTTTTCTCCAGGTCCCATCAATTCCCTCGGATGCTGCTCCCACCAGCAGCTCCAGCCTGCAGCACATCCCTGCAAAAGGCACCTCAGAGATTCAGGGTGTTCATTTCCACCCATGGTTTAAGGAAAACATCTCCCCTGGAGGAGTTTCCACCTTCCCTCAGCAGGCTCCTTGCCTGCCCACAGACTGGATTTGTCTGGGATCACATTCACAGGGAAATCTCTTACAGTCTTGGCCTCCAAATTAAAAATCCAGGCAGCAATTTCCTCCTCCTTCTTCCTCTCTTGGCCAAAAGGCACCGTGAAACACCAAACCTCCCAACCCCTTCATCCCCTCAAGGCGGGGTTTTACAGAGAACAAAGTGGGGGCACACAGAGTGGTCACTACCAGGGATCCCTGTGCTGGGGGATGGAATTTGCACAGAATTCCAGATGGGGTGGAAGGGACCTTAAAGATCACCTAGTTCCAGTCCCCTGCCCTGGGCAGGGACATCTCCCACTATCCCAGGCTGCTCCAAGCCCCATCCAGCCTGGCCTGGGACACTTCCAGGGATCCAGGGGCAGCCACAGCTGCTCTGGGCAATTTTGGCTGTGGCTGCAATGCCCAGGGGGGACAGAGGTGGGTCAGGGTTCAGCACCAGCCTGACCAGCTCAATCCCAGCATCCAGGAAGAAACAGGGATGCAAAATGACCAACCTTTGCACACAGAATGGTTCAGGTGGGAAAGAACCACTGAAGGTCATCTAAATCCAATCTCCCTGTTCAAGCAGAGTTCCCCAGAGCCCATCACTCAGGATGGTGTCTTTCCTCTGGCATAGGATGAAAAATTCCAACCAAATTCCTCAAATGCTGCTCACACACAAAGGTCAACACCAGCAGTGCCCACCACAGACATCAGAGCACACTCAAAACTGCTGCAAACTGCTCCTGAATTTTAGAGATTCCCTTAGCAAATGAGTTTTTTATTAAAAACCAGCTCGTGCTGTTGACATCTCAATCCCAGATGGGTTCTTAAAGGGGAAAAATTATCAGTGATTAACCCAAACCAGGATGGGGCCCCAAACCCCTCCTGTACCTGCTGCACACCCCAGGGCAGCCCTGCACCCCCATCCTCTCCCTCTGCACACTGAACCCTGCTGCACTTTTCCCATGGCCCCAGAGCAGGCAGTTCACCCTATCTGCAAACATTTCCAGCCTGCCTCAAAGTTCTCCAAAAACTGGAGAAAACAGGAAATGATTCAAGCAGCCCAAAAGGGTCGGGCTGGTGTGACCTTAGAGGACACACGGGGCTCTGTGTGGCAGGACAAGGGGAACGTGGCTGGGGTCACCAAAGTGCATCTGGGATCACCCAAATCCATCTTTTTAAAACCATTTTCCCCCTGCTCCATTTGTACAGGGTCAGACCTCCTGTAGCAGTGTGAAAACACAGAGAAATCACTGAGAATTGCCCCAAAAAAATCTGTGCTGGAGGTGCTGTCCCAGCGTGGGGATCCCCTGGGACAGCCTGGCAGGGTGAGTCCCTCCTCCTCCAGGGCATCCCCTGGGATCAGCAGTGAAATCAAATTACTCACTAAATAAACCACACAGGGAAAAGCTTTGCTGCAGGATCCCTTTGGCTGGGAGGGTGCTGCCCTGTGCCATGTCCTACGTGGGCTTGTGCTGCTTTCACTGCAGAATCTTGAATTTAAAGCCTTTAACTGGAATGAATTCAAGACATTTATTCTTAAATACATACACATAAAAAAATAATCCCAATTCAGCATCTGTTGTGGGCAGAAATCCTCGGGGAAAACTGCTTATCCTCCAGCAGAGATGATCCAGGGCTTTTGCTGGGCTCTTAAACCTCCCAGCTAATGCAATCCTTGGCTGCTGGAAAAAACAGGTTTTGGAGCTGAGCTCTGCAAAGCCCCTGTCTGGGATTTAGCAGAGCTCACACCCCCAAGACACGGAGCCGCTGCCTCTCCTGCCAGCTCCGCTCTCCGTTTTCTTTCTGACCCGTGCCAGCGTTTCCCTGCCTGAGTTCTGGGAAGATATTTCCTGAGCTCCCGGGGGAATTCGGCCTTTGTGCAAGCCCAGCTCCCTGGAACAGCAGCAGGGTTTATCTGGGCTTCCCAGGGAGCAGCAGGGCTCCGGAGGAGGCTGCGCCGCCTCTCACGCCGAGCGCTCGAAAGCCACTTTGGATTGAGTTACACTCACATGGATGCTGCAAAGCAACAAAATTCAACTCCCTTTTTTTCGTCTTAGAAAGCCAAAAATTGCCCACACACACTAAAAAAAATTAACTTGCAAAATGAGGCTTTTTTTTTTTTTTCTCCTCCAGGAATCCAGGCTCTTTCAGTGGCTGCTGATTTTATGAGCTGGATTGAGCAGAGCACACTCCATCCCTGGCTGTGCCATGCCCAGGAATGTCTGTGCAGGTAGATGCTGCCTGGATGATGAACTGCACTCCCAGCCCTTCCCTGGAGCTGCAGCTTGGGGCAAACCAGCAGCATTTCACCAGGACAAAGGTTTCGGAAGCGCTGCTCAAGCTGGTCCATTTAAAAATGCACAAACAAGACATTAAATAACAATGAAATGCTTTCAGCAAAATTTAAAAAAAAACCTGATTGGGTGTTGCCAGCTCTCACAATCTCATGGCAACTCTTCACAGCATCTGATTTCTTATTTCCCTTAGAGTTTCCAGGGCTGCTGATGGGAACTGGGGTCCCTCAGGGACACTGCTTGGCACGTGGGGGTCACCAGGGGACACCCTGGGGCTCACTGGGATCTTCCAGAGGCAAGCCCCAGCTCTCTGGGGCCCCCCAAAAATGCCCCTTGGCCCATGGGGTGCCCCAGGACTGGTCCCTGCAGTGAGCAGGACCCTTCCCATGTCCCACACCTGGGGCTGCTGTCACCAGTTCTGATTAATGAGGGAGTTTCCACAACATTAATTAGCACGTGGCACACTCAAGGAAAGCAGAATCCTCTCCCAGAACACCAAAAGGAACCAAAGTCCCCCCTCCTGGGTTTTGAGGGGAGCCCTGTTATCCACCTGCCCCTACAAAATCTCAACACCACGAGGGTGCCAGAGCCCCTCCTGCTGTCACTGCTGACCCTGAGGCACAGCCCAGGACAGGGATGTTCCCTGCTCCCCACAGTGTCACCACTGTCCAAAGGGCAGACTCACAAAACCAACCTGCACCTTCACACCACCCCCAGCCCGACCCTGAGCAGGATTAAAAGGGCATTTCAAACCCAAAAAGCTGCAGGAACATCCACACTCTCTCCATACCAGGATGCCAGATTGGAGCCCAGGTCCCAGGATTGTCTCCAGCCCCTCTGCCCCACAAACTCATGCCCACAATGGGCTAAAACACCTTGAGAGACACAGTTTAGGGTTTTATTCCAGGAATAAAACACCAGAGCCAGCATGGACATGGGGCTCTCCAGGAGAGGAGGAGGAGGGAGAGGAGAGCAGACACACACAGAGCTACTCTAGAGCCTGAGGTCAGGTTGGTACCATCTGCCCTGGGATCCTGCTGGGTCCTGCAGTGCCTTGGCCACGATGTCACCGAGCCCTCAGCACGGGGGCCACCCCAAACCTGTCCCCAGGCCGGGGGGACACTCTCAGCCAGGTGGGAAGGGCAGGAGCTCCAGCCCAGAGTGGGGATCTGCTGGAACTCCACCAAGCTCATCTCCTGGGTGTGCTGCTTGTAATCACCAGGATCAGGGTGATTATGACCCTAATCAGCTCAGCCCTGCCTGGGACCACCTCACCCTGCTCCCAGCACCAGCCTGTGCCCCCGTGCCCATCCCAGCTCTGCCAAACAGCTCCAGTCACCCCTGCTGGGAATGCAGCACCTGGATGCACTCCAGGCTCTGGATCACCCAGGACAGGTCAAACCTTTCCATCCCTGCTTGGCAGGGCTGGACAAAACCCAGGCAGGAGCATTCCTGCCTAATTTACAGTGTTAACAGCCTTTAAGTCAGCTGTCATGGTGTTTCCTCTCCTTTTCCATGTGGTTACAGTCAGAAAATTGTTCCTTTGCTCCCTCCAAAACAAACCTCACAGCAGAACCCACCAGGGCTGGGGGACACCGGGCTCCTGCCCTGCCCTGGGGACACCTTGGGACATGGAGATGTCTGAGGGGACAGAGAACAGTGCTCAGAGCCTTGGTGTCCATCCCCCATCCCTCTGCCCTTTGGATTCTGCAGTGCAGGCACAGAGGGATGCAGGGCAGGGGATGCACAGGGGTTGTGCAGCAGAAATGCAGGATCCTGACCCAAATCCAACCCCCAGCAGGCAGAGGAGTGAGGGCCAACACTGGGAGCCTGGGGAGAGCCAAGGAGGGGCAGCAAGTGATGCAGGAAAGGGGCTCCAGGGACCACTGCACCAGCAGAACAAGGGCCCATTGACACCCCCTGCCAGGGCACCCTCCCTTGGCAGTACTGGTTATACTGGGAGCGGAGCCCAGCCTCGGGCAAGCTTTAATTGCCACTATTATTACCAGAGTTGTGCTGGAAGCTCCAAGGCTGCTGCCTGTGCCCGGATTTAGGGATGCACTTAACTTTAAGCAGATATTTGTCACCAGGCTGGGAAGGGGAGGGGTGAAACCTTGCTGTTTTCCACACTGCAAAGATGAGGAAAGCTGGGAAAAGCAGGAGCCCTTCCCTGTGGCTGCCAGCAATGCCCACAGCCCTGCTTGCCATGAGAACCAGGAGGTTTTGGGATGGTGCCATGGCTGGAGCAGGATCCTGCCTCCATTCCCTGCTGTGCCAGGGATCCTCCTCCTGCTCCAGCAGGGCTGGGCTCCCTTCCCCTTCCCCCAGGAATGACTCTATTTTCCCATTAAAGCAGCACCAGAATGGGGGCTATTGTAGCCCTGCATCCCCCAGGGCCAGGGGACCTCGGTGACACTTGGAGGAGGGGACAGCAAATGCCAAAGGAGCTGAAAACCTGCTCAGAGAGTGGGGCTGAGAGGGCACAGCAAATGCCAAAGGAGCTGAAAACCTGCTCAGAGAGTGGGGCTGAGAGGGCACAGCAGCTCTCCCCACATCCCCAGGGCTGGGAGAGCAGAGCAGGGATGCTCCTGGGGCATCCCCAGCCCTGGCTGGCTCTCAGCTCCATGCTGGGATGCTGCAGCCCCCTGCACCCTGCTGGGGAGGGCTCAGGGATCATTCCATCCCTCCCTCCCACACACATCTCCCCCAGCTCCATCCCCCTGGCTGCAGACAGCCAGTGCTGAGCAGGCTCAAACTCCAGATGTTGGTGAAATGCTATAAATAACAGAGGGGGAGGGGAGACAGGGCTGGTGGGACGCCAGGCTCACCAAACACAAGCAGATGTTCCTCCCCTTCCCCACAGGCCCAGAGATGGGGCTGGGCTGGGAGGTGGCAGCTCCAGCACCCAGAGACCCCCCCCAGGCAGAGGCTTTCCACCAGCCAGGTCCTTGGGCAGGACCAGCAACCAACCTGCTTCCATTTTCATGCAGCCACAACTCTAATTATGTGCCTGAGGAGGGGTTTCAGCTCCAACATCAATGGTCAAAAGATGAAAACCTCACATCCAACGCAGACCTGACCAGTTCACTCGGTGAACTCTTCTTCCCAACCTCTCCCACCTTCACATCTCAGCAGGACAAAGTTTCAGATGCTCCCCAGGGACTGCAGTGCCCGTGCTCATCTCGACTCCAGAGAAAAGGATGAGCTCAAATGTGGCTGAGCTGCCACCAAAGAGCTTTTGGCAGAGCCTGTGATCACCCCAAAATCAGCAGAGTCACCTTCAGTATCCCCAGGAGGTGCTGCAGGCTCCAGATGGTGACAAACTGTCACAGCCCTGTGTCACCACCAGGCCCCTCACCTGCCTGCCCCCAGCACAAGCTGCAGCTTATTTCAGTCCCTTGCATTCTTCAAATCACTGCAATTATTTAAATTGCACAAGGTAGGTTTGAGTGATATAAAAAACCAGGTATTTATTTTAAGGGTAGCAGACACTGAGGTTTGTGCTGCTCCCCCAGCATCCTCCTGCCAGCCTGGGGGCTGCCCCAGCACACACCCAGTGCCCTTTGGGTGCATCCCTGCCTCCCTTGGGATGCATCCCAGCGCCTTCTCTGCCAGCAGGCAGCACAAAGGCAGCAGCTGAGGATGGCAGGGACCGATTCCAGTTAGCAATGGAACACATCCAGCCACAACCAAGCTGCAGCTGAGAGGGTAATTTGGGTATTGCTGGGGTTTTTCTGATGACAGTCCCTGCGAGGAGGAGGAAGAGGAGGATCAGCCATGCCATGGAAAACCCAGATTCACAGCACAGCTCCTTCCAGCCCTGGAGGGGAAGGATGCCACAGTGGGCATCCTCAGCAGGGTCCTGCTGGCCCCAGACACACTTGCCCTGAGCCCTGCAGCGCTTTTGGTCACAGCTGAGGGGACAGTGGTGCCCGGGTGGTGCAAAAGTAATCACAAAGGATTAATGAGCCCCTTCACCGTCCCATGTCACCACGGCAGCAGCAAGAAGAGTTTTGCACCTTCCCTGTGCCCTCCACCAAGCTCAGCCCCAAGCCTGGTCCTTGCCAGGGGTGCAGAGCTGTGCAGCACCCAGCCAGAGGGCTGTTATCCCGAGAAAGTGCCAGGCGGGAGAAAACAAGAGCAGGAAGGATGTGGAGGGTGGGGAGGCGCAGCCCGCGGTGACAGCAGTGCCAGGCTGTGGGATGGCACCACTCCCACCCTGGCACTGGGAACAGCAGCTCCCCCACTGCTCCCAGCAGGGCTCACCTCCACCCAACCTCCTGCCAAAGAAATCAGAGCCTGACCTTCCCCAGGGCTGCTCTGGGGTAAGCCTGGATTTGCCCCTCTCCGACATCCCCGGCGCTGCAGCTTTGCAGAAATCCCTGAGCACAAAGGGGCCTCTCAGGACAGAGCCCTGGCCTGCTTGGCTCGTGTCCCCAGAGGGGACAAGCCCCGTGAGGTCCCTGCTGGGCACATCCCCGCTGTGGGGACACCAGCTCTGCCCAGCCCTACAGGCTGCAGCTGATGGCATCTCCAAGGGAGCTGTCCCACCCTCCCCTGGCAGCCCCGGAGCTGGGGAATTTCTCAGCCACAAGCCACGGGAAGCAGCATTTTTTCCCCTCTTTTTGAGCAGACTCAGACAGCAGAGGCACCCACGCTCTCCCCCGGGCAGGGCTGGAGCCAGCAGCAGCAGCACAGGCTTGGCTGGAGCAGGGAGCAGCTGGGCCAGCCCAGGGAGAGAGGGAGGGAGGGTGGAGGGGAGTGAAACCGCCACGTGCACGTGTTTTCATGGAGAGAAAGGACTTTTCCAGCAGGATCTGCCAAGGGAACTCACAGCCAGGATAGCACAGAGCTCCTCTGCTCCACGGGGATCAGCTCCAGCATGATGTGGGGCAGCACTGTGGGTCCTGGCAGGCTGGGATTTGTGCAAGGGGAAAAACATGGAGTTTTCATCCTGGATGGAAAGGGATCTCAGCAGATCCAGAGGGATCTGTTTCCCGCTGGGTGGGAGGGAAGAGAGCATCAGTCACTGAGCAGGGCTGGAGCTGCTGGAACAGGGGGAAAAGTCCTTCCCACGCTCAGCATGAACCCCCAGGCCAGAGCAGGGATTGCTCTGCACAATGGGAAGGCAGGGGGAGATGCTGGGAAGAAAATTCCCCAATCCCACAGCGTTCCCTTCCCTACACAGCAGCACAGAGCTCGTGTCCCACTCTGTGACACCCCAAATCAGAGAGCTGGCACATCCCAAACAGAGCCCCCAGCACAGGGCACAGCTCCAGTTGTGCACCAGGGCTGGGCACCTCCAGGCTCTGCCCTTCAGCCTCCCCAGCTGCTTTTGGAGGCCAAGCCTTGAGCAATCACCAAACACTCACTGGAGCTGGCCCCATTCCTTGCCTGCAGTGACCCTGGGTCATCAGCAGGAATCCAGCCCTGCAGCTTTGTGCTCCCACGGGCTCGCCTGGCACCCAGCACTCCCAGGAAAACCCCTGGAGCTGGAGGGGGCTCTGATGCACCAGGGAGCACCTCCCACCCCCATGCACCCCGGGACAGGGAGGCTTCTTGGGAAAGGAAAGGTGTCTTCCCAAGGGCTGAGGCCTTTCCTGCTTTTCCCATGCCAGGGCCAGCCACACAAACCCCAGCAGGGCCAGCACCAACTGCTCCAAGCCACCAGGAACTGCCCTGAGAGCCTGATTTTCAGGGGTAGGGTGCAACCCCTGTGCCCTGCAGAAAGCCAGCTGTTAGTCAAGGCATCTCACACGGAATGGGGAAAACTGTTCTGCACCACAGACCAGCAAGGACACAAATCCTGGTCCCCTCCACGAGCCCCCACCCCAGAGGAAGAGGTAATGTGTTGGGTTGTGGTTGTCCCTTCAAATGGTAATAAATTTCTAGTTTACCTTTCTCAGTTTATCAATGAAATACTTCATATACACAAATCAGGATCACTTCTAGGACCATCATTTAAACTGTAAAATTTAAAATTTAATTCAAGCCAAAATTTCCTTTGTATATATTGGAAAAATCATTATTTCTCTATAAGCTCAATTTTTAGGGCTCAAATTTAGTTTTCATATTTAATAATTGAGATTCCTTTCTATCCAGAATGAAAATTCCATGTTTTTCCTCTTGCACAAATCCCAGCCTGCCAGGACCCACAGTGCTGCCCCACATCATCCTGGAGCTGTAGATTTAATATTCCTTTGTTTTCATTTTTATTAATTCTCTTACTTATTTCAGCAGGTCGCCTATAACCTGACCCTGTGTGGTGTCACAATTTTAAGTATTTTTTACTCATATCTAGCACTGATCTCTCACTGAAAAGCTCAGAGAGGCCTGTTTTCAGACTCCGTGGGTGCCAGGCTCAGCCTTGCAGAGCCCAGGAAAGCACATGCAGGGTGGGAAGGAAGGCAGGAGCCACCCTGCTGTCCCTTTGGGGCTGGTTTCTCCTCCTGCTCTGCCACCCAGCCCAGCTGGCAGCGAGGGGTGTGCTGGACACACACAGGGGGCCAGATCTGCACCCCCAGCCCGGCCCCTGCCCAGAAGGGGGAGAGAACAGGCGCTGCTCTGTGAGTGCTGGGCCCAGGGAAGTTCAATAGTTTACTCCCAATATTTGTCTTGGCCGGGCAGCCCAGCTCGCTGGAGGAAGTGGGGCAGGGGGAGGGCTCCAAACATCCTCTGCATTCCTTGTAGCCAGAGCAAAGCGGGGCACCCGTGCACAGGGTCACCCCCTGGGAGCCCTTTTGTGTTCAGAAATCCTGCAAGAAACATCCAGGGGTGCAATTTTCCAGAAAACAGCAGGGGGGTGAAGGGGCCTCGGTCCCAGACATGTAAAGCACTCCCTTCTCCCAAAAAAACCCCCAAGTCACAGCTTCTGCACAAAATCTGCTGATCTGGGCACAGCACCCAAAGCCCCCAGTTCTGCTGGGGTTTCCCTTGACCTCCCCCTGCAAAACCCAACCCTGCTGTCACTGCCCCCATTGCACAATGCTGGCACCAGCTCCATCCCAGCACACTGCTGGGAAACGGGGGATCAAACTGGGAAACGGGGGATCAAACTGGGAAACACAAACATGGGACCAAACCCAGACTGACACAATCAGGGCTCCTTCCACCCACCTCCAAAAATGACATTTTTAAACCAAGCTCCTTAAAAAGGGGGCCACAGATGATGCCCCTTGCCAGGGAGCTGAGCTTATCTGCAGCTGGACAGGGCTGGGGCAGATAAGGGGGCTGGGGTGGTTGTGGGGACACAGGGGGAGGATCTGCTGTGATAACCCCAGGGCCAGCTGCTCCTGCTGATAAACCTGGGGTGAAGGGGGTGCCAGTGCCAGTCCTGGGGCTCTGGGCACGCCGCCATCCTATGGTGAGGGGAAGACAGAGCCCTGAGAAAGAGGGAACAGCCCCAGAATGATGCTCACAAAACCAAAATGGGATGTGGGTGCCCAGCAGAACCCAGCAGACCAGAGAGGGAACTCTTCCAGGCAAAGCCGACTACTCACCCGCTTAGAACTAATTAGGGCTTGTCTTAATTAAATCCTGCTAACCATGAGCAACCCCAAGACCAGAATTAACTGATTTACCCGGGATGGCCTCTGGCTGCTGGTCTGGTGGGAAGGAGCCAGCCCTGTGCTGGACACAGCCAGGCAGGAGCTGCCAGGGGTTGGGAAGAGCCCCTGGAGCCCCTGCCCAGGGAATGCCAGCTCAGCCAGGTGCCAGGGCCACGTTCCCAGGGCTGGGAGCTCAGCCTGCCAAGGCTGGAGCAGAGGGATCAGCCCTCCCTCCACCCTCTGTGCTGCTCGTGTCTTTAAGGGGATTAACCCCTGTAATTCCATGAGAGGGTTTGATCACACAACACCCCTGGGAGCAGCGGGGCTCTGGCTGGGGCTGGGGAGGCAGTGACCCCACTTGCAGCAGATGGGGGTGCAGAGGCCCAGGAAGACACCAGGAATACACCTGGAATACACCTGAATACACCTCACTGCTCCTGGCCCCACTGCTTCCTCAAGCATCCCTGGGACAGCTCAGTGCCAGGCTGAGCACCCTCCCAAGGGAAAGAGCCACAGCCAGGCAGCCCAAATTGTGCAGCCTTGAGAGGAGAAAGCTCCAGGGAGAGCTCAGAGCCTCTTCCAGAGCCTAAAGGGGCTCCAGGAGAGCTGGAGAGGGACTTTGGACAAGGATGGAGGGACAGGACACAGGGAATGGCTCCCACTGCCAGAGGGCAGGGCTGGATGGGATATTGGGCAGGAATTGTTCCCTGGCAGGGTGGCAGGCCCTGGCACAGGGTGCCCAGAGCAGCTGTGGCTGCCCCTGGATCCCTGGCAGTGCCCAAGGCCAGGCTGGATGGGGCTTGGAGCAGCCTGGGATGGTGAAAGGTGTCCCTGCCATGGATTAACTGACCTGCCCCTTCCAACCCAAACCATTCCAGAATTCTCTGCCCACTGAGCAGCCTCTCACACCTTCACAGCACTGGGACCTGCAGGGAATTGTCTTTCTGCCCTTCCCAGCACTCATAAAACTATTAAAATTTGGCTTTTACAGGCTCACCACTAACAAACATCCCACACCAGCTTATTGTACCTGGAAACAAACTCCTGCAAAGCTTTAGTGGGAAAAGAGAGACACTGAGCCAACAAAATCCAGCTCCACGTCTGGATATGGTCTGAATGTGCACAACAATGGAACCAAAACATTCAGGAGTCCAGACAAAACGTAATGAAATTAAATTACAATATGGATCTTGCCAGAAGGAATTATGTCAACAGCTTGAGGTTCAGTTCCTTATTTACAGAGACCTGTAGAAGCCTCTACCAATTACAAGTTTAATTTTTGCTCTCTCATATCCCAGCCTGGAGTCTCCCACCACCAGTGCCTGTAAAATCTCCATATCCAGAGGCAGAGCAAAGGACTGGGAGACAAAACCAGCTCAGAACAGCCCTTCACTTACACCCTGAGCTCTCTTCCAGTGCTGGGTGTTTCATCCCCCCTCACAGCCTTGCTCCCCCAGACAGGACAGGAGGGCAGGAATAATCAACACAGAAGTGATGCCACATTGTCAGGGCTGTGAGCACTCAAGGAATGATGTTTTATGGGTTAAAAGGAGCTCTTTAGGAACTCTTCTGCAAGTCAGGTGTACTTGGAAGCCTTGGTCCCCTCCACTTTGCTCCAAATGTTTCCATTCCCCAGGAGCAATCCCACAACTCCAGCACCTTCCAGCCAGGTGGGAGCAGCCCCAGGAGCAGGGCTGGCCAGGAGGAGCTGGGATTCCCCCGGACCCACAGCACCAGCAGGTCCAGATCCAAGCGCTGGGGATGATTCCTCCATCCACACTGCACAGCAGTGCTGGGACAGCCCTGCATAAACAGCTGGGAATGTGCAGCACAACTCACTCAAGGCTCAGGAATAAACAGAGAATCCAAAAAAAAAAACAACCCAAAACCAAACCAACCCCAAACCCAATATTGTTTTAAGGTTTCCTCTGCCATGTCAAGCCCACGAGGCCGAGCAGGCTGGAGCAGCTCCAAGGGATGGAGCAGAGGCACAGCAGAGGCTCTGTGCAGCTGCCAGGGCACACGCAGAAGGTTTTTAATTTATTCCAAACCATTTAATAGTTCTGCTATTGAACAGAGCCATCGACAGCTGGCTGGGAGCCCACGAGTGAGCAGGGCTTGAAGGAAAGCTGCTGGAGCCCATGGGGCTGGGGAGAGCTGCACTGACAGCAGCTCCCATTTGACATCAGCTTCCCAATCGTTCCGAGGGAAAGTTTTTGATTACTCGAGGATGCAGAGGGGATCGGCACCGGCTGGACCACCCGCAGCATCCCCGGGTGTTTCGGCAGCATCAGCGCCGGGTCTGGGGTGGGAGCAGCATCCCGTCCCTTCCCAGGGAGCTGGGGGGTCCCGGGGTGACCCCAGTGTCCCCTCGGGGGACGTGTGGCTGCGGGAACAAAGGCTCTTGGCAGGGCACGGCTCCTCCCGATGCTAATCTGCCTTCTCGCCTCCCACCGCTTTGTGTTTCACTAAAAATACCGCGGCGGAGGAAGTTCGTGCCGCGGGGTGGATGCTCTCCTCCCCGGGAGGGGCTTCCTGCGCTGCCCCGGCACGAAAATAGCCCCCAGCCCTGTCCCCAGCCTTGTCCCTTCTGTCCCCAGCCATATCCCTCCTGTCCCCAGCCCTGTCCCCAGCCCCGCTCCTCCTGTCCCCAGCCCTGTCCCCAGCCCTGTCCATACCAAAGTGAGCTCTCCTCGCATCCCAATCCCGTCCCCGGCGCTCAGCGCTCGGGTTTCTTCGCCCCGCACTCCTCGGGGAAATGTCTCGTTCCCAGCAGGATTTGGCTCGGATCCCGGCCAGCACCTCCTGCCAGGGCCGTGGTGATGCCCAGCACACGCTGCTCACGCCAACAGAGCCCCACAAACCCCAGCGCCAGCCCCAAACCCACCCCAAAACCAGCAGGGAACGGGGTGGATGCTCAAGGGACAGGCACGCGGGGCTTTGGGGTGTGGAGCCTCCTCCCAGCCCCAAACCCCAAAATCACCACGGAACCCGGAATGGTGAGGATGGGAAGGGCCCTCCAAGTCCATCTCATAGGAACACATGGCACTCATCCCAGGCTGCTCCAAACCCATCCAACCCGGCCCTGGGCGCTCCCAGGGATGAGGATTTGCATCGCCACGTGCCCCAGCCTCCATTGCCGAGGTGCCGAGTGCAGATGCCACCCCCAGGCCGGTGACACGCGATGCCAGAGCCCGGCGACATCAATAATGCAGCGGGGTCACAGCGGCGTCCCCGGAGCCCCGCCCGACTGCTGCTGCTGCTTTGGGATTGCAGCGCTGATCCCGAAAGTGAGGGATCCCCGTGCCACCCGGGCTGAGATCCCACAGAATGCAGAGCCCCCATGGCCACGGGGGTGCCCATGGCAAGGATTTTGGGCTTGGCAGAGGCTCTGCAGGCACCTTCAGCCATCCCATCCCATGCCCTCATCTCCAAGCAGCTCCAGCCTTTGCAAAGTTGTTTTTTTTTTTAAAGTAGAAATGACCAGAGCTCTCAGGGTGGCACATCCCTGCTGCTCCCAGGGGCACAAACACAGCTTCCCTCGGTTCTATGCCCTCTCAGACCCAAAACATCCCCCCAAAAACCATCATCCCCATCCAAAAAAAAGACATCATCCCCAAGCTGCTGTGGGAAGGGCAGGGAATGCACCAGGACACAGCCACAGCTCCTCGGGCTCTGTGCCCGAGGGTTTCCCCAAATCCCTCCCTGCACAGCAGGAACCTCACCAGGCTGAGCTTTGCCACCCTTCCCACCGCCCTCCTGCAGATCTGAGCCTGCCCCAGGGACTGGAAGATGCTGCAGGGAAGTGCTTTAATTCAAACCATCCACTTATTTATTTTTTTAAATTGCATAATTGCTGCAGACATTTCTGCTCATGTTTGGTTTTATTACATCTTTGTGGTTATTCTACAAGCCCTAAATTTTGGGCCTCAACTGAGTTGGCAAAGGGCTCCAAAAACATCTGTCCTGAGTTACTCCCCTTGCAGCACTGTGACAGAAGACATCACAACACAAGGGAGAAACCAGAGAAAATTCTTACTCCTGGCCCCAAAGAGAAGGGTAAATATTTACTGCCTCGAGGTCAGCACTGACCCTACAGCTGGTCCCAACAGGGTCCAGCACAGCTGGAGGCTCAGGAGCTGCCACCACCCCGTGTCACCGTCCTGCTGCCTCCAGCAATCCTAAGGTGACACCTCCCTCCCCAGCACAGCACAGCCAACAACCAGCCACTCATCCCCCACCCCCATTAAAATTCCCAGACTCAACAGGCTTGAATCCAGCAGCTCCAAGCCCTGGGCTTGTTCACCAAAGGATAAACTTTGGAGAAGTTTATTCTTCACAAAGGTTGTAAAGGTCCCTTTGCACACCCACCCCCTGCAGACCAGACATGAAGGAAGGGAATTGCATCACCCTCAACGCCTCTCTGGCTTTGCTGCTGTTCTTGTTTCTCCTACAAACACACCTGGAGAAGGCAGCAAGTCCCAAGGACAGCTCTAATGGCCACAACGGGGTCCCAGGGCCAGCACATCCCTCCCTGTGCCCAGCAGGAATGCGACAGCAGAGCCACAGCCCCTGCAAAGGTGCTGCCAGCCCTGCCCACCATGGAATGACCAGCAGGTCCTGGCAGCTCTGCAGCTCACCTGCCTTTTACCTTTTACACCTTTTAATCACAGCCACCCATGGCCCAAAGGCACCTTTGCCATTAAAGCAGCTGACACCCAGCACCTAGAGCAGCCCCCAGCCCAGGACCTGCCAGGGCTGCTGGAGCCCAGCAGGGCACAGCCAGAGCCCTGGGAATGCAGGAAACAGCCTGCTGGCCACCAGAACCTGCTGGGGACAGGGGAGCACCTGGCATGGACATGTACCCTGCCAGGGGACAGCACGGGACAAACCCCCCCAGCCCAGCAGACACAGCAATGGGAACAACTCTGTGGGACAGACCAAGGCAGCCACACAGGGCACGAGTCCTGGGGACAGCAGAGCTGTGACAGCCACAGCTGCTGGCTGCCAGCCCTGCTGGGCTGGATTTTAAATACATGCTGAATTATTCATGGCATCACCGAGGTTCCTGGAGCACGAGGTGCTGGGCACCAGGTCCCTGCTGGGGTGACCTCCCCACCCATGGCTGCTCCGGGGGGGTCACCCCTCTTGGGGAGTAAATCTGGGGCAGCACTGGGGGGTGGCAGGGCTGTGCCCACCCTCCCTGCTCCAGCACAACCACCACAGTTCCCTCCTCATTTTGTTTCAGTTGCTCTTCTCTTCAGGCTGCCCCGAACAACCCCGGCCTCAAATCCAGGAAAACTCCAGCTTTTGTATAAACAAAGGCTGCTGACAAAAATGCAGCTCCCTGGGAGCAGCCTGGAGCATCAGCCCCAGTTCCCACAGAGGCAGGTTGGGGCCACAGGTCTGCAGGGGGCAAGGAGCTGCTTTCTCTCCGTCACTGAACACCTCCAGGAAAGCTCAGAAAAGCCCTAAATCTGGCTGGGGACAAATCCCTGAGCATATCCCAGTTGTCACAGCCCCATTGCAGCAGCAGAAATCTCCCCAAAATCCCCCCACACTCAGGAGCTGCACATTCCAGTGCCTGTGATCTACTGGATTAGGGTCAGGCTGGAGCTGCCCCACAGGGGAACACAGTGCTGGGGGCTGAGCAGGGCAGAAATCGGGGTCCACCACCTCTCATCCACCATGCCCTGGCCTCCTGCTGCTTTGGGAACCAGCAACAGGGACACACCAACCACACCAAGGGACACACCAGCCACACCAAGAGCCTGGAGCAGGTTTTACCACCTTGAACCAAGGCAAGGCACAGGAACAGGATGCAGGTCCTGCTGCTCCAGCCACCCCTGACCTCACCCCAGAGTCACACACAGCTCTGGCACAGAGAGGTGACCTTGGCCAGGCCAGCTGGCAGTGCCCAGCCCTCCTGAGAGCTGCAAGGCAGGACCAAACCACCCCAGTGTGCTCAGCAGCCCATACCCATAAGGGAGGAATCACCCCTGGAACCAGTTCCAGAACATCAGCGCTGCCTCCAGCACAATGAATGCCCAGGAAAAGCCCCTCTGAGTGGAACAGGGGCTCTCCTCCCCACTCCCAGCCCAGCCCAGCCCTGCTCTCCCTGTCCCACCCTCTCCTTGGAGCCCAAAGGCAGGAAAGGACCGTCCTGTTCCCCGGGCTGACTTCCCGTCAGCTCCTGCTGCTGGATCCCGACCAGCACACGGAACAGAGCAGGGCAGGAAATGCCCCGTTTGGAAAGTCACCCCTCCTTGGGAATGGCTCCTGTCCCAGGGGGCTCCCACCCCCAGGGGAAACGCAGCCACCCTCACACAGACCTTCCAACAGCTTCAAATCTATAAAGAACAACGAAACAGTGCCTGCAAACCTGCCCCTGGCAGCCCCAGGGAAGGAGGATCCAAGATTCCAAACAACTCCAGAGGGAAGGGCCAGAGGTGAGAGCCCCTCTCCTGCCTCCCACCAGCACCACCCTGATCTGCACAGGGAGATTTCTGCACCAGGGCACAACACAGTCCTGACTTCCCTGTGGGTGCCCTCCTGGCAGCCCAGTGGCCACTTCTGGGCCAGCACCCAGCCACCACTGCCACTCTGAGGGGACAGAGACGAGCTGGTACCGCAGCCCCTGCAGAGCCCCCAGCGACGAGCAGGAGGATGAGGAGGAGGATGCCCAAAGCAGCTCCGTGTTGACCAGCACAGAGCAGCCAGCACAGCAGAGGGGGGACACACATGGGAGGGGACAGATGGCCGTGGAGTGGCCACCCAGCTCCTGCCACGTTCCCAGCTGCAGCAGGGGCAGCCCGGAGCCAGCCCCGCTATCAGCCCGGCACAAGCCTGCGCCGTCCCCGCAGCCATGGAAACTGCACCTTCTCCACCCCAAATTCCTCCCCTTTTGGAAAGGACTTTACCAATAAAAGGCACTTAATGCTGAAGCACAGGCCAGACCCAGGCTCTCGAAAAGAGCCAATTTCCTTCCTATTTCAGCAAAAAGCTGTGAACACGCTCGCCCCAGATGTTCCCTCCCTCCTGCAAATAATGGAGGGAGAGAAGCCCATTCATGAGCTCCAGCTTGGCCACAGCCCTGCGCTGGGCAGGCTGAGATCCAGGCTGGGACACCAACCTTGGCTGAGGCGCCGTGGGGTCGCTCACACAGCCCCCCACAGCCCTCCCAGCAGCTCAGGAGACCCTCGGGGCGCTGGGGGGGAGGGAAGGCACAGCCCCCAACAGCCAGCGCTGCTTGGAATGAGAAATCCCAGAGGGCAGCCTGGCACACCTGGGCTCCCCAAGCTGCCTGCCACACACAGGTTTTTCTGACTGCTCAAAGAGGAAAGAGACCCCCGGGGGTCCTCACCTTCCTGCTGCCGTGCGAGGAGAAGCTGTGGGAATGCCTCTGCAGGCTGCCCCCGCTCAGGTCCAGCTGTGGCTTCCAGACGTCGCCGTTGTCGCTGGCCAGGCCCTTGCTGGGGGGCAGGGCGGGGCTGAGCAGGATGCCGTTGTGCACCATGTCCTCGGTGCAGGTGAGCCGCAGGCTGCACAGGTACTCGTCCGTCTCCTTGTCCACCACCAGCAGCCGCGTCTCCGTCTCCACGGCCTTGATGCGCTGCACCACCTGGGGGGACAGCGACAGCTCAGCAGGAGCCCAGGGGACACTCGGGGGTGGCACAGATGTGCCCGCAGCTGGCAGGTCTGGTAAAGGTTTGTGCTTCCAGCTGCTGGTGATGGGGCAGAAAGGGCAAGAAGGCAGCTTTGGGAGATGGCTGGGGATGCTCTGCCAGCCACACAGCAGCTCTGCCCAGACCAGCCAGGATCACCCTCCCGGCTGCCTGGGATCACCTCCTGCTCAGTCAAGAGCTTCCAGAGGCTGGCACTGCCCCTGGAGCATCAGCAGCCCTCTGCCTGGCACTGTCCCATCCCAGTCTGTCCCACCAAGCAAACGCCTCCTTTCCTCACACCAGGGAGCCTCTACTCCCATATCCAGGGCAGGGCATGGGCTGGGGGCACAGGAAGGCTCCGAGCACCAATGTGGGCAGTCCAGTGCTGGACTGTCCCCACCACACAGCCCAGGGGCAGAGTTAGGAAGGACAGAGCCCAATCTATGCATCCATCCCCAGCAGAAAGGGGAGCCAGTGCTGGGAGTGGGAGATGAGCCCATCCCTGGGGGGATCCAGCTCCAGGCAGGGCTGAATGGGGACCTTGTCCTGCTGTGCTTGGCTCTCTCACAGGGATCAGTGACTGGCAGAGACTCTGACAGTGGGGAGAGCCAGGAGAAGCCGATCACACAGCCAAGCAGGGGGTAAATCCTACCAGAGTGGGCTGGAAACAGGGAAAAGCCAGAATATTCACAGGGAAACCACCTCCAGACTCACTGCTGATGGCACCTCCTCCCTGCACAGGCCTTCATCCCAAGGAGGAGGAGGGGTGGCAGTGCTGGCAGTGCTGCTCAGCCGCCCTCCCCAGCCATGGGGTGGCCCTGAACACCCCAGATGTGCTGGGACCTCCCCAAAAGCAGCCTGGGGCTCCTTGCAGGGCCCCTGCTCTGATCTAGGTCACAGTGGCCAGACACGCCAAGGTTAGAGCGACAAACGAGCCTAATACGCAATTAACCAGCGTTTATTTACTCCCTGCAAGCTCCACTCAAGGTCAACAGAGCCGGTATCTGCAAACAAGAAAAAAAAACAGCCTGCAAGAAATGTACAGGCTGCAGACAAGGCTGAACTAACTCATCCCTGCAGCTTTGTCTGCACGGCAGCGATGCCAGGCTCCCACCCATAGCCAGCCCTGGAGAGTGCTGATCCATCCAGCCCATAAAATCCATCTGCTCCCGTTCAGATCCGTTTACATCTGCCATCAGACAGTGCTAGGGACACCTCTCCCAGAGGGGACCTGGCAGAGCAGCCAAGGCACGGCAGCAAAGATGCAGATGGGCAATGTGCTGGCGCTGCAGTGACATCCCCCAGACCCTGCAGTTGGGGTGCTCCAGGCAGCACAGGGAATCACAGGGCTCCTACAGACTGCAGAGAAACTGAGAGGATCCACAGAAGGGTCCAAAGCTGGCGTGGAGCAGTGCTGGGCTCACCCCACAGCCGAGCCCCCCAAGAGCCACAGCCAGAGCAGCGGTGGAGCAAAGGAGCCACGAGTGCCGGGGCTGAGCCAGCCAGGGATGGAGTGGCACAGAGCAGTGGCACAGAGCAGCCCCCTGCCCCTCCCCACGAGCAGGATGAGCAGAAGGGGCTGTGAGGAGCCCCCCAAGGCAGCAGGTCTCCCTGGGGACAGAGCAGAGAGCTGGGAGGCAAAGCAGCAGCCCCCGGGGCGAGGTCCTGCCCGGCACCGTACCCGCTTGCGAGCCATGCGCCCAGCCCGGAGTCCTGCAGGGTTCTGCAGCCAATGCAGCCTGTCCTGCACATCTGGGACCTGCTCAGCACCCGAGCCAGCCCCACCATTTCCGCAGCTCCACCCAAGCAGACTTTCACCCCCGGCAGAGCCGGCCGGGGCCCTTCCACCCTCGCCAAACAACAGCCCAGAAGGACTCACGGTGCCAGCAGCAGCTCCTGCAGAGGTGCCCGTGCCCTGCTGCATGATGCCAGGCTCCCTGGGCACCAGGAGGCTTCCCCTGGGCACCAGCTGTGGCTCTGCCCAGTTCTGAGGAACCCAGGATGGAAGTCTGAGACGTGAAACGCCCCGAGAACACGCTCTGCCTTCACTCCTTGGGCAAGGCCAAAGAAAAAAACCAACAGAACAAAGACAAAAATGCTGCCAGCTTCAGCTGGAAACACAGTTACACCCAAACAGCAAGGCCTTCTCTGCTGCAGGCTCCTATGCACATGGAGAAGTGTTACTTCTTCAAGGCTGGGCAAGGGGCAGCACGAGGAAGGGTCACAGCAAGGTGGCTGCTCAAAGCCATGGTGTGACCCTTCCCCCTGCCCATCAGTGCTGGGCAGCCTTTGGGGCAAGGAAGAGGTTCTTGTGGTGTGGAGGCAGCAAAAAGGGTGATCCCACATCAGGAGGGTCACTCCTGCTCCCACCACTTGTGCTCTCAGAGATCCCAGTGCTGTGGCAGCCAGGGAGAGGCACCGAGCTCTGTGACACCCTGGATGGGACACGCTGTTCCAATCACTGCCCTGCAGCAGGGAGCGAGTGCCAGCCACAAAAAAAATTAAAAAAAATGAAAAATTTAAAAAAAAAAAAAAAAAAAAAAGGAAGAAAGAGAAATTTCCCCCTCCCATGTCTCTTGCCCTACTGGGAAGCCCCAGCACGTTTCAAAGACACAGCTGGCTCTGCTATCGCCCATCCCCAGCAGCCCAGAGCCAGCAGGGAGCTCTGGTGGCTTCCAAGGCACCACAGGAACACAGCTCTCCTTCCTGCCCTGCCACATCAAAGGCGGGGATCCTCCTTCAAGGGGTCCGAAATGGCATTCAGGACAAACATCAACTTTCACATGGCTGGCTCAGATCATCAAAACAAGCTCAGTTAGCCAGGAAACCCCACCAGGTTCACACAGAGGAGTCCAGGGGGTTTCACTGGAGTCACCTGGAAGGTTCAGCTGCACCTTCAGGACAGCAACATCCACATCTGGGGGTGAAATCTGGGAACACACAGCCCCCCAAAACGCTGCACGTCCCAGCTCTGCCCTCATGCAGCGCTGGCAGCAGGGGCTGAGCAGATGTTTTAAGTTACTAAAACACTAAATCCTGCAGAGCCCCGTGAGCCACGAGGCAAATTGTGCCCCTGCCAGGCTCTGAGTGTCCGGCAAGCCTGGAGCAGCCTGAACCTCACTGCTAGTTGTTTGTTTTTTGTTCTCATTGCTTGTTTTTTTCCGCATTTCTTGGGGGTTTTTTTAGACTAAATTGTTTGACAAATGCAAGTTTCAGTTTTGCAAGCAGAAAATGCCACAGCCTGAAGCAGCTTCTGTGGGAGAGCAGAGAAGCAGCACCCTTGGACCTGCCCAGGAAGAGCCACACTCCCCTCGGAGCCCTATCGCTCTCTGGCCAGCCCAACTGCTGAACATCTGCACCGCTCGATCTGGAGATTTTCAGGCATCTTCCCACACTCCGGGCTGCAGGAGCAGCTCGCCCAAAGCAGCCAGGAAAACCCACAGCAGAGCCGGAAATAAAGCCCGGGTCTCCCCATTCCTTTCCACCACAGATTGCATAACGCGGCACAGCGAGCCCTGCCCAGCCCCGCACACCTCCGGCTTCCCCAGCTCGCCACGATCGCCGCGTCCTGCGCCCACCCGCACGGAGCTGCAAAACCACGGGGCACTCAAAACCACCAGACCTGCAGGGATGGCACTGGATGGCTGGCACTGGACCTTTAAGGTCCTTTCCAACCCAAACCGCTCCAAACATCTGGGCGAGCGCCCACCCCACCGCCGTGCCCACCGCGCTGCCCACCCAGGCCGGGGATGCTCCAGCAGGGATATTTCGGGTGAAACTCCCCGGCAGCCAGGCCGCAGCCGGGCACAGCCCGCGGTGCCCGGGGCCGCTGTCCCCGCTGCATCCCGCACCTGGTGATGTGTCTCCTGCTCCACGTTGAGCCCGTTCACCTCCACGACGCGGTCCCCGGCGCGGAGCCCCGCAGCCTCGGCGGGCGAGCCGGGCTCCACTTTGCGGATGAACTGGCCGCTCTTGCCCTTCTCGCCGTGCAGGTGGAAGCCGTAGCCGCTCTCGCCCTTGAGCATTCGGCACAGCCGCGGTTTCAGCTGGTCCTTGGCCATGGCCGGCGGCGGAGCGGCGCTGGGCGGGCGCGGGGCCGCTTTTATGGGCGGCCCGGGGCGGGCGGCGAGGGGCGGGTCGGGACCGGGAACGGGGCCGGGATCGGGGCCGGGATCGGGGCTGGGGCTGGGGCTGCGGCCGGCGGTGGGAGCGGGGCAGCAGCGGGGCTCGGAGCCGGGGCCGGGGCGATGCGCAGCACGGCCATGCTGCGGCTGCCCCGCGGCACCGGGAGCGCGGCGGGCGGGGACGGGAGCGACGGGAGGGACGGGAGGGACGGGGCGGAGCCGCACGGAGGGACGGGGAGGGACCGGCACCGGCACCGGCACCGGGACCGACTGCAGGACCGGCACTGGCGCCGGCATCGGGACCGACAGCAGGACCGGCACTGGCGCCGGCATCGGCACCGACAGCAGGACCGGCACCGGCACCAGCACCGGCATCGGGACCGGCATCGGGACTGGGACCGGCACGGGACCGACAGCAGGACCGGCACCGGCACCGGCGGCTGATGGAGCCCTGGGCACAATCCCGTCCGTTTTGGTTCCGTGCGGCACCAGGGGGCCCGGAGCACCTGTGGCTGCCCCTGGATCCCTGGCAGTGTCCCAGGCAAGGCTGGATGGGCTTGGAAGCAGCCTGGGACAGAGGGAGGTGTCCCTGCCCATGGCAGGGGTGGCACTGGATGGGTGACACTGTATGGGTGGCACTGGATGTGTGGCACTGGACCGTTAAGTCCTTTAAAGGTCCTTTCCAACCCAAACCATTCCAGGATTTGTTGAGTCCTGGTGGGAAAAGGCTCCCACTCCATCCTGGCTGATCCTTGGAGAGGCCACCTGGGTTTCACCTTGACTGAATCATTGTTTAATGAAACACAAAGATCCCCATCTTCACCTTTTTGCATTCCTCATCCTCATTTCCTTGAAACCTTTTACAAGGAGGACACGACCCAGAGCAGCTGTCACAGTGATGGCACTGAGTGTCACATTCCTCCAGCACAGCTTCTCAGGCCTTCCTCTGCAGTTCCTCCTTTCCTACCAGATTTTACAGAGCTGAAGCAAACACAGCAACCAGCTGGAGGCTGAAAATGAAAGACTCCAGAAATTAATCTGATTTATTTTTAATGTGTAGCTTGCTTTAAAAACCCTACTTCCACTGTAGTTATACATAAAATCACCCTTTAAAAAAACCCTGGGACCAAAAAGATGCTTGGGGACTGTATCCTGAAAAATCACCTCATTCCCTGCAGGCAGGGAGCTGCAGATGAGGGGCTGGATGGGGGGCACTGGCTGCTGTCCCTTGGGGTGTCACCGTGGGGTGGGAATGGGCCCAGCCCCTGGCTCCAGACACATTGGCAGCCATGAGGTCCCCCCAAAGGAAAATGTGATGTCCCACCATGAGAATGTGATGTCCCCCCAAGGGATGACATTTTAGTCCCACAATGTTTTGCCTCCTCCACTCCCTGTGTCAGTCCAGAAGCACCAACCTCAGCACAAAATCCTGGGTGACACAAGAGGAGAGCTGAGAAACTCGGAGATTTTTATTTGCTGTACAACACAACTGCTCCCTTGAGCCTCTTTGTGGAGTCCTGAAGCTTTTTATCAGGCAAGAGGAGTGCGAATAATTGATTTTTCCACTCACTGGCTAAACCAAAATACTGGAGGGAAGGGGGGAGGAGAAGGAATTGTTTCAAGTTTATTTGAACCAAAAAGTTTTTCTTTTGATTCGGTGCAATAAAAACATGGTAAAAGAAAATCTTTCGGGTGGTCAGAGTGAATATTTTAACCCTGTAGAATATAATTTTTAAAGTATGGGGAGCATGAAAATTAAAAAAAAAAAAAGGGAAACATTTCAAAAAAAGGGGGGAAACAGTTGTTTGAATTATTTTTAAATGCTCTTTTTAAAACACAAACATTTTCTCAAGTGTTCCCTGGATATATTGATTTTTTCAACCTCAGTGTCTCCAAAAGTCATTCTTTCCCCAAAGAACCCCATCTATTTATTGCAGAGAATGTAGGGGACTTGGTAGAGCCCTGACTCAGCACTGGATCTTTGCCTGAGCACCGTGTGAGCCTAAAATAAAACATTTATTTTGTGATCCCTCTACTTTAGGGGCTGTGGTTGTGCCTCTGGGCTGTCCTGTCTGTCCTGGGACACAGCTTGGTGCATCCCTTGGCATGGAGGTGAATCACAGAGAAATTTTGCATTTTTTCACTGCAGCTGATGGAGAAGGAGCTGGAAGGAACATTAAAATGCATTTTGCAAAGGTGCATCCTAGCAAGGTACAAAATCCCTTTGGTTCTTCCCATCCTGCCTTTTCCCATCCTCCCAAGTCTCATTGAAAATAAAATGAGGGAGCACAGAGAGGTTCCTGCACCCTGGAATGGGTAAATCCAGCAGATCCTGCTCAGGCAGAATGTTTCCATTTAAATTTCTGTGTGTTTTGATTTGGGCAGACATTTAGGTCCAGGCTGGGCCTGCCTGGAAGCACAGGGACCTGTGAGTTCAGTGGCTTGGAAAGGTTTGGGAGCTCTTTTGGGTCAACATCTGCTTCCAATTCCCTCTCTGTCCTTGGTTGAGGACAGAGAATCCCCCCCTGTGTCCTGCTCCGTTTGCTTTGGGCCTGGTGCTGCTGCAACACTAATCCAAAATGCAGATACTGGGAAAACTTTCCCAGTTATGGAAACCAGAGTCACCCTCCAGGCTGCCTGGCAGCTCCAAGTGGGGATTTTGGGGAGCCACCAAGTCCATCATCATTCAGAAACGGGGAAACCCTCAGCTGATCCCCCAAGCTGCTCAGTCTGGTTTGTTCCTCCCCTGGGAGGGTGAGGAGCTCTTGGAGATAATGGAGTTGCTGGGCTGTGCCAGAGCTTCCAGAGGGCTGGGAGGTCTTCTCTTCTGCACTGAGACGTGAGCCCTGTGCCTCGCTCATGGCTCCATGAGTGGCCTGGGGCAGATTTTGGCTTCTCCATGTCCCCTCTCAGCCCCTCCCTCTCCTGGGATGTCAGTCACTCCCTTGAGCTCAGGGCTGGATACCTCTCTGGCTCTCCTGGTTCCTTCCCAGCTGTGGGAGCAGCTGGCAGGGAGCTGCTCTTCCTCCACCCCTCCTCCTCCTCTCCTCAGTGTTTATCCACACCCAGCTTCCCACCCCGGGCTGCACTTCCCAGGGCAGTCTGCACCTTCTGCTGGGTGTGCAGGGAGCTGTGCCCCAGCTCAGGGGTTCTCTTGGTGCTGGATGGGCCCTGCTGGAGCTGCAGAGCCTTTCCCACTGCAGTGATCAGCTCTAAGTGGGAATAAATGAAATCTTGGGATTTCCCACTGGCTGGGATGCTCCGTGCTCATTCCTCCCTTGTTTCACCATCACTCAGTGTGGGGCTGCTGGGCCTGGCTGCTCCCAGGGGATGATTTCAAAGGGGATGATTTATTTGTGCTGCCAGAGGAGCCAGGAATGAGAGGAGAGCTCATAAAAAAACACCATCTCATTTTCCCTGAGCCTCTGTGTGTGGCACTATTGAGCTGTAAACATTTCCCAGGTTAGATTGATGGGGATAGAAGGAGAACTGATCATTAGGAGGATTAATTAAAGGTTTTGTGGATTGTGAAAGTCCAGAAAGTTCAGCCACACTGCTGAGAGCTGGGAGATCTGTCTTGCACAACCTGGCAGCTCCTTTTTTATCTGCAGGAGGTGGCAGAGCCGTGGGAGCTGAGCTGGTCCTGCTGGGTGCTGTGCAGGCTTGGAGCTGGCCACGGGCCCAGCCAGGCTGGCCACACCTGAGCCTTCCACGGGGGGAATTCCAGGGATGCTGCTCCCACACCCAGCACGAGGCACCCTGCTCCACACCCAGATTCCCGTGGGACAGACACCCACAGCCTGTGCCAGGCAGGACAGCGGGACAGCTCCTTTCCCTGGAAGAGCTGGCATGTGTCTGCTGCCTACAGGAAAACCCGTGGATCACGCAGCTCCAGAGGCACCCTGAGGAGGCTGGGGCTGGCACAGCTCATCCCCTGAGCTGCTGCTGCTGGTGGCAGGCTGGCCTGTCACCGTGCCTGCCACATGGATGTCAGAGCAGCACTGGCTCTGGGGCCCTCTGTCCCTGCCAGCACTCATCCTCAGCAGCATCCATCTCCAGGGGCAACCAGTCCTGAAGCATCCATCCCCACAGGTACCCCTGCTCCTGGTGGCACAGGTCCCCTCTGCTGGTGGCACAGGTCCCCTCTGCTCCTGGTGGCACAGGTCCCCTCTGCTCCTGGTGGCACGTGCCCCTGGCTGCCCCAAAGCAGAGTGGGCACGCCCCAAGCACAGCCCTGTGTACCCTCAACGTGGGGGTGGCAGCTCCAGGCTGGCAGGGCCTGGGGACACCAGGCCTGGGGACACCAGGGCCTGCAGGAGGGTCCTGGTCTAGAATTTCCCCCTGGGCTCCCCAGGAACAGCTGCTGCAGCTGGGCTGGCACGTCTGTGTGGGGGCTCTGAGCCACTGCCCTTTGTCAGTGCTCTGGACACCCTGGAGACAGAGGTCCTGTCACCTCCCGATCCCTGCAGCTCCTGCCCCAAATCTGCAGTTCCCTCGGGTTCTCTGGCTGGTGTCAGTGGAAGGTGTGGACAGGAGGGATGGGATCCCTGGCAGAGGATCAGCACCAGGTCCTGCAGCCCAGGGCTCCCCACAGGGACCATCCAGCACAGCCAGCTCTGTGCAGGGGATTTCCACCCACAGCCAGAGATGTGCTCAGTCCTGGCCTGCATCCCTGAGGAGCAGCTTCTGAGCAGGGCTGACGATGGAGGAAATTCCTTGGGGAGTTTTCTTCCTCCTGGTACCCGCAGGGAGCATTGTGTGAGCTCACAGCAGCTCCCCTGGGCCAGCCAGTTCCTGTCCCAGCCTCTGCCCTTCCCAAAGCTCCCACCAGCTGCTGCTGCTCCCCTGGGAGAGGCCAGGGAGCCGGGAAGGAAAGGGAGCTGCCCCGGGCTGGGGTGGGACATCTTCCTGCCTGCCTGGACACTGGTCACCCGCCTTGGCTGGGCCCAAAACACATCCACTGGCACTGCCCGGGCAACCTGGGCATCCCCAGCCCCTCCTGGGAGACAGTGCCAAGGCAGCCTTGGGGCTGGAGATCCAGCCCCAGGGCCTGGGTGTGCTGCACGGGCACCATGAGCAGCCTCATCCCTGGGCTGCCCAAACCCGCGCACGGACAAGAGAGTCAGAGCATCTCTCCCTTCCAGGACCTTTTCCCTTGGCTGGAGAGGTTCCCCACTCTGCAAGGGTGGTGGCAGGGCTCATCCTCGCCCCCGTGGTGGCCGGTGTGGCCACAAGAGGGCACGGGAAAGCCACCGGCTGCCGCTGCACTCCCGGCACTGCCGTCACCTCCCGTCCCCCCACAGCTCCGGGGCCAGGCAGGAGGGAAGGGATGGCTGGTGCCACTGGCACCTGGGGATTCCTGAGCCCCTCACAGATCCCAAAGTGCTGCTGGGAATTGACCCCCTCGGCTGCAGTTTTCCCTGCAAAGCTGGAGGATCAGGGAGCCCCGGGACCCCGAATGGGGCCAGGAGCTCGATGTGCTGCAGCTCAGAGCCTGTCCATGCTCCTCTCTAAAGGTTTTGTCCCTTCACTTTGCTGCCAGCTGCAAATCCCAGATGTTGGCATTTCCCCCTGAGCATCCCTGTGGCTGTGTTTCATTTTGGAGCATTCTCGGGGCCTGGACAGGGAGTCCCTGTGGCCCAAGCTGTGGGATCCCCTCGGAGAGAGGGGATGTGATGGGGAGGAGCAAGGGGAATGTGGGATCTCCCTCAGGATCAGCCTTTAGAAGGGATCAGATTAACATCCATTAGGGATGGCTGGGTCCTGCCCTGAGGTGGAACAGTAATTAATTGCCCTTTTTAAGCCTTTTAAGCTTCCTTGCTTTTTATTTGGCTCATTGACCCCCAGGGAAGGCGCAGATGTCTCCAGAGAAACAGGAGCACAGAGGAAATTATTTTACAGCCCTGGTGGGGAATCAGCTCATGCTCTACAACAAAAATGATTTCCAAGGTGAGGAGTGAAGGGTTTGTTATTTACTGAATGTCTCTCTGGGTTCACTCCAGCACCTGGCATGTTCAAGTGTTTGCTGCCAACAGATGAGGGTCTCTCATCCCATCATCCTTCACCCCCTGTGCACCCTCCAGCTCAAATCAGAGCTTTACATGTTCTACCTCATTTTATGTCTTCTTTTCCTGGAGAAATTGGCCTCAAGGCCACTCCAGGGGCTGCTGGCTCCTACCAAGGATGGATTCAAGTGCAGCAATTGTGTCTCATGAGGCCCATCCAAGCACCAAACCATCAAAGGGCAGGAATTGGAAAATCGTGGGAGTGGGAAGGAGAGGGGACATGGAGGTGGGGAAACAACTGGGAGAGAAGGATCCTGCATGGGTTATAACTCCTGACATCCTCCCTGAGAGCCAGGGAGGGGTGACAGCAGCCCCTGGGGTAAGGGGAGCTGGCAGGGAGGGCTTGGCTCCCCTGACAAGCCCCACGAGAAGTTTTTCCTTCCAGACCCCAACCAAAGGCAGCACAAACCTTGGCAGGAGCAGGAGGTTCACCTAAAATGGGTGGAAATGTTTCTTTTTGTCAAATTTCCTGCAAAATCCTCTGGCAGGTTAAAGCTTAGCAGTGCCAGACTCAGCCCCCCAAATCTCAGTTTTCTCTAAATTCCAGATCCCACCCACTCCAACACCCCTTCCCCACATGTTCCTGCCCAGCCCTGAGGCTTCTCTCTGTTTTAATGGGGATTGATATTTATTTCCATCAGTGGGAATATATAGAAATTAAACCCTGAGCAGGCAAAACACAAGCAGAGCAGTGAGGGCTCACAGAGCTTTTGTACAGCCCAGTTGAGGAAATATCCTGAAATTCTGACATCTGAGTTGGCACTTGGCCTGGCAGTGACTCCCAGACAGGCAGTAAAAGACATTTACTGTAAAAGTGCAGGAAAAAAATGTGTCAAGGAGTTAAATCATGTCAGAAAAATCTGGGAGTGACCCAGCTGCTGACGTGTCTGCCCTGTGCAGAGCCAGACCAGGTTTTGCTCTCAAAAGAACCCCCCAAGACCCTACAACAGCACCAGGAAGCCAAAGTTTCCTTTGATCACATCTCATTTTAATGAGGGCAGGTTCCAAGGAAGCGAACAGTACACGTTTCTATCAGATTGCAAACAAGCCAGTACAGAAATGTAAAAAAAATAAACAAAAATAAATATCTCCCCTGTTTCTTTCTCCCCAAGTCCATAGCACAAGGCTGACCTGGAAACAAGATGAATTTGCCACTGCAGCTGGCAGCGGCTGTGAGAAATCAGATTTTTTGGGATGTCATTGTCTGTGTGGTTTCAGAGAGGTCAGAGATCCGAGGAGAGCCTTCCCTGCCAGCCAGGTGAGCAGATCCCACCTGCCACTCCTCTGGCACAGGAAGCATCTCCAGCACGTCTGTCAGCGTGTCAGAGCCAGGTCTTCGAGCGGGAGGAGCTGCAAGGAGAAGAGGGATGGATTATTTTGGAGTATCCAGCTCCAGCACCACCTCCCTCCCCACGTGGGACCCCGTTTCCCCACAGTGCAGTGTTTAAACTGCAACTCCATTCACAATTTTCATTAAATCTCCTCCTCTACAGGTTCAGATCTGACCTGCAGATTCCATTTCTGCCACCATGCATGCAGATAAACCCCACACAGATAAAGCCCACACAGATAAACCCCACAAAGATAAAGCCCACACAGACCCGAATTTCAGGTTTGGACCTGCCCACAGAGATCCTGGTGGGAATTTGGCTGGGAAATCAGAGGGATGCACGCCTGTAGCCAGGTCAGAGCCTGTGGTACCCAGGACAGCACAGAAGTATTCAGAGCTGGGCTGACGTATCTGGGCTTTCCCAAAATTATTTTAATCCCAGATTCAAAAAAATGAAGTGGGGGAGGAATACAGCTACATGTTTCAGGGGCGGATCCAACAGCTAAAAGCCTCGGTGGATTTCAGCTGGATGTCGGCTCCAGCTTTACATAGGAGGAATGAAATGCAAAGGCTGGAGCCAGCCCCGAGGCAGTCCCAGCAGCCTGGCTGAGCCCCGAGGGGCAGGAGAAGGGTGCTGAGCAGGCAGGACCATGCTGGGAGCATCCCAGCACCACCGGGCTGCCAGCCCCACGGACACCCCTCTGTCCCACAGCCTGCGGGTTTGGGATGCACCGAACGCAGGGCAGAGAAATCCTACAGCCCCGGAATGGTTTGGGTTGGAAGGGACCTTAAAGATCCTCCGTGGGCAGGAACAACTTCCACAGGTCCGACCTGACCTTCAACCACTTCACCTACATCTTTTTCTGTCCTAAAGGCGAAGTGCAGCCCCTCCAAACACGCACTTACCTGGTGACACCCCTGAACCCCAATCTCCTGATGAAACCCTGCAAGGCTCCACACTCCCCATGACCCGATGACCCCCCGCACCCCCAGAGTGACCGCAGGGCTCCACAGGCATGGATCGCACCCTGGAGCATCCCGGATCGCCCCGAATCCCCCCGAATCTCCCGGATCCCCCCGCCCCTCGGGCCGCGCGTTACCTGAGGCCGGCGGGGGCCGGGCGGGGGTCGGGCGGGGTCCGGCCGGGGGCGTCCCCAGCCCCAGCCCCGCCGGAGCAGCCGCTGCAGGAGGCGCCCGGGGCCGGGCGGCGGCGGCGGGGCCGGGGCAGAGTCCGGGGGGTTCTCCCCCGGGGGTGAGGGGCCGTCCCCGGCGGGGGTCCCGGGATGCCGGGGCGGTTCTGCCGCCAGCTCCCGTCGCCAGAGGTAGGGAGAGCGGCGGACCCCCATCAGCAGCCCCGAGGCTCGCCCCACCGTGTGGTACCGGGGGCTGGCGACGTGCTTGTACCAGGCGCCCGCCGGGGCGGCCGGCAGCATCAGCCCCAGCAGCACCAGGGCTCCCCAGGTGCCCCCCGACAGCTGTCCCCTCGCCATGGTGCAGGGCAGGCTGCGGGCAGGGCTGTGCCCGGCCCCGGGCACCCCAGCGACGGCTGCCCCTCGCCCGAGTCCCGCCGGTTTATAGCGCCGTCGGGAGGGGCCCCGCGGCTCCGCCCCGGCAGCCCCCCCTCCCCCCGGGATGCCGGTACCCTCCCCATGGCCCCCAGCATCCTCTGAGCATCCCTGAGCGTCTCCCTGCAACCCGCAGCATCCCGCGCATCCCTGAGCATCCCCCGGGCTGCCGTTCGCATCCTCCCCGCGGCCTCGAGCATCATCTGAGCATCCCTGAGCATGCCCCCGACACCCGGAGCAACCCGAGAGGCCGTGAGCACCTTCCCTGCAGCCTGCGGCATCCTCCCCATGGCCTGGAGCATCCTCTGGGCATTCCCCCGCAGCCTGGAGCATCCCAAGCATCCGCGAGCACCCTCCGCGTTCCCCGCGGTGAAGCGCTCAGGACCGTTTGCAGTGGGTTTGTCAGGCTGCTTGCCCTCCTCTTCTGCCACTCAGCTCTTCCTAAATATGGTATCAGCATCAATTCTGCCTTTCCAGTCAGCTGATTTCGCCCTCCCAGATTCCTTAATGAAGCCAAGCAGGTCAAGTTGATGCTCATCAGAGAGCAATTCCAGTTCCTCCTGTTTATTAGGGAAGTTCTTGGCTCTATAAGTTGAACTAGGACTAAATAATTTCCGGGGTGTTTTTCAGGTCACACAGTAACTTGATTAGTTTTAATCTCGGCATTTTAGATTTATGGAATGGGTTTGTTTTGGAAAGGATTTAAAGTCCATCCCATTCCATCTTCTGCTCTGGGCACAGACACCTTCCACCACCCCAGGCTGCTCCAAGCCCTGTCCAACCTGCCCTGGGACATTTGCAGGGATCCAGGGGCAGCCACAGCTGCTCTGAGCAAAGGTTGGAATTTCTCCTTGTAGATTTTATTTTAACATGGTCCAAAGGAATCCCATCCAGGCTGCTTCCCATCATTGGGATCCCCCAGTCCTTCACCATCCAGCCCCATCTTCTCCCACCCAAAAAGAGCAAGTTCCCAATGGAAACTTTCTCTGTCAGCCCAGCCTGCAGTTGTTGGTATTCTGTGCCCCTCCACTCTGGGGGATGTTTTCCAGGCTCATACTGGGGACAGAGCCATGCTGGAGGCCTCTCAGAGTGTGGGATCTCAGCCAAGCAACATCCTCCTCCTGTAGGAACCAGCCCCTTGTCCCGGCAGGGATCACAGCATGCCGGGATGGGCAATGTCAGTGTGGAGCCCCTCGATTTCCCTCTTCTGAGAAGGCTGGGAGTGAATGCAAATCCCTGTCAGCAAGAGGGGGTCCAGCCTTTCGTGAGAGGATGCTGGAAGTTACGTCTGTGCAGAGCACAACTTGTTCCTGTAATGAACCAGAGCAGAGTCCAACTCCTCCATGGCTCGAGTTCTTGGAAGCTCCCAGGTTTACAGTAAGGTTGTGGCTGGCTCCCGTCTCACTCCAAGCCAATCACTGCTGGATGGGCTATTTTGGTCACCCCTTGAGTGCTCTGGACATTAGCAGGGCCTCAGCACTTTCATGTTTAATAGAGCCATTAATGAATGGCAGCAGTACAGCTCTGGAGCAGCCCAGTGCATCCCTCGGGTCACCCGGCACGGGACTCGCACTGCCGGCTCCACTCCATTCCACTCCCTCCTCCCCACCAGGGAAGGATCCATTTGGAAGCACCCAATGCCCCTCTTGGCTTGTTCTGCACCTGCCCCGTGCCCAAACAAAGGCAGGTTTAGCAGCTCTTGTTTCACTGCAGCCACACTCCAACGTGGGCTCAACCTTCCCAGCCAGGAACGGAAGATTTTCTCATTCCCAGGGATCTGCCTGAAGTGTCTTTTCTGTGTGTTTTTGGCGTGACTTGGATAACTTGTCACCCTGACAAAGTCTCCATGAGCTGAACCCTTTCCTCCCAGGAATGATCCCTGCAGACAGCCAGCAGCTCTGTCCGCAAGGCGCCGAGACCCTCGGGACACGGCGCTGCTCCGGATCTCCAGCAGAGTGCACGTTTCCTCTCCCAAGTATTTTTAAATATCTTTCCAACGAAACAGCTGATAAGCAATTTGTCTTCTATTTATATTCTGAGTAAGTAAAGATAATTTTAGGATTCTTCTTCCCCTCGCAGAAGCCGGTGCTCCGCAAATACCGTAGCACGTCAGCGGGCACATGGCACCGTGCTGCTCCGGGGTGGGCTTGTGCCAGGAACTCCCCCAGAGGAGCAAAATCCTGATTATTTTTGGGAGATCAAAAACTTTTGAACAAGTCCTGGTTCCTATGTACAGACTCACAAGATTTTGAGATTTCAGCCTCTCAGGTCATTTGTATAAGCTGCAGGGTTTATCGACCCAGGACAGGGTCCAGCTAACCCCAAAGACTTTTGGAAACCCCACTTTTATGTTTTTGTTTAAACCCTCAGATTTTAGCTCCAGCATCACATTTCCCAACCCCACAGACACAAATCAGCCATCCCAGTGCTGGGATGAACCCTTAATGATGGGATGAACCCATCACTAATGATGTCATTCCACATTTGCTGAGGGGAAAGGGAATGGGATCATCACTGAATCACAGAATCCTGGAATGGCTTGAGTTGGAAGTGGCCTTAAAGGTCACCCAGTTCCATCCTCTGCTTGGGGCAGGGACACCTTCCACGATCCTGGGCTGCCCCAAGCCCTGTCCAACCTGACCTTGAACACTTCCAGGGATGGGGCACACCCAGCTTCTCTGAGGAACCTGACCATAGGGATTTATCACACTGCTGTGCTGCTGAAAGGATTTAAGGTTTGATTCTTTTATTTTGGAACAAAATCACTCTTTTTGTAAGAAGAAGGCTCTGCTGCAACTCCCATCTTGCTGGATGCTCAGGTTCTCCAGGAGGTACCTCTGATTTCTGCACTGCACCCACCATTCCAGCACAGCTCCAGAGCATGAACTGGGGTTTTTGGAAAATATCCCAAGGGACCCCGTGGCTGAGGGGAGAGAGGGGTGAGCAACTGGAGGCATCACGTCTTCACCCCTGCAATAAACCCAGCCGAGCTCTCTGAAGAGCCTCTCCACCCGATTTAATTCCTGCTGTGCTCTCACCTCCCACCACACACATTACTGCAGCCACTCAGGATTTGTGGCTTTGGAGAATGAGCTAAATGAATTTGATGTCCCAGAAAGAGACACTTGAAAGCGAAACCGGTGGGGTTTAATGACAGCATTTTCCACATTTTTATGATAATGACTCTGGTGTTTATTGGAAGGTTAGCTACTCAGCCGAGCAGGAAAACAAAGCAATCGGAGAGGCCAGAGCTGCAATGGGGTCTCTGCACTCTTGGGCATTAATACCTGTTCTATACATGACATTTTTTGGCCATTTGGGCTCTCCAGCATGTCGCTGTGGGAGGATGAGAGGATGGAGGTGACATCACTTGGGATAAGAGGAACAGAGCCTGCCCTCCTGCACTCTGCAAACTCATCCAACTCTGCTAATTTGGATCATTCTGTTCTTCAGGCTGGGAAACTGAGGCACAGAGCATTCAGCACATTGCCAAAGACCACACAAGGGAACACAAGTTTGGCCCAAGTAACTTGGAGTGGCCTGCTCCAAGGGCCTTCACCTGGGCACTGCCTGCCTCTGCCCTCCTGTGCAGGCTGGCCTTGGAGAGATGGGCACAAATCAGCCAAAAGCAGCTCCACTGCTGTGAAATCAGCTGGAGGCACAAAAGTGAAGGTGGAGGTTGGAGAAGGGATGAGTTTTGCTGCCCATTCCATACCAGGCACTTCTCAAGCTGGAGCACAGCTGGTGCTGCTGTGAGGAGGTGACTTCAGACAAGGTTGGAAGCCCAGCAGCTGGGAGAGCTGGGACTGCAGATCCCACTCAAAAACGTGACACGATGAACACGCTGCCTGGCTGCCCAGGTCATTGCTCTGATGCCCCACTGCTCCCTCTCTGCCCAGACAGCAAATTCCTGCACTTCACCTCCTTTCCCAGATTCACATCCCCGCTGCCTCCTGCATTACTTCAGCCTGGGAGTGAGCAAAGTCTTGACGGCAAGAAAAAGATATTCCCACACATGTGGCTCAGTAAATCCTGATGTTTTCCCACACCCACCCCACTGCTGAGCTCCTGGGGAATCAGACCAGTGTTTGTGTGGGGCTGGGATGAGGCACTCAGCCCAAACAGCCTCGGTCCCTCAGGTGCTGTGGTGGCAGAAAGCCCCAGCAATAACAACCTTTGCCATTTGAGCGTGTCCTTGTGTAACAAACTCCGATCACAGAGCAATTCCTGCCCCCGGTGACTCAGAACGTGATTAAATGCTATTTGTCTGTTCCTCTGAAATAAAGGAGCTGTAGTTGCTACAAACAAATTACTGTTTCAAGCTGTGAGGTAAAACACACCTTGGCTCCCTGAGAAAGCTGCTGCAGGCTTTGGCGGCTCTGAAGAGAAAGAGGAAACAACAAGGGGTGTTTCCTAATGTTGCAGATCTTGCTAAAGTGCACTAAATTAATTATTTGACTCCTAAGACACAACTCATTCCTCACTATTTTTAGCCTCACACACTATTTTAAGAGGTTTTTTTCTTCAGGGTCCAGTCACGTGGAAGTTAAACAGAAGGCAGTGAAGTCTCCAAAGGATAATAAACCATCTCGAATTACTTTGCTAATGGAACAAAGAGTACTGTAAATGTCACACAGGACAGAACAAGAGTACAAGAAACCTTTACATGAAACAATGGATCCATTAGCACAAAGGTAAGGAAAAAGCCCCACAGACTTGTGATACTTGTGCAGAGCTTCACGGAGTTGCTGCTCCAAGCCAAGGGAATTTGCTTCCTCACTTGGATTCTGAGGTCACAACCACGTCACAATCACCCACACTCTCAAGGCATTGATGCTTTTTTGGGATTAGGATTTCAAAGCCCTTTACAGACAATAATTAAGTCCCAGGTGAGTCAGTGAATTATTTCTGCTTCAAATCCAGGTACAGGGAGGGAATCACTGGATCACTGACGGGACACCAGAAACCAAACAGAGGTCCAGACTCACCAAACCCACTGAGGGGTCCTCACCTCCAGCTTAATGAACTTGTCCATCATCCTACAAGCTGCAGGAGTGACCCTTCACTCTTGGGGTGACTCATCAGCTGGGGAAGCTCTGGTGGAGCCCCTTGGGTGAGAGGAAATACTGTGAGACACCATGGCCCACACCGCCCTGTATTTTGCATCTCCTGTGCTTGGCAGAAGATCAGAAGTCTCCAAACACACCAAGGGCTGCAGCAGCAGCATCACAGAGCGGATTGTGTGTGACATAACACCACCAAGGAACCATGATCAGAAATTCCCCACCCCGGTGGGATGATGCCTCAGGAAAGCAGCAAAGACAAAAACTCAAAGAGCAGGGAGAGAAGATGCCATGGGCTGGTATCTGAAATGTGAACAGATCCTCAGCCCCCTCCAGCCCATGAGTCAGCCTTTCTCCTGGAAGTAATTCCCAACCCCACCAGAGAGTTAATACCCAGATGTGTGAAATGCAGAGTAAATTTGGCTCTCCTCTGCAGTGTTTGCTGCAAGGAGAAAGAGTTGGGAGATGAATCCTCTGTTTGACAATTGTGAGATCTCTTAACCAAAGCCCACACAACTCCCAAGAGCTCTCCTGTTTTCCTGAAATTTAATTAGGTGAGACTCCCCAGCACACACATGTGAGATGGTTGGAGGGCTCAAAGGGGTGTAGATGAGAATAAATCTGCCTTCAAGCAAATCTGCACAGGTTAAGGTTGGAAAAGTCCTCTAAGATCCCCATGTCCAACCATCAACCCACCCCCACCTTGCTCACCACTAATCTGTGTCCCCAAGTGCCACATCCACACATTTTCTGAGCACTTCCAGGAATGGTGACTCCACTCCTGCCCTGCACAGCCTGTGCCAGGGCTTGACAATTTTTTTCCATAAAGAAATTTTCCCTAATATCCAACCTGAATCTCCCCTCCTGCAACTTTGGATAAGGGCCTGGAGAGCCAGGACAAGGGAATGGCTGCCCAGTGCCAGAGGGCAGGGATGGATGGGATATTGGGAAGAAATTGTTCCCTGGGAAGGGGGGAGGCCCTGGCACAGATTCCCAGAGAAGCTGTGGCTGCCCCTGGATCCCTGGAAAGGCCCAAGGACGGCTTGGACAGGGGTTTGGAGCACCCTGGGATGGTGAAAGGTGTTTGGGTTGGTCTGGATGGGCTTCAAACCCCAAAACCATTCCAGGATTCCATGCAATGAGGCACCTGTGAGAAGCCACTGCTCAGGGGCTGGCTGAGACTTATTTTCCTTAAAACAAAATGCTGAGAAAATCATCACTTTTAGGAGAAACTTTATCAAATGAAGACAAATTTCCCCACTCTGCACTGAGAGCCTTGGCTGCAAATGAGCTATGTCAGCATCAAGCTGGGAATGGGAAATTAATCCAAGGCTTAACTTTCAGTTCTACACTTGGACAGGATCTCAGTGCTGAACTATGATCTGTGGTTCTGCTGAGTGGAATGGGTTTGTTGTGCTCATCTCCACACTGATCAATTATTCCAAAGTGTATTTATTGCTGATGAAATGACTGGAGAAGAGTCTTTTCCTGTAGTTCATATGGGATAACATGGAAATCAACTATCCCAAGTGTCAATATTAACCCTTTTTCTTGGGAAGGAAACATTCCCAGCTGGCCAACACATAGAACTAACCACCAACTAAGATATTTAGAACCTAGTTAATTCTATAACATTTTATTTCTTTATCTTTTGGGGTCACACTCAGTGCTAAGATCCAGCTTTAATTTGCAATCACCAGAGAAATAAACCAGCATCTTTAAATCATCAACAAAGAATGATTCAATCCTTTCAAACAGGGTTATAAAAACCTCTCTGCACCACAAAATAAATTAATCTCAACACATGACTCACAGGCAGCAGCAGGATGGTTCTCCAGAAGGGTGAGGAGCTGGAAACAGGCTTTGGTGAAGTTTGAAGGTTTCAATGTTGGCTTTTTCAGCAATTCTTTGTGCTGCTTGATGATAGTGGGAATGCCAGGAGAGTGGGAATATCTTGTGTAATGATTTCAAAATGGAACAGAGAAGGTTTTTTTGGCAGTTTACAGCTGTGGAAAGATGTGTCCAACTGCTGGAAAAGTCATGGAATCACAGAATCATTGAGGTTGGAACAGAGCTCCAACACCATTGAGTCCTACCATGGTCCCAGCACTGCCAGGGCCACCACTGACTCGTGTCCCCAAGTGCCACACCCAGGGACGGGACTCCAACACTGCCCTGGAGTGTTTCCTTCCCTTTCCATGAAGGAATTTTCCCAATATCCAACCTGAAGGTTCCCTGGTGCCATGGAAGGGTGCTCCAAGCTGCTCTCTGGGGTGCTGTGGAGGAAGAACAAGAGGCAGCAGTTAAGGACACCCAGATTTGCCAGTGGCAATGTGCCAAAATCTGGGATCTGGGCCAGGCTGGGTCATCCCATGGTGGATGTAGAGGTCAGGGATGGATCTGGCCTCCAGCCTGTGCTGAAAGGAACACAGATGATCTTCAAGGCTCCTTCCTTGAGCCCAGCCATTCTGTGGTATCCTTATGTGGGTTTTGTTCCAAACAAATTCCCTGGATCTGAAAATTGAGGGTGGGATCTGACCTGGCACGAGCTGACAGTGCTGGGGGAAGTTCACCTGCACCATGAAGAGACACGGAATGTTCAGTGGTTTTCCCTCCAGACACTGATTATTATAACAAATATCATCCCAAAACCAGAAAATGCCCCAGTTGAGGAGCTGCTGCCTGTCTGGATAACAGCAGGACCAGGAACATCACACACTCCTGGGGTGCTATGGACACACTTTGCAGGATCAGGGCTTTGGATCAGCCCTGATCTGCTGGGAAGTGATGTCACCAACCAGAGCTGAACTCTGAAATGCCCAAACTCCTGCAGAGTGTCCATGTCCCATTGTCCTGGCAACGAGTAATGTCCTTTCCCACCCCAGTTCCTCGGGTATGCTGATGATCCTGAGCCATGGTGTCACTCCCCAGCCAAGTGACACTCAGGACAGCACGTCACCGCCAGCAGCCTCCAGCTCATTTCATGCTAATTGCTCTTCAAAACTGGGTGATGCAGTTGGGGCACAAAAACATTTTCAACAGTGTCATTAATTCGGGGAACATTTCCTGGAGTAATTACAGCCAGCATCCCCAGTCATTCCTAATGATTCCACACAGCCCCACCCAAACACACTTCAGGGCTGATTACAAGATGTGTGTTATCCCACTCCATGCTCGAGAGGGATAAATGGGGCTCTCTAGGAGAAAGTAAATATTACCTGTGGTACCCAATGATCCAAATCATTCAAATCCTTCATTATCTGCTCCCAAACACTTAACAAACCTATTACTTAATTTATTTGATGGCACAGATGTCGTTAACGGAGGCACATGAACATGATGGGATGTTTTAATGATCTGTTTGATGAGTTGCTTTGCCCTAAAACGATTGTTTATGGCTCAGAGAAAACAAAGAGCAACTTTTGACTCAAATGACAAGGAATTCAGGGGAAAGAAAGAAGATTGGAACCATAAAGGTGCTAATCCTATCTTCCAGGAAGATGCAAGGAATTCAGTAGGAATTTCATCATGAACTGGAGAGCCAGGAAAAGGGGGAATGGCTTCTGACTGCCAGAGGGCAGAGTCAGATGGGATCTGGGGAAGGAATTCCCGGCTGTGAGGGTGGAGAAGGGCTGGGACGGAATTCTCAGAGGAGCTGTGGCTGACCCTGGATCCCTGGAAGTGTCCAAGGCCAGGCTGGACAGGGCTTAAAACACCCTGGGACAGTGGGAGGTGCCCCTGCCCGTGGCAAAAGTGGAACTGGGTGGGCTTTGAGGTCCCTCCCCAAACCATTCTAATATTTTACACCTCAGTGATCCTACCTTGGTCACTTAGCAGGGATCTGGGAGGGAAAAAACAAAGTGGGAGACAGCAAACTTTGACAAACTTCTTGTGTGTTAATCTGTGCTGTTGCCAAACAAGATTTTATCCCTATTTTTTCCCCTTTTTCCCATTTCCAGAGGAACATGGCTGCTGTTGAAGCATTTTTCCATGCTCCTGGAGCACCCTCTCCTGTCCAAGCAGCCGCAATTCCCAAATTCCCATCCCTGCGCCTGGGGAACAGAGGATTTAAATCCGTGAGCAGCTGTGAGGGCAGGATCAGGACACATTTTCCCAAGCAGGATAAATTTCCTTGAAACATTTTCCACCCAGGTGTGACCCCAGCTCACCTGGGCTGGCTCCAGAGAGATGAAACCGCAGAAAATAAAAATTTATTTCTATTACACCGAGCGCGTTTGTGTTCCTGCTCTAATGGATACAAAACCCCGGTGTCTGCAGTGCTTCAGGTAGGTTTTTAACACTTTTATTTCCCCAATCGCTCCCAGTTTACCTGGGAAAATGCACAGCTGGGGTATAAAATTAAAAATTAAACCAAGAGGTGGAGCTGTCTATCTGATGAATCCATGGAGGGTTCAGGGGCAGCCCAGGGGAGGTGTTTGTCCTGGGAAAATCCCACAGAAATCAGCAGCGGGGGACGGGAACGGGCTGAGGTCCCCCCATGTCCCCACATGCAGAGGCAGCAGGAACGGCCCTGGGGTCCCTCATGTCCCCACAGCCTGAGCTGCAGAGCCCGAGGTCCCCATGTCCCCACAGCCAGGAAGGATCTGCGGACCCCAAATGCATTCGCGACCCCCGAACAGCCCGGGGTCCTCCTGCGCCTCACAGTCACCACCGAGAGGCAGCCAGAGCGGCCCAGCCGGGCGCTCCGCCCCGCGCATCTCTATGGTCACCGCGCGGCGTCTCTGCGGCCGCCGCTGGAGGACCGCGCCGTGGCATCCGTGGGGTGGCGCTGTGGCGTTGGGGGAATCGATTCCGGCAGCGCGGCGGCGCTCTGGGCGGAGCTCTCTGGCCTGCCAGCGCTGTGTGAGCGCGCGTCTCTATGGTGGGGCGGTGCTCTAGCCCGCGCTCAGTGGTGCGGGCGGGGCGGCGCGGGGCCGAGGCCGCCATGGCCGCCATGGCCGGCGCGGGGCCGGGCCCGGCGGAGGGGTCGTGTGTGCTGTGCTGCGGGGAGCTGGACGTGGTGGCCCTGGGCCGCTGCGAGCACCCGATCTGCTACCGCTGCTCCGTGCGGATGCGGGCGCTCTGCGGCGTCCGGTACTGCGCTGTGTGCCGGGAGGAGCTGCGGCAGGTGAGGCCGGGCCCGGGGCTGGGGGGGCCTCGGGCCGGGTGGGGCAGCTCTGGGGCTCGGGGCCGCTCTGGGGCTCGGGGCGGGCGGGGAAGGGGCTCGGTGGAAGCGGCGGGGACGGACGGCCCGGGTTATCCGCCCTCGGGGGTGCCGCCGCCGCCTGGGCGAGTGGGAAACAAAATGTGAAGAAAATGGAGTTTAGAGTGAATGTTGATGGTGTGAAGTCAGCAAGGCTCGCTCTGGCAGCCAAGAGCGGAGTCTCTGCTCCCTTCTCCGGGAGGTATCTGCTCCTAGGAGGGATCGTAAAATCCTGGAATGGTTTGGGTTGGAAGGACCTCAGAGCCCATCCAGTGCCATGGGCAGGGACATCTTCCACTGTCCCAGGCTGCTCCAAGCCCTGTCCAGGCTGTGGACACTTCCACAGCTTCTCTGGGAATCTGCTTGCAGATTTATAACGTAGCTTTTGCTGTAAGAACTGAACTTCTTTAGTGTATTTATGTCTCAGCCTTTCTGGGCTGGGGGTGGTAACCCCAGCTGTTACCTAGACGTTGCTGCAGCCCCAGTAATTCCCGTGTTGGGAATGTGTGCTGGAGCAGCTGGGAGCAAGGAAATGCCCCGAGAGAGGTGTGTGGTACAGCTAATTCAGCAAGTGTTGTGTGTTTAGCTCCTCGCTTTCCTGGGAGTCAAGGAAAGAGGAACCAGTGGTTTCCCTGCCACCCGTAGACATCGAGTCACTTGTCACTTGGAGACTCCAGGCTCCCGTGTGATCCTCCAGGAGACGGGGAGGAGCCGAGGGCAGGGCTCCTGCCAGGCATTGGCTGTGGAAGGGGTTGTGTTGGTTGAGGATATTTACTCTGGGAACAGCTGTGGGAGCAAAACTGAGCAGAAACATTTCCTAACCCCGTTCAAACTCCAGAGGCCAGGCTGAGCCAATCCACGTTTCCCTGGAGAGTTGATAAGATGTCCTGTGACAGCAGGGGACAGTGCCTGGGGGAGGTGACAGCTGAGGCTGGCACAGGGCTGTGGGCGTGGGGAGCTGCCGGGGTTTGTGCCCGCCTGGAATCCCGCAGCTGATCCCGCTGCTGCTCCGCCCCACAGGTGGTGTTCGGGCGGAAGCTCCCGTCCTTCTCCTCCATCGCCCTGCAGCAGCTGCAGCATGAGAAGAAGTACGACATTTACTTCATGGACGCTGAGGTTTATGCGCTGTACAGGTGAGCGCTGGCTCCTCCCTGGAATGTCCCCAGCACGTGGCAGGAAGTGCTGCTGTGGGAGGGAGGGGTGCTGTGGTTTCCTGGCGTTTCAGGAGCTGGGGACATGAGTCACCTGCCTGCCGTGCAGGTGTTTTTGGCAAGGTGACAGCCCTGGAGCAGGGCACTGAACACTCAGCAGATCCTTGGGGCTGCGGTGTTGGATTCACCAGCACAACTCACAAGCTTTGCTCTCTCAATAAAAGTTGTTTTTGGCATCTTTAGCAGCAGCAAACTTGCTGAAAACTTTCCCATTCCTTGCATGGCTGCTGTGGAAGTTGATACAGACTTAATTACTGTTATAGTTGTAATTGCTGCTATGCTGAATAAGGACTAACCAAGTCCAGGTGTGCCAAGTATTGCAGAAGAGTTCCATTGTCTTCAAACAAAGATCTTAATTCTGAATGGGTGAGAAAAAAGGTGGAGTAAAAAACCAGTGCAGAGTAAAAACGTGGCATTGGCATTGTGTTCTACAAATATTTTTCATAACAATCTTAAATGGGAGAGTTTGAGATAATAGAAAGCGGAATGGAAAAGAGGTAGCAGTCAAACCTTTTGCTTGGAGAATTGAGCATTACATTCACCCTGATTTGGGCTGAGAATGTGGCTTTGCTACATTTGCAGTTTTGCATGGCTTGATATTTATGGGAGTGAGGGAGTGGGAGTCTCCCAGTGAGACCAGTGCTCAGCTCTTCTTGGGAACCATTGTGTGCTGGGGTTTTGGGGTGGCGTTTTTCCCTCCTTTCCTAATACAGTTCTTTCTCTCTCCCCACTGTATCCCTCACTTTCTGACAGTGGGAAGTGTAATGGAGCTGGATGTGAATGTTGCAGGAATCAGCTGAATCTCCAGCAGGGGAAGGCTTTGTTTCAATTTACCCAGTTTTGCAGTGTGGTTTGTCCTCTGTGGCTGCTCAGCTCTTCTCCAGCAGTTGGAACCTTGGTGTAATTTGGTTCCATCCCATTCCTGCCATCCAGCAGAATTCTTGGAATAAGCAGGTCACAACCCTCACTGCAGGGGCAGCCATAAAGCTGGAGCCTTCTGCCAGGCATGGAATGTTTGTGTTTTACTAAAGGTGTTGTCAGGGTGCAGAGAGGGAACTGGATAATTTTTGGGAATCTCTCTCATCCCTCAGGAAGCTGCTGCAGCACGAATGCTCCTTGTGCCCGGATGCAAAGCCCTTCAACACCTTTGCAGATCTGGAGCAGCACATGAGGAAGCAGCACGAGCTCTTCTGCTGCAAACTCTGTGTTAAACACTTAAAGGTGAGCAGGGCCTGTGCTTGGATGTGTGGGAAGGAGGGGCTTTCCCTCCATGACCTCCAGGAGTTCCTGGGAGGATGGGAAGGCAGAACAGCAAGGATTTCTTTAAGTTCTCTCTTCCTGCAGTGAGGCCAGTTGCTTTATTTTAAGCCTTTCTCCTTCCATAAACTGATTAATGAAGAGGGCCTGGAGGTTCTCCAGATTTTAAATTAAACCCCACAGCGGTGGTGCCACAGTTGGTTCGTGCCAGGTGAACTGGAGTTTGCTGCCAAAAGAGATGGGATCCAGAAGTGAGCAGGTTGACCTAAATGAACCCTAATAAGTTTGGGAACTGAGCTGAGTCTTTCCTGTGGTCTTGGAATCCCCGGAGCTGATTGAAGGGAAGTGGGAAAGGAGAGCAGGACCTCCTTTGGTTTCTGGTGTCCTTTGAGGTGCTTCCTGCTCAGTGTGTGTAGCCAGCACTGAGGGAACTTGTTTGCCATTTTTTCTCACAAACAATATTAAAACGGTTGCTTTTTAATTTCAGAATATTGTAGAGATTTTTTTTTTCAAAGATTTTTTTTAATATTTCAAAGACAAACGTCCCATGTTACTTGTATCCACTGCAAAGAAACTCTTAAACTTGTGGAAGTTTCAGTCCATCAGCCTTGGCAAAGCCAAACCTTTTCCCAGAGCAATTTCCCAGTCCTTGTCTAGGCCAGAAATAAAGGATATTCTGTTCTCAAGGCTGGGTTGATCTTTTTGGCATTTCCAGAACCCTTCCTACCAAAACAGCTCACGTGGTGGTGGGGACAGAACGTTGATTTGTGATGCACAATTTGTTCACTGAAGTGGATCCTCTGTGTGCAGCTATTTTGGGGTGATTACTGTGAGAGGAAAGTAAAACAGCTCACTTGGGCTTTTTGAATACGAGAATGCAAAATACTGTTTGTTAATAAATCCATAGTTAGGATTTTTCCACCCCAGAGATTATAATTTAAATTCACTACAGTGTGAAAAGATTCCAAAGGGGGAAAGAAGTGAATTAAATCCATTTCTATTGTTCAGAGAAATACAAGTTAGATTTAATTTGAATCCATCACTTGAATTTTAGCCCCTGTCCACCAAAAATTTTAAGTGTTGGTAGTAAAACTGCATCTTTTTGAAACAAATCTTCCACCCCTACAGATGGAGAAGTTGTCTATAGGAAACAATATAAATCTATAAATACAAATGTATTAACACCATCCCTGCTCTCCAGATCTTCACCTATGAGAGGAAATAGTATTCCAGGAAGGAATCCATCACTTGAATTTTATTTCTTGTCCACCAAAAATTTTAGATATTGGTGGAGATGGAGAAGCTGAGCACAACCTAGTTTGTTTCTGTGTCTGTAGGAAACAATAGAAATCTATAAATAGAAAAGTATTAACACCATCCCTGCTCTCCAGATCTTCACCTATGAGAGGAAATGGTATTCCAGGAAGGACCTGGCCCGGCACAGGATCCATGGGGACCCTGATGACACCTCCCACCGGGGCCACCCCCTCTGCAAGTTCTGCGACGAGCGCTACCTGGACAACGACGATGAGCTGCTGAAGCACCTGCGCAGGGATCACTACTTCTGCCACTTCTGTGACTCTGAGGGGGCTCAGGAGTACTACAGGCAAGCACATCGTTGGGAGGGGTCCTTTCTCCAGCTTAAATTTTGAAGTAAAATTCCTTGGATCTGCTTTGAACTTAGGGGATTAGTAGTGCTTGAAAGCAGAGTGGAGGAATGGCAGAAGGTTGGTTGCAATTCCTTAATAAATAGCCAAAATATTCGCTTTGAGTCTAGTTCATGCTTTAAAATTTTCTTTATTGAAAGTTTGTTTTGCAGCCTGACAGTAACCGGTGTGTTGCCTCTAATGGGAGACAGGATGAGAGGAAGTGTTTTAAGTTGGACCAGGGGAGATTTAGATTGGATAATGGGAAAAATTACTTCATGGAAGGGGTTGTGAGGCATTGGAAGAGATTAGCCAGGGAAATGGTGGAGTCACCATCCCTGGAGATGTTTAAAACCATGTGGATGTGGCATCTGGGGACGTGACTTAGTGGTGAGCATGGTGGTGGTGCTAGTCTTTTCCAATCTGAATTCTGTGATTCCTTGATGCTGCTGTTCCAAGGTTTGTGTGCAAAGGGAATAGAGGTAACTTTTTTGTTGTATGCACAGCTGGATGTGCTGAGCATCTGTTGGTTTGGTTTAAAACCTGGTTTATGCATACAGAAATGGTGTCAGCTGGAAAACTTCACTGGGGATAAGGACAAACCAACCACCAGGGCTTGTCCTCACTGAAGCCTGTAAGAGGAGCCTTGTGCCATCAGAGGAGCACATTGGGAGGGGTCAGCTCTGTTCAGCCAGGGGCTTTGGTTTGACATCTGGGTGGTGCTTCCAGGTCTGTGTTGGCCCTATAGAAGGTGCCAGGTGCCAGCTGGAAAACGTCCCTGGGATGAGGACAAATGAACCACCATGGCTTGTCCTCAACTCCCCTTGATGCCTTGAGAGGCTTCCTAGAGCAGAGGCTAGACAGAGTTAAAGGAATAAAGTGGGGATTAATTAAAAGGCCTTCAAAGAATTCACCTTGGGCAGTACAAGAGCCTGGTTGGGGCTACCCCCAAGATGAATGTTGGGTTAGGAGTTTTTATACTTTTATAAGTTTTGGTCCATTTCCAGCTTGGGGTTATTTGTCCTATTCCAGCTTCAGGTCCTGCAGTCCCATCCTCCCAGATTGCTCTCCTCAATTCGCTGGGGCCTGAAGCTGCAGCGGTGTCTTGGCTCTAGGGGTGTAAAAGGATTGATTTGTCTGAAGAGAACTTTATATGGAATTCAGAGTTCTACACTAACGCAGTGCAGAATCTGAAAAATATGAAAGCTAAAGCTGAGGGCTGGGAGTGGCTGTGTCACAGAGTGGGAAGGATCATCTCTGTGTTTCCCCTTCCCAGTGACTACGAGTACCTGCGGGAGCACTTCAGGGAGAAGCACTTCCTGTGCGAGGAGGGCCGCTGCAGCTCGGAGCAGTTCACGCACGCCTTCCGCACCGAGATCGACTACAAGGCCCACAAGAGCGCCTGCCACAGCAAGAGCCGCGCCGAGGCGCGCCAGAACCGCCACATCGACCTGCAGTTCACCTACGCGCCCCGGCACCCGCGCCGCGACGGTCAGCAGCCAGGGCACCGCGGGCTGGGGCACAGCTGGGGCACACCCGTGCCTGCCAGCAGCCTGCTCTGCTGGAAGTGGCCCTGCTCGGCAGCAAGATGTGCTTTAAGGTCCTTCCCACCCAGGGCTTTAGAGTCGCTAAGAGTTTTCAAGAATAGTTGGTGGATATTTCATAGCTGTGAAGAAGGTCTTCCCAAAGAAGGTAGACAAGCTCTGGAACAGCACCAAGAGCTTGTAGAGGCTGAGACCTCTCCAGCCTGAGAGGTTGCAGAGGTTGAGAAGGCCCCTCCAACCTGAGAGGTTGCAGAGGTTGAGAAGGCCCCTCCAACCTGAGAGGTTGCAGAGGTTGAGAAGGCCCCTCCAGCCTGAGAGGTTGCAGAGGTTGAGAAGACCTCTCCAACCTGAGAGGTTGCAGAGGTTGAGAAGGCCTCTCCAACCTGAGAGGTTGCAGAAGTTGAGAAGGCCCCTCCAGCCTGAGAGGTTGCAGAGGTTGAGAAGGCCTCTCCAACCTGAGAGGTTGCAGAGGTTGAGAAGGCCTCTCCAACCTGAGAGGTTGCAGAAGTTGAGAAGGCCCCTCCAACCTGAGAGGTTGCAGAAGTTGAGAAGGCCCCTCCAACCTGAGAGGTGGCAGAGGTTGAGAAGGCCTCTCCAACCTGAGAGGTTGCAGAAGTTGAGAAGGCCCCTCCAGCCTGAGAGGTTGCAGAGGTTGTAGACAACCAGAACATGCCCAGACAAAGCCTTCTGGTGTAGTTTCAGAGCTGGCCTTGCTTTGAGTAAAGGGCTGCAGCAGTTGGTACCCAGACATCCCTTCCTGCCTGAATTGTAGGATTTTTTCCCTTTGTGTGAGTTTAATGAGGACAGGTAATTTTAAGAGAACTGCTGACTTAGTCATCAGAAAGAAATGAAGATAATTTATTTGTACCAGTATGTTTTTGCACTTTTCAGGAACAGTGTGATGCCCACGTGAGAGAAATAACTTGTGATCATCCCTGCCCCCTGTTTCAGGTGTTGTAGGTGCAGAGGACTACGAGGAGGTTGACAGGTTCAACAGGCAAGGGAGGGCAGGCAGGTTGAGCAGCAGAGGGAACCAGCAGAACAGGAGAGGCAGCTGGAGGTACAAGAGGTGAGTAGCACAACCTGGTGTGGAGTTTTATTCTCATTTAGTGGTGGCTTTTACTTGCCAAGTCACACTATTTTGGTGGATTAGGAGGAAGGAAGTGGTACAAAATTTGGAGGTCTCCATGGTGAATCCTTAGCTGAGAGCTTCCAGTCCAGGCCTGTGTCCTGGCTATGTGCTTGGTCATCATGGAATTGCTTTGTGTGAGGTTTCAGCTCAGGAAGCAAACAGTGTAACCCTCAACTTCTGGGTTAAATGAACTCAGAACCCTAAATTAATTCCAGCAGCTGATTTTATGCAAGCTTCTCTAAGTAGGAGTTTCTGAAGTAGGTGACAAGACTGTGCAGGTTTAATGGAGTTTTTGGTCTGGGTAATCACGAAATTCCTGTTCTAAGGACCATGCTTTTCATTGAACTAACAGATCTCTGTGTGGCCAGACTGAGTGCTTTGGAAAAGGAAAAAGGGTTAAGTATTGAAATGAAACTTTGCATTTCTATGTCTCCTCATCCACACCAGACCCCAGTGCTTTTTACATCCTGCACATCTTTTCTTCTTTTTGTCGCTGGATGGGCAGCTGGTTCATTACTGGTGATTCCACTGGGGAAAAAAGTCCATCCCAAAACACTCCTGTGTTGGTGTTGCATGTGGATTGTGCATGTGTTGAGAGTTCATGCCCAGCCACATCTCAGAGAGTTCCTGTGGCCTCCCAGGATGATTCCACACGTTTGGAAATGAACAGGAGAGACAGGTGCCCCCTGCATCCGTGGTGCTGTCTCTCCCAGTTCACCCCAGTTTCTTTTGGCCTGGATTGTTATTCCCACACATGGAACTTGGAAATCCAGGGTGGAAATGTTGCCTGGCTGGGGTGGAGCAGTGGGGCTGGTTTGGGTTTCTCAGCAGGTGGCAGCACGAGATCAGGGATGTCACTGGAGCTGGCACCGCAGAGGTGACACCGCAGCGAGGTGAGCCTTGCTGTTTGACCAAGGGAATCTGCTCTGTCCTGCAGGGAAGAAGAAGACAGGGATGTTGCAGCAGCAGTCAGGGCATCTGTGGCAGCCAAACGGCAGGAAGAGAAGAAGAGGGTGGAGGACAAAGAGGAAGGCAGCAGGGGGAGAAAGGAGGATTTGAGGGATCCCGATGTGCTTGGCTCCAAACGTGTGCCAAAGTCTTCAAACGATGTCACAGGTGAGTGTTGGACAGTCCTGCACCTGTAGGGCATCTCTGGAAGGTTCCCTCAGAAGGTTCTGCCTTACCCATGTTTTACTCATTAAAGTATCATGAATTTCCTGAATGCCACGACATAATGGGCAGCACAGTTAATTGGAGGAAATAGTGATGCATGGATTGAAATTGTTCTTCTGGAATGTCAGCTAATGACATCATCAGCTGCTGAAAATAGGCCTTGGTAGTGCTGCTGTCATGGCCATTGATAGCCCCTGCTCTGGAATGAATGGGTTTAGGTTGAAAACCATGTCTTTGTTCTTTCTGTCCCTGTTCCAAAAGAAGCAGCTGCTAATGGAGCGCTCAGCCAGGACGACTTTCCAGCAATCGGCTCTGCAGCAGGACCTCTCCAAGGGTGAGTCTGTGCAGGGCTGCAGCAGGGACAAAGCACATTTAGAAGCTGATTGATGTGTTCTGCATTTCTGGGGAAAATAATTTTCCAGATCATTTGATCCCTCCAAGGTTTTCCCTGCCCTGTCCCCTCCTGCCTGGAGCTGTTTCTGTGCTGCTCACCAGCATGAGCAGCATCGGGTGTTGCTGCAGTTCCTGGCTTGATCTTAGAATCATGGAATAAAATCATGGAATATCCTCAGCTGGAAGGGACCCACGAGGATCATCCAATCCAACTCCTGTATTGTCACCCTGAGTGACAGTCTGAGGAGGAGTGGAGAGTTGTGGGTTTGTGCTGTCCCTTGGGGTTCTGCTGCCTGAGTAACTCCAACCCTCTCCTTTCCCCACAGTCCTGCCCAGCCAACACTGGTTAAGCTTAAAGAAGAAGATTTCCCAAGCTTGTCCTCCTCTGCAGCTCCCACCATCTCATCAGGGATGTCTCTGACATACACAGCAACTGCCAGGAAGGCAGCCTTCCAGGAGGAGGATTTCCCAGCCCTGGTGTCCAAAGTGAAGCCCACCAATAAGACAGTAACCCACATCACATCTGCGTGGAACAATGGTTCCAGTAAAAACGTGGTCAAAGCCATGAGCAACCCCTGTGTCAACCAGCCAGCCAAAAAACCATCCTTGAACACCTCCAAAGGAAGCAAGAAGAGCAATAAACTCTGCGAGTCGGACGACGAGGACGGCGCTGGTGGCCTGACCACCCAGGAGATCCGCAGCGCCCCAACCATGTTTGACGTCTCATCCTTGCTGGCTGCTTCTACCTCACAAACTTTCACAAAAGTGGGCAGGAAGAAGAAGATGGGGGTTGAGAAGCAGAGCCCAACGTCCCCACGCCCGTCCCAGGAGACACCATTGCCCAGGCCAGCGACAGAGAAGCCCCCAGAGGCAGAGCAGCCCTGCAAGGTGTTCCCGGCTGCTCATGGCCCCGACAGAGCCATGGCCGTGGTCAATGGGCACTCAGAGAAACCAACGGCTGGCTGTGCTGCACCCAAAGAGCCCCCTGGCCTTAAAAAGCCCCCAGTGACTAACAAATGCCCCTTACCTCAGGAAGACTTCCCAGCTCTTGGGAGCTCAGGATCAGCCAGGATGCCCCCACCACCAGGTAAGCAGGGAATGGATGACAGTCTTGGAGTGGCTTGGGTAGGAGGGATCTTAAAGATCATCTCATTGCACTCCCTGCTGTGGGCAGGGACACTTTCCACTAGATCAGGTGGCTCCAGCCTGGCCTTGGACACTTCTAGGAATGGGGAAGCACTGCTGGGCATGGCCAGCTTTGCTTGGGGAGAGCCCAGAAAACACAAGTCCTGGCTCTCATGTGAGGTTCTGCCACCAGATGCCAGGTTGGGCTCAGGAGGCAGAGACAGCCTGGGTGTCACAGGGGGACTGGAATGTCCTCTGGTGTAACTGTTTTTCGGGGGGAATTATTCCACCCCCATCTGCTGCAGGAGTTCCGATAGAGATAGAAACCCCGTAGCAGACTTCAGTTACGCGCTAGCGGAGACGAAGGCTTGGGACCCCGGTTCCAGTCGTTTCAGAAGCATTTATTGTCCGAAGGGAAACTGGTCACAGGAATCTCCCTTTGGGAAGGTTACAGCATTCTTATATAGGTTTCTAGGGGATTCAAAATCTAACCAGTAAAAGCTTATACATTACAAACTAACCAATTACCTCAAAATCCTAGGTGAGAAAGTAAGCCAATTACAATCTTACTTTAATAACCAATAAAAAGAGTTTCGTTTCCTGAAAATGATGCTTGCAATGAGGAATTCGAGTTATCTCCTTAAGAGATAAGATGCCAGGGGCCTCGTTTAGGGGAAGCACCGTCCCATACACTCTGGGAATCACCTCTGCCTCACAGCTGGAGTTGTTTGCTCACTGGGGGTGGCTCATGGATGAAGAGCTGGTTTTTCCCTGTCCCCAGGGCTGACACATCCATGTGTTGTGCTCCAAGATCTGCCTTGGAAGCCGCTGCAGGCAGAGGGAATCTGGCTGGGTCCTGTCCCTGCTGGCACTTGTCACTTCACTTCCTTGGCCACTGGAGGCTGTGCTGGCAGAGGTTTCCTGCAGTGCTTTTAGCCATGACCTTGTGAAAGCAGAGAGACAGCAACAAACGTGACTTGGAGTGGTTTTCATGGCAGTGGGATCGCGTCGGGAGGCGCCGGCACCGCTGTTTGTGCAGCTCCTGCTGGGAGAGGCCAGGCCAGCCCCACTGCCTCCTCCTGTGCTTTGTGTTCACTTTAATAATGCAAAAGTGTTGTTCATTGTGACCTGGAGTGGGCTTTCAAAATTATTTTCCATTGAGAAAATAAATGAATAATTAAAGCACTTTCTCTGTAGAGGAACATCAGCCACTCTCAGAGTGCTTCTTGAAGAGTGTTTTTTTAGGTTTTCTCCAATATAGTGATGTCTGTGCTGCAGGCTGTTCTTGGTGCTTCTGCAGTGTGTCAGGCACTGGTGTGGGTTTTAGCCAGGGGTCTGTGGGTGCTCTAATTCCTGTCCCTTGTGCTTCCCTCAGGCTTTAACTCCGTGGTGCTGTTGAAGAACCCTCCTCCGCCTCCGGGTCTGTCGGTGCCTGTCAGCAAACCCCCCCCGGGCTTCGCTGTCATCCCTTCCTCCACCATCTCTGAACCCGTCACTACAGCTCTGAAAGAGTGAGTCAGGGGCCTGCCAGGGGCTGTGGGACACCTCACACCTCCCTCCTGTCACAGGGCCTTCAAACAGCACACAGGGGTGGCTCTGAGCAGGAGCCAGCCTGGGGAAGACTCCCCTTGGGAAATCCCAGGGTGCTGTGGTTGGATAAAACAGCTCTGTGTAGTTACAACACAGAGGAGCTGCAAACCTGTGCAATGTTTTGGCTGCTCAGACCTTGGTCTGTTCTGGATTTATTTGGAAATTTGCAGCTCCAAATTCCTGTACTTCCCATCAATTCTGTGGGAGCCCAGCAGCAAGGTGCTGAGGTTTGTTCTCCTTGGTGACCTTCACTGCTCTGATTTTTCCTGTAGCTGCTCTCTGGTTCCTTTTGGGACAGAAAGAGGAGTTTCTGGGAACAGGGGAGGGGAAACTTAGTTTAATACAGAACCTGCATTATCAGTTGGTTTATTCATGGTGAGGTGTTTGCTCAGGTCTTCTGAGTGCACCCAGCTCACAGAACAGCTTGTGGGGACCACGTTAAACTTGGACTTTAAACATTCTGTTTGTGTAAAGCTGAAATCTGATACAGAAATCCTGTATTTTATTATCCTGACAAGACAGCTGTGTGCTGCTTTTGTGCAGCTGTAAACCAGAACAGCCTTGTGATTTATGTCCCATTTATGGGATTTATGATGACATCATCTTTGTGTGACACAAACCAGTGTCAGGGTCACTTCTGGTCTTTTCTACCACAGGCCAAAATCCTGTCATGGATCATACTTGATACCTGAGAACTTCCAGCAGAGGAACATCCAGCTCATCCAATCCATTAAAGAGTTTCTTCAGAGCGATGAGTCCAAGTTCAATAAATTTAAAACTCATTCCGGGCAGTTCAGGCAGGTGAGCTGGGTTCCCAAAGCCTCCCTTTCTGGGAGGCCTGAATTCCAGTAGGATTTTGAATAGATAAATAGTTATTTTCCTCTGATTATTGCCCTTCCCTGTCTCTTGCAGGGGCTGATCTCTGCAGCTCAGTATTACAAAAGCTGCCGGGAACTGCTGGGGGAAAACTTCAAGAAGATTTTCAAGGAGTTGTTGGTGTTGCTGCCAGACACAGCCAAGCAGCAGGAACTGCTCTCTGCTCACAACGACTTCAGGATCAGGGAGAAACAAAGCTCCAACAAACCCAAAAAGAACAAAAAGAATGTTTGGCAGACGGACTCCCCTGCCGAGCTCGACTGCTACATCTGCCCCACGTGCAGGCAGGTGCTGACCCAGCAGGACGTGGTCACCCACAAAGCTTTGCATATCGAGGATGAGGAGTTCCCCTCTCTGCAGGCAATCAGCAGGATCATCAGTTAGCTCTCCCCAGGGCTCTGCCTGGGGATGTGCACTTTGCAGGGAGGTTTGGCAGTAGCTGGGGACTGGTGCCCTTGAGGCAGCGAGGAGCTGATTTGGGAAGTGCTCCTGGGCAAAGGGATCACGGGAATGTGCCAGAGCTCGTCCTCACCCACTGAGCTCCCAAATCTGGGCTGGGGTTAGGCTGAGCTGCAGGGGGCAGGCAGGGCTCCTTCCTCCTGGAACACGCAATAGCTGAGAATCCTTTTGGATCTGCAGAATGACATGGGACACAATAGGGGAATAAGCTTCTGGTTTGGGGGTTTCTTTCTGGTTTTGGGGTGGGGGAAGTTTATGGATCACTGAAATGAATGAAAGTGGCTTCCCTTAAAACATTCTGATTTTTTTTGTGCTATTTCAGTGAAGATCACACTAGTCAGGGGTAAAAGGTGCGAGAGAGTGCTGCTCACTGGGGTGTGTGACCAGGAGAGCTGCAAACACTGGGCTGCAGAGTTTTCCTTTCTGCAAACAGAGTCAATTCTGCTGCTTGAAGAATTGGGCTGATCTGTGCAAGATTTGGAGTTGCCTCTGACTTTTTCTGTAAAGTTCTTTCAAGAAACTGATTTTTGTAGCCCTGCATGTACAGTAACAGCATTAAGGCTTTACTCTCCTGTAAAGCACACGGGAATTTTATTTAATGACTGCCATGTTTCTAATTTCTTGGATGTTTTACTGGTGGGAGCTCCCAACAGCATCCTGGGACATTAAATGCTGCTGATTACTGACCATGTTTTCTGCAGTGCCTTTAAGTGCATTTATCTGTTTACAGTGGTCTGACACCTGCACCTCCCTCGGTAACACCGGGCTGATGTAGCTTTGCTCGTTCCCTGGCACACCCAAATTCCATTTTTGAGGAAGGGGAGGATCTCTTCCTCCTCTGAAGTGACTCCTCTGAGGTGATGGGAGTGCCAGGAGTCCCCCCATGGCTGTAGTTCAGTGTCTGAATCTCTCCCATCTCCAGGTTTAGTTATTTTTAATGTGTAGGAATAAAGCTGAAATTAATTTATGTAATTTGTAGTGACGAAACACAGCTTTTCTAGCAGCATCATTTCTATGAAATCCAGCTCAGAGTATTACCCAAGAGCTACTCCTGCCTACAGCCACTCTTCCTTGCCTTACATGTGTTATTTTTGCTTGCTCTCAGGCTGCAAAGTGCTTTGGGGTTTTTTTTCTTGAATATTTAAGACTGTTCTGACCCCCTGCCCATGTTGGATTTGGCCCAGAAGGGGCTGGGGAAGGTGATTTGCTCCATGGTTGTTCATCCACTGCATGAGTCCCTGGCAGTCCCTGTTCCTGCCTCACTCAGGATCCTGGAGCAGGGACCCCAGAGGGGCTGGATGCTGCCACCACTTCCAGTCAGCAACTCTCCCCATCCCTTTGGTTTGTAAAGTTCAGGCAGTGAAATGTCTTCCCTGCAGGAGCATCTTCTGTCTTCCCTTGGGTTTCAGTTTTCTCCATCAGCAGCTCTGAGTTCCCTGGGAGGTGCTGCTGGGAGTTCCCTCGAGCTGCTGCATCTCTGGGGCCTGATGTTGCAGTTTCCTTGTTCCTTGTGCTCACCTGATTCAATAAAGTTATTACCAAATCTTTTTTTTTTCTATTCATTTTTAGCTCTTTATTGAAAATAAGTTGCAGTTGGTTACACAGACACCGAAAATACAGAATCACAGATTGTTCTCTCAAAAGATATTTTATATATATAATATATACAAAATTGTAAACATTTTAAACTTATTTCCATACACAGTCCACTTTATACTACACTGCACAGAGGTTAGTGACAACTGCAACTCCTGGAAGCGTCTGCTCGGACAGAGGTATCTGCAAAGAAACTGAACTTCCCACCCCTCAGGTGGGAGCTGTTGGAGATTAAAACTCTTGAAGGAGCTGAGGTTTGAATGTGTATTGCAACAAAATCCAGGCAGCTGAACTGGGGCTTCAAGTTGAGGCAGTGAGGGCTGGGTGTGAGCCTCACTGAGGGGGGAAAGGGGCACACAGAGGGGCAAAATGCAACTGGGAACAGGACCAGAGGGAACCAGAGCCACCTGCTTGGGGACAGCACAGCCTGGGAGGGGTCTGTAAAATATACAGCAGTTTTTACTGAGAGAATACCCTCTGCATGGAATAACAATGGGATTTCTTAAGGAACAGAGCCAGGAAACAGCCCTGTGCCTTTGGGGGGCTGGCACTGGGAGGGAAGGTTCAAAACACAGGAGAAAAGAAATGCTGTGAGCGTCACTCGATGTTGTGGCATCAACTGATGGGAATCTCGTTCCAGTGTCCAGGCACAGGAGCAGTGAGATCCCAAATGATGTTCTGGAAAGGGAGGGGCTTGCTCTCAGGGTCTGCACCAGCCCCTGACACAGAGCAGGTAATGCAGGGAGGAGAATATTTTTCACTGAACACTTAAGCAAAGCTTCTACCTTTGCCAGGAACAGCTTGAAATGTTGGCAAAAATTCCAAATCTTTTAATGTACTTGAATTGCAGAGTGCATGATGTGGTTACCTCAGTGCTGAGAAACAGCAGTGGTATGACAGAGCCTCCTGGAGCAAGAGGATGGGGCAGAATGCTGGAATTCCACTCTATACACCCAAATTTAGTGCTAACACTGTGCAGAAGCTTTTTGGGCTGGGCTGAGCACAGGGAGGTCCTGCCCTCTCTGAGCTCTGTGTGCTGCTGATTCATGGGGAGAGCAGAGGGTTATAAACAGTTGTGAGGATGGCAGAGCCCTGTCACACTCAGGACAATCCTAGCATGGTTTTGGGACAATTTTGGGACAGCCCTGGCAACCTCTTAGGATGTGGCCTGGGTGGTTACAAGGGGGTGAGTGCTGCTGTACCACGGCTGAGAGAAAAAGAGGAGAAAAGATGAAAACGGATGTTACAAACACCTGAAGGCCCAGCACCCCAGGGTCACTGCAGCCATGGCTCTGGTTCTCCACCATGGCCCCCCTGGGGTGTGTTTGGTGACACCCCCACCTGCACACCCTGCTCTGCCACCGCCACTGGTGACACCTGACAGCTGTGGGGACACTGTGGGCTTCCCAGAGGATTTGGGGCAGGATTCCAGGCACGGGTGTCACCCCCCTCCGAGCAGGGTTAACCCTGCAGCACCAGGGCTCCGTGAGCTGGGGAGCTGCCCCAGCAAACCCCAAAATGGGGCTGTCTGAGGCAGGCTGGGCCGGGTGAAGGCTCTCACCACAATCAGGGAGTTCGGGGTTGTCGTTGTGCCTGGTGGCACGGCCTCAGTGTGGCCACATCAGACACAAACCCAGTGCTATTGCCTGGAAAAATGCTCCAGCTGTGGCTCCTGCCCGTCCCAGCTGCCTGTCCCCGTGCCACCCCAGCAGGGCTGCCACCCCTCGCTGCCTGGCACTGGCACTTGGTGTGCAGAGCATCAGGGCTCACCTCCCTGCAGTGCCTGCCGAGTGATGAGGCTGGACACACGAATATTCCCAGTTCCACCAGGGAGCATCTCCTGTGCTGCCAGGAAGCCCCTCAGGCACCCAACCCTTCCTCCTCCTCCTCCCTGCCCAGCAGAGCAAGGAAAAGGTGACACTGACTTTGGGAAGCACCAGTGCTGGTGACATCCCTGTGTCCCTGCTGCTGCTGCAGAGGTCACAGCGTGGTGCGATGTGCGTGTGGGGGCAAAGAAAGGCAATGCAGGCCTCGGGGGGACATTCAGAGCGTGTAATATTCAGCACGGGGGGCAGGACACGTCCCGCAGGCAGACACAGCTTTAGCTCTTTATACACGGAAACTCTGCAACAGTTATATTATAGTTAGAAAAAATACACTGTACCCAACGAACATTATCTCACGTACAATCAATTTAAACATTTAAATTGATTATAATTTTTGCTAAAATATTAACACAAGTACTGTTTGTGCTGCTAAAGTTTCAGTGTTCCCTCTAAGGAAAATATTGCTACAGTTCTACCCTACCCTGTATTCAAATCCTCGGGGTTTTTTTTCCTTCCCAGCAAAACTGACTCCACAAAACCACAAAGATCCTGGGATTCACTGATCCTGCACTGGGCTGGGGTGTCCTGTGAGGAGCCAGGACCTGGAGCCAAGGTAAGGAATGCACTTCTCACTGGCAGTGACCTCTCGGGATGATCGGCTGCTTAATTAGTGCATTTATCTGCTGCTCCTTGACTAGCGCCCTGATGAGCTGTGCTGATGGCGACCAGGAGCTGTGGCAGGAGGGGACAGGGGTGGCTATTGCTCCTCAGCAGCTCGGAAGGCAGTGGTGGCTTTGCAAGGCAGGACCAGGAGTCTCCAGGGATGGAGCTGCCACCAGCAGGGCTGGGAATTCAAGTTCAGCTCCTCTGCCCAGCCCTCAGTGACACAGCCTGGGTCAGGGAAAGCTGGCAAGGACCTACTGCATTTTACACATTCTGTTCTTTTTTTTTTGTTCTTTGCAGCTGAAAGCCCAACCTGAGCCTTGTTGCTGGATGCTTTTCACTGTCTCTCTTCCCACATCCTTTTGGGATGGACTCTGATGGTCTGTGAAGCCTTTCCAGCTCCCTGCCTGAATCCCTCATTTCTCAGGCTGCAGGGTGACACACGTGTCCCCACCCAAGGTTCTGCTCAGCTGACAGATGGTGGCTGCTCCCAGAATAAAAATACAAGTCCAATATTGCTCCTTAATGGCCTTGGATGTTGAGTTTGAGCCCCTCACCTCGGTCCTCACCTCACAGGTGAGGCTGTGTCAGCGCTGCCAGCCAAAAATTCCTTAGGAATTTACAAACTTCCCAATCCCCCATGAGGAAACAACCACAAAGCCACATTCCCACTGATCACAGGCTATTCCCAGCTAGCAACCAGCTCCTGCTGGTTTCCATTCCAAACAGAAACTTTTTAAATCCTCAACCAGGACCTGTCGAAATGTAGAAGCAATCTGGATACTGATCCCAACCCCGGCCTGCTGTGCCTCCCCCCCGTGCCTCTAACCCAAGTTTAGAAACACCTGTTTGGATATTTGTTTTGTACAGCAAATATATACAAAGAAAAATAACACAGACACCACTGATTTCCCTGTGAATTTGGCACTTTCCATGGAGCCTGGACCAGAAACTCCACAGTGGGAGCAGACAGGGCCACCCACCCACCCTCGATGGATTCTGTGTTAGCTCTGGAAGAACGAGATAATTAATAATTCCTCAGCTGCTGCTTTCTAAGAGGAAAAGATGTCCTGGGCTTTCCCAGCAGAGCTCAGAGAGGGCATTTCCTCCCCTTCCCCACGAGTAGGTGATGTGGTACCAAAAACCTTCCTTCCTCCTGGCTTAGAGGGAACACTGCTTTTAGAAACCCTGGGACAGGTAAGACAAGAACCAATACCACTGTACAGAATTCACTGCACAACGAGCTAATGAAGGGACCCGGCACTGAGGGGGCACATGGGGAGCAGCCCCTCACTCAGTAGGCTGGCACTTGGTAACCTTTGGGGCTGGGCTCTAGGCTCTCGCTGAACGGGGGGCTCTGGTAGCTCTCCGTGCTCTCCACGCCGCTGCCGCCGGGGTAGCCGGGGTACGAGGCGCTGGGATCGGCGCCGAACTGCTCGGTGGCGAACAGGGACATGTCCGTGCCCAGGCGGTACCGCTGCAGCGCCCGCAGAGCCAGCACCACCTGCGGGGACAGCCGCCACAGCGTCACACGGGGCGGGGCTGCCACCCCACGGCTCCCCGTGTCCCTCCGGGGGACCCAGAACCTTCCCAGCACTCCACAATCCCACCGGGATCTCGTGTCCCGCCAGGGTCCCCCAAACCCCCAGGACCTCACATCCCCCAGGGCCCCAAACATCCTCTGAGCATCCCCCAAACCCCCAGAACCTCACATCCCCCAGGACCCCCAAACATCCTCTGAGCATCCCCCAAACCCCCAGAACCTCACATCCCCCAGGACCCCAAACACCTTCTGAGCATCCCCCAAACCCCCAGAACCTCACATCCCCCAGGACCCCCAAACATCCTCTGAGCATCCCCCAAACGCCCAGAACCTCACATCCCCCAGGACCCCCAAACATCCTCTGAGCATCCCCCAAACCCCCAGAACCTCACATCCCCTAGGACCCCAAACATCCTCTGAGCATCCCCCAAACCCCCAGAACCTCACATCCCCAGGACCCCCAAACATCTTCTGAGCATCCCCCAAACCCCCAGAACCTCCCATCCCCCAGGACCCCCTGTCCTCCCAGGACTCTGTGTCTCACCAGCATCACACATCCCCTCAGGACCCCATAGCCCTCCCAGGACTCCCCAGTCCTCCCAAGACCCCGTGTCCTCCCAGGATCCCCCAAACCCCCAGAACCTCACATCCCCCAGGACCCCAAACATCCTCTGAGCATCCCCCAAACGCCCCAGGACCTCGCATTCCCCCAGGACCCCATATACTCCCAGTATCCTGTGTCTCACCAGCATCACACACCCTCTCAGGACCCCATAACCCTCCCAGGACTCCCCAGTCCTCCCAGGACCCCATGTACCCTCAGGATTCCCCAAACCCCCAGGACCTCACATCCCACCAGGACCCCACGTCCTCCCAGGATCCCCCAAACCTCCAGAACCCTGTGCCCCTCAGGATCCTGTGTCTCACCAGCATCACACATTCCCACCAGGACCCCATGTCTCCCCAGGATCCCCCAAACCCCCACGACCTCACATCCTCCCATGTACCCCCAGGATCCTGTGTCTCACCAGCATCACACATTACTCCGGACCCCATAACTCACCCCAGGATCCCCCGAACCCCCAGGACCTCGCATCCCCCAGGATCCTACACCCCCCTGACCCCACATTCCCCTCTCTCTGCAAAGCACCGAGCCCATGGCAGCACCCAGCACGCTGCCACCCCCTGCACTGTACCCAACCCAGCCCCAACCCCACCCGGACACTCCAGAAATCATTTCTGGACACGGTGACCCCCAGAGCTGTGCCTGGGCTGGGGGCTCTGCCTGTGCAGATCTGGCACTGCTGGCCCCAATAAACGCATCTGCTGTGGGGAGGGAAAGCTGCCGAGAGCCAGCCCAGGAAAATAGGTCAGTTCTGCCGAGACTCCTTCACCCTTTTCCAGGTTGCGAGAATTGAGGTTGCAAACGGTGGGAAAATGTGGGCGGCAAAGCCGGGAGGACCCTGAGCTCGATCCCATTAACAATTCAATTAGTTTGTAAATGACGAGCTGAGGGGGCTCAAAAACGCCTGTAGAGGCCAGGAACGGCTTCCCAGCCATCCCGGCCATCCTCTGGGCTGTGACAGGGACTGGTGTGTCCCCCCTGCCCTCCCGGCTGGGAGCAGATGCTGGTGGGATGGGGAACATCCACCCACTGCCCTTCCCTGCGGGCGATGGGGAAGAGCTGGGATTAAAGGAGATTTATTGGGATAATCATGAAGCAGGGAGCAGTGAAACTGGGGGAGAACTTGCTGCTGGGAAGCCTCGGACTGGCTTTTGCCCCAGTTCCTTGAAGGCAATACAGAATTAGGGCACATCCCGGGTCTCTGTGCCCGGGAGAAGCTGGAGGAGGGGTGGGGTGACACGGGGCCAGCCCTGCCTCTCCACACACATCCTCTGGAGCAGAGAACCCTGAGTGGCACAGAACCCTCCCAGCTCCTGCGGGGTCCAGGTGAGCCCCAGGGCTTCACCTGGCTGGAGACCCTCTGCCCAGGTGGGGCCAAAACTGGGAGCAAAGGGGGTTTCTAGAAGCCCCTTCTCCAGCAGAGGGGCCAGCCTGGCTTGAGAGCTCCCAAAATCCCACAGCCATCCCATGAACCTGCTCAGTGCACAGATCTGCTCCTCTCTGCCTCCAGCGAGGTCCTGACATCATTGCAGCTCGTGGCTGGCAACACATTTTCAATGACAACAAAACCTTCCAGCCTGGGGAGAAGGGGAAGCCTGGAATCCCCCAGCGAGAGGGGACTGGGCTGAAGCTTCCCTGGTCAGAAACCACCAGCTCCACGTAGCTTTCCCCAGCACAGCCCAGCAGGATTCACTTCTCCAAAGCCCCGGCTGCCCCTGCACTCTGCCCCGGCCCTGGGCAGGCTGGGTTTGTGCTCTGCCCCTCACCCAGATGATGATGGAGAAGAAGGAGAAGGTGATCGCCGCCCGCGCCGCGTCCGCGCCCTGCGCGAAGCCCCTGGTCAGCGTCGTCCTCTGCCACTGGTTTGCCAGGAAGCAGAAGGCTACAAACCACAGGAAGGCCAGGAAACCTGCAGGGGAACAGAGCTGCTCAGTGCTGCCCCTGCCCAGCACCTCTCCTGAGCTGGGTCGCCCAGCTTTCAATAGGAACAGGAATTTCGGGAGCCGCGGCCCCAAAAGTTTTTTAAAAATAAAACAGAGGTGGAAGGAAATTGGTGGGGTCATGTCAGTGTGGTGCCTGCTTGAAGTTCAGTTCAGCTGCACCTCAACCTGATCCCAATGACCCCCAGGGGCAGCACATCCTCACTGGACATGCTGGAGAGGGAGGATTCAATTCCACAAGGGCAGTGAATGACAGGACAAGGGGAAATGGCCTCAGGCTGAGGGAGGGTGGATTTACACTGGACATGGAGAAGAAATTCCTCCCTGAGACTGTGGGGAGGCTCAGGGAAGCTGTGGCTGCCCCTGGGTCCCTGGGAGTGCCCAAGGCCAGGCTGGACAGGGCTTGGAGCAGCCTGGAAGGTGGAATGAGATGGGTTTTAATTCCCCTTCCAACCCAAACCACTCTGTAAATCGGTGATTCCGTGACACGTGAGAGCTCTGCTCGGCCCTGCAGAGAATCCCCCTGGGCTGTGGAACTGAGCACAAACACTCTGGTGATTATTTGATTATTCCTGCCTGGAAGCAAAGCTGGCTGAGCAAGATAGAGCTGCCCTAATTCCATCCCCAGCCACCAGCACTGCCCAGTGCCAAGGAGCTCAGGGAAGAGTCAAGGAACAGCCAGGAGCACACAGGGCCAGCAGCAGGGGTTGTTTTCCAGCACTGGGAAGAGGAGCTGCACAATCTGGACCCTGCCATGGTGCTGTTTGCAGGGTCTCCATCATTCCTGATGTCTCAGATTCTGTGGATGCTGGGAATGCTGAGCAGCTTCCAAGGACCAGCAGCACATCAGGATGAGCAGCCAGGCTGCCAATCCCTGTCTGACTGCAGGGAGAGAAGAACCTTCCTTCATTCCCTTTTATTCCCATTTATCTTGCCACTTATCCCTAAATACAATATAAAATTGTATCCACATCCACACTGAGTGCTGGAGGCACAGGGCTCAAGGCCTTTAATTCAGAATTTGCTCCTAATTGCAGTTTAGGACACGTTCCTTGTCTCCTCCTGCATGGCTGGGTTGGGAATTCCCAACCATCAGGCCTGACTTGGCAGGATCAGTCAGGTTTCCTTTTCCAAATTACAGAAACTTCACCAAATACAGCCAATCCTGTCACCAAACCCACCCAAATCTCTGCACAAGCATTTTCACTTCTCTTTAGCACAGTGAATAGTTGCCAGCATTAAAGGAGACCTCTGAGGTTCACTCCTTAAGGGTCACCCTTGAATTCAGGGATATTTTCTGTTCCCCTGCTCTTACAAGGGGCTTTACAGCAGCTCCCTGCTATGGGAAGCAGCTCCCACCCCTGAATTTGGACCTCAGCCATTGCTCAGAACCACACTGGGGGCAGTTTGGAAGTTAAAAACCCAGAGGTGAAACAGGAGCAGCTCCCAAAGGTTAATCTACACTGTGGGAGCAGCAGGATGGCTCAGGGACAGGGTGGGGGCACAGGGCTGGCAAAAGGGACATGGGGCTGGCAAAATGGACATGGGGCTGGAACAAGGGACATGGGGCTGGAACAAGGGACATGGGGCTGGCAAAAGGGACATGGGGCTGGCAAAATGGACATGGGGCTGGAACAAGGGACATGGGGCTGGCAAAAGGGACATGAGGCTGGAACAAGGGACATGGGGCTGGCAAAAGGGACATGGGGATGGCAAAAGGGACATGAGGCTGGAACAAGGGACATGGGGCTGGCAAAAGGGACATGGGGCTGGAACAAGGGACATGGGGATGGCAAAAGGGACATGGGGCTGGCACAAGGACATGGGGCTGGCAAAGGGACATGAGGCTGGAACAAGGGACATGGGGGCTGGCAAAAGGGACATGGGGGCTGGAACAAGGGACATGGGGCTGGCAAAGGGACATGGGGGCTGGAACAAGGGACATGGGGGCTAGAACAAGGGACATGGGGCTGGCAAAAGGGACATGGGGCTGGCACAAGGACATGGGGCTGGCAAAGGGACATGAGGCTGGAACAAGGGACATGGGGCTGGCAAAGGGACATGGGGCTGGCAAAAGGGACATGGGGCTGGCAAAGGGACATGGGGATGGCAAAAGGGACATGGGGCTGGAACAAGGGACATGGGGATGGCAAAATGGACATGAGGCTGGCACAAGGACATGGGGCTGGCAAAGGGACATGGGGATGGCAAAGGGACATGAGGCTGGCACAAAGGACATGGAGCTGGCAAAAGGGACATGGGATGGCAAAAGGGACATGGGGCTGGCAAAGGGACATGGGGATGGCAAAAGGGACATGAGGCTGGAACAAAGGGACATGGGGATGGCAAAGGGACATGGGGGCTGGAACAAGGGACATGGGGATGGCAAAATGGACATGGGGGCGGAACATGGAACAAGGCTGGACAGGGACATGGGGATGGCAAAAGGGACATGGGGCTGGAACAAGGGACATGGGGCAAGGGACATGGGGCTGGCACAAGGACATGGGAGGCTGGACAAGGGACATGGGGCTGGCACAAAGGGACATGGGAGCAGGACACTGGAACAAGGACATGGGGATGGCACTGGTTATGCTCAGGGACAAGGTTAGGGACACAGGGCTGGCACAAAGGACATGGGGCTGGCACAAGGGACATGGGGCTGGCACAAAGGACATGGGGCTGGCACTGGTTGGGCTCAAGGACAAGGTTAGGGACACAGGGCTGGCACAAAGGACATGGGCCTGGCACTGGTTAGGCTAAGGGACAAGGTTAGGGACAGGGGGCTGGCAAAAGGGACACAGGGCTGGCACTGCTTTGTGCAGGGGGAAGCTGTTCCTGTGTGTAACACCGGACCCAGTGCAGCTCATCCTCCCCAGCAGGGCACTGCCACTGATCCCCCACTGCCACTGTGTCCCCAGTGCCACCCCAGCCCTGGTGGCACCTCTGGGATGGCAGGGGTTAAAATGACATCATGCACAGCCCGGAGGCAGCACGGCTGCGCTGGGAACTGCAGCTGCCAAATCCCTCTGCAGCAGCAGCTCTGACCTTCCCCATCCTGAGCAGCACCTCCAGCCAGGAGCGGCTGGCATCGCTCCTGCTGCCAGCCAGGGGCACTCCAGGGCGTCTGTGGGGCTCAGAGAAGCCTTTGCCCTGCAGAGCAGCTCTGGGCAGCAGCAGGGTTCCCTCAGTGCCACGGGGCCAGCACCTCCAGCAGCTCCAGGTGTGGGTGATGGTTGAGGGCTGGCAGGGTTTAACGCCCTCTGAGAGGGGCAGGGATGGGGTGAGGCTGCCTGTGCCAGCCCCAGCTCCAGCTGGAGCAGCAGCTCCACTCCCTGCAGCACCCCGGGGCAAAGGAGAGCCCAGGACCTGCACACACCTGAGTGCAGCCACCAGGGAAGACGTGTTACCACCCCAGTCACAGCCTGGCCTCCTGCCTGTGGGAGCAGCTGGAAGAGCAGCTGGAAGGGAAGGTTGTAAATGCTGCTTTCAGTGTGGTGGCCCTGCCTGAACCCCACCTGTGCCCCAGAGTCACCACCCAGGTACTTCCCAGATGGGTTTCAGGAAGGAATTCCTCCCTGTGAGGATGGAACAGGCACAGGGTGCCCAGAGAAGCTGTGGCTGCCCCTGGATCCCTGGAAGAGTTTAACTGGGTTTGGAGCATCCTGGTCTAGTGGAAGGTGGAACTGAAAGGGCTTTAATGTCCCTTCCAACCAAGCCACTCTAGGATCCTCTTGTTTCTCCTCTCAGTGTCCATCACAGGGAAAAAGGAGGAGAGGCAGAGTTTGAGAGCAGTGCCTGGCAGGGAGCAGAGGCTGTCAGGATGTGAGGCAGGATCTCAGCCTGGCCCTGGGACATGCAGCAGCAGCAGCCACAGGATGGATGTGGTGTCTCCCTTCTGCTTGGATCCAAGGATTTCAGGCACTGAGCCCCATGGAAGGGGCTGTAAATTTTATCTAACAAGGGTTGGGTGCTCCAGCACCATGGAAATGAACTTTGCAGCAAGCAGAGAGCAGCCTGAACAACAGGCAAGGCAGGGAGGTGATGATGGATGTGTTCATTTGGGACAGAGAGCCATCAGTGATGCTTGTGCTGGAAAAATCACCCCAGACTTTGCTACCAGAGCCTGGGAAGGCAGAGCAGCAGCTGCAAACGGAGCCAGGCAGCTCCCAGAGCAGAGCAGAGCATCCCTCCCAGCCTGGAGCATCCTGCAGGGAGGAGCCTCAGCTCCAGGGCCCGGGGCACAGCAGACCCGGGGGCAGCCCCAGCTGCACAGGAGCTGCTCCTGCTCTGCTCCAAACTCGTGCACAAAGTGAAACCAGACCCGAGGCACTGCTGAAACCACCTTTGCTGTTCCTGAGCCAGAACAGGAGATGTGGGTGGGTAAAACCCCAGTGTGGGCTCTGAGATGTGACCACCAAGCCAAACCCAGCTCAGAGAACATCTCCAGTTGCAGAGTGAGGACACACCACTGTCCCCAGCCACCACAGGGGGCTGCCTCAGTGCTCACTGAGCCCATGGCTGGGAGGGACAGCTCCCCTGCCACCCCTGTGTCCCCAGCCAAGGCACAGGAGCCGTGTCAGGCCATGGGAGGAGTGGGGATGACTCGAGAGTGGAGGGGCAGGGCACAGCAGTGACCCACAGAGCCAGAGCAGGACAGAACAGAGCAGGGCAGGCAGGGCAGGGCAGGGCAGGGCAGGGCAGAGCAGGGAGCAGGGCAGGGCAGAGCAGAGCAGAGCAGAGCAGGGCAGAGCAGAGCAGGGCAGGGCAGGGCAGAGCAGAACAGAGCAGGGCAGAGCAGGGCAGGCAGAGACAGAGCAGGAGAGGCAGGGGACAGAGAGAACAGAGCAGAGCAGAACAGAGCAGTGAGTAGAGAGAGAGAGCAGAACAGAAAGCAGCAGGCAGGGCAGAGCAGGAAAGCAGTGGCAGCAGCACATGAGACCAGGCAGGGATCACAGGACAGAGCAGAGGATGGATAGAATGCGTAGAGAGACAGACAGGGAGCAGGCAGCACAGAAACGATGGAGCACACACGAAGATGGAGGAACAAGACACGAAAGGGAAAAGACACGTGGAAGGAGCACCACATGGAAGAAAATGGACGGTAGAGGGAAAACAGACCACGAGTACCAGCAGGGACATGGAACTGGACCCCGAGGGAAACGGAAAGGAAAGGGAAGGGACAGAAGCCAGACAGGGCTGGGGAGAGAGAAATAGCAGATAGCAGAGAACCCCCAGAAACCCCGGGCATGGGAGGAAGGAAGGGACAGGGGATAACTGAGCTGAGCCCGGGAAGGCTGGATTGCTGGTGGAGGGGACAAGGGACACATGTGAGGAGGTGGCACAGGCTGCTCTGGGAGGAACAGGACAACTTTTCAGCTGGCTTAGCAGGGGCTGAAAGATGCAGCCCCTGAATCCATGATCAGAGACCTGGCTTGGGCCCAAGAGGGGCAGAGGGACAGAGGGACAGAGGGACAGAGACACAGAGGGACAGAGAGGCAGAGGGGCAGAGGCACAGAAGGACAGAGGGACAGAGGGGCAGAGGCACAGAGGGACAGAGGGACAGAGGGACAGAGGGGCAGAGGCACAGAGAGGCAGAGGCACAGAGGGACAGAGGGACAGAGGCACAGAGGGACAGAGGCACAGAGGCACAGAGGGGCAGGGGCTGCCCAGGTGGCCACGCTGGCACTGGAGGTGTCCCATCCCTGCAGGAAGGAGCTGGGTAGCAGTGGCTGCCTCAGGGAACACCACTGCCCTGCAGTGACTCCCTCATCTCCTGGCACCAAAGGCAGCAGGGGAAGGTGCAGGAGCACAGTCCAGTCTGGATCCTGCCCTGCAGAGCCTGGAACAGGCTGTGAGCAGGGAGGGGAGTGCAGGAACATCTCCCTCACGCTGGGAGCCTCTGATGCCATCCCTGCCAGCAGCAGCAGCAGTCCCTGCTCACACCCCTGGGGCACAGCTGGAGCCAGGCAGGCAGCAGCACAGATAAGAGGCTCCTGCAGCTCTCCTGGGAGCAGCTGGGGATGCAGCAGGGCTCGACTGGCTCCTGCTGCACCTGCAGGGACAGGGACAGGTGACACGGAGGGAGCAGCCCTCATCACAGGATGGAGGCCAGCTGGTGGCTCTCCCAGTCACCTGTGTGACCTGTGTCACCTCCTGCAGCTCCCAGGGAAGCTGTCACAGAGCAGGGCAAATGCAGCAGAGCCACCCCCAAGGTCCAGCACTGGGACAGAGCTTCTGCTCTTCCTCCTCTGGAGTTTAACCACGGCCTGGGCTCCTGTCCCACATCCAGGCCTGGCTCAGGGGCCACCCAAGGGGCACCTGCACCCTGCTGCTCGCTGTGCTGTGCTAAGGGAGCACTTGGGATGGTACAGCATCACCATCATCATCATCATCATCATCACCATCATCATCACCATCCTTCCCATCACCATCATCATCATCCCCATCCTCATCCTTATCATCACCATCATTCCCATCATCATCATCATCGTCACCATCATCATCCTCATCCCCATCACCACCCCCTTCACCATCATCCCCATCCTCATCCTCATCCTCATCCTCACCCTCATCCTCATCCTCACCCCCTTCACCATCATCCTCATCCTCACCCTCATCCTCATCCTCATCCTCACCCCCTTCACCATCATCCTCATCCTCATCCTCATCCTCACCCCCCTTCACCATCATCCTCATCCCTCATCCCTCATCCTCATCCTCATCCTCATCCTCACCCCCCTTCACCATCATCCTCATCCTCATCCTCATCCTCATCCTCATCCTCATCCCTCACCCTCATCCTCATCCTCATCCTCATCCTCACCCCCTTCACCATCATCCTCATCCTCATCCTCATCCCCATCCTCACCCTCACCCTCATCCCCATCCTCATCCTCACCCCCATCCCCATCCTCACCCTCATCCCATCCCATCCCCATGGTGCTCACTGCAGGAGGGGCTGTGTGTAAGGAACAAACAACAACAAACAGCACTGATGGTGTTCCCAGAGCCTTGGCAGCAGCTGTAACATCAGCAGTTGTAAAAATCTGCTCATAAATAATGCAAAATTGTTATTTACCATCAGAAATAGCAGCAGCATTTATAAACCAGCCCTGGGAAGGAGTAATGTGATTCTGGAAAACATGAATAATTGAGGCCCTCTGATTCCACACCATCACTTCTCTGGCAGGCCAGCAAAGTTGTGCTCAGCTCCTCTGAGAAGTTCCACTCAGCTCTCCCAGGATGAACAACCTTCCCCAAGCTTTTGGGAGCCTGCTGGCAGCTCTGGTGGTGAGAGAGCTCCCAAAATATAATTCAGGATGTCACAGCACAGGTCTGCACACCTGGGGCTGCCAATATTTTATTTTTAAAGGAAGTTTTATCATTAACTTCTAGTTCCAAAGGATTTTGGAAAGCAGAGCATCCTTCCCAAGTGGCTCAAAACATGTGACCCCCAAATCCACATTTCAATGGACAAAACACAGGACATGCAGCTTTTCTATGGGAGGTCAAAATAGCAACGAATTCCAAGTGCCCACATTTGATTGAGGAGCTCAAAACATCAGCACTGCCTGAATATTCCTGTCAAAAAGTGCTTTTCCATGGTTTTTCTCTCCCTCACCCCAGGATTGTAATGTTATGGTTTTTCTTAAAAAACCCACTGGTGCTGGTGAAACATTTAAATGAGAATAAATTTGGTGTTGCCTTTCTAAGTTTAGATGAAAAAGTGCTTTTATTTTAGGAAAACGTGGGTAGATGAAATAAATGTGGGCAGGGAAATAAACCCCTCGTGTTTTTTAAAGTTCACACAGGACAAGTGAATTTTCCCAATCACCTTCACAAACCACAGCGGCTCAAAGCCCCGACCAGCTCATCAGAGACTTGAAAGAGAAAAGACAAGGTCAGATTTTCCACTGTGAGCGAGGTTTTGTGGGTCTGAGCAGAATCTCAGAGGATTTGCAAAGGAGCCTTCACAGGACATTTCATTTTCCAGCTGAACAACCCAACGCCACCAGCAATAAATTCTGCTTTTCCTGGAAGAGCCGGTGCAAGACACAGCCAGGAAAAGGGATTCTCCCCAGCCACGCTGGTGGGAAATTGCATTTTGCATCCTGCCAGAGGTCCCATGGGGATGCTGCCCTGCCTGTGGCTGTGGGGGAATGGGAAGGAGGAAAGCTCTCCTCTGCCATCCTTCCCATTCAGAGTGCACCTCAGCACTCAGAGGAGCTCAGTGGAGCTGGAGGGAGCACACACAGAGCCACCAGGGATGGGCTGCTCGTGCACAGGGAGCTGGGCTCTCACACCAGGGACACACTGGCACCTCTCTTGTTTAGGAAAACCAGTTCCCCCGGTTTGAAGTTTGCTTGCAAGCAAGAAGAGACATCCCTGCAGGCCAGGCAGCATTTCTGTGACTCAGGACAATGGCACAGGACAGTGGGATGGGACAAAGGGATAGGACAATGGGACAGGACAGTGGGACAGGACAATGGGACAGAAAATGGGATAGGACAGTGGGACAGTGGCACAGGACAATGGGATAGGACAATGGGACAGACAATGGGATAGGACAATGGGACAGGACAATAGGACAGGACAATGGGACAGGTCTTCTCTGCTCAGAGAATGGTGAGCCCTGGCACAGGGTGCCCAGAGCAGCTGTGGCTGCCCCTGGATCCCTGGCAGTGTCCCAGGCCAGGCTTGGAGCAGCCTGGGACAGTGGAAGTGTCCCTGCCATGGCAGGGGTGGCACTGGATGGGCTTTAAAGGCTCCTTCCAACCCGAACCATTCCTGGATTTTGTAACTCTGCTGGACCCTAATGTGCCCAGGATGGAGACACCTTTCAGGTGTGGATAAAGCTGGAGCTGTGTCTGCCTTCTCTCCACCACATCTTTGCCATCTGGAGGATGTGGCTGGCCAGGCTGCCTGCCTTTTTTCTGGAATTCTGCTCTGCAGATCCCTGCTCCCTGGACCCAAGCACACACAGATTTTTACTCTCTGTTGCTTTCAGCTTTCTGCAGCCCATCCCCTAAAATGTGCTTCAGGAGACCTCACAGCCTGAGCAGAGCCAAGCAAGGAAAACAAAAAGCAAATAGCACAGGAGAGCACGAGCTGAGAGCTTGGGTGTGAGCTGTCAGCCATTTTAAGGTGAGATGTTCCCACTGCTGAGGAGCTGTACTCGGATTTGGGACCTATAAAAAACCACCACCAGAAGGTGTGGGGCTGTAGGAGCCTGCAGAACCCGGCTTGGATTACACACACCAGCAGCCATTAATGTCAGCATGGAGGAAATGGGATGGAGAAATAACCCAGAGCTCATCTCCTCGGCCGTGGCTCCTGAGCAGCAGGGCTGGGCACAGCCCACACGTGCAGGGAGCCAAGCTCTGGGTGATCCCTCACTCCCTCCAGCAGGCAAACACTCCAGCTCAGCTCCCTGCCCTCCTGGAGAAACCAGGAGGGGAAAACAATCGAGGTCAAACCAGCACAGGGCAAATCCTGCTTAGCACTGAGTGTTTCCCTAAGCCCTGCTAAGCCCCTGTGCTGTGCACGAGCCTGGCACAGATCCTGGCTCGGGGATGAGGGGCACTCCTCTCTCCAGTTTATGTCACAGGGAAGGTTCCAGAACTGGTCTGCATCGTTTGCTGGAGGCTGTGAAGACCAAAGCTCTGCTTTCAGCACTGCCTGCTCTCCCACAGCACTACAGAGATGAGCACGAAGGGAAGGCCTGGCGTGGTTTCTGGCACAGAAAAGGGTGGTCTGATGCTCTAATAGGTTTAGGGCCACGTCCACCAGGCTGACCAGCTTGGGAGGATGTCTATTGATGAGCACATGACTGATTTTTCCTGAATTACTTTTTCTGATGTGGTAAGAGATGCTGGCTGAGATACAGTGTCCATTCAAGGCTCCTAATCTGGTCCTGCAATCTCGAGGACATGGCACAGCAGCAGTGCTTGAAACCAGAGATGACAGGAGCATGACAATTTAGAAACATTTTAAGCTCAGATGCAGCAAAGCTTCCCTATAATTCCATTACCAAAATGTTAAGTTTAAGTCCTGCCTTTAATCCATAGCCTGCTGAAAGAGAAAATTAAGACAGAAATCTGATGACCCTTCTGAGAAGTGGTCAGGACTGAAGTCTGAAGCAGCTCAGATCATGCTAATGACTCTGAGCATTGGCTGGGGGCTCCTGCAGCGCCAGAGCAGCCTTGGAGCTCCTCCCTAAGAGCCCCGAGTGCTCGGGATCAGTGAAACCCCCAAAGAGCCACCCAGAGCTTACTCCCTGCATTTCTCCTGCTGAGCTCCAGGGAGGCAGCGACTGGGATGGGATGATGGGATAATGGGATAATGGGATGGGATGGGATGGGATGGGATGGGATGGGATAATGGGATGGGATGGGATGGGATAATGGGATGGGATGGGATGGGATAATGGGGTGGGATAATGGGGTGGGATAATGGGATGGGTGACTCAGGAGGGATGAGGATGCACTGACAGGACCCAGCCCTGCACTTCTGCTGCTGCTCTGCATGAAATCACAGGAATTGCTGAAGAAGTTTAGCAGAGTATTTTCCAAAACTGCTTTTAAAAGCCAAACCTAAGCTTATGTTAAATGAACAACTGCCCTGCAAAGCTGAGTGGCCACTTGAAAGTCTGGCTGGCACGGGCAGTCACAGAGAAAGGAACTCATGATTCTGCAGGCACCCGTCATGAATATCGACTCTGTTTGGCTGTGCAAAAAATGTCTCAAAAGGAAACCACAAGAGCGTTCACATCTTCATCTGACAAACTGCATCAGACAGAGAGGGAAGAGATGAATGAGGAACTGTTAAATGGTTCTTTCCAGCTTTTGATTTTACAGCTCAAGCCAGGAGTGGGTTTTTTTTCCCCCCTCAGATACTCAGAATTATTCTGTCAGGGGGAGGCAGAACCAGGAATCCCCTCTGGCCACCGCTGACATTTGGGGATTTCTGTGTTGGTCACCATTCACCTGCCACTCCCTCACATGTCTGCCAGCAGCAGGTCCCCGAGGCAGCCACTGGAGCCACAAAAGGGAACTGGACCCTCCTGGGGTGCTGGGAAGCCCCGGCAGCAGCGATCAGCCAGATCAACACCAGTGACTCACCCCAGGCACCTGGGGCTGGCCCCAAATCCCTGTGGGATTTCTCCATCACCCCCACCCGAAGCAGTTCCCCCCTTCTCCCAGGAGCAGCTGACAGCACACACAGAGCAGGGGTCCTGTCTCCAGTGGGACCCAGCTGCTCACCCTACCCACGCTGCAAAGATGCACCACCGAGGCACAGGAAGGAAAACCACGTGAGGAAAGCCCACCCCAAACCTGACCTCAGCCCAGGCTTGCTCAGCACCCACCCAGGGCTGTTCTGTGCTGGCACAGGCAGCTGCTCTCCCCTGGGATAGCCTGGCAAGGCTCTGTTTGCTGTGGGAGCCAGGGAGTGGCACGGTGGGCATCACCACGGACATCACCATGTGCCACAGCACTGCCACACTCACCCAGCACAGCAGCAAGGAAGGCAGCAGAGACCTCAGCAAAGCCTTTGGCTGCCTCCCCTTCCAGTCTCTCCATTGGCAGGGGTTTGGTCTGGAGTCCAGGCACGAGGCACAGCAGAGGGAAGGGAATCTGCTCACACCCTGCACTGACTGCAGCCCCAGCTCACACTGCAGAGCAGCCTGGGATGCTGAGCTGGTTTAAGACACAGGGAACTGGACTGAGACAGCCCAGCTGGGGCTCTGAAGCCCCAGGCTGGAGTGGTGATGAACCCTGACAGATCTTCCAGTGAAAGTGAGACCTGGGAAAAGGGCTCCAAAGGGAGCTCCCAACCCCCAGCCTGCTGAAGAGAAAAAAACTCCCATTTTGCTCAATGGGCTTTGGAGACAACTGGAAATGTTGCAAACATTTATGGGATAGCACCATGCTCATCCCATGTTTGTCCACACTGGTGGCCCCTGCACTTGTTTGGAGTTAAGCTGATGAATTTCTGTAGTTGTAAGCACTCGTTTGTCCCTGATTCCCTGTGAACACAGAGCCAGGAAAGGAGGGGCTTCAGCACTGAATAAACCAGTGAATATATAGAGCAATATTTTCTGAGCTGGGATTTTTATTTTGCATCTATATTCCAAACGCTGGTCCTGCTTCCCAGCAGTGTCCAACCCCCTCCATTGATCAAGGATGAGGACCCCTCTGGTGCCAGGTGACACATTTATTTTAGGAGGGGCTGAACTCACCAACAATGTGTCAGATTTATTTAACTATACCCAAACCCTGCACCACTGCCAGCAGTTTGCCATTGCCACTCCAGGAGGGTCCAGACCAAGTTTTCTTCCAGGAAACAGCTGCTGCCCTGTGCCTCAACCCTGCCCCAAATGCCCCACCAAGCTGGACACCCCAGATCCATCTCTGGCCCCCTTTTTTTCCCCAGCATGGGCCTTCTCCAAGCCCTGGGAAGGACACCAGCTCCCATCCAGCCACACACTGCAGCATGTGGTTTAACTCTGAGCATGTGATTGCAGCTGGAATTGCTCATGTGCTGCACATTGTGCTGCTCAGGGCCCTGGCCAGGGCATGCCAGCCCGGAGAGCCCCAGGCACACGGCGGCTGTGCCTGCTGGAAGGAGGGCAGCTCCTCCCCAGCACAGCTTTCCTCTGCTGCCTGCCTCACTGAGCACTGCCAAAGGCGACACAGAGCCAGCCAGGTGTGACACGGGCGAGGACACGCCCCAGGCTCATCCACAGCCTCCAGCCAAGCACTGGAGCCAGGTGAGAGCCGGGCAGACCCTTCCCATGCGGGGTTTTGGGAAGGACCTGGCATTCCTGACCTCCCAAGGCTCTGCACACCTGCAGATCTCAGCAAAAAGCCAGGACGGGGGAGGAAAACTAGGGGCTGCCCTAATTAGTGGCATCGGGGCACCATGGCCCCAGGGCCACCCTGGCACAGCTCCCCGGGCACGGACCCCAGAGCTTTCCCGGAGCGGCTGCACAGCCCATCCCACCTCCTGTGCCCCTCCACGGTGGGAATTCACAGATGGGAAAGGTCCAACAAACATGACATCCTCATCCAGCACGGGGGAGCCGGGCACGGCTGGCCCCCGGGTTTCTGGCACACACACGCATGCACGGAGCGCGGAAAGCAGGAAAATGTCCTCTGCCTCCTGCTCCTCCTGGAGCCGCATCTCCGGCACCGCACCGAGAGGGGCATCCCGGCCCCATTCCCGAGGAAATTCACTGCCAGCTCCCGCGGGGCTGGGCAGTGCCCACCGCACCGGCACCGGCACAGCATCAACACCGGCACCGGCAGCGCACCGAGCACCGGGAACCACGCACCGGCAATGATGCACCGGCTGCGGGCACGATGCACCTGAGGTGCCCATCGCCCCAGCAGGGCCCATCTCCCCTGGCAGTGCCCATCGCCCCGGCAGTGCCCATCGCCCCGGTACTGCCCATCACTGCCCGCCGCGCCGGGCGCTGTCCCCGCACCTCCGCCGCCCATCCCCGCGCCCCCGCGGCCGTTCCGCCTTACCCAGGTGGTCACCCGGAGCAGGGTCTGGGGCTGCTTCAGGAAATCCACGGGGTCGATGGCCCCCCCCGCCCGGCCCGCTCCGAAGGACGCTCCTTCCATCTTCCCCCGCGCCGCTCCGCGCCCAGCCGAGCCCGCCGCGCGCGCCCCGCGCCGGCCGCGCGCCCGCCCCCCCCGCGCCCCTCCCTCGTGGGCTCGTCCGCAGCGCCGCGTGCGGGCGGCGGGAGGAACCACCCGGCGGGCGTGGGGGGGCGTTGGGGTGGGGTGGGCACGGACAGGTGCGCGCGGCCGGCGAGGAGCGCGCTCCCCCCGCAGCGAGGGCGGGATGCGACCCGGACACCGGGATATGGGCACTGTGAGATGGGACAGCCGCTGTCACCGGGATGTGGGCACGGGCACTGTGATGGGCACTGTCACCGAGCTGTGAACCCGGGCACTGTGACAGTGGGACAGCCACTGTCAGAGAGATGCAGGCACGGGCACTGTCACAGCCACTGTCACCGAGACGTGGGCATGGGAAATGTGACAGGCACTGTCACCAAGCTGTGGGCATGGGCACTGTGACACTGTGACAGCCACTGTCACTGAGATGCAGGCACGGGCACTGTCACAGCCACTGTCACTGAGCTGTGGGCACCGTGGATAGCCAGTGCCACTGTGCTGTGGCCGTGGTCACCACGCTGGGGCTATGGTCACTGTGCTGTGGCTGGGGACACCACAGAACAGCCAGGACACCTTTGCCATTGCCAATGTCACTGTGCTGTTCCAATAATCACTGTCCTACCGTCACTGTGCTGCTTGTGGGGAGAGCCATGGGCAGGGGTGGGGTGTCTTTGCAAGGGTCACCACCACATGCCAGTGTCACCAGGCAATGGCAAAGGCTGCCTGGGCTGTGGCCCTGTGAGCAGCTGGCTGTTGGCAGGAGGGCGATGCCATGGCCAGGAGCACAGGGAGGTCACCATGCTGCAGACACTGACCCTAAAATAAACACCCCTTCTGTGCCCAGCCCCTCAGAAACAGTGGCTGTCAGCTTTTGGGGACCCTCAGAGGCTCTCAGTCTTGGCACAAGCCAGGGCTCTGCTTGCCACTCGCCGGGGCCAGTGGCCCAGAGCAGAGGGCAAGGTTTGGCAGCTGCTCTTTGCTGCTGCACATTCGTGGCTGGTGCAAGAAAAGGGAAGTGAAAATGTTGGGGGCTGACCTCTCGCTTTCCTCACGCACGGAACGAGGCACCCAGAGCTGCCACGGGACGGGAGGAGGCCAAAGCCCATCCCTGCTCCTTCCCCGTGGACAGCAGGAAGGAGGAAAAGCAGAACCTTAGAGGGAAGCCCTCGATGAGTGCGGAGGGAGATCCCGCCGCGGCTCCAGGACCATGTCCTGGGTTGGTTCGCAGAGCACCGCGATGCTGATCCCGGTTCCATAGATACCGATGCCATGACAACCCTGACATCATCCCTGCTCCGGACGGGAGCTGCAGGGGAAGGCGCAGGGAGGAGGAGCCCGCCCGCCCTGCTGGCACTGCTGGCACGGGGCTCCGGGGCTGGGGGCTCCCCCGGCCCCAGCACAGCTCTGCTGCCCCTCTGCAGCCCCCTGCCCCTGGCAGGGACCCCGGCACACCTGTGGACAGGTGTGTTCCACCCCTCACAGTCACAGAGTGCATTCTCGTGTGCTGGATCCTGTTCCCAGCTCCTTTCGGCCTTTTGCAGCTTGTTCAATCTGTTCTTGCTGGCATAAGGATTTAACTGTTGAAGCTCATAATGATGCCACGCAGTTTTTCTCAATTACAGGTGAGTCATCCTCTCTCCAGGTCTATTTCTGACTCCCAGCAGGAAAAGCAGAATTCAGTCCTTCATTCCTCAGTGTCACCAGCTCAGTAACCAGCACATTTTTCTAGGCAAAACCGAAATGGCCACGAAGAGAAGGGCAGGTTGGTCCCTCCTGCTTTCTGCTGGCAGGATGGCTCGTGGAGCTGGCCAGGGATGGCACCCCAGTGCCAAGAGCATCATTGCCAGCTCATCCCTGAATTGCAGGTCAGGAACAAAGACCAAATTATCTTGAAGGGATTACCCGAGGTGGGATTTTCAATCAACTTCAGCAGTTTAGAAGCAGCTGTTTCAGCATCCTCAAAAATTCATTTCATGCTTTGGGGACAAAACATCCCAAACCCATCAGCTCAGACTTCCATGGTAAGGGCTGCCCTTCTCCTCAAGGGTTGCCAGTGCCAGGGAGGCAGCGAGTTCCAGGGAATCAGCTGCACCTCTGGGATCTGCTCCTGGTTTTCTGATGATGTTGGGAAAGCCACTTCTTTCTCCCTCTTTCCAATATGCCTTACCCAGCTCATCTGTCCCAGCTGGAACAGACATATTTTGAATAATGCAAAGCACAAGGGAGAAGGACACTACCTGAACCTTTGAGGTGTTACCCTAGAACAAATTATGACCATTTCCAGACAGGTATATGGTTTATACCTTCAAGGCATGGCCTTGGTGCACCAAACACTGAAATCCCTGTTCCTAAATTTGTCCTTCCTTTGGGGTTCATCCCCCCAACTTCTGCTGCATGCAGTGTTTATACAACCATTGCCCACATTATGGGGCAGTTTTCTTCCCCTGCTCCAGCTCAGATAAAGCACAGGAGGTATCTCCAGCCCACATACAAACTGTCTTTGTGTCTTGCTTCCTATTGCTGCCAATCAGCAGACACACAGAGCCAGCCAATAATGGGTAAGGATATTGCACCTTCCACATTTTCCCCATCAAATGGAGAACAGCAGTGTTTGGAAATGGCACTTCCCAGAGCATTTGTTCAGTTTGAACAAGTTTTGTCTGTATTTATCGCTCCCACTGGATTTCAGGGACAGGGAACAAGGGATGGGAAACAAATAGAGCAGTGCTCAGAAAACTGCCCAAGATCTGCCCATATTTTGGCATTACATGAGTTTAATTAAAGGCAGTGGAAAACTGTATTTGCTTTCTGCTTCTTCTGGTCATGCCAACTTCTTCCACCCTATCACAAAAAGAAAAAAAACCCATCAAGTTTTCTCAGGGCTAAGTGTGTGGATATGACAACCTGGAGGAGATAAGTGTGGGGCTTTCTCCTTCCTCAAAACCTGTTCCAGTCAACTCTACCTACTCAGCCAAGGGCTGGGGTCAGGACTGGAAGGGGCTCCAAGGTCTCCTTGGACTCCCCAGCCCTCCCAGCCTGGCTGCAGAGCAGAGGGGCTCCACCCTGTGATCAGTGACCTCAACAGATCCACATCTTCCTTGTATGTGGAGCCCCAGAGCTGCAGAGTGCTCCAGATGGGAAAAGCAACGTGAAACCACCTTGTTCTGGGAGCAGCTCCACCAAAGTGTGTTAGGAGTGAAGCAATCCCAGCCTGGCTGCAGAGCCTGGCCCAAGGGAGCCAGACTGGCTCTGAATTCCAGCCACTGACTTCAGCAGCTGCCCGTGGTCTGAGCCTGCCCTGGCATGGGCGTGGGTGGGAAAACAGCTTGTCCTTCACATTCCCTGGGCAGCAGGCTTGAAGCAGCACTTTGATAGATGTTTGTGTAGCTGCTGCTCTGAAATGCTCTGCTCGCTGTTCATTAGAGCTTGGCTGGTGCTGCTTTCAGCCATCAGGAAAATGAGAGTTGATGGGAATATTGAGAAGGGCTTAGAAGTCCATAAGGCCCAGTGGCAGAGAGAATGGGCTTCCTGATGAGCAATGCCTTAGCCCACTATCCCTATCTTCATGCTTTCCACCCTAAGAGATCCAAAAATATCTGGAAGACCATTTATTAGCAGGCTACTCATCCACTTGTGAAAGGTTTCTCAGGTGGGATTCAGCACTCACTGTGCTGGATGAACCCAGCATAAGTGTGCCAGAAAAAACTGGGAAACTTTGTGAAATCACCGAGGAAAGATTGGGATAACAGATCTCAGTGAGCTGAGGCAGCTTTGGTTTTGAAGAGGGGAGTTGATATCTCGGTCCTTGCGTAAAACCCAAACTGAACCAAACCCCAAAAGGTTTCAAAACTCCTCTCAGTGGTGCAGCCTCAACGGCTCAGGAGGAAACTCAGCATCTGCTCCTCCAAATATCTTTACAGCATGAAAAGTTTGGGGGTTTCAGCAAACCAGGATCTAATCTGATGCAGCCACTGCTCCCCACCTTGGGAGGAGCTTGAAAAAGGGGAACAAGGTCTCTGCTGTTCCCCAAATTTGCCTCCTTAGGAACACACTGGTGAGTCCCAGTGCTGGGGATGTGCCAGCCAGCAGCTGATGTTGGTGCTGTCACCTGCAGCTTAGCACAGGTGAGCAGAGCTGACAGGTACAAAGACACGGGGCAGCTCAAACCATTCTGGACATGAAGATCTTCCACAACTCTCTACATCAAGCTTTGCTACCAAAATACACTGAAAATTTAAAAAAAGCTTTATTTCTTAAATGAATGCAACCCTAAGAGGTACTCAGATTCATGAGCAGGATGCAACCTAATGGAAAAGAGATCTGTGGGAATGGATGGATGGATGGATGGATGGATGGAAATGAGGGATTTTATAACTGTGAATACTCTCAGGCCAGGCTTGTGCAGAACAAGCACATTAAAACAGCCTCCCTGAAAGAGATTTTCATCTAAAAAGGAAATACAGGCCAAGGCTGCCCTAACAGCTATTTTTACCCCCCTTATGCAGAAGTGGAAGTGTGGCTGCAGGAGATGAAGGGACTTACCTGGTGTCTAGCAAGAAGTTTATTACTGAAAAAGAACTGAATTTTGATTTCTAGAGCCTCCAGTCATGTGCTCTGGTCATGTGGGCATCGTCTTTTATACCTTGTATATCTTTTACCCCATCTAAGCAGCAGAACAGGAGGCACAGTCACACAATCCACTTTTTTTTTATGCACACCTGGATGGAAAAAGCAGGAAAGGCCCAGCTTTCCCTGACCATAACTCAGAATTCACAGAGCAAGTCTCCATCCAGCACTGGGATTTGAACTTAGAACTAAAACTTATTGTTCTGGGAAACATAGAAGGTTTTAGGGGCTGCATGAAATGCTTGGTGGGACAGATATTAAATTAACTCAGCTATTTCATTTCTCACAGATCTGCTAACCCAAAGCAAAACTCCCATGAAACTCTAGGGGATTTCTTCCCTTGCAGAGCAGAGCAGGTGCCAACAATGCCAAGGAAGTTGGATCCCTTCTCTGGCTGTTTTATGAGTGCTGTGTGTTGTACCTGTACCCACCTCTGCTCTGTTTCAAAATTATCCAGTGAAGTTAATTCACCCTTTCTAATCTGTTAATGACCAAAAACCCCGAACATCTCCATATATCACCAGCTACGGGCTGAAGATTGGAAATGTTGGAAACAGAATCCACTGTTTTATTCTGCTTCCAAGTGCAGATTTCAGCTTCAGGCAGAGGAATAAAACATCCCTCGTTTAGGTAATTATACAAGAGGCTTGCACTCAAGTTTGAAAAGTAACTGAAAGTACCAAAATCTCCTCCCAAAGTCACAGCAAAGGGACTAGGATGAGGTAAAACATTTGGTATCTGGAGCAGTCTTGTTCCAGAGATGGGTGAGAGGTGGAAAAGCCATGGAAATGCAAGGAAATGCAAGGAAATGCAAGGAAATACATGGATTTACATAGAAATATGTGGACACACATGGACATACATAGAAATACATGGACATACAGGGACACACATGGACACACATGGAAATACATGGACATATATGGACACACATGGACACACGTGGACATGCATGGACACACATGGACATACATGGACACACATGGACATACATGGACACACATGGACATGCATAGAAATACATGGACATACAGGGACACACATGGAAACACATGGAAATACATGGACATATATGGACACACATGGACAGACATGGAACTACATGAACACACGTGGACATGCATGGACACGCATGGACACACATGGACATACATGGACACACATGGACATGCATAGATACACATGGATACACATGGACATACATGGACACGCATGGACATGCATAGATACACATGGATACACATGGACATACATGGACACGCATGGACACACATGGACACACGTGGACATGCATAGATACACATGGATACACATGGATGGATACACATGGACAGACATGGACATGCATGGACACACATGGACATACATGGACATACAGGGAAATACATCCTCTGTTGCCCTCTGCTGTTGGCTTGGTCAGATGTGAAGGGGATTTTCCCGGTTGCTCCACGTGGGCAGCACACTGCAGCCAGGAACAGGAGCCAAGCAGAATCACAGGATGTGCTGAATGGGAGAGAAAACTGGGACCAGGAGGGGATTCTGGATTTGGAGTGCTTGGAGGGCAATGCATCAGCCTGCACCAGCACAGGATGTGGAAATGGAGGGCACCTTTCCATGGGAAGCAAGGGCAGAGCTGGGCAGGTTCCAGTGCCAGGGTGCCAGCCCATGCCAGGTGCTGAACCCAGAGAAATGCAGCAGAATTTCCAGGCTGGATCAGCCACCCCTTACCAGGACTGTCCCATGCCAAGGGGAACACAGCAGGTTCAAAGCTTGGCAAATGCTGGTGTGGCTCATCAGCCCCAGGGGCTGGATGGTCCCTGTGGGTCCCTTCTGACTGAGGAGATTCTGTGATTCTGAATCTGAATTCTGTGGTTCTACTTGTGGGAATCTTGAGAGCAATTACAAAGATTCAGAACTGACAGAGAAGTCCAGGTCCAACTGAGTTGGTTTTTTTTAACATGCATCAGCACAGGAAGGGAACCAAACCCCATTTATTCTCAGCTAACAAGGTTTTTTCACAGTTTCACACGTCCTCAGCTCCCTGGACTGTGATTAATACCTGAACTGAGGGTTGACCAGGCTGGAATCAGGACTTGGCATTCATCAACACTTCCCTGTGGTCCCAAGGCTGACCCTACCTCCTTGGATTACAATTTAACTGACTTGTCTTCGTGCCATTACCTGTGGTTTACTTTCCATGTTTTATTACTTTCCCTGTTACCCTACAAAATAAAGAGTTTGTTTCACATCCCCTTGTTGGCTGTGCTGAATCCTGACTTCAAGAAGTACTGGACATCTCCTCTGCATCCTTCAGACAAAAACCCTGAGCAGCCATTCCAGGAATGGAATAAAACCCCAACAAAATCAGTGCTTACAGGGAGGGGAAAGAAAAACACTAAAAAATCCAAACCCTTCCCTATCCAAGCCTGTAAAACTCCAACAGGAAGAATCTCCCACACTGCCTGGAACAGACTGAAGCAAAAGACACGAGAAAACAAAGCAACTCTTGGGAATCCTACTGTAAACAGGAGGCTGCATACACCCAAAGCACTGCAAAGGAACAGCTAATCCCTGGAAAAATGTCAAAGGCACAGTGCTGCTTCTGCCAGCATCTGCAAGTCTGCCTGCCATCCATGGAACACACAATTCTCTCAGGGCTCCCTGCTCTTTGCTTTTGGGGAAGGAATAAAAAAAAAATTAAAAAAAAAAGAAGGAAATAAAGTGAAGTACAGCTTGAATGCAAATATATAAGTATCTCTTGTTTTAGATATATGTAGAGTAGTATCTTGGCATGCAGAGGCCAGACCTACCAGCACAGCATGATCCCTTTTCCTAAGATCCCATGCAGTAGGAGTGAACCAGGAGTGAATTCAGTTCCTTTATTATTTTTACATCAACAGAAATATAATTTGATTACAGAGATTTTTAAAACTAGATTTCATCAAGTGCAGTTAGTAGAGAATTCACAATTTTCTATACAGGATTATGAGGACCTCCAATGGAAATTTCTTACCCAAGACTAAAACTTGTGGTACAAATAAGCAGCAAAACAAATTTCCCCACTCCTCACATGGCCAAGTCCACAGAGGTGAGGATGTGCCTGAGAAACAACTACATCAGAGCTCTTCTGCCAAGCCAAAACCACGAGAGAACAGAGTGCAAGCACAGATTTTATCAAATGGCCACTTGGCAAAGATAGAAACTGCCCTAAAATCATCCTGGCCACAGCTGGTGTGCTCATTTTTAGGCAGGATTTGCTGGAGACACAGACTCAGCTTGAAGGCTTTTCCCAACTCCTGCAGGACAGAACTGGGTTTTCCTCCTGCACTCCACCTCCAGCTCCCTGAAGCACACAAAGTGACCAGAATGGGTTGGATACACCCTCACCTCCCTGTCTGCACTCAGGGAGTGCACAGGTGTGGTGGGAGCTGTCCCTGCTGCTCCCTGACCCTGGCCAGCAGATCCCAGGGCTGGCACAGGGCACTGCAACTCCCCAACCTGGTCCCCTGGCAGATGAAGGTGACAAAGGATGGGGCAGATGTTTCACCAACCTGTTTTCCTCATTTACACTGAAACAAATGAGGGAGAAATCTCATCATCTGCTCTGTGGGCGAGGGAATTGTCACAGAGAACAGTTGAGGGCAGATTGGAATGGAAGAACACAAAATTCCTGCTTTAGCACAGGCAGACCCAGAGGGAAACGCCTGCCCACACCCCCAGCTGCTAAAAGTGTCCTGGCAGAACTGAGTCACTTGGGTCCTACCTGCAAAAAGGGGAGGCTGCAGCCCTTTTGTTGGTCCTCTCCCCTCTAGTGGATCCCAATGGGCTTTGTTTTGGGGGCTGAGTTTATTACCAAAAGACAAAACCCAAGAGCTGGGATTTGTTTGTTCTAAGAACCTCAACATGGTGATAGGTAAATTTTCTGAGCACTTTTAATAGTCTGAATGACACCTTCAATCACACTTCTCATGCAATACCTCATTATCAGCTCATTTGGGCTTGTGTTCAGAAATGTTATGACATAAAAAGTTCAGAAATCATTAGTCCATAAAAGTATGATATTAATTTAACAGACCTGCCTTGAAAGGACTTTGACTGTCCCATAAAATGTTAAAATGTGTTTCCAAAGGTGTTACTGGTTCTTTAACCTCTAAGGAGCCCCACTGGGTGGTGTGAAGACTAAAGTCTATAAGTTCACATAAGATCAGATAAGAAGTGCCATTGCTCTAATTACAACAGCATCATTAACATTTCCAGTCAAAACTTGCAAAGAAACCCTAAGGGTAAATTCACAAGTGTGCTGTGGGGCATGACAAGGAAGCTCAATAAAACATGCAAGAAAACCTCAGCAGGAAATAGGGAAGGAAAAAAACTCTGCTGCTGTCTCCCAGCCAGGAGTGCAGGAAGGGATGAGATCACGACCTACGTGAAGAACTTGAAATGATTTTGACTCTGCTTTGTCCTCTGACATAATAAGTTGAAACACAAAACCAAACTGAGAAACCTGGGCTCCATGATTTTAGTGTTTAAATTAAATGTACCTGCCCTCAGGACTTTTATCAAGGGAACTGAATGCAAGAGCAACAACAAATGTTGGAGATCCTGGAAAGAGAAATCCAGGGCTACAGACTTGGCACAAAACCCAACATGAATTTTCTCTATCAGAACAACAGAAATGAAAATGACAATTAATCAAATGCATTTTATAAAACATCAGGCAATGCAGAGAACATCACTGTGTTCAGGGAAAATGAATTCTAGCCACAAAAATAAGCAAATGTCCCCAAAATCAGGAAATGTCACGACAAAATGAGTTTGTCAGTGACCCAATCTCAGAGGTTTCTGGCAGCCTCAACCCCTCAGGTACCACTACAGATACCACTTATCAAAATATCACTGGCATAGGATTTTCAATTCTCCTTACTGGTTCAGCTCCCAATCAGTCCCACACAAACAATTATTGATTCCCACTGTCCCTGCAGTGACTCCCCATGGGCTGAAGTGCTCTGCTGGATTCCCAGAGCAATCCCTGGGGGTTAATCACAGCTGCCATCCTTCCAGCCATCCCTCCAGCGCTCATCCACACGGGAGCAGTCGAATTCTGCCTTCCCCAGCTTCCTGTTCACTTCATTGTGGAGCAGACACAGCCACTGGGAGAAGTTACTCCTGGTGCTCGTATCGGGTTGGTTTGTCCGTAATCTGCAAAAAGGGAACAAATTATTTGAAACTTCCAAGAAAGAAATTGAGAACAGCAGCAAATTTTGTCACAGAATCCCAGAATTGTTTAGGGTTGAAATGGATTTAGAGATCATCTCATGGGCAGGGACACCTTCTACTAAACCAAACACCTCAGCCCATTTCAGTCTTTGCTTTCACTACTGAGATTGCCAACACAGGGCATTTTTGAGGGTAGAAGAATACTTGTCTCCTGAAAACCAAATTATTTCAAGTCCCAGTCTATTTCCATGACTTTTCACAAGTTAATTTTGAAACAGAAAACTTCAAAATCGCCTCAGGGAGGTCCTGAAGGCAGCACAGAACCCAACAGCACGAGGACAGGTGTTTGTTTTTTGAGTGAGTGCAGCCTGTGATTGATGCAATAATGGAAGAATCCAGTTCAGGTAGCTACAAACCCCAAGTGCAGGAAGAGCTGCTGATATGCAAACTAGCTGCTGCAGCCCAGCACTTCTGGCAAGCTCCTCTAGCACAAAAATCCACTGAGGCCACTCAACTGCCCTTAAGATCCTCAAAAATCCGCTGATGTTGCTCACCCTTTTCTTCAGATCCTCAAAAAACCCGCTGAGGAAACTCACCTGTCCTTCAGAGCCTCAAAAACCCACTGAGGTCACTCACCTGTCCTTCAGAGCCTCAAAAACTCACTGAGCAAACTCACCTTTCCCCAGATCCTCAAAAACCCACTGAGGTCACTCACCTGTCCTTCAGATCCTCAAAGAAAAAACTCACTGAGGAAACACCTTTCCCTCAGATCCTCAAAAAACCTGCTGATGGCACTCACCTGTCCCTCAGGTCCTCAGCACAGTGCTCACAGGGGTAGAACTTGGAGAAGAGGTTGATGAAGTCCCTCATCTCCCTCTGCTGTGCCCCCGAGGGCCGCTCGGGGTAGTAGGCAGCCATGGTGTGCAGGAAGGCCCAGGTGCTGCGGCCCAGCTGCTCGCTGTCCAGGGGACAGTTTGGAGGGGGCTCCTTCTCCTCCACGACAGCCACGTCCTGCAGAGGGACACAGGGGGTGTGAGGGGACAGCGGGGTTGCTGGGGACACAGTGCTTTTATGCTGGGTGGGAAGGTGAGATGAGGGAACAGGTCTTTTACAGGCTCTCTGGGGACATGGCAGAGCCTCCCTTACACTCTCTGAGGGAACACTGCAGAGCCCCCCTCACACCTTCAATCAGAACATGGCAGAGCCCCCCTCACACCCTCTGAGGGGAACACTGCAGAGTCCCCCCTCACACCTTCAGTCAGAACATGGCAGAGCCTCCCTTACACCCTCTGAGGAGACACTGCAGAGCCCCCCTCACACCTTCAATCAGAACATGGCAGAGCCTCCCTCACACTCTCTGAGGGAGACACTGCAGAGCCCTCCCTCACACCTTCAATCAGAACATGGCAGAGCCCCCCTCACACCCTCTGTGGGCACAAGGCAAAGATTCTTTCACACCCTCAGCGGGGGCAATGGCAGAGTCCCTCACCCCCAGGGAGAAGATGAGGACCCCCTCTCCATTCCCACTGAAAAGAACCCTGTCCCCGGCTCCTTCACACCCTGAAGGGAACGCGCAGCCTCATCCCACTTGAGGGGGCAGGATGGAAGACTGAGGGAGCTCTGCAGGGACTGCGGGTCGCCAGTGGTGGCTCCCGCCGCTCCTCACCGCGCTGCCCGGGGCCGCCTGCTTCCTCTGCTCGCGCAGCCAGCTCTTGAAATCCGTGCAGGCTCGGCATGGCTTCTTGGGTGGCTCCCCAGCCGAGCCGTGCGGGACGGGGAAGGGGAAGGGGAAGGAGCCGCTGTCGGTGCCCGGGAAGGGCGCGGAGCCCCGGCCCGCGCGGCCCTCGCTGGGCGCCGCCATGTTGGCGCCGCGGTGCAGGACGGGCCGGGGCGGCGCCATTCCCGCCCGGGCGCCGTGAGGGGGCTCGGAGCCGGCGCCTACCCGAGTGCCGTTTCTGGTGGTTTTGTTTGCTTTTTTTTTTTTTTTTTACCAAAAACAGCAGCAAACTCTGTGTTTAAATATCTTGTGTGAGGAGAACACGACATTTCTGCCCGTGCTTCCTTGATTTGCGCTTCGCATCGCCCCTCGGATGTGGTGGGGCTGTGCTCACCCTCACAGAGATCCTGTGAGGGGGCTCTGCCATGTCCCCCCGGTGGGTGTCAAAGAGCACTTCCCCTCATATGGCCCTCTCAAATGAGCACAAAAATATGTGTAAATATATGTTCATGTGGGTCTGGAGCATTTCTGATGAGGAGAGGCTGCAGGAGCTGGGCCTGGTCAGTCTGGAGAAGGGAAGGCTGAGAGGGGATCCCCTCAATCCATACAAATCCCACCAGGGGTGTCAGAGGATGGTGCCAGACTCTGCTCAGTGACAGAACGAGGAGCAGTGGCCAGAAACTAAAACACAACAAGTTCCACCCTGACATGAGGAAGAACTTCTTCCATGACAGAGGGAAGAGCAGGGCCCTGACATGGCAGAGCCTGGAACAGCTGCCCAGGGAGGTGTGGAGTCTCCCTCAGGAGACATCCCAAACCCACCTGAGCATGTTCCTGTGTCACCTGCTCCAGGTGACCCTGCCAGGGGGCAGGACTGGATGAGCTCTTCTAACTCAGCTATTTTGGGATTCTGGGATGTGTAGATGCTGTGTGTGGCAGTGCCCATGTCACACAGCAGCTCTCCTTCATGCCAGTGGTGCTGACGGGCACCTCAGCGTTATCTCCAGCAGACTCATACAATCAACAGGGTGATTTTATGGACAAACAAGTGATTAACTCCATTCAACTCGTGCTATTCTATAGCAACACGCCCATATGTAGTTCTGCATGTTTTTAACACCTGTCACATGCTTGTAAATGCATATGAGGGAGGATTTTTCTCTTTCTGAGAGTGTTGGCACGTGTCAGACCAGGGCATGTGCTCCCTGGGGTGATGGAGAGCCAGAACTGACCCCAGGGGCTTAGCCTGGAGTGGACATTTGGCATTTTTTGGCATGTGAGCACATGAGGGTGGTGACCTGGGCAATGGTCCAGCCTGGCATCAGACTTTGGAGCTTGCTCTCTCACCCCTTGAAAACATTAATTAGCTGTGGCCTTACGAAATTCATAGTAGAGATCAGAGGGTGAAAACTTGGAGGACATCACAGACTTGCTCTCATCCTTCTTTTTGGCTTGATTCTGTCATGCTCTTAAAGGTTTGAGAGCTGCAAGTCTCCCACCGTGAACAATGTGAATTTTGTATCCACTTCAACTTTTCTCCTGTTTATCACCTGTAGGTGAAGTGAAAAATATTATTATTTTGTTTAATGCAAACAAATGTATGTCCAGGATGGAGCTGGACCAAAACATAAATAAATAAATAAATAAATAAATGTTATTTATTTTACACAGTGTGGTGTAAAATGTGCATTAGAGAAAGCAACATTTTAGAGAAATACCTCAAAGACTTGCCCTCAAAAATACTTCATCACTTGGGGTGGTTCATGTGGAAATGGCTGAGCTGTTCCTGCTCTGTGAAACACTGAGCTGATGGTCTGGATCTCCATCTTGGGGTCTCTACCAGTTCTCCTTTTTTTTTATTTATTTGCAATTTCTTGGGAATATTTCTTTGCTGAATTTTGTGAGGGAGGGAGAAGACACGTGAGTAACTGGTAGGAGTTGCTGGAATGGCTTTGCCTAAAGTTGTAGACAGCCATAAAGATAAATTTTACATGCAAAAGGAAGATCAAGTAGGGACAGTGACACTTTTATGCCTGTTTTCCTTGCCCACCAATAAATGTTTTAACTGAGGCTCATGACCTTGTTAATTTTTGTAAGTCAGGAAAAAAGAGAATGAGATACCGAGGGAATTTCCTCTAGAGCTTTATTGTTTGGTCTTCAAGCAATTAAATAGTTGCAGAGATGTTTCCAAGTCACAGCAAACTCCTGGTTTGGACCGTTAGCAGACTTTGTTTCCTTGCTAGTAATTTAAGTTATGGAGTCAGTTAAAATATTAGCATTTTTATTGAAAAGGAAAAAGCTCATAGCCTGGAAGGAGGCTGTTGGTTACAGAGATTTGTGCTCCACATTTCTCCCCTCGCCCCTTTCCTGCTCAGCTCTAGGAGCAGAGCTGGTTCTTTAGGAAAAGGTCCTTCCAATTTTCTCCACTTGCCTGCAGGTCCAGCATCAGCTTGGATTTCAAAGTTTAAAAAAATGGAGAAATGCTCCAGTTCAAGTCAGAGCAAGGAAATTCATTTTACTGTCTGTAAATGAATCCAAGTGCAGAGCCAAATTAGTTTTAACCAAAGGAAGGATGAGGGAACATTCCCTCCTGCTCCCCTTGGACAACCCTAACCCATCCAAGCTCTGCTCCCAGCGCTGGTGTAGGAGCTGCAGTGTGCCAGAGCCTGTTACCAAACAAACCCCTCACACAAATTAGGTTTTGGGGAGGAATTCTTCCCCGTGAGGGTGGGGAAGCCCTGGCACAGGGTGCCCAGAGGAGCTGTGGCTGTTCCTGGATCCCTGGCAGTGTCCAAGGCCAGGATGGACTTTGGGGTTTGGAGCAGCCTGGGATGGTGGAAGGTGTCCAGGGCTCCAGCAAAGCACCGATTTTTCAGCTGCTGGTGTCTGTGAGACTGGGCCCACTGAGGTCACAGATGTCACTGAGTGTGTCCCTCTTCTAGCCATGCCTAGAATGGGGCAGCTCAGGGGGTGATGACAGCAGTCACCAGGAAGCAGCAGTAAAACTCATGCTGGAGAGAATGAAAGGCTGTGTTTGCCTTTCTCAGAGCTGTTTGATCTTCTGCTCTTACCTTTGTGCCTGTGAGGCAAGAGCCGGGAATGGGCAGCTGGCAGTGGGGCTTGGGGCAGGAACATTGGGCTGGACACCCTCTCTGCCCCTCTGATCCCTGCAAAATCTATGGCACAGGGATCCTCACAGTGAGCTTGGGCAAGGACAAAGGTCTCAGCTTAAATACAGCCCCTGAGCAAAGCAGGTGATCACAAGGAGAGGTGGCTCTGATGAGAGGAGGCACAAGGGGAAAGGATCCCAAGGAGGGATGATCCCAAGGAGGTTTCACACAATGTGACCCCAGGTTCCTGCAGGTTGGTCACCTGGGACAAGGAATAATATTCTCAGAGCCTGCTTCATTTGGGAATCTAAACACCACTGAATATCCAGTAATTTATTTTAAGTTTCAAATGAGGCAACTGGAACAGTTTGTCCAGAGAAGTCCTGGTTGCCCCATCCCTGGAAGTGCCCAAGGCGAGGTTGGACAGGGCTTGGAGCACTCTGGGATAGTGGAAGGTGTCTCTGGCCATGGCAGGGGGTGGCACTGGATGGACTTTAAGGTCCTTCCAATCCAAATCATTCCATGATTCTTTGATTTTTTTAGGGGGTGGGGAAGAAAAGGGTACCCTGTGCTCTCAGCATCCTTACCAAATGTTTTTGTGATGGTTTTGTAGGTAGTTCCAGCTGAATGTAACTGTTTCCCTCTGCAGGGGAATATAGCAGGAAGCTGTCTTGTATTTACACGTAAGAATGTGAGCCTAAAGTCTGACCAGTGATGAGCCAGCACCAGGAATTAGTCATAGATTTGTTCGAGAAATTACAGCAAACTAGGAAATAGCAACAACAAAATAAAAACATTTATTTCTAGGTAAGTGAATCATATTGATTCTCTCTGCTTGCGTACAAGAAGTTTATCACCTGCAACATTTCCCAAAATATGAATTTATCTTCCAGATAACAGAAAGGAGACTACAGCCCCCCTTCCAGGGAATGGGCGAGATATTGATCTCGGTTCAGATCCATCCAGAACTGCTGAAATGTTCAGAACAGTCTGAAGTGTAAGACTGAGCACAAGGCACTGCCTCGCTCAAATCTGAGCATCCACACCAGACACTGAGTTTGTTCTTTTAAATTTGGGGCAATTTTTATGTGTGGATCCTCTCACTGATTAAAATGAGAATCCATGAGAAAACCAAATTATTTCTGCAGGTTGGTTCAGATGATCCTGCTTGTGTTGTGCTCCAATCTGTCTCCTCCTTCCCAGACCCACTCAGGGCATCCCTGGAATCAGTTTATTCATTCTGAGGACAAACACAGCAAAATTGGGAGTTCCTTTTGTGCTCTTGAAATATGAAGGACAAAGTGTTCAGTGAGCAGCTCCTGTTTCTCTTGGCTTTGCAAAAGGAGAGTGGCCCCTGATTTGGGGTGATTCCTTTTTTCCAGAAAGAGGTCAAAGGAATTCAACAGGAAGTCTCCTTCAGTGGAAGAGGTTTTCCTCAGGTAACAGCTGCTATGTTTGGACTCATTAGAATTAAACATACATGAAAGAAAATTCCTTCCACGCTGTTCTTCTCCCACCAGGCTTTTGAGTGAAGATTGGATCTGATTATCCCTGGTTTCTGAAGAGGGTGAGGAACACAAGTTGCTGTCTTTGCTCTGAAATAGTGGTGAACTTTTACCCAGAGCTCCTGGTGCTGATGGACTCCCCAGGAGAGATAAGGCTTTGCATGCTCTGCTCCTCGATGGCCTTGGGGAATGAGGAAAGGGAAAGAGTGGGATGAGCATCTCTGACTAATCTGCAAAGAACACAACGGTCTTGTCTCTGATCAATTTACTATATTTAGCATGATGTAAGAACAGATTTTCCCCAAGTGAAAACAATATTTCTCCATGTTCGCTGTGCTTGTTGTTGGCTGTACTGGTGTTGCTGGGATTTTCCCCCGCCAGATTTAGGAATGTGTAGGGCAGGCCGTGCACTGCAGAGCCTCAAACCCCCTTGGAAGCCCCACCCTGCTTCTCTTCTCCCTTCACAACCCCTTCCTGGGTCCCAGCACGTCCACACAGTGCTGGCCCCGTGCCAAGCACTCATCAAACACCGCTTTTTCCCCAGAAAAGAATTCAGGGAACCTCCTCTTGAAGCAGCTTAAATTACATTCTCGCCCTTTCTGGAAGGTTCCCTCTTGAATCACACTTTTGTCCTTTGCATAACCTTAGCAAAATATGTCACTTTTATAAAAGAACTATGAAATTATTGCAACGAGTGCTTGGTAAACAGGAGCCCGTGTGCTGTGTGTGCCCCAGGCACCAAACGAGCCCTGGAGATGGGCACAGCTCTGCCTGGCCTGGGCGGGGCCATCCCAAAGGCTTTGCAAAGAAAGTGATGCCTCGGGAATGAGGTTTGAGGGAGTTTGGTGCGATGCTGTGAGTTTGGATCCTGAAATAAAGCTGCCTGTGAGGAGTGAGTGACCCCCTGCACTGAAGAGGGATGTGCACCTTGGGAAGCTCCGTGATGGAGTGGGAAAGGGCTGAGCTGCTGCCTGGCCTCAAAGGGTTGCTGGATTCTCTGCCACAGAGAAAAGCTTTAGTGCCTGCAGCAGCTGCTGAAATTAGGATGAAATTAAATACTTTCTTCTGGATTAGTTACTGTAAAATCTCTCATCTTGGCCTGTGTGAAAGTTCAACTGCTTCCTTTGTTCGTGAGGTGAAGGAGACTTTTGTCAACTCCAGTGTCTGGGTTTTCATTATTCTTTTTAAATAAAGGTCTGTTTCTCTATTTATTGAAAGTCTAAAACCTCTTTGTACTTTAAAATCGGCTTTTAGCATCTGGGCTTTTCATTAAAGGTGCTGATAGGTCATGTGTCATCGCAGGTGACCTTCAAGAGCAGTAAAGGGCAGGTTTTGATCCTGAAGGTGAGCAAAGGAAAGATGAAGCTTTTCCACCAGCTTTGTTCCAGGCCCCCCTGGCTGTGCCCACAGCTCCTTTCTGTATCTGTTCCTCACAGCTGCAGTGTCCTGAGGGTGGTTTGAGGACTTTTCCTCTCTTTGCCTTTCCTGTCCTAGAGAAGGAGAAATCCCTGATGCAGAGTCCCACACATGGTCAGCCATGAGGAGCACAGGTCACCCACCAGCTCATACACGACTTCTGTGTGTGGGAAAAATGTTATAACACAGCTGCTCCTCTCCAAGCATCTGGGACAAGGCTGTTTCTTGCTGGACTGGAAATGGCTCAGGAGGAGCTGGAGAGGAGCTGCCTTTGGCTGCCCCTGAGCACCTGTGCACTCAGATTCTACTGGAGTTACTGAAATGAGAAGAAAAGCAGAGCATCAGTGTTTATTTGGCACGGAAAGAAGGCTGGTCTTGGGATGGAAATATTCAGTGAGACAGCCCTGGTGACTGTGGGGCCTTCCTGCAGTCTCCTGTGCCTTCCCAGCCATGGACAATCTGGGGCAGGCAGCGTGCTGTGACTCCCTGTGACAATGACTCAGTCACCTGCGGTGACACAAATGTGTTTCTGTCCCCAGAGCAGCTGTTCATGGCTGGAGTGATGCTCCTTGAGTAGCAGAGCTTCGCCTTGGTGGGGTGCAAGAGGCTCTCTTGGAGCAGACTGCAAAATGATGGGAGCCATTACAGAAAAATCCTGTGTTTCCTGCATCTTGGCAAAGCTGGGCAGTGCACTCCTACATATTTCTGTTAATTCATGATCTCTTTGGTACCTTGTGAAACAATGAAAGGAAAATTAACTGCTGCCCTCAGAGCTGTGTAAATAAATATCAATGATGAAACAGCAGCATCCAGCAATTCTTGCTGAGTCTCACTTTTTCTGGGCAGACCCCTCCTCCCCTGCCATTAATTATTACCCATGAGGAGGCACTGATTTATGGCAGGATGACACAGAAACTGTAGAATACACAAAATAAACTTTATAATGTCAGGAAAACAATGTTTGTCTTATTTTTTATAAGCATCCAGCCTCTGTGGGGGTTAGCCATCCTTCCTGACTGGCCCTGTGGAGAGCTCTGAGGAGCACTGTGCCCGTCCAAAGGCCATCAGGTTTCATGGGCGGTGTCACTGCAGACATGACGTGGCTCCTGAGGTCATTCTGGAGCAGAGAGTTTCATGACATCACAGCTGACACCTCCAGAGCACTGATACTGCTGTGACAGCTGCAGAGCTGGAACTGAGCCCTCCAGGTGACTCCAGAGGTGCTGGTGACTCAGAGGGATGCCAGGCTTTTCCCCTCCCTCCCTGCACCTCAGTTCTGTGTCACAGAGATCTTCATTTCCACAAAACGTTTTCTCAAATAACCAATTATTGAGTTTTGAGCAGTTTTGCTCATATTTGGTTTTATATAACACTGCTAATAACCAGCAATCTCCCACTTAGTCAAATCTTTTCCAGAAGATCAGCTCTCCACACTGCATGGCTGGTCCTTCTTCCTCGGGTGACTCTGTGTATCTTCACCTTCCTGCTGTGACATTCTATTAGATGTTTTCCACACCCCCCTTTCTGCTTGAATTCCCCTGAGAATGATGAAACCCAACAAAGCCTTTGACCAAGGCTATTTCCTACTTTTCTGGTTTTTATGGCATCTGCAGATCGAGGTGCTCTCTGATCCTCCCCATTGCCTCGTCCTGCAGCTCCTCCAGGGCTTTATTTGTCTTTGGTTTTTCCCAGTCAGGATGAACATGCTTAAATTTTAGAAATATGTTGTGGTTTGTGTTTGCTCTGAGACAGGAAATCAAGCCAAGCTGCTTCATTGGGAGTCTTGGTCACAAAAATTTCCACTTAACAAAGCCATGTGAAGGTGAGCTTGGCCCTGGCTTGGTTGCAAAGGAGAGGTTTGAGGACATGGAGTCAGCAAAGTGTTTTGGCACCTCAGAGACTGGGACTTTCTAAATAAATCTGCTGGATGAAGTGATTTCCTCTCACTCCATAAAATCCTCACTCTTTGGTCTGGGGAGACTTCCCAGCACATGCTCTGGCTGGAGCCTTTGGAACAGAGGGATGGAGGGTCTGATTCCAGGGCTGTGGAGGGCAGGGAGCTGCTCCACATCCATTTTCCACAGAGCAGCTCCTGTGTAGCTTCCTGAGCCAGAAAATACCTTGGAGATGCTGTTGGAGAGATTTTCTCTCCAAAATCCACACTGAACCAAAGTGCTCTTTGGATAACTTTCCCTTTTTAATGCAGGACAGATATCCAGCAGCAATAAGTCCAACTGCAATAAACCTGCTTTCTTTGTCCCCAGAAACTGGCACCCTGCTGAGTGGGAGCAGCCTCCTCTGCTCATGGAACACAAGCCAAGACCCTTCTGACGGTATTTTCCAAAAGGAATCTGGTTTGGCTCCCTGTTCCAGTTCTGGGTTGTTTATATTTTATTTTTTGGGGGTTTTTTTGGTAGATGAAAAATCACCTGCAGCCATTGCTGAGGGTTTGAGATGCCAGGTGTAGCTGGGAAATGAAAGGGAGGCACGGCTGAGCCTCTCAGTTTGAGTTCCAATAATGATAAGGATAAAGATAATTATAGTGAGAATGGTTTAATTGAGGCTTTATCAAAGAAGAGGCGGTTTGATCACACGGTGCCCATCATCCCTGAGGGTCAGGGAGAGGACAGACAGTCCAAGGCTGGAATTATCCCTCCTGCTGTGCCTCTGGGCAGTGGAGCTGCTCCTTAGGAAGAGCTGGGGGCAGCCCTGGGAGGGTGTGAACACCCGGCTGGACGCAGGGCAGAGCACTCAGAGCAGAATTTTCATCACACATGAGGAGCTTTCAGTCTTTGAGCTACATCCTGCAGATGTGTCTAACATTGGCATCTCCATTGAGATACTGATAAAACTCTCAGAAGTCTATTTAAAGTAACTCGGCAGGTGGGACAAAGCAGGAAAAAAAATATTTGCGACAAATATTACTCACGTTAAATGGTCCTTGATCTGTGTTTTACAACCCATGTTCTAAATCAGTTTTTGGGACTGCAGTGAGCTCAGTCCGTGCAATACAGCCATAAAAACCTCTCAGGTGTCCCGGAAATATCTCGGGACAGATGCTGCTGCCCCTGTGACCTCGCTTTCATCCAGCGCTGGCAAACAGCCCCGGCTTCCTTCCCGGCACTAGTTAGTAAGGACGTGATAAAAAAAAAGTGTTTTTCCTCCCCGGCACCCTGAACTATGTCCCGCCTGCACCCGGCATCATTTGCATGTTAAAAGCAGGGGGAAAGGTAAAAGGCACGCGTGGTTTGCCAAATCACGGAATTTCTGCCCGGTGGCTGGGCGGAGGAGGAAGCTCGGGAACACCTCTGCCCTGCCTCCTGCTGCAGGGTATTTAACCTCGGCACTCGGGGCCGGAGCCGCATCTCTGCTCCCTGCAGCTCTCATCGCTCCAATTCCAATTCCATCCGTCCAGCTTTCATCCCTGCAGCTCTCATCCCTCCACTTCCATCCCTCCAGCTCTCATCCCTCCAGTTCCATCCCCTCATCCCTCTGGCTCCCTGCGAAGGGAGGAGCAGCGGCCGTGGGGAAGATGAGCTGCCACAGGTACCCCGTGAATGTGAAGGCTGTCGGCTTCATGCAGTGCAGAAAGCAGAAGGTACTTGAATTTTTATTCTTTTTTTCCCTCCTTAAATATAATTTACAAATTGGGAGACTAGAAGATTTTGAGTTATTCTTCCAGGGATGTGTTTGTTCATTCCCCGCAGTGTTGGGATTGGAGCCTATGGGTCTAGGGCAAGGGGACTTTGTTTTTAATGGCCTTAATATCTTGGGTTTTGCTCTCTTTTTGCCACAGCACCATAAAATTCTCCTGGTTTCAGCAATGATTACCCATTTGGGACTATAAATTAAAGAAATATTTTCGTAGTTTTAATATTTAATTTAATTTTTTAATGTGACATTAAAAGCCTCAACTAAACCACAGCAAATGCTGATTGCCTGGAAGCATCCAAAATTGAACATTGTGATTAAACTGCTTTCTTTTCCCTTTTCCCAGAACTACATGATGTTTGTGTCCTGGTCGGATCAGAACAACATTCTCATCTACAGGACATTTGAAGACTTTAAGAAATTCCATGTAAGTGAATTTTCAATTCCTCAAATTTCAAGATTCCTGTCCTGGGGAGGGGAAGGAGGCTGGCTGTGTGTCAGCTGTGAGGAATCACCGTTCTCTCCTTCTCCTTGCTTTTAGAAAGAGCTGAAGAGAAAATTCCCCACTGAGAGTGGGTCACTGAGGAGTTTACCCAGGTTTAAAGGTAAGGACAAATGTCTGATGGACAAACAAACACAAGAGTCATCAAGGACAGTCATAACCTATGACAGAGAAACCTCTGAGTCTGACCTTCCTCTGGAACAGATATGGGGCTCTAGTACAGATTAAAAATGACCCAGAAAGGTTTTTTTAATAGATAGCTGCACTTGGGCAAATCAATGCTACACTTCAAATACTGACCTAGAGCTTCTTGAAACTTTACATGTGAAAAAAAGAGAAATTTTAGATGTTAAAAAATCATATCAGGGAGGAAGGGATAGTGACTTTGTACGGTTTGGGCTTGGGCAGGAAGGGTGGTGAGTGAGGGCACCCCAGTGTTCAGGGAAAAGATGCTGCTCCCTGGGATCCAGATCCATTGCTGTCCTGTCCCAACTGTGCCCTTGGTGTTTTGAAGGTATAACTATGCAGCAGAGGAAGGGTGGGAAGCTGAACAGGTGCCTGGAGATCCTGAAACTGCTGGAAACATATTCCCAGGAGCTGCTGAAAACAGATGTGAAAATCTCCCGGGGGGAAGAGGTCAATCAGTTTTTCAAGGCACAGACTCAAGACCTTGATCCCTCCTTCCCTGAAAACAGGTATGAAATAAGAGTTGTAATTTTTTTGTTTGTGAAACAAATGTTCTGGGATATGGATAGAAGGGAAACACCATTTACACTCCAGGCCAGTTTAGCTAGGTGCTTCAATCCACGTTAATATTGTTTCTGATACCTGAAGCTTTTCTCAGCCTACTGCAGAAATGATTTTACCAAAATCAGTACTAAACTCAACCTTTCACCTAAGTTTTTGACTTTACATTTCAGTGCTGTGATCATGCCATCAGTGTTCAGAAGGGAGAAGAACCCTCAGCCCCTCTCCATCACCCTCCCTCAGGCGTCGCAGAGCTACCGCTGCATCGAGGCCTTTGAAACCAAAGACACAAAGAACAAACCCTTCACAGTGGCTCAGAAGGAGATTGTGGAAGTGCTAATCAAGGACATGACTGGTAGGTTTGAGAGGGTTCAGTGTCAGGGGTGGATGGGCAGATGGATTCAGAGCTAGGCAAACACTGAGGTAGTGTCAGGGTTTGCACTTGCGTGCTTCCCTGGGGACAGTGAATGTCCCTCCTGTCTCTTGTGTCCCCTACCCAGTCATTATTGTCATGTCTTGACTTGCAGGCTGTTAAAATCTGGGTATTTTTCCTCTTTGTAGGCTGGTGGCTGGTGGAAAATGCAGACAAGCAGATAGCCTGGTTCCCAGCCTCGTACCTAGAAGAGCTTGATGCCTGTGAGGACATCCAGACTGCCCTCAGCTCAAACGAGGAGGGTAAGTCTGTTCCTCCTTCAAAACATGAGCTCTGCCAAACCCCACCACTTTATCCACTGCCTGCAGTCCCTGCCTGGAGCTCTGACTCTTCTGCTTGGCATCTGTGGGTCTGGAATCCTGGAGTGGTTTGGGTCGGAACAGAGCTTAAAGCCCAACCAGTTCCAACCCCAACACCTTCCACTGTCCCAGGTTGCTCCAAGCCCCTTGGACGCTTCAGGGATCCAGGGGCAGCACAGCTTCTCTGGGCAACCTCTTCCAGGGTCTCTATGCCCTTTTTAAAAAAAACCTTCTTCTTTATATCTGACTTAAATGGATCAGACTGGGGTGCCTGAGCAGACCAGTCGCTCTCAGGGAGCTGCCCTGCAGCTGGGCTGGTCTCTCACAAGGGATCAGAGCTTTTTCACCACAAAGCAAACCCAACCTGTCCCTCTCTCTGCAGGCAGCCTGTACTTTGTGGTGCAGGCCTATGAGGCTCAGAAGGCAGACGAGCTCTCACTGAACCAGGGGGTGGTTGTGGAGGTGCTCAGGAGATCCCACAACGGCTGGTGGCTGATCAGGTGAGGAGGCTTTCCCAAAATCCTGGCTTCTGGAGGGAGCTGCTTGCTGTTCCTCCCTGTGTGGGATGCGCAGGAAGCTCTCTGTCTGTCCTTGCCTGGGGATGGTTTCCCTGTCCTCACACCTTGTGTCCAGCACCATCCTGCTTCTCCAAGTGCTCCCCAAGTGCTGGTGGATTTGGGAAGATTCAGTGTGGGATGGGATGGGTTGGATTCAGAGCTGGGGAAATGCTGAGATGCTGGGAGGGTTTTCTCAGTGTTTCTCCCATCCTTGCCCTCAGGTACAATGGCTGCACTGGCTACATGCCCTCGCTGTGCCTCAGGCCCTACCAGAACCCTCACCACAAGCTGCAGACCATGCTGAGCTGCATGAACGCCTCCACGCCCAACCTGTGCTCCCCAGGGCCGCGGGCCGAGCCTGTGCCCCAGCCCAGCCCGGCCGCGGGGCTCAGCAGCTCTCACAGAAGCAGGTCCTGCTCTCTGCCCAGGGCCAGCTCCACCCCACGGCTGGATCTGGATCTGGACAGCTCTTCCCTGAGCTCGGGGAGCAGCGGTGCCGGGGACTGGAAGCCCGACTTGTCGCGATCGCTGCCCGAGGTGGAGCAGGCCCGGAGCTCCGCCGGCCCGGCCCCGCCCAGCAGCAAGTCCCCGCAGCTCAGTGCCAGCCACAGCAGCGACTCCGGCTTCGTGGAGTCCTCCTTGTCCCTCGCTGACCCCGAGCTGGCCTCCGCTGTCCCCAAGGTGCCGGCCCGGCCCTCGGCCCACGAGATCCTGCAGCGCTGCAGCACCGTCACCAAGCGCGCCCTGCAGCGATCGGCCCCGCGGCCCGGCCTGCCCGGCCCGGCCCCGGCAGGAATTAACGGCCCTGGGCAGGGGACACACGGCCCAGGGAGTCCTGGGGAGGGGACACAGGGACAGCCCTGGCACCCCAGGGTCCCTGAGGAGGGGACACATGGCCCAGGGTTCCTGGGGAGGGGACACAGGGACAGCCCTGGCACCCCAGAGTCCCTGGGGAGGGGACACACGGGGACAGCCCTGGCACCCTGCTTGCTGAAGTCCCCTGGGAGCCATGGGCGGCACCAGAGTCAGGGTTTGGGACTGTCCCTTCCTGAGGGACACAAACACATCCACATTCCCTGAGCAGCTTTAGGGTTGGGGCCTGTCCCTTCCCAAGGGACACAAACACATTCATCAGTTCCCTGGACAGTCTCAGGGTTGGGGACTGTCCTTTCCACATCCACACCACTCCTGCTGCAGCTTCCCCAGGGAGCTCCTGGGAGAAAACTGAGCCAGGTCACTTTTTGACTTTTTGACTTTTGGTGTTGGTTTGGGGATGTTTTTTTATAGGTTAGTGGAGAGGCCATGAAATAAAGGAAGGGCTGGCTCTGCTGAATGGTTGTGAGAATAAAAAAACCTGTTGGGGAGGAACCTCATCCCTGTTCCCTCCAGCCATGTCTGTGCAGGCACAGGAACACAACCAGGTGAGTCACAGCTTGTGTCCCAACAGGGAATGGGAACAGGGAGTTTTCATGGACAAAACATTCCTCTTTCCAGGGGACTGGGTAGTTACTGAAACAACAATTCTAATCCTAAACTCTTCTGCTAGAAATAAATTAGAAAGAGAGTTATAGGAAAATTAAGACTTTTCTCTACACTGATGGCTTTAATTGTACTTGTTCTCCCAGGTATCTGTTAATATTTTTATAAGAACTTGTGAGTTTTTGTATTGTTTGAATTTTATACATTTGTGACTATGGAATAAAAGACATGTAAATATCTCTGAAGCCTGCTTGTGTTTTATGCTTTTGGAATTTGCTGTTTGGGGAATTTAAATTGTGCTTCTCTCCCTCCTAGGTGCTAAATTTGGGGTGGGCACAGGTGGGACCTCTGCCTTGATCCAGACTGCTTTGCCCAAGCAAGATCCCAGCTCCATAAATCCTTTAAATCCCAACTGCTTCTTGGCATTCTGCCTTTTTATCCCAAACTAACTGCTGTTTGTGAGTCTGAAACTTCAGGGTGTGAAAACACAAACCCCAGCTTGGCCAAAGAAATGAGCTTTTTCTTTCTTTCATGCCTGAGGAGAATAGATACTGGACTTGGTTTAGAAATTAAAACATTTATTATAAAATCCAGGAACTAAAAATCCAGCTGCCATCCTGGTGGGCTTCTTGGAGAGAGAATTTGGTGGAAGAGGGAGGATCACAGAGTCCCCTGGTCCTGCTGGGCCACATCTGCCAGCCTCATGTTCTGCCACATGAACTCGATGAAGGTGGAAGCCTGGAGCAGGCGGCTCAGCCTCTGGAAGTGACGCTCTGCAAGGAGGGAAGGGCTCAGAGAAACAGGGCAGGGCAGGGGAGGCAGCAGAACCCAGCCTCAGACTGTGCAGCCAGCCTGGGAGAGCTGGGAATGTCCAGCCTGGAGAAGGGAATGCTCCAGGGAGACCTCCAGGGACTAAAGGGGCTCCAGGAGAGCTGGAGAGGGATTTGGGACAAGGGATGGAGGGACAGGACACAGGGAATGGCTTCCACTGCCAGAGGGCAGGGATGGATGGGATATTGGGCAGGAACTGTTCCCTGTGAGGGTGGGGAGACCATGGAATACAATTCCCAGAGAAGCTGTGGCTGCCCCTGGATCCCTGGAAGTGTCCCAGGCCAGGCTGGATCCCCATCCAACCAGGTGGAGCAGCCTGGGATAGTGGAAGGTGACCCTACCATGGCAGGTATGGATTTACTAACATCTCACTTCCACCTCAAACTATTCCATGATCCCTGATCCAGCACCTGCAGCCCAGCCCTGTCCCCAGAGTGCCTCACCTGTGTAGGGCAGCAGGGACTCCACAGCAGATTTAACTCCTGAGAGCTGCAGGAGGTTGTCAGGTGTCTCGTGCTTCAGCAGCGTTTCCAGCACAGCCTGCGCCTCGTGGCAGTTTCTGGAGTTGGTGTTCCAGGTCACCAGGAAGCCCAGCACTGCCTCTGTGGGGGAAGGAAGCCTGGCCAGGCTGGCACACAGCACAGCCCACACTGGAAAACATCCCTGGGTTCTCACAGAGCTTCAGCTCCCACAGTGACTGAGGCTCCCCATCATCCCTGCAAGTGCCCAAGGTCTGGTGGGAGGTGTCCCTGCCCATGGCAGAGGGTGGAACTGCACAATCTCCCGACCCAAACCATTCCAGGATTGCAGGGTTCTCATTTCAGGTGACAAGCAGCCCCTGACCCCCTCCCAGCACTTTTCTCCTGCCACAAACCTTTCTGATCCTTGCGGAGCCGAGCAATGTTCTCCTCCAGGTGCCTCCTCCCCTCAGGCTCCTTCAGGATGGCTGGAGAGAGAAAGGAGAGCAGGGTGAGGTCACTTGGGAAAACTGACCCTATCAGACTAATTATTGGAGCCTTGAATTAGGTGGAAAATGTGTCCAGGAAAGAAGAAAGGGCAGGAAATGCTTCAGAGCAAGCTGGACTCACCCTTGACCACTGTCAGCACCGTGTGTGGCCGGTCCAGGGAGATGGCCAAGCCCAGAGCTTTGAGGTACCTTTTCTCATGGAGGAGGTTAGAAAGCTCTTGCTCTCTGGAAAACAAATTGGGGCAAGAGTGAGACCAATCTTTGGGTGGTGGAAAAAACAAAAATTACACAAAAAGCAGCAGGTTTGGCAATAACAGTTAAGAAGTTTGTGGTGCTCGTCATTAAATGCCTCAATTCCCTCACTCCAATATTGGGATCAGGTGGAGATGATGGCTCCAAGTGTGGACAGTTCCACTGCAAAGTTTGCCTTTCACAGCTCTTTATTTCATAAATAAAAATACTCACTTCATAATCTGCTCCTCCTGTTTAGCCTGTGCTTCTTTCTCCTCAATTTCAGTCACATCCTATTAAAAAAAAAAAACAACAAAAAAAAAGGATAAAACTTAATCAAATCCTGCTTTAATACAGAAAGGTTTTGATTTAGCCATCAAATGATGTGGAGACCAATTTCTTCAGCAAAATCTCGGGGTCAAGTAATTTAAATATTAAATCCAGCAATTTCCAACTTCCCTCCAATACTCCAGTGCTGGGGCTCATCTGCTGCTCTGGGGAAATACAGGATGGCCAAAAAATACCCCCAAGCCCCAAGAGCAGCCTTGTTGGCCTAATTTCAAACTGCAGCCAAGGAGAACAAGGAAAACAAGGAAAAGGAAAACAAGGCACTGAGACCTTGAGCTCTCCAATTCCCCTAATTATTGACCCAGGGAGGAAGCAGCCCCTGTGCTGTACCTGCCACAGGATGATGCAGGAGTCACTGGAGGCTGTCACGACCATGTCATCTTTCTTGTTGGAGTGAAGGCCCCAGATTTTATCTTCATGGCCATCTAATGTTTTCACACACTCGTTTGTTTTAATTGTCCAGAGTTTTAAGAGACCATCGGACCCACTTTTGAAAGAGAAACAGAAAGAAGGAATCACTGGACAGATCCATTCTTGCTCTGTCCCACCTTGAATATCAGATGAACTCATCCCATCCCAGTTCCTTCCAAACAGGAGCAGAATTAACCAAAATGTGGAGGGCAAGATGCACCCTTAGCTTTGTCTCCTGTGTTTGTCCCAACCCACCGATGCCACAGCAGCCACATGGAACCCATGGAACAACTGCAGATGAGGAAGATTAAAATAACCTCTACAAAAAGCCTGGCCTAAATTTGGCATCTTGCTATAAACCTTCCCAAAGATTCTTTGGGCACAAGACTGCTCCTGAGCTCAGCTATTCCCTTAATTCTGGAATCTCCCCAGATCCCTGGGCAGGCACAAACCTGCTGAGCAGCTGAGCCCCTCGGCTCACAAAGACGATTTTCAGCACTGAGGCATCGTGGCCTTCAAAGGTCTGCAAAACAAAAAGGAGGCTCAGCAATGCCAGGCCTTCAGAGAGGCACAAAAGGATCCAATTTCCTCATAAAGCCCAAAGAAAGGGGCTCCAGATTTTGGAAGGATCCTTAACAAACCCCAAGTTTTACCCAGGGCAAGAGGCAAAGTTCTCATCACCTTCAGACAGCTGAAATCCCGAAGTCCCCAAAGCTTCAGGGTCCCATCAGCTGAGGAGGTGGCCAAGACCTGATCCACAGGGGAGAACTGCACACACCAGATGCCACGTTTGTGGCCAGAGAAAACCCCCAGCAGGGAGCAGTCAGAGCAGGACCAGAGCTTGGCCAGCCGGTCCTGCGAGCCCGTGGCCAGCAGTTTGTCATTGGGGGACACTGCCACGCTGTTGATGTCCTGGGGAAGCCACAAGAGGAGGAGAAAGAGGGTCAGGCCTCAGCTCTGGCTGTGGGACACAGAGCAAACAGAGGCTGCAGCACAGGAGGGAGATTGAAGCACTGAAAGATCAGGTGGAGCTGTACCTTGTCATGGCCCCTCTCAGTCACTCTGGCATGGAGGGGCTCTGGACTGGAGATCAAGGCTGCTTTTGCTTTGGAAGTGAGAGATTCTGGGATGTTCCAGATCTTGATGGTGCAGTCCTGGCTGCTGGTCACTACAAAGCTTTCCTTCAGCCTGAAAGGAATGGAACCATCGAGTGCAGGGAAATAATTCTGTAGTTTCTCCTCCCTGACTGACATCTCCACACTCAGCCACTGCTGGGATGTGGAAAAGTGGTTTCAGGGCTTTCCAAACTCTTTCACTTCAGAGCCCTCCCATCCCTGGGAGTATCCAAGGCCAGTGGGAGCTGTCCCTGCCCATAGCAGGGGGTGGCACTGGATGAGATTTGAGCCCCTTCCAACCCAAACCATTCCACGATCCCTTCCCACACGGGCTCCACGAGAGCAGCACAGCTGGGAGGGGGACAGCACCCAGCAGGACATTCCCCTCCCCCAGTGAGTGTTACCTGGAGCAGGTGACAGCTCCCACGCTGTGGGCATGGCCCAGGCCCAGCCCCACACAGCTGACCCTGCCAGCCCTGCCCATCCGCCACACCCGCACGCTCCTGTCCTGCAGGGAAAGGACACAAACCCCTCAGCTTCTGGGCAGTCACCAGCTCCCTGTGCTTCCATCACATCCCTGAGCACAGCTGCTCCCTGATGTCCCAGCTTGAACCTTCACCTTTGTCACAGCAGGTGACAACATCAGCCCCTGCTCTGGGGTTCCAGCATGGAGGTTTATTTTTGGTTGTATCACAGCTTTGGTTTTGGCTCTTGGCACCTTTTCCCCCCATCATTCTCACACTAACACATTTTCTGAACTCCAACACCAGATCAGGATGCTTGGAGAAGGAACCATCTCCTTCAGGCCAAAACCAATTTTCCCAGGGACAATGTCAAAAAGGGATAGTGGGAGAACCTTGTACTTGGGGCATGCAGCAGACAGGGATTGTATGAACAAAAAGCCCTTTCTGGAGTTCCAAAACCAATCTAATTTTGCCCACAAGGATCACTGGGAATGAAAAGTTTCATTAAATGGAGGACAGTGACACACCTTGGCACAAGTGACAAACATCAGGCCTTTCCTGAAGACATCCAAAGCCAGGATTGTTTCTAAATAGAAGAAATAAAAGCTGGTGGGTGCAGAGCAGTGCTGAGATGGGACAACAGAAAGGGGTGAGTTAATGAGCCCAGTGCTTAATGAGCTCAGTTAATGAGACAGGGGCAGGTCTGGGACACACCCCCCAGTCCCTGAGCCTGTCACTCACCTGTGTGGCCATACAGGATCTGGCAGTGGGATGTTGCCAGCTCAAACACTTTCAGCTGGGGGCTGTTGGTGGCCACAACAATGTGAGAGTCACCAGGGCCCAGGAACTTCACATCCAGAACCTCCTCATTGTATCCTGCGAGCTGCAAAGGGAACAGTCCAAGAGGGAAAAGGCAGCTGGAGGAGAAGGTGGCAATGACTGGTTCTCATTTCACACTGGGTGTCATTTCTACACACAGGAGCCATTTCTGGCTAAGCCTGTTCTGCCTCCAAGTTCCTGTGTTGGTCTCCTGGCAAACTCCCCCAAACCATGGAATCCTCTGGCACCATGGAACAATTCCAGACCAGGCTGGAGCCCAGGGCAAAGCTCTTCCAGCAGCAGAGCTGATCCTGGAGCAGGGATAAAGGGAAAAGGAGGCTGAGGGCTGTCACCTGCTTCCTGAGCTGCAGGGTTTGAGCATCATAGAAGATGATGTTGTGCTCCATGGACACGGTGAGGATCTCATTCCTGGCAGGAACAAACTGGCACTGGGAGAGGCTGTGCTCACTGGGCTCCTCCTGCAGCGTGAAGGGCACGGGCTGGGTGTGCACACAGGCAGCTGTGGCCGCCTCCCACACCCTCAGCATGCCTGGAAAAACAGGAGAAATCATGGCAGAGCCACTGCTTTACACAGGAATATCATCCAACCCACAGTGGGAAAAGCCACACAGCTCCAGGGCAAGACTGGGCAGGATGCAGTGGCTGCAAAAGCCTCAAAGTTTTGCTTCTTCAGTGAAAACCAAACTCATCGAGTTTGAAAATAGAGATAAATGTGTTTGAGTAGTAAATGGACCAGACTGTGCCTGTTCCATGCTGCTCATCAACTCCTGCCCAAGGAAGTCAGGAGCAGGCTCTGCTCTCCACCCAAGGCTTCTGCCACATGGAGATCACACAGCCCAGCAGTGACAGCAGTGAAGTGACTGAAGTGCCACCCTTGAGCCTCCAGAAGTGACACCCACCTTTGCTGCCAGCTGTGACAAAGTGCAGCCCTTGTTTCTTCACACCCAGCTGAGAGAAATCTCCCTCTTCAGGCAACAAGACAGCAGCTTCCACAGTCTGCAAGAGTCAGAGAGGCACAGAACCAGAGCTGAAAACCCCTGGGAAGGGAGAGAAACCTGATTTCACAACATACAGACCCCAAAGAGGGAGACCATGGCCTAGGAACTCCAGAGGATCTCAAAGGAAGAAACAAGAAGCAGTTTCACCTCATACACAGGGACAGTTCGTTTGCTCTGCCTGGTGCCCAGGTCCCAGACCAAGCAGATCTTGTCACGGCCAGAGCTGCAAAGGAAAAGCTCAGTTTTAGCTAAATCAGTTCAGCTTGGGTCTGGGTGTAAATCTGGCACTGTGGGAGTTCAGCACCTCTCTGGAGAGGCCATGGGAGAGAGAGCAGCAGCATTCCCTGTGCCAGCACAGGACACTCCCAGAAATACAGGCAGGTTGGATGGGGCATGGAGCACCCTGGGACAGTGGAAAGTGTCCCTGCCATGGCACTGGATGGGCTTTAAGGTCCTTTCCAACCCAAACCATTCCATGACTCCAATGTAGAGGTGCTGACACCACTGAGCACTTGCACCACCCCTTCCCCTCACAGCAGAACCTGCCCAGACCCTCCAGGAGGTGAGTGGCTGGAGGTGAAAGCCCTGCCAGGAGGTACCTCAGGAGGGTGTTCCCATCTGCAAACGCCAGTGAGGTGACAGCACTGAAGTGCCCATCCAGCAGTGCCACACATTTGCTGGAGCTCAGGTCCCAGATGCGGATTTTGTAGTCCATGGAGGAGGAGAAGAGCTGCAGGCGGGAAATGTCGGGGTGGAACTCGACCAGGCTGGGCAGGAGGAGAGGGACAGGACAGGAATAAGCCACCCAACCTTGAAATAATGCACATCCCACAGCAGGACAGCTTGGATGGGCTCAGAGCATCCTGGGGTAGTGCAAAGTGTCCCTGCCCAACAGTTGTGATTCCGTGGAAATTCCTGACCAAACTCTTAACCCTGCTCCCAAAAACCAGGAAGAGCTCAGAACCTGCTTGGAATGGACCTTCCTGTTCCATTAACTCAAGAATTCCACATCAATCCCAATATCCCAGCTCAGCCAGGGACTGACAAGCAGGACTGGTCCTTACTGTACCACTCCAGAGGATCCTTTCAGGTTGTGTGTGCAGTAGTGTTTGACCATATCCCAGATCTTAATGGTGCTGTCACAGCCACCTGGGAAGAGAAGGACACAGCGAGTGAACTCTGCAGGAGAGAGGGGGAAGTCCAGACCCCCAAACCGGGCACAGCACCGGGGCTCTGAACCTCCCCTGGCTTCTCCAGGAGCAGGAAATGCCATCTGTGGCAGAGGTGGGTACCTGTGGCCAGCAGGGTGGCCGTGGGGTCGAAGGCCATGGTGGCCACGGGCGCGGTGTGCACGGCTCGCCAGCTGCGCTCACAGCTGGGCTCCCTCCAGCGCCAGCGGCGCAGCAGCAGCGCCCGGCTCCCCGTCACCAGCACCTGCGACACAGCAGCCACCCCCCGGCGTGAGGCCCTCAGCTTTGTCTCCGTGTTCCCCAGACTCTGCACCGCTCTGGTGTATAACTCTAAACTTTGTATCAGCGAGTTAGCGAGTTCTCCTCACAGTCAGCCACACAAAACAATCCTTTTCCAGCCACCTTTACAGCTTCAGGCCCAAAAAGTGCAAACAGCAAATTGAGGAGAGGATCTGGGAGGATGGGACTGCAAAACCTGGAGCTGGAATTGGACAATTAAGCCCAATATGGAAATGGACCAAAACTTATAAAAGTGTGAAAACTCATGACCCATCATCCACTTTGGGTGCAGCCTCGACCACGCTCTTGTACTGCCCAGGGTGAATCCTTTTTAATAAATCCCTATTTTATTCCTTTAACTCTGCTCCAGCCTCTCACGGTTATCATAACCATGGACTCACTGATGGGGTTTGGGTTCTATTGGTCTCACACAGCACAAGGAGCTCAGGCTCTGGGCAGCTCTGAGTGTGACGGGCCTGAGAAGGCTGCAGGGGGATCTCAGAAGCACCCAGGGTGTGGAATAGAACCATGGAACATCCCCAGTTGGAAGAGATCCACAAAGGATCATCGGCCGCTGCACAGACATCCCAAAATTCCCCCCATGCCTGGCTCAGCCTGTCCCAGGCTGCTCACAGCCCCCAGCACAAACCCACCTCATCATCAGGGCTGAGCACAAATGCTGTGACATCCTCTTCCTCATCCTGGAAAAACAGAAGGGAAATCCCACAGTTAAAGCATCTCCGGAGAGATCTGAGAGCTGCCTTCTCCACGCGGCTCTGCTGACACCGAGCACAGCTCAGGAACCACCCAAAATCTGTGCTTGGGTGCGTTCCCACCCTCCCTCCGCGGCTCACTCCCGAGGAGCTTCACACCCACAGTGAGAAAACCCTCCGGGAGCCTCGGAAAACCCTCAGGAGAGGCGGATCCCCGTCACCTGCTGGAGGCTGTGCAGGACAGCTCCCGTTTCCACATCGATGACGTTGACTTTGCTCCCACAGGGGCAGAACATGAACTTCCCATCCCGGCTTATCTGGAGAAAAGGGATCGGGAACAGCAGCGTTAGAGCCAGGAGAGGCCACATTCCCAAACGTCCCTCCAGAGCCGGGATTACCTGGATCCGCCCTCCTTTGTAGAACGGCTCGATCTTTCGCGTCGCGGCGTAGCTGGAAGGGAAAGAGACGCGCGGAGAGCCCCGTTGAAGCGGAGCGGCGGCGGCCCGGGGGCTCCGGTCGCGCGGCCCGGCCCAGCCCAGCCCTCGCAGCCCCAGCCCGGTCCCGCCGCTCCCTCACTTGCTCTTGAAGCGCACGGCGGCGGCCGCCGCGTCCGTGTCCGCCATGGCCGCGGCCCACGTGCTTCCGGTGCAACTTCCGGGAAGTGGGGAGCACTTCCGGCCCCTCCAGTGACGTCAGCGAGGGGCGTCACCCGCGCCACGCGGGCTCCGGAGCACGGGGGAAAAATTTCCCGTCCGTCCGTGAGAGCGGCGGCAGCCCGGCCCGGGGCCGCATCTTCAACGCGATCCAGAGCGTTCTCCACCAAAACTGCCCCTCCCCGCCCCAAGGAAGCGACCTGCCGGGGCCCACCACAGCGTAAAGCAGGACTTTGGGCAATTAGAAAGACGACAAATGGTTTATCTTTTAAGCATTTAATCTTTTATTGCACATTAAAATATAAAACGGTTTTCAGCTGTGACTCCCGTGTCGCCGTCCATCGCAGCATCCCCGTGCTCTTCACAGCTACTCCGGGAAACGGATCGCGTGGAAATGTCAGCCCAGCCCACGGCGGGGCCGCGGCTCTCAGCGGCCGGGAACGGCACCTGTACAGGAGAACAAAGCTCTGAGAAACAGCCCCTAGAACAGCCCCTGGAACCCCTCACTCCCGGTACCCCCGGCACGGGGCTTATGGGAACATGGGTTTTATTGCCCACACACAGCCATGGGCAATAAGCTTAATGTTCCCGATGCTCTGGGCGCCGTTATCTCACCCGGGGCCACAGCAGACCCCGAATGATTTTCAGACCGCGCCGGGCGCTACCTCAGCCCCCGGAGCGCCTTCCCAGGACGCTCCCACACCCCACCCGGCCGGGCAGCGCCATAACCACGTCCCAGCAGAGCTTTGGAAAGGCTAAAGGCGCACGGAATTAAACATATGCAGCATGCCCTCCCACTCATGTAGGCACAGCTCCCCACGTACCGCAGCCCCGACGCGCTCTGAGGGCGCCGGCCGTGCGCGCCCGTTTATCCCGGGAGCGGCGCCCGCCCCGCACTCTGTATAATTTACCATAAATCGCTCGTTCTAGCACGCGGTGTATTCCTCATTCATCTTACTGGGCTGGCACTGCCGTGCGCTGCCGCCCCGCACTCTGTATAATTTATCATAAATTGCTCGTTCCAGCCCGCGGTGTATTCTTCATTCAGCTCGCAGGGCAGGCACTGCTCTCGCGAGATGCTCGCGCACTATAAATACCGAGTGTCGCGGTCGCGCGGCCTTCTACGCTGAGAGATCACGTAAGTATGGCGGGAGCCGCGGTGGCGGCACCGGGCGGCCCGGCCCATCCGGCGCCATCCGCGCCCGCCGCGGCCCGCCTGATGTCCCGCTTTGTTCCAGCAAATGGCGGACGACGCCGGTGCTGCGGGAGGAGCGGGAGCGGCCCGCGGGGGCTTCCGCGGTGGATTCGGGACCGGGCTGCGCGGCCGCGGCCGTGGCCGAGGGAGAGGCCGCGGGAGAGGCCGCGGAGCCCGCGGAGGTAAAGCCGAGGATAAGGAGGTGAGTGGGGACCCGGGGACAGGGTGCTGCCGGCCCCGACGATGGGGCAGCAGAGCCGGGTCCCGGCGGGTGCTGGCACCTGCTGACTCCTGTCCGTGGATTTCTCTGCCAGTGGATTCCTGTCACCAAACTCGGCCGTCTGGTCAAGGATATGAAGATCAAGTCTCTTGAGGAGATTTACCTTTTCTCGCTGCCCATCAAGGTGAGTTGCTGTGGACATGGAAGTGATGGGTCAGGGAGATGCTCCAAGGGGTGGAGCCAGGCAGGGAGAGCAGGAGGTGTTCACCTGGAGAAGGGAATGTTCCGGGGAGACCTCAACCCCTTCTAGAGCCTCCAGGAGAGCTGGAGAGGGACTTGGGATACGGTCAGATGGGATATTGGGAAGAAATTGTTGCCCGTAAAGGTGGTGAGGCCCTGGCACAGCTTCTCTGGGAATCTGTGGCTGCCCGCTGGATCCCTGGCAGTGTCCAAGGCCAGGTGGGATGGGGCTTGGAACACCTCGGGACAGTGGAAGGTGTTCCTGCCCTTGGGAGTGGGGGTGGATTATCTCACCTTTGAAGTCCCTGTCAACCCAAACCATTCCAGGATTCCATTATTTCTGTGTGCTCAGTGCCCGACTCTTGCAGGAGTCGGAGATCATCGATTTCTTCCTGGGCTCCTCGCTGAAGGATGAGGTGCTGAAGATTATGCCTGTGCAGAAACAGACCCGTGCTGGGCAGCGTACCAGGTTCAAGGTACTCCCGTTTTTCTGGATCCTCCTGTTCACAACTTCCCTCCTGCATTTTTAGTGTTATTTTAATCACTTTTACTATCATACCCAGTAGATAAATACTTTGCTGTGAGGACCATTACTAGTTTGTTAAGTGTATTAACTTTAAAATGTCAGCGATGCGTGCAGATGTTCCTTGAAGCAGCACTGGCCTAAAAGTTGAACTGCAAGACTTTCAAACTTCCTTTTAAGCAAAATCTTGTGACACTGCAAAATCATTCAGTCATTCTTGCACACCAGTGTTGGGTTTTCAGAAGTTTTGGGTCTAAAGAGGGAATGTTGTTGGGAAATCATGAGAAGTTCTGACCAGAGTGAGGCTGCAGCAGGGAATTGAATCCCAGTGCTTTAATTTTAGCTAATTGTGACTGAAGGATGAACTCTGAGGGGAAAAATGGATTTCAAGAACTGTGTGTAAGGTTTGGGGGTGAGCTGTGAGTTCTGCTGAATACACACCACAGAGGCAACAGTGAAAACTCTTCTGCCTGCAGGCGTTTGTCGCCATCGGGGACTACAACGGCCACGTGGGGCTGGGGGTGAAGTGCTCCAAGGAGGTGGCCACGGCCATCCGCGGGGCCATCATCCTGGCCAAGCTGTCCATCGTGCCCGTGCGACGCGGCTACTGGGGCAACAAGATCGGGAAGCCGCACACGGTGCCCTGCAAGGTGCGTGTCCCCGCTGGCCCGGCCCCGGGCTGCTGCGGGCTGCGTTCGGGCTGTGACCCGCCGTGTCCCCGCAGGTCACCGGGCGCTGTGGCTCCGTGCTGGTGCGTCTGATCCCGGCTCCCCGCGGCACCGGGATCGTGTCCGCCCCTGTCCCCAAGAAGCTGCTGATGATGGCTGGCATCGATGACTGCTACACGTCGGCGCGGGGCTGCACGGCCACCCTCGGCAACTTCGGTGAGTCTGGGGCTGGCACGGAGCTTCTGGCCACGTGTCACTGATGGGGCACAGCACCTGTTCTGTTGAGGTTTGTGCCCCCAGCAGTGAAGCAGAAGCCGCAGCTGCTGGCAGTGCAGGTTGTGTCAAAGGTAATCCCAGGACTGTGGGGGTTACGGCTGTCCACGCTCCCCAATCTCCCAATCTGCGCGATTGCACTTGTGTCCCGTAGTGTAATTGTCGTAAATGGAGAGAGACAGAAACCTGAGTTTGGTGGGTTCATCAGAGAGGCCCTGCCATGGTCTCCCTGGTCCTTTCAAAATTCTACATTTTTGTAACTGGGGGGTATTTTGGAGCTGTGTGTTGGATCAGGGGGCTGGTTCTGCAGCAGTGTCTGACAGGCAGTGTGTGCCATCTCTCTGCAGCTAAAGCCACCTTCGATGCCATCTCCAAAACCTACAGCTACCTGACTCCTGACCTCTGGAAAGAGACTGTCTTCACTAAGTCTCCTTACCAGGTAAGAGCATTTTGGTAACTTGCAGCTCAAATCTTGCCCTTCTTGCCCCTAAAATTTAGATTTCTGATGACACAAAGATTTGGTAGCTTTAAAGTTGTGCTCCCCCAGGCCCAGTGCACAGCAGGGATGGGAGGTGGTGCTGAGGAAGCTGTGAGAGCGGTTTGAGGGAATAACCCATTGCTGATGATTTTTGCAGGAGTTCACTGACCATCTGGCCAAGACCCACACGAGAGTGTCGGTGCAGAGGACCCAGGCAGCTGCTGTGGCCACCACCTAACCGGGTTTTGTACGAGAATAAAGTGATCAGAGAACCAGGAATCGTTGCTTGGTGTGATGGGGGGTTGATGCTTGGAGCAGTGGGGGTTAAACCATGAAATGGGTTGGGCTGCAAAGGGCCTGGAAGCTCATCCAGTTCAGCTCCTGTCGTGGAACACCTTCCACTAGACAACGCTGCTCCAAGCTCTGTCCAGCCTGGGCACATCATCTTTACTCAGGAGTTCAGAGCCAGGGCAGAGCAGCATGCTCAGTGGTTTAGGAGGACAGGAAGAGGTCCAGAGGGCAAACCCAAGTTCTGACAGCCCCAAGTGCATGGAGCTGAGGGCTTGCAGAGCTCTTCAAAGAAGGAATACAGATCCCAACTGTACAGGTGTGTGTTTATTGTGGAGGCAACACCACCAGAGGTCAAGGAAGCAACATGCACTTGGATACCAGCACCATGGAGGAAGGAGCTGTTTTAGCTCTGCTCTTCCTGTGCTTTCCTCTCCTCCATCATCCTGTGCTTCTGCTTCATCAGGCAGGTCCGCGCATTGCCATGGTAACCCAGATCACCGTCTGAAAAAGAAAGGAAATGCCTGAGCACTGCCTCCCACAAGCCCGTGTTCCCTGACAATGTGGGATGTGGTGTCCCTGGGTTTAGAACCCTTTCCCTGTGTGCTGCTGCCTCACTCACATCTGTCCTGGTAGGCCTTGGTGACCTGTGCCAGCAGCTCCATCTCCTTGGCGCAGTTCTGGAACTGGTTGGGCCCTTCCCTCTGCTTGCACGCAGCCAGCCTTTCCCGGACTATCTCCACGATCTGCTGATCAACCATCCTGTGGGAAAGATGGCAAGGAATGCAACAGCAGCCACAAGACGACAGAAAAGCTGAACCAAGGGGTGGGGACACCCTGTGCAATGTCAGCTCTGGGATTTTCAGCATCCTGGTCCCTAATGCCACCATGTCTCTATGTGCAGGGACAGCAGGACACTGATGTGTAATGGGGTGGGCTGGAAATGCTGCCTCAGCACCCACAACGATGCTGCAGGTGCCAGCGCTGTGTGCTCTGCTGTGAGCTCGCCTGGGGACAGTCCAGGGGCAGCCATACCTGTCCCTCCTCCACTGAGCCTCGGCCTCATAGTAGCACAGGTAGTCGCCCTCCAGGCACTCGCTCAGGTCAGGCACACGGCGGAACTTCTGGTGGTAATAGTAGAACTTGTTCTTGCTTTGCCACTTCTCGATCCACTCTGTAGGGACAGCCTGGTCACACACCCAGCTCCAAGGGGCAGCACAGCCCCTGTGCTGGCACTGCCCGGTGCCACCTTCCCAGGCAGCAGCAGAGCTCTATTCCTGTGCCCAGCTCATGCCCAGCTGTGTGTCTGTCCCTCTGTGCTGTGTGCCACGTCCTGTCCACGCTGTTACTGTGTCCCTGTATCCCCTGCACCTCTCCCAGTGTCCGAGCTGTGTCTCTTGTCCTGATGTCCCTCTGTCTGTCCCAGTGTCCAGGCTGTGTCTCATGTCCCTGCCCCACTATCAATACTGTGTTCTTGTCTGTATCCCATGTCCCTGTGTCCGCCCTACCATCCAAGTTGTGTTCTTCTGTCCCATGTCCCTGTGTCCACGCTGTGTCCTACTGTGTGTCCCCGTCCATGTCTGCCTGTGTCCATATTGTGTCTCCTGTATCTGTCCTTTCCCTTTGTCCATGCTGTGTTCTTGTCAACGTCCTGTGTCCCTGTCCCTCTGCCCGTGCTGTTGCTGTCAGAGCCAGTGTCCCTGTGCCCTTGCGTGTGCCCTTTGCCTGTGCAGGTGCCCGTGTCCTCACGCCTTTGCCCCGTGCCCCAGTGTGCCCATCCCGGTGTCCCCGTCCCCTGCTCAACTCCCACGGGGAGGGGGACGTGGGGACGGGGGGGAGCGGTCTCGTCCCGCCGGTACCTCGGACTAAGGTGACGGGCGCGTCGAGGACATAGTTGAAGGCGGTCTGGAAGTAGTTGACGGGATCGGGCACCGACGTGGTCCTCTCGGAGACAGGGGTGCGGGTCGGTGGCACCTTGTACGCCTCCCAGTCATGATCCTCCGGCATCGCGGCGGCGGCGGGGAAAAATGGCGGCGACCCCTGAGGGGGCGGGAGCACGGGAATATGGCGGCGACCCCTGAGGGGGCCGGGCGCCGAACATGGCGGCGGCCCCGGGGCACGCCGGGAGTTGTAGTCCGCGCGTCCCTCCTCCGTGAGGGGATCCCAGAACCCCGGGAATGGGTCGGGATGGAGGAACCCGCAGTGTGTCCCGTCTGTCCCACCTCCCTGCTCAGCACGGCCATCCCACAGCACGCGGCACAGGACTGTGAGCAGATGGCTTTGGGATATCCCCGGTGAGCGAGACCCCACCTTCTCTGTGGGATCTGTGCTCGGCCACTGCACAGGGACAAGGTGGAACCTCCTGGGATCAGTCCCTGCCCGTTCCTCTGTGCCATTTCTGGGCCCCAAAGCAGAGCCTGGGCCTTGCACACAGGGACACGCAGGGCTGAGGGCCCCTCTCACCTGTGGAAGGTGTCCCTGCCCATGGCACCAGTTGGAACTGTGTAATTTTTCAAGTCCCTTCCAATCCAAACTGTTCCGTGTTTCCGAGATGTATTGTCTCTATCTCTTTTCCGGTCAGAATCACAAAGCCTGGGCTGACACAGAGATTTTCAGTCTGTGCTGGGGGTACCTGGTGCAGGTGTTCACAGCTCTGGGTGTGGGGTAGCCCTTCTGAAAACTGCCCTAATTCAGGAAACTGCCCTGATTCCTGCCATTCCCATCAGAGTTATTCAGGAGGGAGAAGCGTAAACTGAGCCAGCAGCAATTGACCTTTATCACACCACAACTGTCGTGTCCAACCTGCCAGGAATGAAATGAATATCGCAGCGGGTGAAGCGAGCGGCTAAATTTGTGTCTTCAGACCCATACCCATCTTAAGTATTAATCTGGGGAGGCACTCCCTGACAGCCTCTCTCTGCTGCTGCCCCGGGCTCAAGACATCCCATGGTTGGTACAGCTCTGCTGGAGTCGCTGGTGGGCGAGGGTCAGCGAGCAGGGCTGGGTTCTGCTCCTGGTGGTGCCGCTGGAATGGGGTCAGAACCCTCAGAGCTCCACTCAGGCTGGAAAATGAGCTTGGTGCAAGGCACAGCCGAGTGCTGCGACTGATCTGAGCTGCCCTACAACTGCAGTGGGTGCAGGACTAACCCTTTGCTGCTTGTGGCTTTCAAAGTGCCTTTAGAGCCTGTGCATGTTCCTGTTACCCATTCCTTTGGGCATCCTTTCCCCTGTTTTGCCGATCCTTGGCTGTGCTTGTTTTGTGCCATTTGCCTTGATGACATGAAGCTCAGGAATTCCAAGCAGGCCTTTTTGGTGCTACAGGACACAAAAGAAATCGTTATCATTAAGAGCACAGGAGGACAGACCTAGTAAAGAATGTATTTCTCCTTCAAAGTCCTTTAGAAGAAGCTGAAGGAGGGAGATCATGTTGTTTTCTATTTAAGTGGCATCATTTGTCCAGAAGTTTAGTAAATTCACACTGACAGAGAGTAGATTTAGGATGGTATTGGAAGAAATCCTTGCCCTGTGAGGGTGGAGAAGCCCTGGCACAGGGTGCCAGAGAAGCTGTGGCTACCCCTGGATCCCTGGAAGTGTCCAAGGCTGTGTTGGACGGGGCTTGGAGCAGCCTGGGATGTTGGAAGATGTTTGAGGTTTAAGAACTTTAAGGTCCTTCCCACCCCAAACCATTCCAGTATTCTATGCCATTTTTCCGCGTACATGACAGAAGCGTGAACAAAATCCTGCCCTGCTACAACTCAGGGAAGAGCCCAGAATCTCTGTGTCACTCCCATCTCAAAGAGGGGCTTTTGCTGTGTTTTTGTTGTGTTTCCCTTTCCCCTTTTCCCGGGGAGCTGCGAGTGAAGCCTCCCTTTGCTGCTCCTCTCCGCAGTCGCACCGCAAGTTCTCGGCTCCCAGGCACGGCCACCTGGGCTTCCTGCCCCACAAACGGAGCCGCCGGCACCGAGGGAAGGTCAAGGCCTGGCCCAAGGATGACCCCAGCAAACCAGTCCACCTGACAGCTTTCCTGGGCTACAAGGCTGGAATGACCCACACTGTGCGCGAGGTGCACCGGCCCGGGCTCAGTAAGGCTTGGCTGCAGTGGCCACATGCACCGGGGAAAGGAGGGAAAAGGCTCCCTGGGAAAGGCTGGCCTGGGGGAGCCCAGAGTTCTAGTTTAAATCCTGGTTTCTAGATTAAATCCTGGTTTCTACGTTAAATCCTGGCTTCTAGGTTAAATCTTGACTTCTAGGTTAAATCCTGGCTATCCAGACCTTGGATGGTCAGAGGCCACCTCAGCACAGGCTGAATGTGAGGGCTCCTGGAACTCTCCACCCTGGGATCGTGAGTGATGGTTTGGGAGCTGGGAAGGCTGGGACTGGCTGAGATTGAACATGACCTTGCCCCTAGCTATCTCTGTGACAGAGGGAATCCTCCAGGAAATGACCTGATCCCAAAAGAGAACCCTTTGGTGCACTTCCCTTTGCTGCCTTGCAGAGGTCTCCAAGAGGGAGGAGGTGGAGGCTGTGACCATCATCGAGACCCCCCCGATGGTGGTGGTGGGGGTCGTGGGCTACATCGAGACACCCAAGGGCTTGAGGAATTTCAAGACTGTTTTTGCTGAGCACATCAGCGACGAGTGCCGGCGGCGCTTCTACAAGAACTGGTAGGTGCTCCCAAAAAGGATCATTAAACACTGGAACTGCCCAGGGAGGTGGTGGGGTCACACCCTGGAGGTGTCCAGGGCACCCCTGGATGTGGCATTCAGTGCTCTGGGTGACGAGGTGGGGATCAGTCACAGGTTGGGTTGGATGATCTTGAAGGGCTTTTCCCACCTCATCGATTCTGGGATTCCCAGAGTGGGGATTTCCTGGGGGGCTGCCCGTGAGGAATCTCTGGAATTCCACAGGCTTTCCAGGATGCCCGAACAGCTCAGCTCCTGTGGAGCAAAACTGCTGCCTATTTAGTCATGCACAGGGACACTGCAAACATGAGGACCAGGGTTTGCATATGTAAATTTATTCTAATAGCCTAACCAAGTTAGCTCTCTCCACAATATCATATGGCAGGTTCCTTTTCCCTCATGCAGCTCTAGCTCATCAGCCCCCCATTTAACTGGAATCCTTGAGCTGGACTGAAACCAGATTTGCCAGGGGTAAAATTGATGCAGAATGTGGCTTCTGACCCTCATAAATATCAGCACCCCTCAGCAGAGAGGGAAGTGCAAACACGAATTTCCCCTCTGTAGGAATTGGGTCTCCTGTAACAGTGCCATGGAGACCCACCCACCACAAGCCTCTGATCCCTGCTTTCTCCTGCCTCTGATTTTGCCTCTAATTTTGTGTTTTGATGGTGCTGAGTCAGTCTGTGGGAGACAACTGCATTCCTCATGCAGAAAGGTTTGAATTACCCTTGAACAAGCCCTTTTCACGGCTCATTATCCACTTCCCTCTTCCCACCTCAAGGTCCTGACAGCCAGGTGAGGCTCAGGTATCCACAGGTTCCTTGTGCCTCCCAGGAGGTGGCTGACAAGGTGACCTGTCCCCTCTCTGCACTGTCACAAGCCCTTTTTTCAGCTCTGATGGATGTTAAACCTCTTCTGTCCCTAGGCACAAGAGCAAGAAGAAGGCATTCACCAAGTACTGCAAAAAATGGCAGGATGAGGCTGGGAAAAGGCAGCTGGAGAAGGATTTTGCAGCCATGAAGAAGTACTGCAAGGTCATCCGTGTCATTATGCACACACAGGTCAGAGCTTCCCCTGGCAAGGACAGGGGGCTCGGGGGCTTCCTCAGCTCTGAAGGGCCTGGAAGTGGGATCAGGGGGTGTTTTTGAGGGGTCACAGAGGCTGAGAGAGCAGAGGTTTTGAGGAGGTGCTGGCTGACCTTTCCTGCTGCCTCCTGACCTCCCAGTCCCCTCCTGGAACTTTCTGCTCCAGGGTTGCTGTGGGGGCTGTGGTTTGGGAACACTGGGGACCCCTCACATTCCAATGGGAGCCCCCACACCCCGAGGGGGAGAGCAGAGCCTGGGCAGGTCCTGGGTCCTGTGTCAGCAAAGGACCTTGGGCCTCATGATCACCTCAAATTAGCAACTGGTGTCAAATGTTTTGGGCAAAAATAACCCCACGGGCAGGCACAGTTTTGCCAGATGCTGATTGCTGGATACACAGGAGCCCATTTTAATGCTGATCCCTGGAGTTAAGGGCTGCTTTGGAGTCTGGGGGAGAGCTTAGCTGGCTCAAGGCCAGACAGGGTCTCTGGGCTCAAGCACAAAGAGCTCCATAAAATCCCAGATATAAAGAGCTGCTGACCCAGGGCTGCTATGAAAGGGGGTGACTGTGGCAGAGAGGTGAAGCAGTGGCTCTGCTCACCCCTGTGCCCCTCACAAGCTGTGAGTGACCCAGCCCTGCTGCACCCTCCTGTCTGTGGGGCCGGGGGCCACGTGTAACCCTAAAGCACTGTGTGCTGCAGATGAGGCTGCTCCCACTGAGGCAGAAGAAGGCCCACATCATGGAGATCCAGCTGAATGGGGGCACAGTGGCTGAGAAGGTTGACTGGGTCAGGGAGAGGCTGGAGAGGCAGATCTCAGTGCACAGTGTCTTCAGCCAGAACGAGATGATCGATGTCATCGGCGTGACCAAGGGGCACGGCATGAAAGGTACTGGGGTTTGGGACTCTCCTTCCCTCAGGGCTCTGCCCATCAGGTGCTTTGGGGCTAGGAGAGTGTTGACCACGCTGAGAACCCTGAACTTTTTGTAGAGGAAGTAGAAAAGAGCCTCTTGATCTTAAGCATGACATCCAGTTCTGTTGTGGCAGGGCTTGGTTTCCTTAATCTCAGGGGGTCCAGCAAGGGAAAAATTCAGGAGGGCCACCTCTGATGTAGATACAAAGGAGCTGACAAGGTAGAAAGATTTTCCCTGAGATTAAGGCCAGTGAAAGCTGTGTTGTCTGTTGTGCCCAGAGGCCTCCAAGGAGTCTCAGAGGCACTGTCAGTACATAAAGCAACCATGGCAGGGGTTGGAACTGGACAGTCTTTCTGGTCCCTTCCCATCAAACCATCCTGTGATGGTGTGAATGTCTCACAAACCCCACATGTGCAGGGCTGTGGCTGTCCCTGGCTGTGTGCATGGAACACCTCCCAGTCTGACCAGAGCTGTGGGAAGTGAGAACAACTCCTGATCTCCTCCCAACACAGCCTCCTCTGAGAACTGCAGGAGAGCCATGGGAATGTCCCTCAGGAGAGCAATGGGAATGTGCCTCAGGAGAACAATGGGAATGTCCCTCAGGAGAGCAGTGGGTCTGTCCCTCAGGACAGCAATGGGACTGTCCCTCAGGAGAGCAGTGGGACTGTTCCTCAGGAGAGCAATGGGAATGTCCCTCAGAGAGCAATGGGAATGTCCCTCAGGAGAGCAGTGGAACTGTCCCTCAGGAGAGCAATGGGAATGTCCCTCAGGAGAACAATGGGACTGTTCCTCAGGAGAACAATGGGAATGTCCCTCAGGAGAACAATGAGACTGTCCCTCAGGAGAACAATGGGAATGTCCCTCAGGAGAGCAGTGGCAATGTCCCTCAGGAGAGCAATGGGACTGTCCCTCAGAGAGCAATGGGAATGTCCCTCAGGAGAACAATGGGACTGTTCCTCAGGAGAACAATGGGAATGTCCCTCAGGAGAACAATGAGACTGTCCCTCAGGAGAGCAATGGGACTGTCCCTCAGAGAGCAGTGGGAATGTCCCTCAGGAGAGCAGTGGGACTGTCCCTCAGAGAGCAATGGGACTGTCCCTCAGAGAGCAGTGGGACTGTCCCTCAGGAGAACAATGGGACTGTCCCTCAGAGAGCAATGGGAATGTCCCTCAAGAGAACAATGGGACTGTCCCTCAGAGAGCAATGGGAATGTCCCTCAGGACAGCAATGGGACTGTCCCTCAGGAGAGCAGTGGGACTGTCCCTCAGAGAGAGTGGGAATGTCCCTCAGGAGAGCAATGGGAATGTCCCTCAGGAGAGCAATGGGACTGTCCCTTAGGAGAGCAATGGGACTGTCCCTCAGAGAGCAGTGGGACTGTCCCTCAGAGAGCAGTGGGAATGTCCCTCAGGAGAGCAATGGGACTGTCCCTCAGAGAGCAATGGGACTGTCCCTCAGAGAGCAATGGGAATGTCCCTCAGGAGAGCAGTGGGACTGTCCCTCAGAGAGCAATGGGAATGTCCCTCAGAGAGCAGTGGGAATGTCCCTCAGAGAGCAATGGGACTGTCCCTCAGAGAGCAATGGGAATGTCCCTCAGGAGAGCAGTGGGACTGTCCCTCAGAGAGCAATGGGACTGTCCCTCAGAGAGCAGTGGGACTGTCCCTCAGGAGAACAATGGGACTGTCCCTCAGAGAGCAGTGGGACTGTCCCTCAGAGAGCAATGGGAATGTCCCTCAGAAGAGCAATGGGAATGTCCTCAGGACAGCAGTGGGACTGTCCCTCAGAGAGCAATGGGACTGTCCCTCAGAGAGCAATGGGAATGTCCCTCAAGAGAGCAATGGGACTGTCCCTCAGAGAGCAGTGGGAATGTCCCTCAGAGAGCAGTGGGACTCTGTTCCCCAGCCCCAGCCCTCCCTGCTTGCCCTGCCCGCTGTTGCCCCTGCAGGGGTGACCAGCCGCTGGCACACCAAGAAGCTGCCCAGGAAGACGCACAAGGGGCTGCGGAAGGTGGCGTGCATCGGGGCCTGGCACCCGGCCCGCGTGGGCTACTCCATCGCCCGGGCTGGCCAGAAGGGCTACCACCACCGCACCGAGGTCAACAAGAAGGTATGGCCCAGGGGCTCCCTCAGGCCTCCCAGGCTGTCACCATCCTCCTGCCACGGTGCCCTCAGCTCCCTGCATCCCCTGGACATCTCCTGGTGCTTTTCCGCTGCTCGAGGGCACACCTTGGTGAAAACCCCATGATTCTGTGGGGGGCGTCCTGTCACCCTGTGAAGCTCCTCAGCAAAGGAGTAGAGTCTCCATCTCCATCCCCTCTGGCTGTCTGTTGCCAGATTTACCGCATTGGCCACGGGATCCACGTGGAGGATGGCAAAGTGGTGAGGAACAATGCCTCGACACACTACGATATCACTGAGAAGACCATCACGCCTCTGGTGAGGGCTGAGGGCTGACAGGGCTGGGACCCTCCTGACCCTCCCAGCCAGCTCTCCTGCCCCCCAACCCCTCTGCTGTCCCCACAGGGTGGTTTCCCTCACTATGGCGAGGTCAACAACGACTTCCTCATGCTGAAGGGCTGCGTGGTGGGCACCAGGAAGCGCGTGCTCACTCTCCGCAAGGTGAGAGCGCCAGGCTGGGGTGGGCTGCAGCTCCCCAGGAGCACATTCCCCACATGGAGAACCCTCCAAATGCTGGGCAGGGGCACTGGTGCTGTGTCACACACGAGTGCCATTGGCAGATGGATGGAGCTGGAGAGCTTCAGAGCTCTGAGGGCTATGGTTCATTTCAGAAATGAAACCTTGGATTGGTACAGGAAAGGTGATTGGGCTGCCCAGGGATGTGGTGGTGGAGTCACTGCTGTTTAAAGACAGACTGATTGTGGCACTCAGTGCCATGGTCTGGGTGACAAGGTGGTGTCAGGTTCATAGGTTGGACTTGGTGATCTCAGAGGTCTTTTCCAGCCTAGTTGATTCTGTGATTCTGTGATTCTGTGAAATGCTGAGTGAAGAGCAGCTCTGCAAGCTTTCCACCACCTGAGCACCAGGGTGCTGCTCTGAGAACAAAGATTTTTGAGGAGATATTTGTTTAGAGGATGTTCCAACCTTGCTTCCATGAGACCAGCTGTCCTGACTTTCTGTGATGGTTCTCCTGATGTTGTGACTTTTCTTCCCCAGTCCCTCCTGGTGCACACGAGCCGCCGGGCCCACGAAGCCATCGAGCTCAAATTCATTGACACCACTTCCAAATTCGGCCATGGCCGCTTCCAGACAGCTCAGGAAAAGAGAGCTTTCATGGTGAGTTCCCCAGGCTGCCTCCAGCTCATCGTGGGGCCACAGCAACTGACTCCAACCATGGGCAGGAAGGTGGAACTGGATGAGTTTTATGTCCCTTTTGACCCAAACCATTCCAGGAATCTATGATTCCATGATTCTGTCATCTGTTTCTCAATACAACAACAGGCAAATGAATGTTTGAGACTCTCTTGCCTAAAGGCAGCCATGAATTCAGTTCAGACAGCAGAAATGATGCTAAGGAAGAGCAGGATGGTTGTGTGAGTGATCCAAGACAACTCAACCAACAAATAAAAGACCATATGGGCAACCAGTTCCCTTTCACCACGAGAAGTTTTAAACAAGCAGTTAGCTTGGCAGGCACTGTCTTGGCCATATGGTCCCTTTCACTGGCAATTGTGCACTGCTTTGATTTGTTTGGAATGATTTATAGCTTTTATGTTCTTAGAGGAAAAAAGTTTGGGTCAAATTCAGATGCAAATTTGTGGTGCTTTTGTCAGAAGGTTTCAAGAAGGCCAAGCAGTGTATTTTCTTTAAATCCACCAAAAAAAAAAATTAAATAATCCAAACACAGCAATTTCCTGAATAGTTTTGCAGCTTTCACCAGGCTGGTGTCAGCCTGAGTCTGAAGTGGAGGAAGCGCTGAGTTAACCAGGAGAGGGAGAAGTAGAAGGGAAAGAAACAACTGCCTGGGTCCCACGCAGATGTAAACTGGGTCTGGATCTGGCCTGTCAGCCAGAAATGCCATGTGAAGCTGGCTAAGCCTCCTTAGTGCTGGCAGGGGGATTGGTTGGGCACTGCCTTTGCAGAGCTCCTTAGAGGTTAAGCTGATTTCCTTCAGCTCAGTGTCAGGAGCCTGTTGTGTCACTGCCAGCCCTGAGCTGCTGTGACGAGGAGCTCGGTGACAGGAGCAGGTTTGGCCTGGGTGCAGCTCTTTTCTTTGCCATTTTGCCCCGTGGATTCTGTGCTAAAACATCACATCTGTGCAGAAGCTGAGGGACATAAGTAATTCCTGCCACCTGCTCCAATAGGATTGATTTGCTGTGGGATAGCCCCATTTTTTAGCTGCTGGCCAGAGCTGCTTTTCTGTTTGACAGAGCCATTCAGGCCAGGTTTGTGTGTCCCTAAATCCAAACTCTCTTCTCTGCTCTCTTCCAGGGCCCCCAGAAGAAACATTTGGTGAAGGAGAAGCCAGGTGTGCAGGAAGAGCTCTAAGGATGGAGATCCGAGGCTGCCTGACTGGGCACTTGCAATAAAGGGGCTCCAAGCCACGCCTGCTCCCTCTCTGCTTCTGTTTTCAGGCAGGTGGGGATGGGAAAAGTGGCATTTGGGACTGGCCCACACGGACAGGGACTAACTGGGACAGCCAAGTGCCTGCTCTGTCCTCTGGACCCTCCCTTTCCTTTGCCCAGTGAATTTTTCCCACACACCCAAATCACCACGAAGACTCCCCTTCCTCTCATCCAGCAGAGAGCAGAGCTCCAGCACTTCTGCCCCAGTTTCCACTGGGAGTACAGGGCCTCCCCATGACCTGCCTCTGCCCAGGCTCCCTGACTGTGCCCTCAGTGCCTCTCCCACACATCCAGCACTGCTTTTGCCAAGCTGAAGGGCTTCTCCCTGCTCAAAGCCCCCTGATCCTGCCTGGAATCCTCAGCAGAGGTGGGAATTTGTGTACACACAAGGGCTGCTAGGCAGGGCTGGCCAGTGACGGATTTATTCACTTGGGATCCTCTCCCACCCGTGCTTTCCTTGCAGCCCAGCTGCCTGCAGGGAGGGGGGGAATTCCCTGGAGCTGGGAATTTTGGATCAGCAGTGATCCCAGCTCCTTCAGTGCCATGATCCAGGTGTCCTGCACCCTCTTTGGGAACCAGACAGTGGGAAGCCCAGCCCTCCACTGTCCAGAGCTGCCTGCTTGACCAGGAGTCCTGGCAATGTGGCCATGGAATCCCTGGCTCTCCAGCAGCCTGGCTGTGCCCTGAACGTGTGCTTGCAGGATTGGAGGAGGCTCATCTGCAGAAGCAGAGGATGAGGATGAGCCCAGGCACAGCCCTGGGTGCAGTCACTGGTCAGGCCCTGGCTGTCCCCATGTCCCAGCGAGGTCCCTGAGCTCTGGGCAGTGTCCCTGCCCCGGGGGTTGTGCTTCAGAGCCTCCTGTCCCCCCTGGCTGGCAGGTCCTGGGGCAGGGCCGTGGTGGGTGGCCAAGGATCCAGGCCAGAGCGCATGATGGGAATGATGAGATCGTCCATGTTGGGCATCACCAAGATTTTCTGCAAAGAGGAATCCAGAATAACAAATCAGCACAGGGACACTGCCTGGAGGTTGGCTTGGCAGGAGCCACGCCCAGGTCAGAGCCAGGGCTGTGAACTGGAGGTGCTGGGCTCCCACCCCGCAGCAGCAGCCCCAGCTCTGGATATCAGGGTGGGGACAGGCAGGAACAGTTTTTCTTTGCCCTGGTCACTTCTATGGCTGCAGGGGTGGTCACAGCAGAGGGGAGGGACCAGCATTTCAAAGCCATCCATATGGGTGGCTTTTAGGGGGCCCTAAATATCTTTAGGACATTTCTGCTCTTTGAACAGAGGTGAGAGGTTGAACACAAACCTTTGGGAAGGCAAATCTCCCAAACATCCCCAAAGCAGAATGGACAGGGGGCTTCAGCCCTTCTGCAGGGTGTCTGCCTGGGACTGCCTCACACCCCAAACCCTCCCTGCTTGGGGCAAGGCTGCAAATGATGGGAGAAAATAATTTTTCCTCAGCTCTTGAGCTCGTTATTATTTGGGTTCTGTGTCTTCACTATTCCAAACTGGCCACACCAGACCAAGTGTTGGCTTTTTGCAGAAACACCTGGCCCAAACTGAGGTTGACTCTCCCCTATGATAGTAATGCCCAAGCCTCAGCAGGGTTTGCTGAGCCCCTGAACAACCACCCAGGCACCTGAAATTCGTGCTTCAGCTTCTTCTCGATCCACTCGGTGACGTGCAGGAACGTCACCTCCCGCTCACCCAGCTTGGGGCGCACCTTCAGCTCCAGCTGTGGGGGCACTCGGAAGCTGTACCTGTGAGGGGAAAGGAAAGAGCCAGAAAGCATCACCTGACAAAGGTGTGGCACAGCCCAGGCAGCCCCACTGCTGATTTTTAGGGAGGAGGTGACAGCTCAGGGCCCCCAGATGTGTGTTGGCCTGGGTGCAGACTCAGAGAAATGAGGTCTGTGAGCCCCTTTGGGGAGCAGCTTTGGGTTGCTGGTGCCCAAGATGAGCCCAAAGCCCTGGAGCTGGCTCCTTGCAGGGAGCAAGGGGAGCTGGAGGTGCCTGTGGGGGAAGCAGAGCTGGTACCAGACACGGTCGGTCGGTGGCGGGGGGATGTTCACAGCCAGGGTTCCTGCCAGCTCCTGCACCTCCACCGTCAGCAGCAGCGGCGTGTTGGAAACCTCCTCCATCTTCTTCTTGATGAACTCGTTCTCTGTGGCCTTCTGGAAATACTTGGACTTGGCAATCTTGTCCACGAAGCGCAGGATCTTCCGGCTCGTGCTGTTGTGGCTAAAGCAAGAGGGGCCCCAGCTCAGCCCTGCTGGGTTTTGGGGTCCCCCACCCTCTGCCACAGCACCCTACAGGGACAGAGTCCCCTTTGAAAGCCACCATAACGCGCTGTGTGTGTCCTGCTGGGGACACTGTCCGTGCGTCCCCTGCCCCGCCCCGTGCCCCCCGTGGCACAGACCCCCAGCACCCCCTCACCCCTCGGTGCCAGGCGGGGGGAGCCTCTCCCCCGGGGCTCCCACGGGCTCCGCAGCGGTGACATCGTCCTCGTCCGAGGAGCCAGCGCTGGACGACTCGGCATCGCTGTCCGCCAGCAGGATCAGCCGTGGCCTGGCCCTGCGAGCCCCAGGAGGTCAGGGCTGCTCTGGGGACAGCAGCCTGCCTCACTGGGGCAGGAGGAGCAGGATGAGCCCACCCATGGGCACATTCCTTACCCCTCTCTGCCTGCCTCTGCAGGGCCGCTCTCCTCTGCAGAGCTCTCCTTCCCCAGCTTGCTGAGGTTCATCTTGGTCTCCAGTGTCATCTGCAAGGAGCCGCTGTAGGTGACCTCCATGTCCACCCAGAGCCCTGCCAGCGAGAGGGACAGGGCGAGATCAGGTCAGCACCACAGGGGACAGAGCTGCTTGTGCACTGCCAAACCCTCCCAGCTTTGGGCACTGGGCTGGCAGCCCCTTAAAGCCATCCTGCAGCCAGCCCTGTCCCTCTGTGGGGCTCTTACCTCGCTCATTGATGGTGGGGTTGGAGGCACTGAGCACTGAGGGGATGGATGTGCCCATGTCCAGCTCTGTCAGCGTCAGCTCGTTCATGAAATACGGGAGCTGATGGAGGGAAACCCCCATGGGGACAGTCACCACTCACGTTGGGGCCTTGGCAACAGGGCTCCCTGAGTGATCTGATGCTCTGGCCTCTCACCTTGATCTTGCTCAGCTTCTTCTGGATCTTGTTGGACACCTGCTCTGCCCAGTACTGCTCCCGGAGGAAGTCCCAGAAGATGCGCCCCACCAGCGCGTTCATCCAGGCCATGCTGGCCGTGTCCTCGCCGGGCTGGGGGGGCACAGCAGCCACCAGCCCCTGCAGCCAGGAGGCCCCGTGAGCAGTGGGACCTGCTGTCCTTGCTCCCCTGCCCCAGGGCTGCTCAAACAAACCACAGGCTGGGCTCCATCAGCCTCTGCTTGGCGCTCCCAGTGCTGGGTTTGTCCCACTCACCTTGGTGGGCGTGGGGCTGCCCAGGGCTCCGTGAGAGGGGCTCCGCTCGGGGCCGGGCGCCCCCTGTGCTGGCACGAACCGGGCCATGTAGGTGCTGTAATCCAGGTAAATCTCCTCCGTGCTTCCCGACACATCCCTGGCTGAATCCGTGGATGGGATGTCCTCGGCACTGCCCCCACTGCTGCTGCCGCTGCTCTGCGGAGCCGATCCCATGCCTGGGGGTGTGGAATCACGGAATCATTTCGCTTGGAAAACCCCTCTAATGTCATCAATGCAACCACTCCCCATCTCCGCCCAGGCCAGCGCTAACCCGTGTCCCCAAGTGCCACCACCACATTAATTCCCTCCAGGGTTGGGCACTGCCCAGGGCAGCCCTTTCGGTGAAAGAATTGTTCCTAATACCCAAGCGGTTCGGTCAGGATGGCATCAGGGGTGACATCATGATGCCAGGGACATGCCACCCACCCTGTGAACGAGCTGAACTCTCTTGGCTACACTTTGGGCTCCTCCACATCCCTCCATGCCCACTGCTGCCCACCAAGGAACTGTGCTCCTGGATCGATCCTGGCTGCTGGCTGCCCCTCACCTGCCGCGGTGTCACCGTGGCCGCTGGGTGTCCCACGGGAGGCTTGCACGAGGTGCTGGTACCACTCCTCCTTCTCCCGCCCCGTCCGCCCAAACAGGTACAGGCACCTGTCCCTGCAGTCCCCTGGGGTGTCCTGCCCGGCCACCGGCACCTTCCTGCCCCCCTCATCCCCCTGCAGCTCCGCGTCCTGCTCCTCGCTGCTCCTGCCCCGTCCCTCGGCCGCCTCGGGGAGCAGCACACAGATGGGATATTTCTTGTTCCAGGTCCGCTTTCGGGCCAGGCTGGGGGGGCACAGGAAGACCTGCAGCACCGAGAGCGGGGTGAGGCCGGGCCGGCTGTGGGGGAACCCCGCGGGAGGGTCCTGGGGACCCCCAGGCTCACCTTGGCATCGGTCAGGTCGTAGCAGCGGTGGCTGACGAAGACGGTGTCCAGGATCTCCTCCTCGAAGGTGGCTCGGCGCGGGATGTTGCTCTTGGGGTAGGACAGCTTGAGGGTGGCCCCGTCCAGCACGGCGAGCACCGAGTGCGTGAGCGATGGGTGGAAAAGCTCGGGGTCGTACGCGTGCAGCTGGTTCATCCAGCCCTGGAAATGCGGGGAGAGGGATCCGGCTGCTTCCCGCTCCCCACGGCCACCCCCATCCCCTCATCCCGGACCACCCCTCTCCTACCTGGAGCTGGGGGGGTTCCCGGGGCTCCCCCGGGAGCAGCTTGGGGCGCAGGCGGCCCCACGGTCCCCGAGCGGCCGGCGGAGCCTTGGGCACGAGGAGGAGGATGGCGAGGAAGCCCAGGAGCATCCCGCAGAGCAGCCCCACGCAGAGCCCGGCGGCGTAGGGCGGCAGCGGCAGCACCAGGTAGCCGTAGGCGAGCAGGGCGATGGAGGCGAGCGCCCTGCCCGGCACCGAGCCCCCGGGCCGCGCTGCGGGCGGCTCCTCGGGCGGGGGCGGCGGGGGTTCCGTGTCTCTCTGCGCCACCTCCACCACCTGGATCACATCCCCGTAGGAGCAGATCTCGTAGCGGCAGTTCAGGGTGGGCTCCCAGGGCGTCCAGTCCCGCACCCGGCGGCCCCGCGGCCCTCGGCTGCCCCCCGGCTCCTTGGCCCGGCCCGTGGGCGCTGCTCTCCTCGGCCATGAGGCGGCTCAGGCGGCTCAGGGGCTCCTGCACGGCCTCCGACAGCCTCCTCCTGGTGTCCTCCAGCCGCGCGTCGCGCAGCCGGAGCAGCGCGGCTCGGCTCTCGGACGGGGACACGCTGGGTGACGGCGGAGCCGTGCGCGACCTGGCCGGGCTCAGCCGGGGCTGGGGGGCCCGCGGGAGGTCGGCCAGGAGCATCCCCCCGCGGGCTGGGGTGACGGGGGGCGTTTCGTGTCCCCATCCACCGTGGGAAGGAGCCCGCAGCCATCCCGGCCGCCGCCGTCCTCCCTGGGGCTGCCGGCGTGCGGCGTCGGTCCCTCGATGTCCCCACGCCGAGGGGAGCCCGGGGATGGCGTCAGGGCTGGAGAGGCGTCTGCTGCCGCCGCAGCCTGGTCTGCCATGGCTCGCATCGCCGGCGGCACTGCCGAGGCACAGGGAGGCAGCTGGCAGAGCTCCGTGTCACCGCAGGGCACACGACATCCCTGCTCTGCTCCTGCCTCCCCATCGGCATCGCCCGGGGGCACCTCCCGGCACCCTCATTCCGGGCTGAGCACCTCCCAGACTATTTCGGGATGGTCTGTGGGGTGAACTCCGTGGCTGCCGTTGTCTGACAAAGATAAACCTCAGCCAGGCAATTGGCGCCGAGAGCCCGGAGCTGCCAGCCAGGGCTGCAGCCAAACCAGGAGGAGTTTCCACACCAGGATATTCCACTGGCCCCAGTGCGAGCTGGGATGCCAGCCCAGAGGGCAGCACTCCCTGACGTCTCTAAAAGTTCCTGGTTTAGGGTCCTGCTTCAAGCACAGCATGAATCCAAAATTAAGCTAGCCCAAGTTGCAGCCCCAGTGCAGCAAGGGGATGCTCTGTAAGCACAGTCAGCAATCTCTGTCTTTACTGGGGCTGGGGGGGACAAAAGTTTTTCTAACACAAAGTTGCCATTGCCCTGAGGGGTCCCTGGCCTCAAGGAAGCGCTGTCTGTCCCCAGCAGACACCACCACCCCTGTTTGCTGCACTCCTGCCCAAGCCACGGGCTGAGCGCTCTGGGCTGTGCCCCCTCCGGGGTTTTGGGAGGGAGAGGGATCTGCAGGACGGGCTCTGCAGGGCCACCGCGGTGCTGAGTCAGCTCCCAGCAGGTCCATGGAGTGCTCAGCCCCTCCCTGCCCTCTTCCCCTCACAGCAGCCCTGCAGCAGCGGCAGGAATGCACCCAGGGACCCCGGAGCTGCCTCACGCTCGCACCGCGCCGCCCTGGATCTTCAGAGCTCCTCAGTGCCAGGAATTCATTACAGGCTGTGCCGCAGCTGCCTCCAGCCCCCTTTATATAATCTCAGCTCCTGCCTTGCTTCTGCTTTACAGGAGCCACTTGTTAACCCCAAATCATCCACGGGGGATTGTCCGGTGGTCGCAGCTCCTGGCAGAGCCTGGCTGGTGCTGCCCTGGCAAGGCACCAAAACAGCCAAACGAGGAGTGAGCAGAGGGAAAGGAGCAGTGGAACTGGGCCTGACAGGGAACCTGCTCTAGGGAAATTTCTTTAAGGTCCCGCCCAACCCAAAGCATTCCCTGATTCTGTGATTCCAAGGGGTCCCTCCCCTGCCCACCCCAGCACTGCAGCCCCGACACCCCCTGCCCCACATCACTCCCAGTGGCCCCACATCACTCCCAGTATGCCCAGTACTACCCATCACCCCTGCCTGTTCCTACCAGAACACCCCTGGGCTGGTCCTTGGAGGGTCCTGCCCTGCTCTGTGTCCCTGCCAGGTCAGGGGGACAGGGTCCCCCCAGCGCTGGGCTCGCTGCTCCTTGTGCTCCACTCCACTGTGCCCAGCTCCCCGTTCCCACCGCTCCCGAACTCGTGGGTTTCAAAAGCTAAAAAAAAAGTAAAAAAAAAGTATGTTTCCCAAGAGACCATTAGCACGGTGGAAGAAAGAGATATTAATAGCCTGTATGGGAGGTCTCCTCTGGCAGAGATGGTGAGTACAGCGGGGGCTACGCTGCTGCTGCTGCTGCTGCAGCCACCTCTGGGGAGGGTGGGACAGCAGGACAGACCCTGCTGGGTGCCCTGGCTGGACCACCAGCACCCCGAGAGGGAGCTGCAGCCCCGGGGGAGGCTGTGCTGCTGCCTCAGGTTTCAGAGAGGCAGCACTGAGTGTGGAGCAGCCCCAGCACTGAACCCCCTCCCAGCCTGCAGCTCGTCCCCAGCCTGTGGCCCTGCAGGAGCCTGGGGGGATCTTTTTGCTCTTTCCAGGATAAATTTGACATGAAGGTCCTTGCAAAGGTTTTGGGGATGATGGTGGCTTTGGATGTGCCAGCAAACAGCTCTCAGGGGTGATCCCAGCTCTTCCAGGACATCCTGGGAAGGACTGGGGCCTGAGGGGGATGTCTGCTGAGCAGCAGTGCTTGGGACACGCAGCCCAGGACAGTCACACCTCTGCAGGGCAGGGACACAAACCCCCTAATGACAGTGACACAGTGACACAGTCCCTGTGTGTGGACATGCCAAGCCATGACCATCAGTGAGCCTCTCCACTGGATTCCAGCTCCAAAATTCCACTCCTTGCTCCCAGCTTGGGTTCAAATTCAGGTCTTGACATGACCTGACAGAGACCAGCTTGGTCTGGTGTCCTGGAGGGTCTCCCCCTGAAACATTCCCTTCACACATAGCATGGCACAGCCTGGCACGGTGGGAGCTCCCGGGTGGGCACTGCCCACCCTGCTGTTTGCTTTGGTTGTAGAATCAGGGAGTTAATTGAAATATCAACTTCATTAACTTGCCTCAGTCCTCTGGGGTTAATTAGGGTGGCAGTGGCGCTGCAGGCGGGGACGTGGCACCACAGCAGCGCTTTCCTCACACAGCCAAAGGAGCTGGAAATCCCTCTCTAATTATCTGCACAAAACACCGTGACAGAGCCCGGCTGTGACGCTGTCCCTGGGGCGCTCCGCATTATCCCGAGATAATTGAGGGATTTCTGCAAGCCCCGAATGTAACTTTGGCCAATGAGCTGGGCAGTGTGGGATCCCAGCTCCATCCTCTGCTCCCAGTTCCACATCACATCGCTGCTGCTCAGGGCTGTTGCTGGTGGATACTGGGGTGGGTTTTGTGCTGTTTCAAGAGCAAGGAGCCAGGTGGGCTTTGGAATGCCTCCAGCAGGATGCTGAGAGCCAGCCAGCCTCAGGACCCACTCCCAAAGCCTCTACAGCATCCTGTGCATCCCAGGGCTCTCTATAGACTCTGAGACCCGTGTCTCAGCCATTCCCAATCTCTGCTCGTCTTCCTGAGCTGCACGGCCCCTGCAGCTCACAGGAGCTCCCAGACACGGGGAAGGAAGGATCCAGCCACTTCCAGCATCCATCCCATGCACGCCGGCACAGCCTCACCGTAGGAATTGCAGGGAGCAGCAGTTATCCGGTGGATGATGCTGCCGAGACCTTCTGTCTGCTGCAGCCTGGAAATCCACACCCCGAAGGTGTGCGGAGTCTATTTGGAGCATTGCTTGACATCCCGCTCCTCTGATCTCGGTGGATCTTACGGGAGGCGCTTTCAAAGCAGCGCATCCCCCTCCCTCCTTCCCTCCCTCCCCGGCTCCCCGCGGTTCGGAGCCCCTTCCTCCCCCTGCCCGGGCTCCTGCCACGAGCCATCAATCCCCGGGGCTGCAGCGGGAGCTCAGCCCGCCCGGGATGAAGCCTGACCTAATTCAAAGCGGCAGCATCCAGAGGGCAGCGGCCCCGCGCCGGGGTCCCGCAGCCGCGGGGGGAGCTCCGGGCCGCCGGACACGTCCCTTGGCATTTGGGAGTGGGGATCAGTCCAAGCATCGCTGCGGCCGCAGGGCCAGGGCAGCAGAGCCAGATCCCAGCTTTTGTCCAAAGGGCACCAAAATTTTTTCCTCTTGCTCCAAGGAAGGTGCTATTTTCACCAGAGCCTAAGCCCGGCTCTCATCCGAGAGGTTTTCGATAGACTACACAAGAAGGGATTTGTGGTGCTGATTTTTGGAAGGAGAAGGAAGCTGCAGCAGCTCAGCCCCTTTGGAGCCTGCCCAGGTTCACCTTCAAAGCCCTCACCTTGCCACACGCCGGGCTGTCACCCCCTCCTCTCCGGGACCCCTCGACGGGCCCCGGCCAGACCCCGCATCCTCCGTGCGAGGGTCCCCACGGTCCCTGCTGTGCCCCCATCCGAACCCACCCTCAGAGCCCCGGGCGTGCCGGAGGGACCCCCAGTCCCACCAACCCCGCTGGAGAAACCGGGGCTGCCCGGCCCCGCCGCCGGCCCGGGCCCCGCAGCGCCGGTACCTGCGGCAGGCGAGCCGGGAAGGGTCGCTCGGTCCCGGTGATGGAGAAGGACGAGCAGCGCCGGGGAATCGGAGCGGTCCCGGTGCCGGGGGAGGATAACGCGGGGGTCAGTCCTGCTGCCGGGGGAGACCGGACCTTGTGCCGGTGTCAGTGCCGGTGTCAGTGCCGGTGGAAGTCGGCCGGTCCCGGTGCCAGGATCCAAGGACTGACGCCGGTGCTGGGATAGCAGGGCCGGAGCGGTGCCGGTTCCGCGGTACCGGCGGCTCCGTGGCGGTCTCGCTGCCGGTTGCACACGCCCAGAGCCGGGCTGGCGCCCGCCCCGCTCGCACCGGCGGTGCCGGAGCATCCGCAGCTCCGAGCCGGCTCCGCGCCCCGCCCCGCGCCCCCCCGCATCCCCCCGCATCCCCCCGCATCCCCCCGCATCCCTCGTATCCCCACCGGGGCTGCCCGCGCGGGGGCTGCGGGCCGGGCTGGGGGTCCCCGGGGGATGAAGGGGATTCGGAACGGGACTCTCCGGAACCGGGACCCCCCGGAACCGGGACCCCCCCAGTACCGCCGGGCTCGCAGCGCCCTCTGCAGGCGGCGGGGAGGGGCGGCAGGGGCGGGTCCGGAGGAGTGAGCGGGGGAGGGACACGGGGGTGGCCCGGCGAGGGGACAGGGAGGGGTGGCCCGGCGAGGGGAGGGACACGGGGGTGGCCTGGCGAGGGGAGGGACACGGGGGTGGCCTGGCGAGGGGAGGGACACGGGGATGGCCTGGCGAGGGGAGGGACACGGGGGTGTGGCCCGGCGAGGGGAGGGACACGGGTGTGGCCTGGCGAGGGAGGGACACGGGGGGTGGCCTGGCGAGGGGAGGGACACGGGGATGGCCTGGTGAGGGGAGGGACACGGGGGTGGCCTGGCGAGGGGAGGGACACGGGGGTGGCCCGGTGCATGGGCGTGTCGGGGGCGCGGCCGGGCCCGCGGAACGGGCCGGGGCGGCGGGCGCAGCCATGTCCTTCTGCTCCTTCCTGGGCGGAGAGGTGTTCAAGGACCACTTCCAGCCGGGTGAGGGGCTCCCCGCGGGCCTTGGGGGTGCGGCCGGGGGGCATCCCCAGCGGGGGCGGGCAGGGCAAGGCGGAACCCCCGGGTGAGCGGTATAGGGGAGGGATGTCCTCCTGCGGAGCATCCTCCGGCCATAATTCCGGGTGGCGGTCCCCGCTCTGCGCTCCTTGTTGGGTTCCTCCCAAGGAGGTGGGGGAATCCTCCCCGATGCGTCCCGGTAGCGATTCGGGGGCTCGGTCGCTATAGGAGCCCCTTGGGGGGATCCTGCGCTGCGGGAACCCTTTATGGGAATGGGGGTGCTGCCCCTGCACCCCCCTGCCTGGCCCTGGGGTGCTGTGGGGTTCGGCAGCCGCAGCTGGCAGCGACCCACGCGGGCAAAGTCCCGTGAAGTGTCCCGTGTCCCCTGCGCTGTCCCCTGCGCTGTCCCCGCCCTGACCCCCCCGTGCCGCCCTCCCCAGGCATTTACGTGTGTGCCAAGTGTGGCCATGAGCTGTTCTCCAGCCGGGCCAAGTACGAGCACTCGTCGCCGTGGCCGGCGTTCACCGAGACCGTGCGCGGCGACAGCGTGGCCAAGCGCCAGGAGCGCCCCGGGGCTTTAAAGGTGCGGATCCCCTCGGCATGGAACGAAAACCCACCCCCGGGCTTGTTTTTTTAACACGGGCCCGTGGAAATCCTTGAAATGCCAACCCCTCCCCTTGCTTGTGCAGGTGACGTGTGGCAAGTGTGGCAACGGGCTGGGCCACGAGTTCCTCAACGATGGGCCCAAGAGGGGCCAGTCCCGCTTCTGAATATTCAGCAGCTCGCTGAAATTCGTCCCGAAAGGTACCGGCTGGGCTTGGCAGCTGTCCCAGCCCGGGAGTGGTTTGTGGGCACGCTGTGTGCTCGGCACTGCTTGCAGCAGGGTGGCCCTGGCCGTGCTGATAACACTGGGGAGCTGCTCCTGGGATAAATCAGGCTCAGTCTGCTCAGCTCAAGGCTCCCCGGCCTCCTCTGCCGCTCCTGGCTGTGGCTGCGGCTCTCTGTGCGTTTGAGGGGTGGCTGAGTTGTGGGGAGTTTCTCTGGGGATCTGAAGTGAGGCTCTGTGGTGGCACTGAGGGAGTGCAGGGGTTTGCTGGTCACTCCCTGGGGAAGTTGTGGAAGAAAAGACTTTGAGGAAAAGCCTCAGGAGGCCAAATTCCAGCCACGAGCTGCTGGCCTGCTTGTCAGGCTGTGATGTTGTGTAGCAAAACCCCCGGATAAAAAGGGCTGGTGGTTCTGGGGGACGAAACACAAGCCCTGAGTGTTCCTTCCCCATTTTTAGGTAAAGCTGACAACGACCTGAAGGAGAAGTAAGCGAGCTGCTGGCACTGCCCTGGGCTGACCCTGCCTTCACTGCTGCCTTCACACAGCAGCAGAACCCCAGGGAAGCTCGTGGTTCGAGTTTTCCCCTGATTTCCTGGTCACGGTTTCCCCTTGATTTCCCTGCCAAGCTTTCATTCCCTGATTTCCCTGCCATGGTTGCCCCTGTTTTCCCTGTTCCAGCTCCCCTCGATTTCTCTGTCACGGTTCCCCTGTTTTCCCTGGTCCAGCTCCTCCTTGGGGCTGTTCCAGCTCCATCCAAGGAGCTCCTGTGCCTGTGCTGAGCTCTGGGGAGGGTTTGCTGCTGCCTTCAGCCGAGGCAGGACAGTGTCCAGATCCCAGGCAGGCGCTGATGCAATCCAGGCTCTGCTGGCACTTCCAGAACAACTCAGGATTAGCTGAGGTCAGGGGCTGGGTTAATCCCTGAGCTATTCTGGGCTGGGATCATGGTATGAACTGCCCTATATAAACCCTTCAGGGTGCTGGGGCAAGGATGTTTTATGGTCCCACTGGGCAGCATCCAGGTGTTCCCCCCCTGTGCCCACCTTGCACACGGCAGGGACGGCTCTGCCCTGGCCTTACACCTGACTGAGCACTGTGCAATAAACCCCAGGGGCACTCAGGTTCCTGCTGCTGTGCCCTGGTGGGAGGGAGGCTGGGACTGAGCCCAGGGCTGGGCTTGGCACTGCTCAGGCTCCAGGAATCGTGCATGTGCTGCCCCAGCGCTCCCAAGGGCTGCCACTCCCATTTCCTTAATTCAACACCCAGCTCGTGGCCTTCCCTCCCTGTGCCAGGAGCCAGATCCTCCTCTGGAATGGACACACAAGGATCTCTAAAGAGGGGAGGGGCTGTTGCTGATCCCTGGGGTCTGGGGACACATTTGGGGCTTTTCTCTCCACGTGTTCTGCCTCAAGCCCACGGATCCGAGGGCACCAGGGGAAGTTTGCCACATCAGCTCATTCCCTGGAGCTCACTGCTGCTCTTGTACCTCTCCATGCTGAAAATAAAGCACTGATTCACTGTGCTGGACTGTTGGACATGCTGGGAATGGCATCCCAGGGCTGTGGGTTCCTGCTCTGTTCCATGGCTGCAGGGATGGGATGGGATGGGATGGGATGGGATGGGATAATGGGATGGGATGATGGGATAATGGGATGGGATAATGGGATGGAGGTGGTTTCACCTGGAATCTGCTCCCATTTCCCCAGAGTTTGCTCTGGCAAGGGGGAGTTGCTGATGCCCTGGAGGCCTCTGGGTATTCCCAGAGCCAAAGCTCCACTGAGAAAGTTTCCTTTTCACTCAATTTAGCACTTTTTTCCCAAACTGAGCCAGTTTTAGCTTGTTCCAAGTCTGTTCTTGGTACTTCCTGGGCTGTCAGGATTTTCTGGGCACAGACAGCTGAGTTTCTGACCAGAACTTCCTCACACAAAGCTGTCTGCAGGACTGGAAGCCACAACCCTCAGCCTCACACGGGATCTTCACCCCCGTGGAGCTGGATCCCGGATCCCTGGGCTTTGCCAGACTCCAGTTCCCTGCTCCAGGGGGTGAAGTCCCCTCTGGAACTCAGGAGGCAGTGCCAGCTCTGCCCCCATTGCCCTCACCTCGGGTCACTCTCCAGCTCTAATAATTCACCAGGTTCCAGTCTGAAGGTCCAATCTGCCTTTTCACTGATTAATCTTTGGGTTTTAGGGTATTGAGGGGAAATTCTTCCCTGAGGGTGCCCAGAGAAGCTGTGGCTGCCCCTGGATCCCTGGAGGTGTCCAAGGCCAGGTTGGAGCAGCCTGGGACAGTGGAAGGTGACCCTGGGGGTGGCACTGGATGAGCTTTAAGGTCCTTCCACCCCAAACCATTCCAGGAATTTCCCAGCTCAGGTGACATCTACGTGAGCCCTGGAAGTGTGGAAGGAAGGGATTTTTGGGATTTTTTTTTACCCTGAGATATGCTGCAGTGGGAGGAAACCTTGGGAATGCCAAGGGTGAGGGGACAGCAGAGCTTCCTCCACATCGTGTGCCAGGGAGGATCCAGCTGGAATTCCTCCATTCCTGCCCTGCCAGGAGGATCCAGCTGGAATTCCTCCATTCCTGCCCTGCCAGGAGGATCCAGCTGGAATTCCTCCATTCCTGCCCTGCCAGGGTGGATCCAGCTGGAATTATTCCATTCCTGCCCTGCCAGGGGGATCCAGCTGGAATTATTCCATTCCTGCCCTGCCAGGGAGGATCCAGCTGGAATTATTCCATTCCTGCCCTGCCAGGGTGGATCCAGCTGGAATTATTCCATTCCTGCCCTGCCAGGAGGATCCAGCTGGAATTCCAGGCTGCCCTGCAGTTTGTGGATACGGGCACGGGAGGGTGCAAGTGCCTTTCCTAACCCTTGCAGGGAGGGAAGGGAAGGAGGAGGATGCTCCTGCGGGATCCCCTGCATCCACCCCTGCAGCACAAGGAAATATCCCCGGAGCCAAAACCCCCGGGGACGGTGTAAATAGGGGTGGGACATTTTCATGGAAATCTGGCTGGAAATGGGATTGTTAAAGAGCTGAGGGTGGAGAGCTCCAGGCAGCGCCGGTGCTGAGGATTCAGGATGGAATTCCGCAGGATGCATCCCATCCCATCATCCCATCCCATCCCATCCCATCCCATCCCATCCCATCCCATCCCATCCCATCCCATCCCATTATCCCATCCCATTATCCCATCCCATTATCCCATCCCATCCCCCCGAGCACCCCCAGCCCCGGGCACCTCCCCGGACCCCGGGACTCCCGGAATTCTGCTCATCCCCCCTCACTCCATGGCCCGGGCGTTCCCTCTGCCATTCCTCCTCATTTAATTATCCCACTAATGACAATTCTGCCTTAATTCTGCTTAGTCGGGAGCAGCCGCCCCAGCCCGGCTTTAACGACACAAATTCAATTACGTTTCCAGGCCGACACAAACTTCCCTGATTGTTTAAGAAATCACTCATTTCCTCCCCCGTAGCCTCCAGCTGACCTCCCTTTTGAGTTTTGCCGTTTTTTTCCCCGCATGCCACGCACGGGACCTGCCCCTGACCCTCCTCGGGATGGCTCCAGCCGCCGGCAAAGCATCCAGAGCCCGCCACGATTTAGATTAATTCTCTAATAAGACAACAAGCCCTATAGAAATGATGTTATCCAAGGAAAAGGAAAATGACCTGGAGGCACTCGGAAGCTCTAATTACCGCTATTCCTTGGAGCCAGAGCCTGGCTGCTCCTGCTCCTCCTGCGCCCTTGGAATTCTCAGTCGTGTTTCCAGTGGCTGCCCAGCATCATTAAAAAAATATTTGTGTAATTTTATTTAATTTTATCCTTTGATCCACAGATTTTCCCACTCCAAAAACCCAAGCTCCCGAAGCAGCACTTTTGGGGGGTTACACATCGTTTCACACAGGGGCACAGCCTGATTTGGGATGGTCTGGCATTCCCAGCAAACCAGCTTTATCCCAAGCTCGGTCAGGTCGCACCCCTTTGCCATCAATTTGCTTCAAAGGGATTATTTGGGTTCTTTTTGGGGCTGTGGAAATGTAAGTTTTGTGTTAATTAAAGGTAATAAAGGGATGAAAATTAGGAAAAAATCCTAGCCCATCATGATTTCCTGGTCACACGAGGTTGGCCCGAGGAGAGGAGCCTCCATCCCCTCAGCTGCTCCATGCCAGACCTCACCTGTCCCCCAGCAAGGTTTATTCCAGTTCATTCACCACTCACAGCTTCATCTCCCTTGTCTCAAACCCCACCTCTGGCTGGACTGGCTGATCCCATTCCCCAAATTTGGTTAATCCGACTGAACCTCCCAGAGCCACAAGGTGGGGAAATTTGTTTTCAGTTTGTGGTGTGTGTTAATTAGGGAAATAATGGCTGGAGACATCCAGAGCGAGTCTGAGCACGCCAGAAAAATGTTTAGCCCAAGGAAAATTTTAATCCTTTCCCCCCCTCACCCTTTTCTGGCTATTGAGATCTGACTTTTTAAGGCAATTAGCGGGGGTTTAGCTGTTAATCAGTCATACTTAGACACTTGCTTTGGGGTCTTATCTCCTGCTCCCAAGTGAGCATCGCCTGTAATCATGAGGCTCATTTTTGATGCGGGAAATGCCTGTCCCAGGTGTGTTCCTGTGCTCAGCACCGGCTGCACGCGGGAGCTTTAGGTGGGATCATAGGAAAATCTTTTTGTGGAACAGGTTGTAAATCCCTGGAACTGACTGGTGGAGCCACCAACCCTGGAAGAGTTTGAGAACCGGGATGTAGCCCTGGAGGATGTGAGTGGCCGTAGTGGTGCTGCTGCTGGCACTTGATGAGCTGAAAGGTCTTTTCCAGCCTTAACAATTCCGTCTTCCATCCTGGAGAGCTGTGTCCACCACAGGCTCCCTCCTCACCCCAAGAGCACCCCAAGTTTGTGAGGGTTCCTTGTGGGTGTCTCACAGGGGTGGGACTGATCCCTCCTGTGCTGTGGGATGGAGCCCGCACGGGAATGTCACAGCTCTGCCGCCCTCCCCTGCTCCCGGTGAGCCCAAACCGCATCACCCGTGGCGCTGGGGAGGAGCTCACCAGGGAGAAAACGTTCCAAGTGTGCCAGCATCACTCCAGCCCTGCGCCAGCATCACCCCGGCTTGGGAACGCCAGGTCACATCTTCCAGCACCAGTCCAGCCCTGCCAGCACCAGTCCAGCCCTTCCAGCACCAATCCAGCCCTGCCAGCACCAGTCCAGCCCTGCCAGCACCAATCCAGCCCTGCCAGCACCAGTCCAGCCCTGTCTGCACCAGTCCAGCCCTGTCTGCACCAGTCCAGTCCTGCCTGCACCAGTCCAGCCCTTGCAGCACCAATCCAGCCCTGTCTGCACCAATCCAGCCCTGCCAGCACCAATCCAGTCCTGCCAGCACCAGTCCAGCCCTGCCAGCACCAGTCCAGCCCTTGCAGCACCAATCCAGCACTGTCTGCACCAGTCCAGCCCTGTCTGCACCAATCCAGCCCTGTCTGCACCAATCCAGCCCTGCCAGCACCAATCCAGTCCTGCCAGCACCAGTCCAGCCCTGCCAGCACCAGTCCAGCCCTGTCTGCACCAATCCAGCCCTGTCTGCACCAGTCCAGCCCTGTCTGCACCAGTCCAGCCCTTCCAGCACCAGTCCAGCCCTGCCAGCACCAGTCCAGCCCTGTCTGCACCAATCCAGCCCTGTCTGCACCAACCCAGCCCTGCCAGCACCAGTCCAGCCCTGTCTGCACCAGTCCAGCCCTGTCTGCCCCAATCCAGCCCTGTCTGCACCAATCCAGCCCTGTCTGCACCAATCCAGCCCTGCCAGCACCAATCCAGCCCTGTCTGCACCAGTCCAGCCCTGTCTGCACCAGTCCAGCCCTGCCAGCACCAATCCAGCCCTGTCTGCACCAATCCAGCCCTGTCTGCACCAATCCAGCCCTGTCTGCACCAGTCCAGCCCTGCCAGCACCAGTCCAGCCCCTGCCAGCACCAACCCAGCCCTGTCTGCACCAATCCAGCAGCCAGCACCAGTCCAGCTCCCTAGCCTCGCACCAGTCCAGCCCTGCTGCCAGCACCAGTCCAGCCCTGCCAGCACCAATCCAGTCCTGCCAGCACCAGTCCAGCCCTGTCTGCACCAGTCCAGCCCTGTCTGCACCAGTCCAGCCCTGTCTGCACCAGTCCAGCCCTTCCAGCACCAGTCCAGCCCTTCCAGCACCAATCCAGCCCTGTCTGCACCAGTCCAGCCCTGCCTGCACCAGTCCAGCCCCTGCCAGCACCTGTCTGCCCCAGCCCAGCCCTGCCAGCACCAGTCCAGCCCTGTCAGCACCAGTCCAGCCCTGCCAGCACCAGTCCAGCCCTGCCAGCACCAATCCAGTCCTGCCAGCACCAGTCCAGCCCTGCCAGCACCAATCCAGCCCTGCCAGCACCAGTCCAGCCCTGCCAGCACCAATCCAGTCCTGCCAGCACCAGTCCAGCCCTGCCAGCACCAGTCCAGCCCTGCCAGCACCAGTCCAGCCCTGTCTGCACCAGTCCAGCCCTGTCTGCACCAGTCCAGCCCTGTCTGCACCAGTCCAGCCCTTCCAGCACCAGTCCAGCCCTTCCAGCACCAGTCCAGCCCTGTCTGCACCAATCCCAGCCCTTCCAGCACCAGTCCAGCCCTTCCAGCACCAGTCCAGCCCTGTCTGCCCCAATCCAGCCCTTCCAGCACCAATCCAGCCCTGCCTGCACCAATCCAGCCCTGCCTGCACCAATCCAGCCCTGCCTGCACCAGTCCAGCCCTTCCAGCACCAGTCCAGCCCTTCCAGCACCAGTCCAGCCCTGTCTGCACCAGTCCAGCCCTGTCTGCACCAACCCAGCCCTGTCTGCCCCAATCCAGCCCTGTCTGCCCCAATCCAGCCCTGCCTGCACCAATCCAGCCCTGCCTGCACCAGTCCAGCCCTTCCAGCACCAGTCCAGCCCTTCAGCACCAGTCCAGCCCTGTCTGCACCAATCCAGCCCTGCCAGCACCAATCCAGCCCTGCCAGCACCAATCCAGCCCTGCCAGCACCAGTCCAGCCCTGTCTGCACCAGTCCAGCCCCTGCCAGCACCAATCCAGCCCTGTCTGCACCAATCCAGCCCTGTCTGCACCAATCCAGCCCTGTCTGCACCAGTCCAGCCCTGCCAGCACCAGTCCAGCCCTGCCAGCACCAATCCAGCCCTGTCTGCACCAGTCCAGCCCTGCCAGCACCAGTCCAGCCCTGCCAGCACCAGTCCAGCCCTGTCTGCACCAACCCAGCCCTGTCTGCACCAGACCCAGCCCTGCCAGCACCAGTCCAGCCCTGCCAGCACCAACCCAGCCCTGTCTGCACCAATCCAGCCCGGCCAGCACCAGTCCAGCCCTGCCTGCACCAGTCCAGCCCTGTCTGCACCAATCCAGCCCGGCCAGCACCAGTCCAGCCCTGCCTGCACCAGTCCAGTCCTCTGCACCAACCCAGCCCTGTCTGCACCAACCCAGCCCTGCCAGCACCAATCCAGCCCTGTCTGCACCAGTCCAGCCCTGCCTGCACCAGTCCAGCCCTGCCAGCACCTGTCTGCACCAACCCAGCCCTGCCAGCACCAATCCAGCCCTGCCAGCACCAGTCCAGCCCTGTCTGCACCAGTCCAGCCCTGCCAGCACCAGTCCAGCCCTGCCAGCACCAGTCCAGCCCTGCCAGCACCAGTCCAGCCCTGCCAGCACCAATCCAGCCCTGTCTGCACCAGTCCAGTCCTGCCTGCACCAGTCCAGCCCTGCCAGCACCAGTCCAGCCCTGTCAGCACCAGTCCAGCCCTGTCTGCACCAATCCAGCCCTGCCAGCACCAGTCCAGCCCTGCCAGCACCATCCCAGCCCTGTGAGCACCCAGCCAGCCCCGTGGCCACCCCAAGGTGCCAGCAGCCCACAGCCCCGGGCAGAGGGCGATGCCCGCCGGGCTCCCTCCCCACGTGGCCGCTCTTTCAAACGATCCACTTGACTGTCTGCAGTAATGATTTGTTGCTTGTAAAGCCGCCGTGATTAACTACAGTTTAGCCTCCTGGTTTCATGTCTTATCATGTTTCATCTCACACAAAAGACATTTACAGTCTATTTTCAACTTCAAAGCAAATGCTTCTTGCGTGACCATTAGGGCAGGCAAATATTTAAGCAGAACCTGTATGGTATTAGTGTCTCTTGATGTTCCCTGCTGAGTGAGGATGGATGGCTGCCCCAAAAGGCAGCTTTTTCCTATTGTTTTATGCACCAGTGATTAATATTTCATGTTCCCACTGTTACAGATTTGCTGGCTGGCACTGGCCTGCCCTGACAGTGCTTTCCTCATGTCTTACATGTCCAGTTTTTGTGCACTTGGATACGGGGAGTGTGACTCTTGGCAGGGTCCTCTAGGCTTATGGAAGCCTCCTGCCCGAATATTTTGAATTAAGTTTGTCTTGACGACGTTAGGGAGGGTGGTGTGCTCTCCTTCCCCACCCACACCTCTGTCCTGTCTCTTCATGGAGCCCTTGGCTGCCCCAAATTCCGGGTGGGATGGGAGCAGCACCAGGGAAATGGATCCTGCAGCAGCCAAGGGTGAGGCTGGGTCCTGCCCTGCAGAGATGTGGGGTGAGAATCTGCTCCCATCCCTGGTCCCACCCTCTGTGACATCGGTGTCACCCTGGGCACTGCCCCCACAGCCTGGCTCTGCCTTGGGGCTCTGCATCCCAGCTCCAGGGGAGCAAACACAGCCTTTCCACCACTTCCACCCCACAATTCCCCAAAACCCCACCCAGCCTTGTCAGGGCAGGACGAAAACAACCCAGGACCAAATTCCTCTGCTTGGAAGGCGCGCTGGTGAGCGTTTGTCAGAAGGGTAAATTAGAATAAAGGCAGGAACCGTGAGGGCAGGCTCTGCTTATCCTCCAGCCTGGAGTTCATCTAATTCAATTAGCATGGCCAGTAAATAGAGCTCACTTTAATTCAGATGCAGGGGTTGTTGTGGCTTGATTGTTTAATTTCAGGAGTGGGGGGGCTGTGGGAAGCCTGCCAAGAATTTCTGCAGAGCCCACATTTGCTCTGGCTCTGGGTGCTCAGAGGCCACCTCCAAATTATGTTTGAGGTGAGGTGGAAGCTCCCCACAGCACCTGGGACTGTGCAAGGACTTTAAACTCTCATTGTCAGGTGGAAAATAAAGACTTGAAAGCCACTAGGAAGGAATAAGTGGTGGAGTTTATTTAAAGAGGAAAAGCTGAGCTCGGGAGCGATGCTGGGGCCATGTGTCTGCAGGGCTGGGCTCATTCCTCCCAGATTATTTTAAATTTGAGCATCTTTTCTGCATCACAGTCTATCTTTGTTCCCCTCTGACGTCTTGGGATTTTATGGCCGGGGCTGCTCCTGCCAGCAGCGCCACAGCTCTGCTGGAAATCGACTTTAAACCCAATCTCGCCGGCATCCGATTCAAAGCCAGGCTCCAAATTAGTTAATCTCGGATTAATTTAAACTGGGTGAAGCACCAGGGCTCCGGCGGGGGTGTGACCCCGGCAGGAGGTGCTGCCTCTCCCAGCACATGCCAAGTCTGTCTGTCCGTCCGTGGGATGCTGTCTGTCGGGATAAACTCACCCCGGGTAGCGGGACAGACCTGCCGTGCTCCTTCCCCCGGAATTCGGGCAGAGTTTGGGGGTGCAGGTGGGGGTGTGGGGGTCAGGGAGCTGAAGGAGCCGGGCAGACCCTTCCAAAAGGGGAGAGGCGGTGCCAGGCGGGGCTTGAACGGGAGCAGGGAGAGGCTGAGATTTGCCAATACCCGCCGAGGGGCGAGAGGGATGAGGGCGAGACGGATCCTGCCTTCAATCGCAGCTGCTCACGTGTGTGAGTCGCCCAAATATGTGAGGTATTTGTTTAATTTCTCCATTTGAGGCCAGCGCCGTGTCCTGATGCTTATCAAACCTGGGGCTCGGACCAAGGCTCCGGGGAGGAATTGTGCTCTCCTCAGGCAAAATTTAAATCCTCAAAATTTGGCTCAGATTGAACCTGTGTGTGGGTTTGTGCGGGTCGCTGCTGGGGCAGGATTGTTTTCAGCCGGGGTTTGTGCTTGGTGCGACAGCAGCGTGGTGGGGTGGGATGGATTTTGAATCCCGGCATCCCGGGGAAGCGGGAGCATCCAAAAGGAGCTGTGAGCGCCTGAGCCCGGCCTCAGGCCAGGCTTGAGAGCCCCCGGTGCTCCCCAGGCTGTTCGCAGCGTCCTGGGGAAATAACTCCCCCCGGGGACCCGCGGCTGCTGCTCCCGGGAGGGCTCCAGCCCACGAGGAGCTGCAAGGGCTGCAAACCATAAAGCAGTCTGTAAAATTAGCGGCTAATTAGCAGCGACTGCAGGGTACATCGCACCGCGGGCCGGCTGCGCTCCTCCCCAGCCTCCCACACATTTGCGTAGTGCAGAGCCACCACCGTGATTGCAAAATTAGGGCAAAACAAGGGATTTGTTGCTACGGATGATAAGAGGGAATGGAAACACCTCCCAGCTGAGCTCTGGCAAGGCGACATCTGCCACGGAGAGATGTGGGTTGGAACAGGGGCTGGTGTCCCCTGCCACCAAATTTATTGTCCCCTGCTGCGGGATGGGCTGGCACAGAACAGGGAGGGGGATGGACCAGCAAATAACCAACCAAGCAAAACCAAGCAAAAAAAAAAAAAAATCCCGTGGATGAACAAATAACCCCTGGACGCGGGTTATTGTTGGTGAACGTGGAGGGTGGGGATTTTCCCTTCCCTCTGCTCCGGTTGCAGGCAGCCGCGGAGGGGCCGAGGACTGCAAAGCATTTGCTGCAGAATCTGAAGAATTTGGAGTGAAACCCCCAAAGAAATTAAGGACAGATGGGTTAGGGGGGGAAAAAAGAAACCCAAATTCCTTCTGCTGCTCGGTGCCTGCCTCCAGGGCACTGCCTGGTCCCTGCTGAGGCTGTGCTGAGGGGATGGAGGGAGGGATGGAGGGAGGGAGGGAGGGATGGATGGATGGAGGGATGATGGATGGATGGATGGATGGATGATGGATGGATGGATGGATGATGGAGGGATGATGGATGGATGGATGATGGATGATGGATGATGGATGATGGATGGATGATGGATGTATGATGGATGGATGATGGATGGATGGATGGATGATGGATGGATGATGGATGGATGATGGATGATGGATGATGGATGGATGGATGGATGGATGGATGGATGGATGGATGATGGATGGATGATGGATGGATGATGGATGGATGATGGATGGATGATGGATGGATGGATGATGGATGGATGATGGATGATGGATGGATGGATGATGGATGATGGATGGATGGATGGATGATGGATGATGGATGGATGATGGATGGATTATGGATGATGGATGATGGATGGATGGATGATGGATGGATGATGGATGGATGGATGATGGATGGATGATGGATGGATGGATGATGGATGGATGATGGATGATGGATGGATGATGGATGGATGATGGATGGATGGATGATGGATGGATGGATGATGGATGGATGATGGATGGATGATGGATGATGGATGGATGATGGATGGATTATGGATGATGATGGATGATGGATGGATGGATGATGGATGGATGATGGATGGATGGATAATGAATGGATGATGGATGGATGGAGAATGGATGGATGGATGATGGATTATGGATGGATGGATGATGGATGGATGGATGATGAATGGATGGATGGATGGATGGATGATGGATGATTGATGGATGGATGGATGGATGGATGGATGGATGGATGGATGGATGATGGATGGATGGATGATGGATGGATGGATGGATGATGGATGATGGATGATGGATGGATGATGGATGGATGGATGATGGATGGATGATGGATGGATGGATGATGGATGGATGGATGATGGATGGATGGATGGATGGATGGATGGATGGATGGATGGATGGACATCTTTCATGCCACACAAACACCATGAGGACACCAGAACTCTGTTCCTGCAGCACTCATGGCCATCCTCACTCTGCCCAAGGCTGACCCTGATGGCTCTGGAGGGTTCGGGGCTCCTCTGGAGATCCCTCTGCTCCCATCCCACAGCAGAGCTGCTCCTCAAGGGGAGCAAAGGAGGGACACGTGAGGAAAAGAAGCCTCTCCCCCTCCAACCAACAGCTCCCGGTGAGGCTCCGGGCCGGCCGACCCCGGGTGTGAGCCCCATCCCCACCCCCGTGTGTGTGTGTTGTAATCACCGGGATTAGGAGTTTTCTGCTCGGGCTGGCGCTGGCAGAGTCACCCAACACCTGTGTGCTGACTTCAGCACCTCAAATATTTCTGATGCAATTCCTTTTATTCCCCTCCTAAAGCAAACGCTGATGTTAATGGGTAGAAACGAAGCATAATCGCTCCTTTGTGTGAAATCAGTCGGGGGAAATCGCAGCAGTTTGGTTGCAAAACTGGAGCTGCAAACAGGTTTGGGGTGGGACCCACCTGGGCTTGGGACGGGGGGAGAGGAACCTCCTGTGGAGCTGCTGGGATGGGAAATGGGCATCTCCTCCTGTCTGGGTAGAGCTGAGGGCCAGGGCTCCTTCTCGGGCTGTGTTTGATGTGTTCCCATGTGCCAGGCTGAGGGAAACCACATCCAGATGAAGCCACCGCTGCCCGGGCCGGGGAACGAGGCCGGGCGTTTGCGTTTGCAGCGCTCCAGATGCGAACAGTGAGGCCAAGGGATCTTGATTTCATCTGTCGAGTAATTGGGCTGGAAGTCTGTGATGGTAATGACTCCACATCAAGCGCTCCGCGCTCAGATGTGACCCATCCCCGGCCGGGGGCGGGGGCTGCAGCCCGCGGTGGCCGTGATGAATATCCCCCAGATGTTCTCCCCCAGATGTTGTCCCGCAGGGGAGGCCAGACCCACACGTGTGTTGTTAATAACGCCGAAGATCTGAGGTTAAAAATGACCACGGGGTGTTCACGGGAGCCCCGGGGGGGGCGGTGGGACAGGGCTGGGGGCTGGCCCCGTGTCCTGGCTCTGTGCTGGGTGGAGTGGGACACACTGAGACCCCCCCGGGCAGCCCTGCATGCTCTGGGGAGGCAGAGGATGCTCCACATCCACGAGGGTTGGAGATGGGGTGACACGAGGGACGGGGATGCTCTGGGAGGCACATCAGGGAAATCCCAAAGGTTTGTCCCACTTCCAGCACTGACTGCCTTTGGGAGGTTGTCTCCAAAGCTCTCCAGCATTGGGATGCAAATCCTGTCTGTGGCCACATGAGATCCCGAGGAAGTGCCTGGAAAACGTCCTGGTCCCCTCAGCGCTGCCGTGGGGACTCGAGCCCTGGTGCAGGAGGGAATTTGGCACGGACAGGGTCTGACCCCCCAGGTGTGATCCTAAAACCTGTCGCCAGCATTTTGGATTTCTGTTTTTATCTGTGCTCGGGAGCTGGGGCTGCGGGTGGGACAAGCATCTCCATGGGCTGTGCTCCCTGCAGAGAGGGCTCTTGGCTCTGCCCTGCTCCAGGGGCTCTATCCATGAGCATCCCATGGCGGCAGGGCTGGAGCTGGGATGGTTTGGCAGCAGGGGGAGGGACAGTCCCGGGGGGGTGAGCGCCGTCTGGGGATGGGACCTGCTGCTCCAGTGCGGAGTGGCAGGAGGAATCGTGTCCCTCACATATTTGGATGATTTGGGGTGTGGGGACGCTGGTGGGTACCGGGATGATGCTGCCCTGGGGTCCCCGGGGATCTCCCGGGCTGAGGAGCCTCAGTTTGCTGCTGATGTTCCTGAAAGCTTCTGCCGTCAGCCCCGCTCCAGACAATCCCTGGCTCCCTCCCGCAGCCCAGCGAGTCCTGATCTGTTTTTTGGGGAGGGGACGTGCCCTGCCTTCCCAGGGAGGGACAGGACCCGCAGGGTCACCCAGCAGTGCTGATCCTATGGGAACCAGGTGCGACAGCCTTGGGGAGGGGATCCCCATCACCATTTAGGAAGCTTTGGCTCCTAAATGAGGCTTTCGGCTTTTCCCCCGAGCTCTCCCCGGGGGAGTGAGGGATGCCCGGAGGCAGATCCCGGTGCCAGAGGTGTGCGGGCAGTCCCGGGTGGTTGGAGCACGAGGAATTGCAGCCCGGGGGAGTGTTCCCCACGCCCTGTCCCGCTCTGGAGCCTTTCCAGCCTTTCCCTGCTGATTGCTCCGGCATGTGCGTCGCAGATGATGAGAGATGAGGGGATGGGCTCTGGGGCTGGGTGGGGCTCTGCAGCTGGACCCGGCCCCTGCCCTCGCTCTGGTGCTCCCGTTCTGCTCCTCGCTGCCAGGGGAGACCCGAAGGCTTTGCTGAGAAGTGGGAGTTTCACCCGGAATGTGGGGTTGTGGCTGCAGCAGGACCCGCTGCCCCAGGCTTTGGTTTGGCAGCTCATGCACTGCTTGGGGAATGAGTGGCACAGGATCCTGGAATGGTTGGGGTTGGAAGGGACCTTAAATCCGTCCCAGTGTCACCCCCTGCCACGGCAGGGACACCTTCCACTGTCCCAGGCTGCTCCAAGCCCTGCCCAGCCTGGCCTTGGGCACTGCCAGGGATGAGAGCCCCAGGCTGGCCCGGGGAGCAGGACCATCCCTGGATGCTGGGGGTGAAAATTCAGCATTCTGGCTGAAGTGGGAGCCTTATTCTGCTGCTACTTCTGAAATTCAGGTTTTAACACCTTAAACCCTGGAATCTGCATTGCCCACGGAGGAGGTTTGGCTGGGGTGCAGCTGCCAGGGTTTGATGCAGTGCTGGCTTTTGTGTCCCTCTTTGACACCACATTTTTCCCTGTTTCCCAACCCCACCGACACCTGAAGAAGGACACTGGGAGTGCTTTGAACCCCCTTTCCCCTCTCCATCCATTTCAGAAGTTTTCCTCCAAACCTCACTTTGTGTTTCATTGTTGCTCAGCTCTGCTCCAGATGTTCCAATCCTCCATCCCACACCTTTCTCTCCCTTTGGCCACTGGATATTTGGCTGAACCAGAGCCAAATGAAAGCAACCCCCCACCTGTGCATGGAATTAGCAGCGGGCATGCCAGACCTCCATGGACTCATAAATGTGGCCATCTGCACCTGGCAACAGGATTTTTTAACAGCAAACAAGGAAAACACTCCCTGCTCCTAAATGGGTTGAGGGTTTGGGGCTTTTTTTCCCTCTGGAGAAAAAAAAAAAAAGAAAGAAAAAAAGAGGAAACTTGTAAATGATTTGCTTGGAAAAAGCCATTTCCCACAGAGATTGGGCACAGCCACAGGGAGCTCGTGGCTGTGACTCAGGGGAAGGAGGATGAGTCCCAGCTGCTGGGCTGGGAACAGCTCTGCCTGGTTCCCAGCTGCTTTGGGGACAGTTTGGGATGGGATTCTCCAGCCCTGCCCTGCAGGGTGACAAGCTGGGCCTGTCCTAGGGCACAGAGTCCTGCCTGCCCTCCTGGCTTTCCCACTGCAGTGCTGGGGGAGCATCCTCAGGGCTGCCAGCCCTGCTCTGCCATCCCCACCCACTTCGGGGGGTGCTGCTGCACCTTCCAGGCTCCCCAGTCCCACCCAGAGCTGTCCCAGTACCTCTGGCACAGCCCCCAGCCCTGCACCACGGAAATATGCTCCAGTGCACGTTTCAGGATAACAAAAAGTGTAATTAAACCAAGCAATGACCCTACTGGTAGCCTGCTGTAGATGTATTTTAAACAAGAAATTAGAGAGTCAGGAATTCCCTGAGTGGTTTGGGTGGGAGGGGACCTTAAATCCCACCCAGTGCCATGGGCAGGGACAGCTCCCACCATCCCAGGGTGCTCCAAGCCCTGTCCAGCCAGGCCTTGGCTCTCACCTGCTGTGGCTCCCCTCGTCCCTGGGAGCTGAGCTGGTGCCTCACTCCCCCAGCCCAAAGGACACTATTGATTTGGACCTGCTTTGGAAGCGAGCCCCGGGTGCTGGAACGGCAGCAGGAGGAATTCCTGCACTCCCAGCACTGATGGGCTGCTCCAGCCATCATTGGGATGCTTCCAAGCTCATTAGGGAGATGCCTGTTTGCCGTGTAATTAACTCTAAATGAGATCAGCGATGAACACAAATGCCATTGCGGTTCCAGGAGTCACTGAGCTTGCAAGGAGCAGGTGAGGAGCTGTCAGGACACCCCTGGCTGCTCAGGGAGGCTCCTGGGGCACAGGGGTGAGCAGAGCAGCAGGAATGACCATGGGGATGTGAGAGGGGCTGGAGAGGATGATGAGGGTGGGCCCTTGCCCAGGAAAAGACAGAGGTGGCTCCAGTAAATCCTCGGGGATTGAACCTCCCTCATCCCTGGGATTTTGGGGCTGTGACACCCACCAGGGCACTGGAACTGCTCTAGAACTCCCAATCCAGCTGTGGCCTGCAGCTGGGCAGGCTCCAGGCCTGCCTCACTGACCCCTCTCTGTGCCACCCCCTGGCTCCTTCCAAAGGGGATTTTCCCCACTGGAAACGCCCCTGCTGCTCCACACATCCAGCCAGGATAAACAAATCCCTCTGGTTCCACAGACCTGCGTGCCCAGACACTGGGCTACAGCAAATCAAAAACAAAATAAGTCACTTCTGTGCCTCCTCCCATCCCTGGAATTTTTTCAGTCCCAGGATGATGCGAAATCTGTGTCACTCCTGTGTCCCCACCCAGGAGGGCACCACGAAGGGAATAACTGCTCCCAGTTTGTGTAAAATGGGAAATGAGGAGAGAACTGGGCTCAGGGCAGGGCTAGGGACAGTGTCAGAGTCCCAGGGGTGGGGTTTGCTCTGCACTCTGTGGCTCTGCCTGCCCCAATAAAAATTGCACATTTCACGTTTGTTATTTTTTAAATTGAAGCTTTTTTAAAAAAACCCAAACCAGTGGGTTTTGGCTGCTTTATCCCCTTACTGGGATTATTTAAATCAAAAGCAGAAATGGGGGGAGGCTCCTTGTGTGACTCCAGCTGGATGGGAGCCAGCCCTGGCTGCTGGAGCCAGAGGGTGCCCAGGGGGGTCCCCTGGTCCTGCAGGTGACTGTCCCAAAATTCCATCAGGACCATGACACACAGCTGGTGCACCCACATCCTTTTTGGGCTGGTGGAGGTCCCCCAGCCAAAACCCTCCCTCCTGGGATGCTGCTGCCTTCCTGAGCCAGCAGAATGGGTTTGTCCTGTCCTGTGGCTCAGCCCCCAAATCCCAGCAGAGACGGGGCTGGAGCGGGGACAGACCAAAGGTGCTGCTGGTGACAGGGACAGCAGCCTGGCGGAGCTGGGGCTGTTTCTGTCGCACAGACCCCTCTCCCCTCCCGGCACGGGGCTGTCTCCAGCTCCCCGGAATCGCTGTAGCCACGGGCGATTTTCTGCCTTCGAGTTTTGCAAAACCATATTAAGAAAAATCTCGCCCTGGCGCTGCTGGCTCTCCTCCAGGCTGGAAATTGCATTCCCCTGCTTGAAATTCCTCCCGGAGTTTCAGATGGAGAATGTACAACTTCACTTTCCATCTTGAGCTGCTGTCACACATTTTAATAACAGGGCTGGGCTCCACCCCAGCGGTGGCGGCGTGCCAGGATTCTGGGGCGAGCCCGCTGGAGCGGCTGTGGTGAGCCCTGCCACGGCTGCGGTGCTGCTGGGCTGGGGACCAGCCCCCCGCCTTCTGGAGAGAGGCTAGGGCTTGTGGCTTGGTTTTTAATCCCTGGTGATGAGGTTGTGGTGTCTCGTTTGCCCCAGGTGACGTGGGAGCTGGGTGTGGAGGGGATCAGCTCTGCTTGTGATCCGGATCAGGAGATGTGATCCATTCCTCCTCCTCGCTCCTGTCCTGGTCTGAGATCCGCTCTGGAGAGCTCTAGATGAGCCCTGGTGTCACTTGGGTTTCTCCCTCTACATCCTGCCTTTCCCCACTGCAGGATCAGGAAAAGATCCCCCTGCACTGTGACATTGATGATGATTTTTTTCCCCCCAAAACTCAGCGGATAAACCTCAAAGCTTGGGGAAAGGCCTTTGCTGAGACCCTTGATGGGACTGCAGAGGGGTGGTGGCACTGCCAAAGCTCCTGGGGACATCCCTGTCTGGATCCCATGGAGAACTCATGGTGGGGACAGCAGAGAGTGACCGTCCTCCGGGCTGGTGGAGCTGTGTGGCTTTAGGGACACTCCCAGCGCTGCCCAAAGCTGGTGTGGCTTTAGGGACACTCCCAGCGCTGCCCAAAGCTGGTGTGGCTTTAGGGACACTCCCAGCACGGCCCAAAGCTGGTGTGGCTTTAGGGACACTCCCAGCGCTGCCCAAAGCTGGTGTGGCTTTAGGGACACTCCCAGCGCTGCCCAAAGCCCCGTGTGGCTTTAGGGACACTCCGAGCACTGCCCAAAGCTGGTGTGGCTTTGGGGACACTCCCAGCGCTGCCCAAAGCTGGTGTGGCTTTGGGGACACTCCCAGAACTGCCCAAAGCTGGTGTGGCTTTAGGGACACTCCCAGCGCTGCCCAAAGCTGGTGTGGCTTTGGGGACACTTCCTCAGCACTGCCCAAAGCTGGTGTGTGGCTTTGGGGACACTCCGAAAGCACTGCCCAAAGCTGGTGTGGCTTTGGGGACACTCCCAGCGCCGCCCAAAGCTGGTGTGGCTTTGGGGACACTCCGAGCACTGCCCAAAGCTGGTGTGGCTTTGGGGACACTCCCAGCACTGCCCAAAGCCCCGTGTGGCTTTGGGGACACTCCCAGCGCTGCCCAAAGCTGGTGTGGCTTTGGGGACACTCCCAGCGCCGCCCAAAGCTGGTGTGGCTTTGGGGACACTCCCAGCACGGCCCAAAGCTGGTGTGGCTTTGGGGACACTCCCAGCGCTGCCCAAAGCTGGTGTGGCTTTGGGGACACTCCCAGCGCTGCTTTCCCAGCCCGGGTCACCGTGCCCGAGGCGGGGACACCCCGCATCCCTCGGGATGGGGTTTCCTCGCTGCCTGGAGCTGCCTTTTATGGGCTGCTCTTTGAACCCGAGCAGTTGTGCTGTATTTGTCCAACACTGGCTGCAATCAGGGAAACAGGCTCCCTAATTGGATTGGGAGGCCGCAGTAATTGGCTGTTTGGGAGCAGCCGTTTCCAATCAAGCTGTGCGCGCCTTTAATAAGTTTGCTCGCCTTTATCAGCCTGGCAAACTGCGCTGTGGAGGTGACCTGCTAAATGATCCCCCGTGTTCCTAAAGCATTTTTCATCCCCGCTGATCCCCCGAGCCCTTTTCTTTCTTTCTTTGTAATAACAAACTCGGGGAAATCCCAGAAATCCCAGAGCAGCCAGGCTGCGGCTGCTGCCTGCCCGTGGTGCTGGGCAGAGCGGGGGTCTGGGGGAGGGTGACAGTGCTGGGGGCACCAGGGGGGCGGCAGAGGCGCCACCCTGCTGGTTTTGGGGTGGAGAGAGCTGGAGCATGGAGCTCACAGCTGGTGCTGCTGGGTTTGGCCCTTGGTGGCACTTGGCACTTGTCCCGGGTCAAGCAGGACCATCCCAGGATTTATGGGAAGAGCTGATCCCGCTGCTCTGACCCGGATTTGGCCACGTTCCTCCATGGAGCCTCTCCCTGCCCGTGGCCACAGGTCCCCTGCTGGAGCCACCAGCCCGGCCCTGGGGCTTGCCAAGCACTGCTCAGCCCTGCCAGGACCCAAGGAGGGAAAACCAGCCCTTGTTGTGCTTTAGTGGGGACGGTCGAGGGTGGTGAGGCCGTGGCACAGCCACCCTGGGTGGCCACAGAGGTGTGAGGGTGGCCACTGCCAGCCAAGCACGCCGAACACGGGGGGAACATCACAGAACTAGTTTATTTCAGAATGCCCCGATTTTGCAAAAAACTTCCACGTGAGCTGCTCCGGCTTCCATTGCCTGAGCTGCCTGTCCGGTGGGGTCTGGGCTGAATCCAGGGCCCCAGCTCTGCCAGGCACGCGGGGTGACTTTGGGCACAGCCCAAGCCCTCGGCGCCTGGCCCCGGCCACAAACACGTGTTTTAAGCCTTTTTCCCACATTTCGAAGGTGAGAAGGGAAGCCTGTGACTGCGCCGTGACCAGCCCTGGCAGCCCCAGGCCGAGGTGAGGAGGGTGAGCCCCTCCCGCCTTCCCGGAGCCTCCCTGGCGGCGGGACACGAGCTTGTCAGGACGGACCCGCTCGTGCCAAACGTTTCCACTTTGACAAATCGGCATTTTCCAAGAGCAACATTCCCCTTCCCAAGGCAAACGGGGCGCGGGAGCCCCCGGTTTGGGGCAGACGGGCGCGCTCGGTGCCGCCGCTGCGGTCCCGGGCCGGGGCTGCTCCTCCCGCTGCCGCTGCGGGACCGGCGGGGCCGCCACGAGAGGGCACAAAGCCCTGCGGCCTGCCACCGTGTCCCCGTGTCACCGTGCCACCGTGTGCCCGTGTCCCCGTGCCACCGTGTGCCCGTGTCCCCGTGTGCCCGTGTGCCCGTGTGCCCGTGTCCCCGCGGTCACTGTGTCCCCGCGGTGCCCGTGTCACCGCAGTCACCGCGGTCACCGTGTCACCGTGTGCCCGTGTCACCGCGGTGCCCGTGTCCCCGTGGTCCCCGTGTCCCCGCGGTGCCCGTGTCACCGCGGTGCCCGTGTCACCGCGGTCATCCTGTCACCGTGTCACAGTGTCACCGTGTCACCGTGTGCCCGTGTCCCCGCGGCCACCGCAGGTCCCTGCAGGTTTGTCACCGTGTCACCCTGTCACTGTGTCACCCTGTCACCGTGTCACCTGCAGGTTTGTCACCCGTGTCACAGTGTCACCGTGTCACCGTGTCACTGTGTCCCCGTGTCCCCGTGTCACCTGCAGGTTTGTCACCGTGTCACCCTGTCACTGTGTCACCCTGTCACTGTGTCACCTGCAGGTTTGTCACCGCGGTCACAGTGTCACCGTGTCACCGTGTCACTGTGTCCCCGTGTCCCCGTGTCACCTGCAGGTTTGTCACCGTGTCACCCTGTCACTGTGTCACCCTGTCACTGTGTCACCTGCAGGTTTGTCACCGTGTCCCTGTGTCACCGTGTCACCGTGTCACTGTGTCCCCGTGTCCCCGTGTCCCCGTGTCACCTGCAGGTTTGTCACCCTGTCACCGTGTCACCGTGTCACCCTGCAAGTTTGTCACCGTGTCACCCTGTCACTGTGTCACTCTGCAGGTTTGTCACCCTGTCACCGTGTCACCGTGTCACCCCACAGGTTTGTCACCGTGTCACCCTGTCACTGCATCACCCCGTAGGTTTGTCACCCTGTCACCCTGTCCCCGTGTCCCCGTGTCCCCGTGTCACCGTGCCACCGTGTCACCTGCAGGTTTGTCACCGTGTCACCCTGCAGGTTTGTGACCCGTGTCACCCTGTCACTGTCACCCTGCAGGTTTGTCACCCTGTCAGCGTGTCACCGTGTCACCCTGCAGGTTTGTCACCGTGTCACCGTGTCACCCTGTCACTGTGACACCCTGCAGCCCTGTGACCCTGCAGCCCTGTTACTGTGTCATCCTGTCACTGTGTCACCCTGCAGTCAGCCTGTGACCCTGTCACCCTGCAATCCTGTCACCGTGTCACCTGCAGGTTTGTCACCCTGTCACCGTGTCACCCTATCACCATGTCACCCTGCAGGTTTGTCACCGTGTGACCCTGCAGCCCTGCACCAACATCACACTGTCACCCTGTCCCCATGTCACTGTCACCGTGTCACCCTGCAGCTGTAGCACACTGTCACTTACAGCCCTGTCACCCTGCCATCCTGTCACTGTGTCACCCTGCAGCTTTGTCACCCTGCAGCTGTATTTGCCCTGTCACCCCACAGCCCTGTCCCCGTGTCCCCCTGCAGCTTTGTCACCCCACAGCCCTGTCCCCATGTCCTCCTGCAGCTTTGTCACCCCACAGCCCTGTCCCCGTGTCCCCTGCAGCCTTGTCACCCCACAGCCCTGTCCCCGTGTCCCCCTGCAGCTTGTCACCCCACAGCCCTGTCCCCGTGTCCCCTGCACGTTTGTCACCCCACAGCCCTGTCCCCATGTCCTCCCTGCAGCTTGTCACCCCACAGCCCTGTCCCCTGTCCCCCTGCACGCTTTGTCACCCCACAGCCTGTCCCCGTGTCCCCCTGCAGCTTTGTCATCCCACAGCCCTGTCCCCTGTCCCCTGCAGCAGCTTTGCCACCCCACAGCCCTGTCCCTGTGTCCCCCTGCACGTTTGTCACCCCACAGCCCTGTCCCCGTGTCCCCCTGCAGCTTTGTCACCCCACAGCCCTGTCCCCGTGTCCCCCTGCAGCGCTCCCATCCTACAAGTCCCTACTGGTGCCACTGTGGCCCTACAGGATCACCACTGACCCCAATCCTGCTGTGCTCCACCCTCCCCATCCCAGGCCGTGCATCCCCCTCCCCACTGTCCAGCTCTTGGAAAACTTGGGGGTTCTAATTCTAAAAAGAGTTAATTACATTAAATTTAATTAAGAGCCTTCCCAGTGAGACCCTTCCCAAAAAACAGCCACTGGAGCCCCAGGAATGGTGAGAAGAGGAGGGAATCTATGAAAGAAGAGAAATTGATGGGAAAACGTGGTGAAGTATGGGAGAAATGTGGGAAATGATGGGAAAACATGTGAAAACCCAGGGAAATGTGGGAAGCGTGTGAAAACATGGGGAAATGTGGAAAAACATGGGAAAATGTGTGGAAGTGTGGGAAAGTACTGAAAAACATGGGAAAATATGGGGAAATGTGGGAAAATAGAGGGGAAATGGGTAAAAATACAGAAAAACATTGGAAAGTGTGGGGAAATGTGGAAAAATGGGTTAAAATACAGAAAAACATGGGGAAAATGTGTGGAAACGTGGGAAAATAGAGGGAAAATAGGAAAAATATGGAAAAGCATGGGAAGATATGTGGAAATGTGGGAAAATGGGTAAAAATATGGAAAAACGTGGGGAAATGTGGGAAAATGTGGGAAAAATACGGAAAAATGGGAAAATGATTGGAACTGTGGGAAAATAGAGGGAAAATGCAGGGAAAATTGAAAACATGGAGTAATGTGGGGAAATGTGGGGCAACATGGAAAAATGAGAGGAAACGTGGGTGGAAAAAAGGAAAATACAGGGAAAACGTGACAACAGAGGGAAATGTGGGCACACGTGGATGGGGCTGCCCCATCCCGGTGACAGCCGCGCGTGGGGGGGCCGCGTCCCCGCGGGGATCCCGGCGTGTGCCGCGCCCTCTCCGCGCTCCAATCGCCTCCTTCTCCATCCTTCCCTTCCTTCCCTTCCCCTCCTCGGGGCGTCACCGCCCCACGCGCGTGTCCTCGCCCTCCCCCGCCCCGCGGGTGGGCGTGGGGGCCGGCCCGGGGTGGGGGGGGCGGGAAGCGGAGCTCGGGGGGCCCGGGGCCGGGCGGGGATGCTCGGAGAGGGGGGCGCGGAGGTGCGGGGATGCGCGGCCCCCGATGGGATGTAGCGGGCGGCTGCTGGGACCCGCCGGGGGCCGCCGCGCCTCGCTGCTCCTCACCATGATCCTCTTCTTCACCTACTTCTTCTCCTGCCTGCCCGGGCCCTGCGAGCCGCTGCCGCCCGCGCTGCTGCTGCCGCCGCCCGCCGCGCTGCCCGCGGGGCCGGGGGAAGCGGCGGGGGGCTCGGGGGGCTCGGGGGGCTCGGGGAGCCGCCGCTTCCCCCAGGCCATCATCGTGGGCGTGAAGAAGGGCGGGACGCGGGCGCTGCTCGAGTTCCTGCGGGCGCACCCCGGGGTGCGGGCGGTGGGTGCTGAACCCCACTTCTTCGACAGGTGCTACGAGAAGGGGCTGCGCTGGTACAGGTAAGGAGGAGGGGGTCGGTAATTAGCGCAGAGATGTGTTAATTGCCGTCCGGGTCGGGATGCGGTGACTCTGCAACAGGCGGGTCCCGGGGGAGAAATGGGGCGCGAGGGAAGGGGAGATGGGGAGGTTGGTTGGGGGTCCCGGCTGCTCCGACCCTCGCCTGGGCTGGGGAAGGGGCTGCCGGCTGCTTTTGGGGGGTTGCTGCTGAAGTCGGGAGCGCTGAGAGTCCCCTTGTCCCCGTGTCGCCGTTTCCTCCCTGTCCCCGTGTCCCCCCGGTCCCCGCGCCTCCCATCCCGCATCCCACCCGGCCAGGGATGAAGCCGGCAGCAAAAACGAGCTCGTTTAACTCCACAGCTCTGCAATTTTAACCTTTAGCGCTTTATCCCCAGCCGTGCCCCCGTTTCACCACCAGGCTCCTTTAGGAATTGTTTTATTCGTGTGCTTTAGAAAAAAAACAGAAATGAGCGAGGACTTCGGGCTTGATCCTGGCAGCGCTTGGGGAGCGGGCGAGGGCTGAATCCGTGGGATGCCCGGGGGTTTGTGGCAAAGGGCAGATCTGGAGCGATCCAAGGGAGTTTGTTTTTTGAGGGTTTCGATGGGATTGAACTCTTCAGGCGATAAAGCTTTCGGAAGAGCAGCTACTGTGCATGTGGAGTGTATTAAACTCGCGTCTCCTGGCCAGCTCCAGAGCGGCTGGGCCAAGCGGAGTCGGCAGCGATAAGTCCCTTGAAGCCGGGGGTGGAATCCGCTCCGTTATTTTGAAGGCAATCCAAACGTGTCGATGTATGAAAGCGCCGTGGTGTTCTCGGGGAAACATCTGAAAATAATCAAAGGAGTAGCTCTCCCTGTCCTTCCTGCCTCTCCATCCCCTTCTCCCCCAGCCCCGCGGGAATACCGCTTTTCTCTCTCCACGTTTTGGGGGGGAGGCTGCAGCTTCCCAATCCTCGCCAAAGTAACAACCTGTGAAAAATCAGCGTGTTTAATGGAAAGAGTAATTTTAGTGGTAATTTTACCCGCAGAGTTTCAGCTCTCTGAGCCCACATCTGGGCTGTAAAGTTACGACTTAACACACCTTCAAAACCCTGTAAGTAGCGACGCTTATTTTTATGGCTGCATTAATATCGCCGTGATTTATGAGCTCATTCCTCCGCTCCGTTCGGGTCCGCGCTGCTCGAGGAGCAATAATGATGATCACTAATCTTTTTTTTTTTGGGGGGGTGAGGACTGCGAGATGGCTCTGGCTTGGCAGAATGGGAGTTTAATGACTGCGAGCACGTAATTAAAGCGGGGAAGATCGAACGCTTTCATATCGCTCGGCGGAGCCCAGCGAGGCGCTCGCAGGACGGACCGCAGAGAGGAGGAGAAAATAAATCTTAGTTTGGATGGCTCTGCTGCGAGTTTTGAGCGCTGGAAGTGCTTGCAGGGAGCCTGGCCTGACACCAGTTTCGAGATGATCCCGCATGTGGTTGTGGTAAATTTGGAGAAATGGAGCGGGGAAGGTTTTCAGGGAGAATCCGCATCCTTTGGGGCGAGGCAAAAATCAGGAGATGTTTTGCTTTAACTCTGCATAAAGTGTGGTTTTAATCACACACGCACACACAACTATTTCCCTTCGCTTCCTCTCCTCTCTGCCTCTTGTTTTGTCTTCTCACAAGACCTCGCAGTACCGAGGGATTTTATCCCCGGGAAAGCCAGACAGAGCTAAATGTTTAAAGCTGGGATGTGCTGGAGCGGAGGGAAAGAGAAGTTGGACAGAAAATCAGGTTTTTCCTATGGATATCTCAACAGTGGTGTAAACATTTTTAAAATATTTGAACTTGCTAGGAAACTGAAATTACACCAACCACTTCTCACGCCAAGATATTTGGCCCGAAGGCACCTGTAGGTTGTTGCTTGTCTTGTGTAAATGTGGAAAAAAAATTCCCCTGGAAATATCACTCCAGAATTATTTTGTTCTTCCTTAGTAGCTCCGTCCTGTAGTGATTTCCCTGCTTTGGCAGGAGCATCTCCTCATGGGTGATGAGTAGTTTGTTATAAGTTACAGAATGAAATAATTTATTCTTGTTGGATTGTTTTATTTAATTTAAATTTGAAATGGCCCAAAGCCCCATTATTTTTTTTTAGTAGTAGTGAAAAGAAAATGTTCTGCAAAAGCATCTCCTACAGAATTCCTCGAGTTACTACAGCTTTAGCTAATTCTAAGAAGATTAAACACCTTTTTGAGGCTGCAGCATAAATGATTTAATGGCTAATGCAAGCGTGATGGGATATTTTCTCCTCAAGCAAAACATGATTTTAATTTTTTTGGCACTCAGTGCTGCTTGAAGAAAACCTAAATAAAAAGAAGAGGCGATGCTGGTGTGTCTGCTGCTGGTTTGGGGTGGGAGGGGTCCCCTTCAGGGAGCCTGGGACTGACTCTGTCTGCTTTGTGGGATTGTAGGTGAGGACAAATGTTAAAAACTGAATTGAATCCAAACTGTTTGGGGTGATATTCAGAAATCCATTGCAAAACTTGGAGAATCTGTGGCTGTGTGGGGCCAGGCCCTGCCCTTGCCTGTGGGGATTGAGGAAAACAACATTTGTGGGGTGGAGGGGTTTAAGGGCTGGAAGCCCCTCGGTGTGAGGGGAGCAGGTTTGGGCTCACAGGTGGCATTTGGGACCAGTTCACGCCTTGTCCGGTGGGGCTGGGGCTCTCCAGTGCCACTGCTCTGCTCCACTGGGGACATTTTGGGGGTGTAGCAGAATCTTTGTGTGGGTTTGTTCCCTTTTTGGATGCCAGAGCTGGTTTGGTTCCCACACAGAGGTTCTGGCTGCCTCACCCGAGTTCGGCATTGGGGATTTGTGGGGGCAGGGAACAGCAGCTTTGGGGGGCATGGCAGTGCTGGGGGGTGCAGGAAAGGGAATTCAGCTCTGAGGGAATCGTGTGGAAAGTTCTGAGCCTGACACAGCTCACCCAAAAAAGTCTCCTTGTCCCCTTCTGCCAAAACTTTGCAGCAAGGTCGGCTCAATGTGAATGGGCTTTTCCTCTGCCTCGTGTTTCCTTGTGTGATCTGGGATCCCTGTCCCTCTTTTCCTCTTCCATCCTGGTCTTCCTGCTTTTTCCAAGGGCCAGAGGAGGATTTGGGCAGGAATGGTGCTGGGCCAAGGCTCCCTCCCCCCCTCGCATCCCTTGGGGTTGAGCCCTGGAAGCTGTGCACACGGGATTTGTAGGAATCGTAAAGAATTCCCTATTTTCACACCACTTTGGACCAGAAGCATTAAAAAGTACTATGGGATGTCTATGGGATTGGCCAGGCTGGAGCCTGAAGATGAAAGGACACGAGGAGCTGGAATCCCCACCGAGCATCCTCTGGCTCTGCAGAGCCATCCCAGAGCTCCGAGAGCCTCAGAGGCCAAATTTAACTTTTAATTGCCATTTTCCCATCCCATCCAACACGAAAGTTGGCATAGGGGGAGGGAGGAGGAACTCTCCGTGGGGTTCCTCATCCCTCTGTGCCTCTGCTGGGGCGTCCCAGCTCGGCAGCACCTCGGGGAAGGTGGAGGGGGAGCAGAGCTCCCTGGAATGTGGGGTTTGCCCCCTCCCCTTCCCCAACCCCATTCACAGGAGCTAATAACGCTCTTGAAAGGCATCCAGGATTTCTTGAGCCAGACTTTGTTATGTCGGAACCTCGCAACCCCGACGCCTTTGAGCGACAGGGGAAGGACGCGGCTGCGGCGCTGCTCTTTTGACTTTAGCCGGGAGTGTTATTGGCAGCTGAAAAGTAGAGCTGAGGAGGTGCCTCGAGGGGTTTTTGTGCGCTGCGATTGTACAGACACATCAAGACACTCTATAGCTCGAGCTGCTGAATAAAATCAGCTCGTCCGGAGCCGCCAGGCAGCGTTTTGGCAGCGCTCCGGTGTCCCCTCGCAGGGCGCGCTGTTCTCAGGGAAGCGCCAAGGTGGGAAGGGACAAAGGAATGCGGCCGGAGGGATGGCGATGCTCGGACCTGCTCCGGGACGCGATCTTTATTCATTGGCACCGCTAATCTCCGCTCCTCACGGGCTCCATTTCAGCGCTGCCGGCTCAGAGCCGCCCTTGTTTTCACGGGGCTGCGGCTTCTCGCCTTTATTACTTTGCAATCTTTTCTATCTCTTTTTTTTTTTTTTTTTTTCACTTCCATTCACAAGTGAGACCTTTCTGTCTCAGTTTCCCGGATCCTCACTCCCCCTGTTTGGGAAATGAAACCTCAAGTACAAAGAAAACATGCGGGAAACCTGAGAAAAAGCTGATTTAAACTAAGAATAAGATACATTAAAGCTTTTATTTAGGGTGTAGTGTTTTGGATTGGCTTTTATGCACTGTTGTAGCCCCAGCCCTACTCTTAGGACCAGGTTTAAGCGCTGGGTGCCCCCGTGGCAGCCGGATGGGTTTCCCTGATGATGTGTCCCTGTTTTCTGCTCCCTAACACGCACCCAGCTCTGTCGGGCCTTGGGAAGCAATCCATAATTCGTGCAAAGTTTGGGTTTCTGCAAACTGCTTTCACGTGGGATTAAAAATAGCTTTTACTGCCACGATGAGGAATTAACATTTGAAACCATTTAAAGGGCTCCCAGACAGGGATTGCTGCGGCTGGGGAGAGAGAGAGGGGCTGTGCCTGTCCTGTTTTGGGGGGTCAGAGATGGGGTGAGGAGCACAGCTCAGCCCTCCTGCCCCCCATTTCCCCGCTGTTGCTCCCTTATTTCCACACGGCCGCGTTTTCTTCCCGATCCCATCAAGTGCTTCTTGCTGACCCAAGCAGGTTTGGGAGCCTGGATTTGAGCCTGGCTCAGCTCCAGGCAAAATGAACTCGGGCTGTTCCTTGTGCTGTTGCTCAGATAGTGTCAGGCTCGAGTGACTGGAGCTGCGTGCTAATGTTGCCTGGGATTTTGGGGATAAAAGCCGCGACTTGCAGGGTGGAAGGAGAAATGCTCTTCCCGGCTCAGGAATGCTTTCCCTGTCTCTGCCTCTGTTAAATAAATGGGGAGATTACACCTGGCCTGGGCAGGGGGTGTGCAGGAGTAATCTGAGTCCCTAAAGGAGTTCAGATCTGCCAGGATTTCTATACCAGAATGCTTAAATACACCCAGAAATCACGGTTAAAAAAAATAATATTGTGGGAATGAATACCTTTGGAAAAGGTTTCTTTATTCCTGTCCTTTCTCTGGTGCTCTCTGTTGTAACCTCACAGGGTAGAAATTGAAATATTGAAACATGCTTTTTTTTTCTTCTTCTCTTTTTTTTTTGTAATTTTTAATCCATGTAACTCCAGAGAAGTTTTGAAAACATTGCCAAAAAATTCACAGGAGCTGGGAAAGCCACAAGGCTTCTGTTTATGGAATTATTGAAAGCTTGGAGAAATAATCACTGCAGTGTGAAGGAAAGTTTGGGAGTTTCTCCTTCAAGGTATTATGTGGATTTTTTTCCCCTCGATTATTTTTAGATAAGTGACAGAAGGTGGAAAAGGCCGGTGGATTTAGAGGGTGCTTTCATGCAAGGAGAGACAATTACTTAAGAGAGTTCAAAGCTTATTTATAAAACAGTAATTACCTTCCCCTGGGATGGAGACGGGCAGCTCTGGCGGCGGGGAGGGGGTTACAGCACTTAATTGGCAAAGATGCTTAAAAGCTTCCTCCTGACCTTTTCCAAAACTTTCTGCTGCAACAGGCTCGGGCAGAGATTGAAAACCTGCCCAAGGAAAGGCCAGGTTTAATACCAAGACTTAGCTCTAAATGGCTTTTCAAAGGGCTGTGGAAATCCTCCTGCTTAGGGAGCCGAGGGTGTCAGAGGGAGGGAGGGATAGATAAGGGATGGATGGATGGATGGATGGATGGATGGATGGATGGATGGATGGATGGATGGATGGATGGATGGATGGATGGATGGATGGATGGATGCTCCATGTCTTCAGGACAGGGCTCTGCAAACAGGATGGGACAGGGATGGATGCTCCAGGCCTGGGAACAGGATGGGACCTGAGCCTGGCAACTGCCTCCTCACATCCCAGCTCTTGGGATGGCCAAAATACTGAAGTGAGGAGCACAGGGATGTTCTGAGAGGCTCCTGTGGAAGCCAGGGCTGGTCCAGGCTGGGCAGGGTTTAAGAAGAGTCTTTCCTTTCCTGTGGAATGGTTCGGGTTGGAAGGCACCTCAAAGATCAACTCATTCCACCCCTGCCATGGCAGGGGCACTTCCACTGTCCCAGGCTGCTCCAAGCCCTGTCCAGCCTGGCCTGAGACACTGCCAGGGATCCAGGGGCAGCCACAGCTTCCCTGGGCACCCTGTGGGCCACCCCAAATTCACCCCAAGTGAAGAACAGCCCAACTCCCCCAGTCACACCATGGCAAACTCATGGTAAGTGCAGCCCTGAGCTTTCCTCATGGCAGGGTTGAGGTCTCACTCAGGTTTTGCACACTCGGGTTTGTGGTTCTGGTCCTGGCTGGAAAATTCCCAGCAGCTCCTTGGATTTCCCCTCCTTGTCCCTCTGCTCAGAGACAGCTCAGAGATCACAGGAATCTTCAAAATTATTCAAGCATCCCTTAAGTGAGTCACTCTGGAGCTGAGGACTCGTTTGAGATGCAAATGTGGATGTGGCAGGTCGGGCACTGGGCAGTGAGGACACAGGGACAGCTGTGCCCCCTGAGGGGGGCCCTGCAGGTGACCCCAGGGCTCGGGGGCAGTGTCCAGCTCCTGTGACTCCAGGAGAGCAGGGATGAGCAGGGCTAAGATGGCCCAGAGAGCATCACTGTTCCACCAGTGCTGCTGGTGCCAGGGACTGCCCCGACCTGGGGTCTGGTCCCAGACTGAAATGTGGGGAGAATGGCTGAAATTCAGAGAAATTCACTCCTTTGGGCTGTTAAACACCAGCATGGAATGATTTAGGCAGCCTGGGATAGGAGCAGCACTTTGGGACTGGGATGAGCTGCTGGGCTGCTCCTGGGGGCGGATTTTGGTGTGTTCCACTGAGGAAATCTCGTGGCAGGCAGGGACATGAGGGGAATAAACTCCTCTCTCCAGCCGGTGAGGGGGTGGCAGGAGCCTCCCAAGCCCCGGGGCCGCTCTGCATCTCAACACAACCTTAACACACAGAATTGATCAGGAGCAGGAGAGAATTACATTAATATAGTCACTTGTCACTGAGGTCTTATTAGGAACCTCCACTCATTAGTGTGGAGAGAAGGAGGCTGTGACCTTGTTAACGTCCTTGGGCAGAGAAAGGCTGAGTGACCACTTTGCTATTGATTTATTGATTTTATTGATTTAACCCCCGAGCTGTGCGTGCGTGGCCGTGGCCGTGGGCACACCTGGCCCTGGGCACACCTGGAGAGTTTTGTGTAGCTGGAACGAAGAACTGACATCCCCTTCCCTGCCCTGTCCACACCCTTCAGGATGATTCAGCCGGGAATTCGCAGCCGCCTTATGCAAATAAAAAATAAATAAATAAAAGGACGCGCCGGTGATTGATGGCAAGGGCCAAGCGAAGTGACAGATCCCGTCCCCCGAGGCCACATCCCGGCCCCGCTCAGCTCGGCGGGGGCTGCCGGGGCCTCTCCTGCCTTGTGCAACTTCCCAGCTGCTCCAGAGGCACAGAATCCCAAACCTGGGGGCTGGGGGAGCCGCTCCTGCCCCCCTCTGCCCCCACAGCACCCCCGATAACTGGGGGAGCCGCTCCTGCCCCCCTCTGTCCCCACAGCACCCCCGGGGCTGGGGGAGCCACTCCTGCCCCCCTCTGCTCCCCCACAGCACCCCCTGAGACTGGGGGAGCCGCTCCTGCCCCCCTCTGCCCCCACAGCACCCCCGAAACTGGGGGAGCCGCTCCTGTCCCCCTCTGCTCCCCACAGCACCCCCGAAACTGGGGGAGCCGCTCCTGCCCCCCTCTGTCCCCACAGCACCCCCGGGCCGGGGCAGGATGGACCCGATGGGGCTGCAGGAGGGGGGCTCAGGTTTGGGGTCACTTTTGGGCTCTGCATGACAGGAAGGGCTGGAGCGTGGCCAGGAGAGGGAATGGAGCTGGGAAGGGCTGGAGAATCCCTGAGGGAGCTGGGAAGGGCTGGAGAATCCCTGAGGGAGCTGGGAAGGGGCTCAGCCTGGAGAAAAGGGGGATCAGGGGGAACTTCTGCCTCTGCACAGCTCCCTGACAGGAGAAGGAACGGCCTCAGGGTGGGCCAGGGGAGCTTTAGATTGGATTTTTGGAGAATTTCCTCCTGGAAATGCTGTCCAGCCTTGGGCACAGCTGCCCAGGGCAGGAGTGGGGTCCCCATCCGCGGAGGGATTTCAAAGCCTCGTGGATGTGAGTTGTTGGACTGGACGATCTCAGAGGGCTTTTCCAACCACGATTCCACAACTCCGTAATTTTCTGTGGGTGACATCAAGCCCCCATCAGGGCAGGATCCCAAAATGCCTGTGCCATCTCCGCAGCCCTACATCCGATTATTTAATTTTGATTTTATTTTCCCCTCTTTGGCGGCTTCTGGAGGTGCTGGTTGTGCCCGACTACTTCCCTGCCTCATCCCGCCTGTTCCCCGAGCTCCTCGCTAATTCCAAGTGACAAATCCTCCCCTTCCACGACCACCCTGCCAGGGAGGAAATGTCCATTAAGTGGAAGCGAAAGAAATCCTCCAATTACCGGCAGGCGCGATCAGTGCCATCGATCGGCCGCCTGTCAGCGCGATCGCTCATCGCTGCCGCCGTCAATACCTGCAGCCAGGAGGGGAGGGGACACACACGGATGTCCCCGCGGTCCCCGGGGTGCCGGAGCCTCTCCAGGGCTGCCTCCGGCTTTTCCCAGCCCCATCCCTGCGAGCGCCGGAGGGACCGGGAGAGTTTTTTTATTCTTCCCCCCCAGAGCCATCGGCCGCTTCCTCCGGCGCTTCTCTGCTTCCCAAAGTCATCTCCGAAGCCTGAGAAAAATTTCGAGGGGTCGCTGCCAAGTAGTTTGAGCCGAGAATTTGGGTTTTGTTGAGGGAAGGCATCGTTTGTCTGCATGAAAAGCCGGTTTTTGGGGGGAGGGCCGGGCGGAACGTCCCCCCGCGGTGTCGGAGCCCCGAGCGTGACAAACCTGCATCCGCTGGGGCCGCCCCTGCACAAAGGAGCCGGCGGGCAGGGCTGGGCTGCTGCCAGCGGGACAAGGGACAGGGGCGTCCCCAAGGGCTGATCCTGCTCCGTGGGGCAGGGTCTGGACGGGACACGAGGGGCTGGGAGCGTCCCCATCCATGGGGGGCTGGGATCCGTGGCATTTCACCTGCTGTGCTCAGGCACTGTCCTGCCCTGGCCCCCTGGGATTTTTGGGGATCCTGGCGGCATCTGGCTCAGAATTTGGAGCTGGTGTGAGCCAGGAGGTTTGCAGGGAGGATGGGGAGCTCAGAGCTCGTTTTGGATGGTGTGGGATGGATGGATGGATGGATGGATGGATGGATGGATGGATGGATGGATGGATGGATGGATGGATGGATGGATGGATGGATGGATGATGGATGATGGATGGATGATGGATGGATGGATGGATGGATGGATGATGGATGATGGATGGATGGATGGATGATGGATGGATGGATGGATGATGGATAATGGATGATGGATGGATGGATGGATGGATGGATGGATGGATGGATGGATGGATGGATGGATGGATGGATGGATGGATGGATGGATGGACGATGGATGATGTGATGGACGATGGATGGATGGATGATGGATGGATGGATGATGGATGGATGATGGATGGATGGACGACGGATGTGACGGATGATGGATGTGACTGACGGACTGGACGGACGACGGATCTGACGGACGGACGGACGATCTGGACTGGACGGACTGACGGATTGACTTGACGGACGGATCGGACGACGGATCTGACGACTGGACTGGACGGATCGACGGACTGGATCGGACGGATCGACGGACTGGACGGATGGATGGACGATGGATAACGGACGATGGACTGGACGGATGATTGACGGACGGATGGACGGATCGGACGGATCGGACGGACTGGACGATGGACTTTGATGGACGGACGGACGGACTGGATCTGACGGATTTGACGGACGGATGACTTGACGACTGGACTGACTGGACGATCTGACTGGACGGGATCTGACTGGATCGGATCGGACTGGACGACTTTGATTGACGGACGATCGGACGACGGATCTGACGGACTGGATCTGACGGATGGACGGATTGACTGACGATTTGACTGGATCGGACTGGATCGACTGGACGGATCTGACGGACTGATCGATGGACTTGACGGACGGATCGACGGATCTGGACGGATCGGACGGATGGATGGATGACGGATCTGGACGATGTGATCGGACGATTTGACGGATCTGATGGACGGATTGATCGGATCTGATCTGATGGACTGGATTTGACGGATCGGACTGGACGGATGGATCGATTTGGATGGATGTGACTTTGACGGATGGATCGGATCGACTGGACGGATTTGACTGGATCGGACGGATGGACGGATGTGACTGATGGATTTGATGGATGGATGGATGGATGGATGGACGGATGGATGGATGATGGATGGATGGATGGATGATGGATGATGGATGGATGGATGGATGGATGGATGATGGATGGATGGATGGATGGATGGATGGATGGATGGATGGATGGATGATGGATGGATGGATGGATGATGGATGGATGGATGATGGATAATGGATGATGGATGGATGGATGGATGGATGGATGGATGGATGGATGGATGATGGATGATGGATGGATGGATGGATGATGGATGGATGGATGGATGGATGAATGGATGGATGGATGGATGGATGGATGGATGGATGGATGGATGGATGGATGAATGAATGGATGGATGGATGATGGATGGAGGTATGGTGGGTTCTGGTTCTGGTTCTGTCACAGTTCCATGCTGGTGTCACCCCTGGCAGGTGGCTCCAAGTTACTCGTGTCCGCAGGGCTGTGGCTGTGTCCCCAGGGCTGTGGCTGTGTCTCTCTGGGTGTTGGTATCACATCTCTCACTTTCTCCCAGCTGGTGATAAAGATGTCCCCACTTCCCCTACACCCCTGGGCTGGTTTAGGGAACCCCCAGGGACAATCACCCCAACATTCCCCAGCCTGGGGGTGATGGCCGTGGGAGACATTGCCTGTGCTGAGCTCAGACTCACAGAACATCCCAAACTGGGACCGACCCATTGATCCAACTCATCTGGTGATGATCCAGCCAGAGGGGAGCAGGGGCGGCCTCAGAGCCCCAGCCCTGGGCAGGGGATGGGGCTGGGACCCCCCAGCGGGTCAGCCTCGTTAGCCTGAGTGTGCCATGCTGGTTAATCACCCCTGTGCCAGCAGAAGGGACGTGTGGTGTCACTCAGCCACCCCGCCCTGGCCCCGTTTGATCCTGGTCCCAGATAACGAGGGACAGCCTTGTTCAGTTCTGATCTCGGTGTGAATATTAAAAATTCATACTTCACTGCTTTGAGGAGGATCAGGAAGCGTGTGAGGGTGTCCTGCATGCACGGGGCTGAGCAGGGATCACAGCCAGGCCTCGCTCATGTTAAAGGCTCATAAAACTTGAGTTACTGAACAGGAACTGTGAAGGGGAGATTCCTTTCAGCATTAATCACTCTGCTGGTGCAGGACCTTTCCTAAACATTTTTTTCTGGGTGAAATGCCTTTAAATAAAGTCTTGCAGGTTTAGTGAGCACCTAGCTCCAGCTGTGTCCAGCTGTGTGAGCCTCATGTCAGCGTCACAACCAAACAAGTTGCTGGAAGTGTCAACACACACCTGGTTCTTGGGGGGTTTCTGGTTTCATGACACTGAGGGCTGATGACTTCCACACACAGCTCTGTGTGTGTGATGTACCCAGCTCTGACCCCAAAACCAGCCCCAAACCCACCTGTGCTGGGTGAGGTTGGAGCTGAGTTGATGGATGCAGAGCAGGGGTGAGCAGCGCCCTTTGGAAAGAACTCTGGCTGTGAGAGCCCCTGAGCTCAGCTGGGAAGCTCCTGGGGACAGATCTCACTCTTTGCATGCAGCTGAACACAAGTTAAAGCACCATCTGGGTGGAGGACGGGGTGGGAGCTCCTCTGATTTTATTAGGAATCCCCAAGGATTCGATGATTTTTGAGTCATGGAGTTTTGGCACAGGGAGAGTTTCAGTTCTTGCTCGAAGCCAGCATGTCCTGAAGACAATAAAACTGTCCCAGGAACCAGGAGAACCATGGCCTATCTGAATGTGCAGAGCTGAGTTTGAACACAATCCCAGTTTGAGCTAGAAGTGGGCTGGAGGTGATTCCTGTTCTTCTCACCTTCAGCAAAACCTCAGCAGCAGAGGTTCCAAAACCATTTGGAGATGTGAACATCTCCCAAACCATCTCCCAGGCAAAAAAAAAAAACAAACACAAAACAAAACCAAAAAAAACCCAACCCCAAACCAGCTCCCTGGCCATTAAAACTGCTAAACCATTTCCCAAACCATCTCCCAAACTGTCTCCCATCCCATAAAAGCCCCCAAATCATCTCCCAAACCATCTCCCAGGCCATAAAACCCCCCCAAACCATCTCCCAGGCCATAAGATCCCCCAAAGCAGGGGCAGCCCAGTGAAGAACAGTGGCTCACTGTGCTTTGAGGATCAGAGGAGAGCAGTGGGGAGCAGCAGGAGGTGGAAGGTGCTGGGGCAGGGGTGCCCCCAGAGCCAGGCAGGTTTGTCCTGTGCCAGCTGGGTCACCTCACCCTGCTCAGGATGAGGCACCACTCGTGCTGTCAGCTCCCCCATCACCGTGCAGGACAGAGCAGAACAACTTTAAAAGAACAAGGAAAACTGTTGCCACTTCAAAACCCAGCTCGGAATTGATGCCAGGCCTCCAACAGACTGATGCTCCTTTCTTCTCCCGTTAATTAATTCCTTTGCCTGCAGTGAATTTCCATCTTTTATTTGTGCAGCAATCAAAGGCTGCGAGCAGCCAGGCTCGCATTAGGAACAGACCCATCCAACCTTTTTTTAATCTTCCTGTATCAGCTCCTCGCCCTCTCCTCGTGCTGCCACGCTGCAGCTGAAGCACAGATGCCAAGAGATGACTTTGCTGCAGGAGGGAAGGGGCAGAGTTTGCTCCCAGCAGGTCTCCTCTGCTGCACAGAGGAGGGAGAAAGGGCTGGGGTGTGCTCAGAGACACAAACGGGCAATGATGGGGTCACCTGAGAAGTGCCTGCTGATTTACAGCATCATTAAAAGGTGATGGTAAAAGCAGGGAAGATTTGTAGCATCTGCATGGAAACCCCATCCCTGACCCTCACACCCCAGATAGAGAGAGATTAAATATCCAAGGAGCCTGGGGATGGCTTTGAGGGAGAGCCCTGCACATCTGGTAATGCTTGGCCTGATCCTGAAGCCCCTGGACCGTGTGCAGTGAAATGTAATTCCCTCCTTGCCCTGCTGTGGGCTGGGAGAGGCTCTGCCTGCATCCTGCAAGAGGAAGGTGCAGCCAAAGTGGACGTGAATGTGAAGATGGATGTTAGTGTTTAATTTTTTATTTTCCCTCTGCCCTCAGTCAGAGTCAGGATTGAAGCACAAGAGGCAGGGTTTTCTTGTTCTGACTGGATTGTTGCATGTTGGCTACAGGAGAGCAGTGAAAAGGATAATGTAACATAGCTCTTCGTGTAATGGAGAAAGCAAAAAGGGAGCTTTATTTAAAGAAACTACACATATATAGGGTAGTTCCTGCAAAACAGAATAGAACACTCATTGGTCCAAGAAGGCAACACCTCTTTGAAAACATGCTTTCTGCAAAACAACATGTCTCTCACATATCCAGCAAGTGCATAATCATTGATAAAATTCCTTGTCCAGCCCGAGAAATGCAATGCTTCAAGGCTGCTTTTTCCCTGGTTCCCAGCAGTGTCCAATGACACTTGGTTGTTTTATTAATTTTTATCTATAAGTGAGTTTTACAGCATTTCTAGCTGACAAATTAAAAAGAAGAAAAATGTTGGTGGATCTGGCTAGTCACAAGGTCTTTCAACGCCCAACTATCCAATTAAAAACTAACATCTATATTATTTATACTCTTGACCCAATGACCAAACACTTGTGACTCACAGGATTTTCTATCCAACCAAAAACTGCTACTTAAAACTAAGAAGAAGAAGGAATAAGAAGGAAGAAAAAGGACAATGCTCCAGAATATCTATTTTTTCACATATCTATTACTATATTTTAAACCCCCAAATTCTAATCCCTTCACCCTGTGATATTACACACTTTTATTCAACTACTCACCAGCTCTGGCTGCCCTTGGACAGGGATCTCCTCTGCTGCTGGGTTTCCTCCTCTTGCCCTGGGGTCTCTCCAGTGGTGGGAGCTTTGCTGTTGGAGCAGTGCAACGTTCCTGTCTCTCCCATTCCATCCTGGCATTTGCAGTTCTGGACTCTGGTGCCCCTTTGGATGTTCTGCTTGTTAGAGGGAGGAAATCCTGGCTGGAGGTGAAGGGTGGGAGGGGTGGGCAGGTGGGAGAAGTGGTTTGAGGTCCTACACCATGGCTGGGATAGCCTGGAGGTCTTATCCCATGTTCTATCCCGTGTGTTATCCCATGTTTTATCCCATATTATACCGTGTGTTATCCCATATGTTATCCCATGTTTTATCCCATGTTATCCCATGTGTTATCCTGTGTGTTATCCCATGTTTATCCCATATTATACCATTTGTTATCCCATGTTTTATCCCACGTGTTATCCCATGTTCTATCCCGTGTGTTATCCCATGTTTTATCCCATATTATACCGTGTGTTATCCCATACGTTATCCCATGATTTCTCCCATGCTAACTCATGTGTTATCCCATGCTATTCTGTGTTTTATCCCATGTCTTATCCCGTGTGTTTTCTCATGTTTTATCCCATATTATCCCATGTGTTATCCCATATGTTACCCCGTGTGTTATCCCATATTATCCCATGTTTTATCCCATGTTATCCCATGTTTTATCCTGTGTGTTATCCCATGTTTATCCCATATTATACCATTTGTTATCCCATGTTTTATCCCATGTTTTCCCATGTTTTATCCTGTGTGTTATCCCATGTTTATCCCATATTATACCATTTGTTATCCCATGTTTTATCCCACGTGTTATCCCATGTTTTATCCTGTGTGTTATCCCATGTTTTATCCCATATTATACCGTGTGTTATCCCATATGTTATCCCATGTTTTATCCCATGTTTCATCCTATATTATCCCATGTGTTATCCCATGTTACCCCGTGTGTTATCCCATATTATCCCATGTTTTATCCCATGTTATCCCATGTTTTATCCTGTGTGTTATCCCATGTTTATCCCATATTATACCATTTGTTATCCCATGTTTTATCCCATGTGTTATCCCATATTACCCCATGTGTTATCCCATGTTATCCCATATTATCTCATGCTATCCCATGTTTTCCCCATGTTTTATCCTGTGTGTTATCCCATGTTTATCCCATATTATACCATTTGTTATCCCATGTTTTATCCCACGTGTTATCCCATGTTTTATCCCGTATTACCCCATGTGTTATCCCATGTTATCCAATATTATCCCATGCTATCCCATGTTTTCCCCATGTTTTTCCCATGTTTAATCCCACGTTTAATCCCATGTTTTATCCCATGTCTTATTCTATATTTTATCCCATATTTTATCCCGGATTATCCCATGTTTTTTCCCATGTAATCCCACATTTAATCCCGTGTGTTATCCTGTGTGCCAGTGCCCAGCAGAGCCCGTGTGGTGCCTGAGGAGAGCAGATCTGAGGGAAAATCTCCTTTAGGAGCTCTGCTCCTCCAGGGCTCCCCAGCTGCAATCTCCCCTCCCAGCCCCTCCTGGCAGGACCCACCAGGATCCTCCTGGCTCGGGTGGAGCGATTCCAGCTCAAAATTACATCTCACCCTCAATGTTTTGGGCAAACAGGGATTTTTAGGGAGAGAAATCTGCGGGTGGAAGCAGCTCTGAGGGCCAGGTTGGCTGCTGGGAGCTGGGAATGAGCAGGGATGGAGGGTGCACATGTTTGCAGGGAACTGGGGATAAAAGCAGCAGATGTCTGATGGAGTAAGTGGAGAAATGTGGGCCAGATGGCTGCAGGGACTGAGATGGGGAATAATTCCCAAAGTCTTTGCTCTTTGGGCAGAGCTCTTAATGCTGTTTGTGACCTGCAGGGATTTGGGGAATTCTCCAGGGTGTTAATGTTGAGCAGCACACAGGGAGCAGGGGTGGTTGGTAAGGATGATTCCCCCAAATCCCCTCCATCCATCCCAGCAGGGTCTGACCACACAGATGGGTCCTGGGGGAGAGTGGTCGTGGAATCAGGGAATTCCAGACTGGTTTGGTTGAAAGGGACCTTAAAGATCATCCAGTTCCAACACCCTCCACTATCCCAAGGAGCTCCAAGCCCTGGCCTTGGACACTTTCAGGGACCCAGGGGCAGCCACAGCTTCCCTGGGAATTCCATCCCTGTCCCTCCCCAGCCTCCCAGCCGGGAATTCCTTCCCAAGATCCCACCCAAATCTCCCCTTTTCCAGTGTGAAGCCATTCCCTGTGTCCTGTCCCTCCATCCCTTGTCCCCAGTCCCTCTCCAGCTCTCCTGCATCCCTTCATGCTCTCTGGAGCTTTCCCTTCTCCAGGCTGAAAAAGGAGATTTGTGGTTTAGAGGAAATTTTAAAATTGTATTTTTTAGGTGATCTTTCTGTTTAAAAACCCAACCATAAGTACCTATGAGAGGAAAGCCATGGTAGAAGCAGAAATTGCAATTTCATCAAGCTGGAAATCCTAAATAATTCAAAACTAACCCAGGCTGCAGGGTTTGGAAGTTGCTTTCTTTCCTTGTATGAGGAGAGGGAGAAAAAAAAAATCAAACCTGTGTATAAACCCTGTTGCAAGGAAATGAATTGCAAATAAGAAAAACAAATTTGAGTTAATTCCTCTTTTCCAAGCAGGGCTCCATTCAGTGTTCAGGGAGTCAGGGGATTTAGGGATCTGGAGATAGCGTCAGTGTTTTTGGGTAACAAGTACAAACTGTAGCAGCTTTTAAGGCTTCTGAAGCTGTTTCTGATTAGGATCTTTTCTTTTGACAACTTTTTTTTCTTTTCAGGAAAAAAAAAAGGAGGGGGGAGGAGGAAAGGGCTTTTTGTAACACAGTTGGGTTAGAGATGAGGGAAAATCTGTTTGAAATATGCAGGGACCTGAAAGCAAATCTTGAGTGAATAATAAGTTTAACTGACCTTAAAATATCCCATTGCCATGAGGGATTTGAGAGTAATACTTCAAATGGATTTTTGATGAGGCTCTGCAGGCTGTAGGGAATTGAATATTTTTACCCAACACGTTTTCTGATCTAAATTTTCACAATAACTAGGGGGAAAAAAAACTATTTGGGAGTGCCTAAAGAAGGGTTGGGGTTGTGTTGTTTTACTCTAAAGCTGCTGCTGTGCAGGGAAAAAACCAATTTGCTGCAAGGTCACTTTTCAGAAGTACTTTTATTCCCCAATATTTAAAATTAATCCTGGAGCAGAATTCCTCCTGACTGCCTGTGTGGAGTCCTTGGGGGGATCCAGTGGAGGAGTATCCTGGTGCCCACTGGCACAGTGTGTGGGTCCCAAGCCTGGACCCTGCTGTGGTGTCACTGTCCCCAGGATTCACAGGATCCCTGCTGGGCAAACACCCCTGGGAGAAGCCTTAAATAAAATAGAAGCCAGCAGCACTTCCTGGGCTGTCCTGCTGCCATCCATCCATCCATCCATCCATCCATCCATCCATCCATCCATCCATCCATCCATCCCTCCATCCATCATCCATCCATCCATCATCCATCCATCCATCATCCATCCATCCATCCATCATCCATCATCCATCCATCCATCCATCCATCCATCCATCCATCCATCCATCCATCCATCCATCCATCCATCCATCCATCCATCCATCATCCATCCATCCATCATCCATCCATCATCCATCCATCCATCATCCATCCATCATCCATCCATCCATCCATCCATCCATCATCCATCCATCCATCCATCCATCCATCCATCCATCCATCCATCCATCCATCATCCATCCATCCATCATCCATCCATCCATCATCCATCCATCATCCATTCATCCATCATCCATCCATCCATCATCCATCCATCATCCATCATCCATCCATCCATCCATCATCCATCCATCATCCATCCATCCATCCATCCATCCATCCATCCATCCATCCATCCATCCATCATCCATCCATCATCCATCCATCCATCATCCATCCATCATCCATCCATCCATCCATCCATCCATCCATCCATCCATCCATCCATCCATCATCCATCCATCCATCCATCCATCCATCATCCATCCATCCATCCATCCATCATCCATCATCCATCCATAATCCATCATCCATCCATCCATCCATCCATCCATCCATCCATCCATCCATCCATCCATCCATCCATAGGGGACAATTCCACCCTAAAGGACAGAGGGCTGTCCCCAGGGGTGTGGGGCTCTGCCAAGGGCTCCATTCCTTCCCCCCATCCTGCAGCACAAAGTCGAATTGTGTCAGTCTCTTGTCCCGAGTGACAAGGCTCAGGCTGTGCCAGGAGAGGTTTAGGTGGGATTTTAGCAAAAAATTCCTTCCTGGAAATGCTGCTCAGCCCTGGCACAGCTGCCCAGGGCAGGGGTGGGGTCTCCATCCCTGGAGGGAGGTGAAGCCATGTGGATGTGGCACTTGGGGACACGGGGCAGTGGCTTTGGGGTTGCATTTGTGCCATAGGAGAGAGGTGAAAAGGATAAAGTAACAATTCTTAATGTAATGGAGAAATAAAAGAGAGCTTTATTTAAAGAAACACTACAGGGTAGTTCGTGCAAAACAGAATAGAAAAGGCTCATTGGTCCAAGAAGGCAACACCTCTTTGAAAACATGCTTTCTGTAAAATATCCTGTCTTTCACACACCCTGCAGGTGTTTAGTCATTGTTATAATTTCATTTCCTTGAGCAGCCTGAGGAACCCAAGGCTTCCAGGCTGCTTTTTCCCTGGTTCCCAGCAGTATCCTAAGGACAGCTTTGGCAGTGCTGGGCAAGGCTTGGATTGATTTGGGATCACAGCAATTCTGTGATCCCAGCTCATGCCCTGCACCAGCATTCTGATCCCAAGGCTTTCCTGGATCATTTTCAGGGAGAAATTGGCAGCCACAGGACACCTGAGTGCTGTTCCCACCTTCCAGCCTCCCTTCCCAGAGCTGGAATGGGGGGAGCAGAGCCCAAAACTGGGAGAACCCGGGATAATCCCAGCAGGTTCTGTGTCCCCATCCCCAGGGATGAGGATGGGGACACGGCAGGAGATGTCCCACGGGTGGGGGGGCTGCCACCAGCGGAGGGAGGATTTGGGAAATGCTCCTGCCAGCCCTGACCATCCCACCCTGCAGGGCTCCAGCAGCAAACAAGCCCCCAGTGTCCTGCAGCCTCTCCGTGGCGCCGTGGCAGGAACGCCTCCTGGCCCCCTGCCTCTCCACAGCTCCAAGCAGCCCCGGATTTTCCTCCCCTTGCATTCAAAAAGAGGAAAAAAAGGGAAAATTGTGGTCCTGCAGCAGCTGCTGGGCTTGGGAAGATCCCTCCCCTTCATATCCCAGGGACACAGAGCACACGAGGGTCCTGCTTGGGCACTGCCTCGGCTTCCTGGGGAGTGGCAATGCACAGAAGTGTGGGACCACTGATCCCACTGACCCCACAGAAGTGTGGGACCACTGATCCCATTGATCCCATTGACCCCACAGAAGTGTGGGACCACTGATCCCACTGACCCCACAGAAGTGTGGGATCATTGATCCCACTGACCCCACAGAAGTGTGGGACCATTGATCCCATTGATCCCACTGACCCTAGAAAAGCGTGGGATCATTGATCCCACTGACCCCACAGAAGTGTGGGATCATTGATCCCACTGACCCCACAGAAGTGTGGGATCATTGATCCCATTGACCCCACAGAAGTGTGGGACCATTGATCCCACTGACCCCACAGAAGTGTGGGATCATTGCCTTGATCCTGGCTGGGATGGGTTTGGCTCTGGGAATCCATAGAATCATGGAACCATAGAATCATGGACTCCTGGAAAGGTTTGGGTCAAAGGGACCTTAAAGCCCACCCAGTGCCACCCCTGCCGTGGCAGACACACCTCAGACATCCCAGGCTGCTCCTGGGACACTTCCAGGGATCCAGGGCAGGCCCAGGGGAGCTGTTTTTAGGGGATGTTTTTAGGCTGGGTGTTATCAGACCCCCAAACTGTGCTGCTGTTCCTGAATCCATGGCTGTGATATCCGTGATATCCTCAGCAGAGGCTGTTCCTGAAGCTGCTGCAGCCTTTGAACCCCTTGGTATTTCCAGTCCTTTAAATCCCTTGGAATCACTGAGGTTGGAAAAGCCCTCTGAGATCACTGAGTCCAACCATTCCCCAGCCCTGCCAGGACCACCCCCATGTCCCCAAGTGCCACATCCTCAGAACTTTTCAATCCCTGCTGGGATGGGGACTCCACCCCTGCCCCGGGCAGCATTTCCATGAAGGAATCTTCCCTTCAGCCTGTCAGGCCGGCTCCAGCCTTGGCTCCCTGATTCCTTGGGCTCTGCTGCCCAAAGGGGCTGCCCAGGGATGCTGGGATCGATGTTCCCATCAGCTCAGGCTCCCATCCATCATCCCTCTGCTCATCCATCACAGCCTGGAGTGCTGAGTTAGGGATGGAGGGGCTGTGGGAGATGGGGAATGGGTTCAGCCTTCTGGCTGCTGGAATTGCTGGGATTTTGGTTCACCAAACCACACTCAGTGATGTAGAAGAGAAGTGAGTGTCCATGGTCCTGTGCTGATATCAGGGGTGTGAGGAGCCCTTGGGAACATGGATTTGCCTGATCCCAGGATGTATTCCTCATTGGGAACACAGATTTCCTGATCCCAGGGTGTATTCCTCATTGGGAACATGGATTTCCTGATCCCAGGGTGTTTTCCTCATTGGGAACACAGATTTCCTGATCCCAGGATGTATTCTTCATTGGGAATATGGATTTGGTTGATTTTTGGATGTTTTCCTCAGTGGGAAGAGCTCACACCTGAGGCTGGGATGTGCTGGGACACTTCCTCATTGTTTTCCCCATGGAAAAGGCAGAGTGGGGACAAACCAGCAGAGTCCCTGGAGACTGGCACCTCCCTGGGACGTGGGGCAGGGTTTGGGATGGATACCTGATGTCCCAGAGCTGGCAGAGCCCAGTCCTGGCTCCAGGGGGGATTCTCCTGCTGGGGAACTGATCAGAGTGGGGGAAGGGACACCCCAAAGGGTTTTTTGGGAAGGGCACTGAGGTCTGTCCAAATTCCAGAGCAGATTTAGGTGCAGAGGGTGCATTGTCTCCCCTCCACAAACCTTCCTGCACAGACCCCTGGTACTGACTGGGAGCTGGGGAGCCTGAACTGGTGGGACTGGTGTGAACTGGGCTGGGCTGGAGTTGCCTCCCCCTGAGCCACGGGCAGAGCTCGGGGTCCTGGCCACCACTCAGCTGCAGCTTTCCATGGAAATGTGCAGAAATTCCTGGCTTTGATCCTCGTCCTCCACCAGCTCTGGCTGGAATGGGCTGGTGGGATCTGACAGGGCAGACAGCTGGACAGACAGACAGACAGACAGAGCGTGTGACTGCCCAAGCCACACTTCCTTAGGAAACCAGGCTAAAAATAAGCAAAATCCAGTTGTTTTCCACAAATAGCTCCAGCTGCCACAAACTGAAGCTTTTCCAGTGGGGGAAAAAAAAAGCGGTTTTGTTAGAGAATTCCCAGTTGTTCTTCTGGAGGGAGGGAGGGAGCAGTGACAGGATGGATGGAACCCCCACCTCCATCACCTGGGGCTCCCCCAGAGCTCTGGGAGCTGCCCGTGGCTTGGAGAGCTGCAGAAACATCGATGTCCTGGAATTCCAGAGTGCTTTGGGCTGCAGGGACCTTAAAGCCCATCCAGAGCCACCCCTGCCAAGGACACCTTCCACTGCCCCAGGCTGCTCCCAGCCCTGTCCAGCCACTCCTGGGACATTCCTGTGCCTTCCCAACATCTCCACAAATCCTTTTTCCACAGCTGGAGGAACATCTTTCCTTTTTTTTAATGCAGCAAAGTGCGTAATCCACCCCTGGCTCCCTCCTGGTGGGAGATTTCCTTCTCCTGGGGACCAGCTGAGCCTGGTGTGAGGGGGAGGGGGCTCCCAGCAGCATTCCCAAGCCTTGGCTGGGTTTTTGGGGCTTCTCCCCCACCTCTGGAGGCAGCAGTTGTGGGGTCCCGTGGGGGGGCTGCAGGGAAGCCCTGCACACACCTGGCAGTGGCAGAGCAGGTTGGTGGAGAGCAGAAACATTTCCTCTGTGCCAGGGCTCCTCTCCCAGTTCCCTTCTCCTGGCTCCTGCCATGGGATGGGATGGCACAGAGAAGTTTGGGAATGGTGCTCCCAGCCCTGCCAGGCTGTGGGCAGAGCTCCTTGCCAGGAAATGAGGCTTTTTCTGATAGTAAAAAAAAAAGAGCTAAATTTGTTTCCCATCTTCCCTCAGGCTGGATTACAAATTTGACACAGATGGGGAATGGGGAATCTTTGTTGTTTCTGTGGAAAACTGGACACATTTTCTTTTCCATCCCAACGAGAGCAGCAGACCCGAGACAAACACCAAAAAATCCCAGTTCTGGGGTTTTGGAGGAGGGGGGACACATGAGCTCCTTCAGCCTGGAGCCATCCTGAGCTGGGGCTCGTGTGGGATGTGTCTGTGAGAGCCAGAACCTGCTCTGGGGGGACACAGCAGCTGAGTGTGGGATGTGGCCAGGACAGGGGCTTTAGGGACATTTTCCCTGCGAGCCCCCAGAGGGGAGGAGGAGGCTCTGAGCTGGGGGATGCAGGGGTTTGGCTGATGGATGCTGGGGAGGGGCACAAGGGGATGGTTTGTTTCCACCTGGGAGATTTTGGAAACCCAAAATCTTTCTGTTTTGAGATGCAGTTGGGGCTCCTTGCCCTGCTCAGCCTGGGAAGGTGGAATGAGGGCTGGGCACTCCTGGCTCCATCCCTGTGTCCTTGCAGGTGGCTGCTCCAGGGCTCAGGGAGGTTGTCACTTTTGGATGGATGAACCTGGGGCCAAGCTGGGGCTCTGCAGAGCTGCTGCCACTTCCAGGCCATCAGGTTCCTGCCAGGACCTGGCAGCAGCAGCCCCTCCATCACCTGCCCGAGCTGTCAAAGGCATTACAGCAACCCGGGGAGAAGGGGAAAGCCTGGATCCTGTGTGCCCGGGCACCAGGGCTCTGCCACTGCTGCCTCAGCACATTTCAGCCCCTGCTGCCCACGTGCAGCTGTGACATCGCTGTCCCCAACCCCCTCCTGCCCTGCCCCGAGTGCCCACGGGCTCTGTGGGACATCTGCTCCCTGCCCTGGAGCCCAGAGCCCCCCGAGGGTCCCTGTGCCCAGCCAAGAGCGGGGCTGCAGGTGATGCCACTCCTGTGCCAGCCCTGGAGCCCACAGGGGTTTGTCTGAGCTCAGGAAATTGCCCTGAGATGGAGCTTTCCCTCCCTCAGGCCAAACCCCACAGCTCCAGCATGGCTTTGGGGTGCTCTGGAGCTGCTGGTGGTCACGCAGAGCCAGCCACGTGGGGAGGGCACTGCTGCCTCTGTCCCCTCTCCTGCCCCTGGGGCATCTCCTGCTCAGCCCCTGTGGCTGGGGGTCCAGAGCTGCAGGGGATTGGTGCTGGGAAGCACAGGGTGCCCCCAAACAAGGATTTGGCACAGGGTGCCCCCAAACAGGGGTTTGTCCCCAAATAGGGATTTGGTGCTGGGAAGCACAGGGTGTCCCCAAACAGGGGTTTGTCCCCAAATAGGGGTTTGGTGCTGAGCAGCATGGGGTGTCCCCAAACAAGGATTTGGCACAGGGTGTCCCCAAACAGGGGTGCTGGGAGTATGGGGTGTCCCAAAAAAGGGGTTTGTCCCCAAATAGGGGTTTGGTGCTGGGAGCATGGGGTGTCCCCAGACAGAGAATGCTCCTGGCAGGATGGAAGGGAGGGAGGGGGACCAGGGCAGAGCGAGGCACTGGCTCAGTTTGGGGGTTTGGGGTGGGTGGTGAGGGGGATCCCCTTCACGAGGGGATTGAGGTGCAGAGTCACTGCTGATCTCAGTGCTCCCAAATTCCTTTGTGGATCTGGCCTAGCGAGCTTAAATCTGTTCCTGGAGCTGGTGCTGATGGATCCCCAGGGCTGCAGCTCCAGTGCCAGCCCTGGCTGATGTTTGCTGAGGTAGAAATGAGACAGTGTTGGAAGCCCCTCAGAACAGCTCGTGCTTGGTTCGAAGCTGAAGTTTCACTCAGGATTTCAAGCAGGGTTTGGTGTTTGCTCAGCAGAGCACAGCCAGACTGGGAAAGTGTTTTTGGAGAAGCTTCCAGGAGATGTAGGCATGGATCAGCTCATGGAGGTGGGGGAGATGCAGGGGATGGGCTCCCCCTCCCACCTTTGATTTCTTAGCATCAGATCCTGCCATGATTAATTCCTTCCCAAAATCTGAACCTTGGTGATGCCAGCGGGACCTGGTGGCTCTGGCACGTGGCATCCGAGCCCAGAAAGCACAAAGTGATCATTTTTGTCCTTTTAAAAGAGGAGAAACTGGATAAATGACTTGAAAATGTTGGGATGGGTCACATGAGGCTGGGGGGGAACTTTTCTATTCCCTGAAAGTTGTTGGGGAGTCCCTCCCTGCTCCCCCTGGCTGTGCAGGAGGAGGGTGAGGAGCAGGACGAGGAGGACAGGCAGGGGACAGGCAGGGGACAGCCAGGGTGGCCTTGGAGTGACCATCTGGAGAGCCTGGCTGTCCCTTCCCCGTGGCTCCGCAGGGTCCGGGGCCGCCCCATACTGAGATCAAATAAACACAAATACCCTGAAATTATTCATGGCTCTGGGGACTTGTCTGATGCCTCGTCAGCAGCTGCTGATCAAATCAGGGCAGCTGTCAATTGGCCAGCTCTGGCCGACATGTGTGGATTATTCCTCCTCCTCCTTCCCTTCCTTCCTCCCTTCCTTCCTCCCTCCTGGGCTCCCGCTGCTCCCGCACCTGCGGCAGGGATGGGCAGGACGGGCAGGAATCCTGGGGCGCCCCTCGCCTGCGCCCCGGGATTTGGGACAGCAGAGACGGGATGCGGGTCCTGCCGCCCGCGCTGTGCCCTGGTTAATTAGGCTGGGCTAATTAGCTGAGAGCTCGCGGCTCTGCGGTGCCCTGGGCTGGGAGTGCCTCCCCTGGGAGGGGGCAGCGAGGGGTGGATGCACTCGGAGCGGTGGTGACAGGACAAGGTGAATGGCTTCACAGGGACAGGCTGGGGTGGGGCATTGGGGATAAATCCATGGCACGGATTCCCAGAGAAGCTGTGGCTACCGAGCTAGGAGAGGGGCAAAAAGGATGTAGCAACAACCCTTCCTCCATGCAGAAGAGAAGCAAAAAGCCCTTTATTAAAGAATCGAACCACACTTTTATAGAGTAGGTCGTGGATGAGGACAGAGGTGATTCCATTGGTGCAAGGAAGGTGACACCCTGGTACACACCTTTTCACTCAAAGCATCACATCTCTCACGCACCCTGCAGGTGCATAATCTCTATTATTAGTTCTTTCTCTTGTGTTTTGTTTGAGCAGCTTGAGAAAATCCAAGGCTGCTTTTTCCCTGGCTTTCACCAGTATCCACAGCCCCACGATCCCTGGAAGTGTCCAGGAAGTGGAAAGGCTCCCTTCCTTTTCCTTCTGCTCAGCCAAGCATCAGGAAGTGAATTCTTATTTCTGCTTCCATGTAACTGTAAACCTGAAAACCCCAAGGATTTCTGTGACCTTTTCATGTTTTTCCTGTGCTCTCCTCCATTGAGGTGGGAAACCAGGCAGGACCAGCCTGTTGCTGTGAGGGGATAATTTACTGAGAACTAATGAGTGGAATTTTTAAAGTTTGTAATTGAAAACAAGGGTTTTAGCCAGAGTGATCTCAGGGATTTGTATTCTGACTTTATTTTTAAAGAAACCTTGGGATAGTCAAGGTTAGTGAGGTCCCCTTCCCTCCCCAGCAGCTCCAAGTGCAATTTTTCCTTATTTATTGGTGCTCCCAAGGATCCCAGGTCCCAGGGGGATAAAACCTGTCACCAGTGTCTGTAGGGCAGGTTCAGAGGAGGGTAATTTGTGTTTCCCCCTGCTCAGACAGCGGGTCAGGTCATAAAGCAGCAGATCCACGGGGAGGGGAGAGGCTGTTTAAAGGCTGCCCGTGCTGAAAGGTGCAATAATCCGCCGGATTACTTGCCGGGGGAGCTGCAGGAAAATTTACTGCCTTGGAAAGGGATTATCCCAGCGCTGCTGCCAGCGGATTTCTTCCCTTTCTTTCCTAAGAGGAAGGAAGTTTTTTATTGAATTCCTGCTGCTCCCCGCAGCTCTCACGGCTCGGAAGGGAAGAATTCATCCCGACCGGGTTTTATCCCGATCCCCCCGCTCGGGTGCGAGAGGGAAACCGGAGCCTGGCTTGGAATTCGGATGGAGTTTGCAGCACTTCAGTGCACAGGGGTCGGGTTTGCTCCAGAGGGACAAAACAGGAGGAGAAACGAAGAGGAGAAGAGATAACCAGGAGGAGGAATAAAACAGGATGAGGGATAAAGAGAAGGGATAAAACACGATGAGGGATAACCAGGAGAAGGAATAAAGAGAGGAAGGGATAACCAGGAGAAGGAATAACCAGGAGGAGGAATAAGCATGAGGAGGAATAAAGAAAACAAGGGTTAACTAGGAGGAGGGATAACCAGGAGGAGGGATAAAGAGAAGGGATAAAACAGGATGAGGAATAACCAGGAGGAAGAATATCAAGAAGAGAAGGGAGAGATTAAGAGGAGGAGAGGAGGGATAACCAGGAGGAGGAATAACCAGGATGAGGAATAATCAGAGAAGGAATAAGCATGAGGAGGACTAAAGAGAAGAAAAGATAACCAGGAGAAGGGATAAAGAGAAGAAGGGATAACCAGGAGGAGGAATAACCAGGATGAGGAATTTCCGGGAGAAGGAATAAGCATGAGGAGGAATAACCAGGAGAAGAGATAACCAGGAGGAGGGATAAAGGGAAGAAGGGATAACCAGGAGGAGGAATAAAGAGAAAGGATAACCAGGAGGAGGGATAAAGAGAAGAAGGGATAACCAGGGGGAGGAACAAGGAGGAGTGGGGATAACCAGGAGGGATAAATGCTCCCCGGTGCAGCTCCAGCTGCAGGAACAGCCTTTGCACCGCCAGCCACGAGGGCTCCAACCCCGAGCATCCCCTCCTGAGAGCGGGGACCAACCCTGAGCTCCATCCCCCATGCCGAGCAGAGCCCGGAGCTGGAGCAGCTTCCCAGGCTGGAGCTCAGGGCTGCTCCTGCCCCGAGCTCCGAGCGCTCCAGCAGAGCCCCGGGGGCGTTCGGGGGGGTTGGTTTTGTTTGATTTCCTTCCCCTGGAAGGCAGGAGCGGGGGCTGGGGCGGCCAAGCCCTTTAATTGTGTGCAATGAAGGCTGACAGTGCCGAGGCGCAGCCTTTAAAAGGGGTACTGAACCTTTAATTCCTGAATAAATCATCTCCAGTCTGTTGCTCCTTCATCTGCAAGCTGTTTGAGCGGGACGCACGGGCACTGCTGGGAAGGGTCATTTGGAGATCAGAGCCCTCGGCTGACCCGGGTCACAGGCAGGACACCTGCCACAGGCTGTCCCCTCCGGGAATCAAAGGGACCAGGACAGGACATTCCTAATTGCTGCCACGCCGAGGGGCTCCGTTCCGGAGGGACGGAGAGCTGGGAGTGCCCCCCTGCAGCCCTGGCCTCAGGCACATGCCAGCCCCCATTTTCGGAAAGATTTTTGGGGATTCAGCGCCCAGTCATGGTTGAGCATCTTCCAGCCCCCATTTTCTGAAGGATTTTTGGGGATTCAGCACCCAGTCATGGTTGAGCATCTTCCAGCCCCCCATTTTCTGAAGGATTTTGGTGATTCGGTGCTCCACTATGGCTAGGCATCTTCCAGTCCCCATTTTCGGAAAGATTTTGGGGGATTCAGTGCCCCACCACACTGGGTATCTTCCAGCCCCCATTTTCTGAGGGGTTTTTGGGAATTCAGTACCTCACTACAGCTGGGCACATCCCAGCCCCCATTTTCTGAGCGGTTTTTGGGAATTCAGTGCCCCAATATGATTGAGCACATCCCAGCCCCCATTTTCTGAGGGGTTTTTGGGGTTTCAGTGCCCCAATATGATTGAGCACATCCCAGCCCCCATTTTCTGAAGGACTTTTGGGAATTTAGTGCCCCACCAAGCTGGGCACCTTCCAGCCCCCATTTTCTGAGGGGTTTTTGGGGATTCATGGAGCTGTTCTATTTCCCACCTGTTTTCACCCAAGCAGTGGCTTCAGCTGCGTTTTCACTCACAGTTATTCAAACTCTGTCAGGGAGGAGGAGTCCCTGAGTGCCCTTTTGGATCCCATCAGGGAGGAGGAGTCCGTGGGTGCTCTAGGATTGCAGCCTCTGGCCATCCACGTGGGCAGGATGGCCACAGAAATTCTGGAAATGCAATGGAAATTCTGGGTTGTGGGAACTGGAGTGGAATGGGGGGGACACGCTCTCTTCCACACCTTCCCACCAGGAAATCTGGGGTACCAGGGGGTGTGGGAGACTCTCAGGACGGGAGGAGCAGCCGTGCTTGGCAGCCCTGGCTCCTGTGGGGGTTAATAACTGAGTGTTGGTGACTCTGAGAGGCGCCATTAGAAATGCAAATGTTGGCTCCAGCCTCTCCCTCTGCCTCCACTCCTCATCTCCAGACCTGGATGGCGCTTCCAACCCCAACTCTGCGCTTCCCAGCCCTTCCCAGACCCCAGGGCTGCCTCCCCCTGCTCTGCAGCCCCTCAGGGAGGGTTTGGGGGCTCAGAGTCCAGCCCTGGCACAATCCACACATTTTCCTCCTCCTCTGAGACTCTTTATCCGCCTGAATCCCAGCCCAGGGACCCCATTTCCCCCTTGGTGTGGTGGTGGGAGAGCTCCGGGCTCCTTTGTGCGGGCTGGAGACCCCCCAGCCGTGGTTCTCTGCGGGGTGAGGGGAGAATTTGGAGCTTCTGGGGGGCAGGAGGAGCCCCTGGGGATGCTCCAGCTGGGAGCACGACCCGCCAAACCCCCTCCCGTTTCATGTATCAAACTGTAATTAGGAGCAAAGGGCAGGGGCGTGCAAAGGAGCATTAATAAATTATCTGCCTGCTTGTTAATTGACGTGTCTCAGTCTGCCCGTGGTGGAGCCCAGGGCTTGGCTCCCCTTGCAGGCGCATCGCAGCCTTGTTACTGCCCTCATCAGCATATTCAGCTCTCCTGCTTAAAGCCAATTAGCTCCCGGCCAGGCCTGATTGGGAAGCCGCGGCCTCGTTTGCATATTTTTGAATTGGTGAAAGAATCAAAAATAATGGAGGCAGCTCGGGGATGGGGAGCGCTGGGGGGCTCTGCCGGCTGGGGGCATTGGCAGGACCTGCTGGGGAAGGGAGGGGGAACAGCTCGGCAATTAGGATCAAAAGGAGCGGGGGCTAATTTGGTCCCGGGCGGCTTGGGGAGCTCATGCCTCCCAGCTCATCCCTCCCAGTTCATCTCTCCCAGCTCATCCTTCCCAGTCCATCCTTCCCAGTCCATCCCTCCCAGTCCATCCCTCCCAGTCCATCCCTCCCAGTCCATCTCTCCCAGTCCATCTCTCCCAGTCCATCTCTCCCAGTCCATCCTTCCCAGTTCATCCTTCCCAGCTCATCCCTCCCAGCTCATCCCTCCCAGCTCATCCCTCCCAGTTCATCCTTCCCAGTTCATCCCTCCCAGCTCATCCCTCCCAGCACATCCCTCCCAGCTCATCCCTCCCAGTTCATCCTTCCCAGTTCATCCTTCCCAGTTCATCCTTCCCAGTTCATCCTTCCCAGTTCATCCTTCCCAGTTCATCCTTCCCAGTCCATCTCTCCCAGTCCATCCTTCCCAGTCCATCCTTCCCAGTTCATCCTTCCCAGTTCATCCTTCCCAGTCCATCCCTCCCAGTCCATCTCTCCCAGTCCATCCCTCCCAGTCCATCCCTCCCAGTCCATCCTTCCCAGTTCATCCTTCCCAGTTCATCTCTCCCAGTTCATCCCTCCCAGTTCATCTCTCCCAGCTCATCCCTCCCAGTTCAGCCCAGTTCTGGGTGGGCGTGGCTGCCACCCCTTTTGAGGGGTAGAGGCCTCTGCCATGTCCCCCAGCAGTGGCAATCAGGGGTACAGGGCTGGATCTGCCGCTCCCAACATCCCATGGATCCCATCCCATCCCATGGATCCCATCCCATCCCATTATCCCATTATCCCATCCCATCCCATCCCATCCCACCCTTCCCCCCGCTCCAGGTGCTGCTATTTGAGCTGCCCGCAAGGACAAGCTCTCTATCTGCGACTTTCCGGAGCTGGCTGCAGTTTGACAGCTCCAGAGCTGCCGTGGGGCACAAAGGCAGCCTTGTCCCCAGGGCAGCCCGGTGCCGAGCTGGACCAGCCCTGCGATAAGCCGTGGTTCATAGGCAGATCCGGTGGTACCGGCTGTCTGCAGCCGCAGGAGAAACCTGGCCCGAGCCCTGGCTCCTCTCCCGGCTCCAAACTATTTTACATTTACACAACACCGGCTCTGTCCCCCTCCCCGAGCTCTGTCCCGGCTGCCTGTCACCCTGCCCAGGTAAGGGGGTGTCCCCCGGGGCTGTGGGGGGTCCTGCCTGGCCTGGGGCTGGCAGAGCTGTGCTGCTTTTGTCCCCAGCGTCCCCAGGTCCATCTCAGTGCCTTGGCTGAGTGACTTTCTTTGCCCTGCAGAAAGCTCTCAGCTCCCCCCGGCAGAAATCCCTGCCTTCCACTCCTTTTGTCCTGGCTTTTTTGTCAGGGCTCATTTTTTAAAAATAGTGATGGAGAGGGGGTTTTTCCCCCCTTTTTCGCTTTTTGGTGGTGACATAGAACCTGACCCCACGGCACCCATCCCCCTAATCCCATACCACAAATCACTCTGATCCTGTGTCACCCATCCCCCTGACCCATGGCACCCATCCCCCTGATTCTGTGTCACCCATCACCCTGATCCTGTGTCACCCATCACCCTGACCCCCACGGCACCCATCCCCCTAATCCCATACCACAAATCACTCTGATCCTGTGTCACCCATCCCCCTGACCCCATGGCACCCATCCCCCTGATCCTGTGTCACTCATCCCCCTGATCCTGTATCACCCATCCCCTGATCCTGTGTCACCCATCACCCTGACCCCATGGCATCATTTCCCCCTGTGGCTGATCTGGGATTTTGGGCTCCCCCATCTCGCTCCCAGCACAGACTGGGGCTGTCTCCATGAGAAAGTTTCTGCCTGGATTTCCAGGGGATGAACTGGAGGCAGAGCCTGTCCTGCTCTCCTGCGTTGGGCTGCGATAGAGTTAATTTTCCTCCTGGAGCTGCCGTGGGTGATAACTCAGGGATGCTTTGGGCTGGAGACTCATTTATCTCCTGAGAATGCATCCCCTGGTCTCTCAGCTCAGTGCTGGGAGGAGTTCTGCTCCAAAAATCATCAGGAATCATGAACCAATTAACTCTGGAAAGTTATGTTGGCCCAGTTTTTGAAGTCTGCTTTGATTCCCTGCCTGCTGTGGCTGTTAATCACTATTTAATGCAGCTTTCTGCATTTTTATCATCATTTTATCTGCTGGAATTTATTGTGTGTTACCTTAACCGAGGAAGCATTTTCACGTGTTGAAGTCTCCATACAGAAAACCCCTGCTCTGAAGCCTCTCCAGTGCCAGTTGTTTTATTAATTAAAAACAAAAATTTATCAGCTTAATAGAGGTAAAAGGGGTTTTATCCCTCCTCCTGGGCAGAGTGTCCTCTGGAAATCCCAATTCCTCCCAAGGCTCCCCCTCTGCCCTGTCCTGTACCTGCAGGCACTGCTTGGCATTCCCACGGTGCTCTCCTAAGGTCAATAAGAATTAATGTAAATTTAATTAAAGTTCCTAATGTTTGGGCTAAAGTGGAGCACAACAAAGCCGGCTCTGCTCTTTGCCAGTTTAAGCCAGATCTGGAGGGAGCTGGGTGTTATCAATAATTAACAGGGGTAATTTAGGGGAAGTGTTAGGGCGTTAATGAAAATGTGAAATGCATAATTATCCTGTGAGGAGCTGCTCGGGCTGCCGAGGAAGAGGAGGAGTCGCACAATCAATGTTTGGAATCTGCTGTTCCCAAAGGGATCCTGGGATGTCCCTGGGATGGGAGGTCCCTGCACCCCAAAACAGCTACAGGAGCTGCTGCCCCGGCTGGGAGGCTTTAATTAAAACTCCTGTTAATTACATGGCAGTTAAGCCGTGCTTGCCCTGATGTCCCTCTGCAGGAGGAAGGGAGGGATAAGAGTTTTTCCAGAGGGGCTCTGCCCCATCCCTGGAGGTGTCCAGGGCCAGCTGAGCTTTGACGTGGACTCTCCCGGGTCTCCAGAGTTTGCTGTTGGTAACAAAACAATTTATTGCCCACTGAGGAGCAGGACTCAGCCCTGGTTGGGGTGGGGTGAGGATGAGGAAGGAGCTCAGAAATCCTGGAGGCATCCAGGGAAACACTGCAGGGGTGCCTCAGGAAGCTGCCAGGAGGAGCTGGTGAAGCAGGATGGAAAATCCTGCATTTTGTGACTGGGATGAAAGTTGAGGATGCGTGGCTGGCCGGGAAGGTGGAGGAGCAGGAGGGTGGAGCTGTGGTGTGATCCCAGTGAATCCCGATCCACCGGGCTTTCCTTGGCTCTGGACCAGCACAGGGAGGGGACAGGGATGGGTCCAATCCCTGCTTGGGAAGTGGTTCCCAGCAGGAATTAGAAGGGGATTCCCAGCAGCAGCTCTGCCAGGCAGCCTCTGGTAAATGCAGTTATTTGGGGTGAGGAGAGGAAAAGAGCTGGAAAAGATGGGAAAAGCACCCGTGCAAAAATTATAATTAAAAAAAATTATAATAAAAGTGTGGGGGGAAAAAGCCACAAATGGCTTCTGCTTCTTGTTTGGGGGAGGGAGCAGTGGGGGCCCAGCTCGCAAATGCTTTTAATAAAGTGTTCCTTCCTGAGTCCAGGGGAAAAATCGCAGAAACCTCAAGCCTTTCCCATTACATAAGGAGCAGATGCTGCCGGGCAGCGCCGTGACTCCCCCAGCACAGCCCTGCCCTGTCCCAGCCGCCGTGGGGACCCGGCTCCCTGCCAGGAGCAGCCCCAGCAGTGGGATGGAATCCCCAGAGAAGCTGCGGCTGCCCTGGCAGTGCCCAGGGCCAGTTTGGAGCACTCTGGGATGGTGGAAAATGTCCCTGCCCGCGGCGGGGGGTGGCACTGGATGCATCCCGACCACTCCAGGATTTTGTGATTGGTGCTGGAGGTGGAAGAGGAGGATGTGGAGGGCAGCGGGGCAGGTGCCTGTGCTGGTGGCAGGGAGGACCCGTTCTGTCACACGGGGTGACACGGCTGGGTAATTTCTGCGGCAATTAATGCCTCATTAAAGTGCACGAGGGAACAATCAGAGCAGTGAATTTTACCCAGCACAATGGCTGGGCCCTCAGGGTTTTTTCTGCCTTTCTTTTGAAAAGGAAACAGTCTTTTTCTGGCTTTAACTGCTCCCTGTCTGGAGGCAGAGGATGAGGGAGCCTTGGTGGGCATCTCCACTCCCAGCCGGAGCTTGAGCATCACCCCGGGATGGGATTTTCCTCTGCCATCCCACGGGGCGAGTTGGAACCTCCAGGACATGAAATCTGACTGGAGGCAGGGATGAAAACCAGCCCCGTCCCAAAGTGTTTGTGTCGAGATGCCAAACACCCGCTGAAACTGGGGGGAGGAGAAGGGCAGGAGGGATTTCCAGGGCTGGGAAGGAATTCCAGGGGGGAACAGCAGCCTGCAGGTGCCCGGTGGATGCTTCTGGTGGGGCAGAGTGACAGCGACAGGGACAAAGGGGATGCTGAGATGAGCAGGGAGGCTGGAGCTGGGAAGGGTTTGAAGATGAGGAGGTGAGCAGGGGGTGTGACAAGGTGGGGCAGGAGGGAAAGGGGAGATGTGGCTGTGCTTGGGAAGCCCCTGAGCATTTCTGGCCCGGTTCTGGGGTTTGGTCCCACCCGTTGTGACATCAGGTGGGAGCAGCCAAGCCCTGACCGTGTCCCTCTCTCCTCAGGAGCCTGATGCTGTGGGAATCCTTAAAATCAATCCTTAAAAAATCCTCTGAGGTCTTGGGCCTCAGAGACAGAACTGCAAGGAAAGCATTAGGCACGTCAGCAGAGTTCTATGAGATGTAGAAAGCAAGGACAAATAGAACAATGGTCTGTGTATTAACACTTGGTTAGAATAACTCTCTAAGCTGCAGAAAAATGTATCTAGCAAGATATTAGGAAGGTCTAAGCTTAATAATGGAGCTCTGTATATTGTATTTTAAGGCTTACAAGCAGGTATTGTATTTGAAATAAGCAAGCATTGTTTTAACCAAAGGCACGTGTACTTATAGTGGTTGGATGGAACTACTGTCAATATGCTTTTGCTTTTTGTGATTGGTCAAAGAAGTTTAAAAGTGCGTTGTAACATCATGTTCTCTGGCTGTTGCTGAGGACGTGAGCTGCTGGCATCTTCCAACCGTGTCATGAGACTGATGCTTGGGAGGAAAGAAAAAAGAATAATAAGAATTATTATTATTGATATTATTATTATTATTATTATTAATAATAATAATAATAATAATAATAAAGCAGCTTGAGACGCGTTGACAGTGGTCCCGCCCCGTTTGTGATTCTGTGCCAAAACCCGCGGCCAGCGCTGAAGGGCCGAGCCCTGACCGTGCCCCTCTCTCCCCAGGAGCCTGATGCCCCGCACCCTGGAGGGGCAGATCACCATGGAGAAGACCCCCAGCTACTTTGTCACCAAGGAGGCGCCGCGGCGCATCCACAACATGTCGCGGGACACCAAGCTGATCGTGGTGGTGCGGAACCCGGTGACCAGGGCCATCTCTGACTACACACAGACCCTCTCCAAAAACCCCTCCATCCCCAGCTTCCAGGCCCTGGCCTTCAAAAACCTCAGCACGGGACTGATCGACACGAGCTGGAGCGCGGTGAGGATCGGCATCTACGCCAAGCACCTGGATAATTGGCTGCAGTACTTCCCGCTCTCCAAATTCCTCTTTGTCAGCGGGGAGAGGCTGGTCAGCGACCCTGCCGGGGAGATGGGGCGTGTCCAGGACTTCCTGGGGCTCCAGAGGGTGGTGACGGACAAACATTTCTATTTTAATGAGACCAAGGGCTTTCCCTGCCTGAAGAAGCCGGAGGGGGGGAGCAAACCTCGCTGCCTGGGGAAATCCAAGGGGCGGCCACACCCCAAAATCGACGGGCAAGTGGTGCAGCGCCTGCGGGAGTTCTACAGACCCTTCAATATGAAGTTTTATCAGATGACAGGGCAGGATTTTGGGTGGGACTGAGCCCATCCCCAGGGCACGCTGCCGGGCAGGCACCTGGGCTGCCAGGACTGTGGTCCAGAGATGCCCGTGGCCACTGTGGTCTGGGGATGCCCATGGTCACTGTGGTCTGGGGATGCTCATGGTCACTGTGACCCAGGGATGCTCATGGTCACTGTGGTCCAGGGATGCCCATGGTCACTGTGGTCCAGGGATGCCCATGGTCACTGTGGTCTGGGGATGCCCGTGGTCACTGTGACCCAGAGATGCCCGTGGTCACTGTGGTCCAGGGATGCTCATGGTCACTGTGGTCTGAGGGATGCCCATGGTCACTGTGACCCAGGGATGCTCATGGTCACTATGACCCAGGGATGCTCATGGTCACTGTGGTCCAGAGATGCCCGTGGTCACTGTGGTCTGAGAATGCTCATGGTCACTGTGATCCAGAGATGCCCATGGTTACTGTGACCCAGGGATGCCCGTGGTCACTGTGGTCCAGGGATGCCCATGGTCACTGTGACCCAGGGATGCCTGTGGCCACCCCACCAGCACCCTCCTCCTGTTGTTCTAATTTATATTGGACCTTTTCTGACAAGAAATGGACTTTTCTGGAGTAGAGAGAAATATTTAAGAAATAAAACCACAGATGAGCCCTCTCCCCTCCCAGAGCAGATTAAATATTCTTCCATATAAACCTTGGTGATCTCCATGAACTGGGAGCATTCTGGGTGGCAGCTGGGAGCGTGGGGTTGTGTGCATGGGGACTATGGATCCACTATCCCAAATAAAACCTTTGGAAACCTCTGGGGCAGGCAGGACTGGGGTTTTGCTGAGCCAAATTCTGGGGGTGACACAGTGTCTGGTGGCCAGGGGATGGCTGGGCAGCAAGCCCCAAACCTGGGAGATGTTTTGTAAATGGAAAAAAATTCCCAGCTGAGAAAAAACAAAAACAAAAACAAAAACAAAAAAACCAGGAGCAGTTCTGAATAAATGCCAGATCCTGGCTTAGGGAGAAGGAGTTGTGGATCACCTTGCCATGTTCCCAGCTGGAAGAGCAAGGCCTTTCTAACCCTCAGGAGGAAAATTGCAGCTTCTCCACAATTCACCCAAACTCTCCCCTTTCAGTTCAATAATCTCAGTAGTTTTTCAAACCTGCAGCCATCGAGGGTCATCACGGGAGGCTGCAGAAATTACTCTAATCTCTACTAACTAGTTTTCCCTTAATTAAAGATGAGGAAAACATTTAATTAACCTCTAAGATCTTATTAGTGACTTGTATTTGTGTCTTTAATGAGCTAATTATGAGTTTTGGAGGGCCCTCAGGCCCTGCATTATTTGTAAATCTGCTTTGGCTGTGATTTCTTTCATTGTGCAGCATCCCAAACCTGCATCCCAGAGCTGCCTGTGCTGCTGAGGTGCCTCCTCTCCTCTCCTTGCTGCCTGGCACGATGAGGGAAGCAGGTCCCACTTCTGGGATGTCCAACGAGCCTCATCCCTCTTCCTCCCAGCTCTGGGATGGTTTCACACCCACACCTGGTGTTTTATCCCGCACAGCTCTCTCTGCTCCCAGGTCCTGGCACCTCCCTTGTGCCCCTGCAGGTGCGGTTTGGTTCCTGTCCCATGCTGCAGGTGAGGTTGGACACGTTCCCGTTCATTCCCAGGAGAAGTGACACATGCAGGGACAGGCTTGAGGATGCTGGACTGAAGTGCCAGTCTCTGTTGGAGAGGAGCCATCGAGGTGACAGACTGGGGGCTGTGTGACCGGCAGAAGGTGCGGGGTATTGCCAAGAGTGAGAGGAGATGAAACCAGGACTGGCTGAAATCCCAAAGTCCAAAGAGTGATGCAGCTGTGGCTGGGATGGACTCAGCACCCCATTCTCAGTGTGGGGTCCCCCAGGTCTGTGATCCCCCAGCTCTGTGTCCCCCCAGCTCTGTGCCCCCTGCCCATCAGCAACAAATGTGGGATGGACTCAACACCCCATTCCTATTGTGGGGTCCCCCAGGTCTGTGATCCCCTAGCTGTGTGATCCCTGCCCATCAACAGCAGAGGTGGGATGGACTCAGCACCCCCTGCCCAGTGTGGGGTCCCCCAGCTGTGTCCCCCCAGCTCTGTGATCCCTGTCCCATCAGCAGCAAATGTGGGATGGGTTCAACACCCCATTCTCTATTGTGGGGTCCCCCCAGGTCTGTGATCCCCCCTAGCTCTGTGATCCCTGCCCATCAACAGCAGAGGTGGGATGGACTCAGCACCCCATTCTCAGTGTGGGGTCCCCCAGCTGTGTCCCCCCAGCTCTGTGCCCCCTGCCCATCAGCAGCAGAGGTGGGATGGACTCAGCACCCCATGCCCAGTCCCCCCAGGTCCCCCCCAGCTCTGTGACCCCCCGGCCACCGCCCCACGGGGTGGGATGTCGCAGCGGCTGGAGCCCCTTGTCAGCCTCGCTGGCAGCTCCGCATGATGGACTGCGCTCTGCTTGTTTAGGTTTTGTTTCCAGCGACGACATTCGACCAAATTATTCTCCACCAAGGGCTTTAAAGTTTCCCAAGTGCCTGTGAAAGCCTGGAAACGCTGATAGTGATCCTATTTCTCAGCTGAGTGACTGCATTCAGCCCCAGCCATATTGATATGCAAAACGTTAAGGGTCCCGGCTCTAAAGATGGTTTCTGTCTGCCCTGTGAAAGGGAACCATACTTTTTTAAAGCCCGGCCCTTTCTAAAGCCGCACAATACCATATAGACTATGCCATTTAAAGCATCTGAAGCGACCCAAAATGTATTGAAAGCTCGCTTTGCAGACTCATTAAGACTACTCAATGGGTTCTGGCAAATACCGTGCCAGGGCTGACCGCACGGATTAAGACTTTTGAAGTGTTACACAAACCCCCTGCTTAAACTAATTGCTGCCCCGCAGCTCACGAGGTCAAGTATTTGTATTCATTGCCTCCGAGAGGTGCCACTTATGGCTCTGTCCAGGTGAAGTCTGCACTTCATTAGATCAGGACAATAAAAGCAGCTTTGGTAGGAAGGGGATGAAATCTGCCGGCTCCTGCTCTGAGCCAAGCACAGGCTTAAGTCCACCTCGGAGCAGTTTGTGGTGCTTTCAAGAGCTCCAGTGGAGCGATGTGCTTCCTAAAAAAAGTGTTTCAGCGCAGGATGGTGACAGCAGCCCTGTCCTACTCGGGCTGTCGTGGAGGGTCAGCTTGAGCAGAGATTCCTTGCAATTCTGAGTGCTCACTGAGCACTTCTCCACTGGGACATTTCATTCTCCAGGGTCATGGAATCCTGGAGTGGTTTGGGTTGGAGGGACCATGGCAGGGACACCTCCCACTGTCCCAGGTTGCTCCAACCTGGCCTGGGACATTTCCAGGGATCCAGGGGCAGCCACAGCTTCTCTGGGAGGAATTGCTCTGAAATTCCCACAGAAGCTCAGGGAGAAGTGTCACTGCTGGATCTTCCTGCTCAAAACCTCTGGGAATAAAGTTATAAGAAGAGGATGCTGAGTTGTGCTGGTCTTTTCTGGGACAGAGGGAGTTTGGGCAGCTGCTTGCTCTGGGGATGATGGCAAAACACCCTGAGCTCATGGAGCTGGAAAAATGTCTCTGGAGCACCAGGTTAGTTGGGGAACTGCCAGAGCAAGAGGATGATGAAGATCCAGCTTTGCAGCCAAGTATGAAATGAAGCTTTCATCCCCGTCTCAGTTAACCAAAGTTTCCATTTCTAGACTTAATTTTGTTTTGAAAATCCAGCTCTCCAAAGTTTTGTGGTTCCTGTGCTCTGGGCCTCACTCTCCATTCCTCTCCATAAGCCAGGAAGAGCAGGGCTGGAAAAGCTTTCCAAATTTTTTTTATTTACTCCTTTTTCTGTTATACCAGATTTAGGAGGACAGAAGGGAAAGAACAAAAATAGGGAAGAAAAAAAAAGCTCCAAAAGCAAGAAGTTAAAACTTCCCTGCTTTTGCGTGGGTCTGGAGATGAGGAGAGCAGCAGGGCTGATTTTCAGTCCCACATTTCATCTTGAGTGTTTAGAACCTGTAACAGGGGAGGGCATGTGTTCCCTGGAAATGTCCATCCATCCCCATTCCCATCCCATTACCTGCTGCTGTGTGTGTGGCACCTGTCCCACACCACCTTGCCCAGGTGAGGCTGCTGCTGCCAGGCACCTGTGGGTTCTCAAAGCTGCACTGGAGGCTCCCTGCAGGATTTCCCTGAGCTCTGCAGGGTGCAGGGGCTGCTGTCAGGGATGTTGGGCATCCTGACTGCTGTTTTTGGGGGCTATAGGGAGTCTGGGGTTGCAGCAATGTGACTGTTTGCAGCCATCATGTGCAAATGCTCCAACTTGAAACAGCAAGGTGTTGCCTCAATTAATTAATATCACACAAAAGAATAAATTGATGCCTTTCTGGCAGGAGGTAAGTCCCAGGCCCTAATTGTGAGCCCCTCATGGGTATGGGGTAGAGGGGGCACGGGGGATGGGGCATTGCCACCACTGCTCCTTCCCCAGGGAATGGGCACATGTGGAATGGGCAGGGGGAAGGGGGACAGCCGCAGCGTTTGTGGCTCATGGTGATGCCACAGCTGGTATTAGAGGAGAGAATGGAGCTGTAAGGGCTGATCCAGCCCCATTTTCCCCAGTTTATGTGGCTGGGAGTGCTGGTGCAGCTCACTAAGCCAGGCTGGCACAGCCAGCTCTGCCCCAGCACTGGCAGCCACGCCTGGAAATCAACAGCGAGGGAATTTCCCCCCTTTTTTCCCCTTTTCCTCTGAGTTTAAACTTCCATCTGATGGCTGATTGCTGAAGACCCCCCCTGGCAGCCACAGCACGCTGCTGGCAGATGCCAGAGGGAAGGAAAGTGTGAGGGATGGAGGGCAGCGGGAGAGAGGCCGGGAAACACTCCTGGTGGGGATGGGAAAGGGGCCTGTGCAACAGCCAGCCTTTAATTAAGGGTCTTTAAAGAGCTTTCCCAGCTGGTTAACATTGCCTTGCCATATTGCAGTGGTTTAGAAGCAATGCTCCTCGGGAGTGACTCCCTTCCTGTCAGCTCTGTGCGTGTGTGATGGGCCTCACCCCCTTTGGAAAAATGGGGCAGGGAAAAACGGGTTCATGCCTTGCTGGAGAGGACGAGGAGAGCTCTCCACCCTCCCGGGGAAAAGTTTTTTTTTTCCTATGCCAGTTGCTACACCTAAATATCTTTAAGGCAGCAGTTGGAGGGGGGTGTGTGCCTGTGGCAGTCCTGAGGAGACAGTGAGTGACACCCAGCACCCAAACCCTGCTCCGGGAGTGCCTGAGCAGCCCCGGGGTGCAGATTGGTGACAGGAGCCAGCCCTGGGCTGTGAGCAGCTCCGAGGCAAAGCCTCACCTGCAGTGCAGGTGTTGGCAGCTGTGGGCTCCTGGGACAGGTGCTGGGGGTGCCATGGGGCACCCAGAGCTCCTCTGGAGCTGGTGCCTCTGTCCTGCTGCTCCTGCAGGAATGAAGCTGCAGAAAGGAGCTTGGGAGTGGCAGCATTTCCCTCCTGCCAGCTGGGGCCAGGCTTGGCTGTGCACATAAACCTGCACTGAGCTGTTGCTGCTGAAACTTCCTGGGGATTTATCCCTTCTCTTATGGCTTTATCTGCCCACCCCAAATCCTCTCAGAGCCTCTCCTGCTTCCATCTCATGCTGGAATTGGCCTTTACAAAATCTTCTTGGAGGCAAGAGCTGAGCTGCCCACTGTGAGAGTGGGATGGGGACTCTGGGGTTCTGTCCCTGTTTCACCAGGAGATTTATTGGTGCTGAAACCTGCTGAGGGGTTTGAGCTCCAGCTGCATTTGCAGAGGAGAAGGTGATGCAAAGCCAGCTCCAAGTGTGCTGAGAGTGTTTTCTTCTCCTTCCAAAAAAGCATCCCCTGACCACTGGGGCAGGGAGCATCCCTGCAGTTTGCTTTCCTGTTCCCTTCATCCAATTTGGGGCTGAGGGATGCACAGCTGAGCACCATCCTCCTCTTCCTCCTCCTCCTCTGCATGTCCCAGCCTCACCACAGCATTCCCAGCTTGAGGTTCCCCACTCTGCCAGCTCCAAGGACATGGATATTGCTGGGGCTCCCTCTGCTCCCACAGCCTGCTTTTATCTCTGGAAAAAATCCTAATAAAAGCCAAAAGGCAACTTTAATAGTGTAATATTAGAGAGGGCTGGGAGGGAAAGGCTCCTGCCTGGGGCCGTGGCACAGCTGGGGTCCCAAGCATGGATCCACGCTTCCATTTAGGGATGCATGGGGAAAATGGGGGAAAACCAAATTAAATCAATGTTTGCTAGGCTTGGCTGATGAGTGCTGAGCTCGGGGAGGGAGGGGGAGCCAAGGCTGAGCCTGCTGTTACCTTTAGGACAGGTATTGGGATTATTCTGTGTGAGGAAAGCCCAGGTGTGTGCCTGTGGAAGGTGTGATCCTGGTGATCCTGGAGCAGCCTGCCCAGGGATGGGCATCCCTCAGCAAGGGGCACAACCAGGCAGCAAAACTCAGGCACAGGCTGAAGTAACCCACAGAAAACATTCCATGTCCAGAGAGGCTTCGCAATAATTTCCACATTCCGTAATTTTTCTCAAGAGGGGAAGAGAGGCAAGCCTGGAATAATTACCCACACAAGCAGCCATTGAAACGCTCTGTGCTGCGAGTACTGATCACTTACTGTACTTAACAAGACAATTTTGGCTCTCGGCACATAAAAGCAAGCAGTGATTAAAGCTCTTGTTTGCAGGATCCATCAGCCAAAGCACAAAAGTCTGTTGCTAGATCCAAGTCTGGACTTGGCAAGCGGCTCCTGCGTGGGGAGTGAGCCAAGGTGGAGTGGCTGTGCTCGGGATCTGTGAAGCTTGGGGTGCTGGGGAGTGCTGCAGTGCTGGTCCCCCCCAGTCCTGCCAGCTCCAGGAGTGTGGGGGTGACTTGTGCTGGGGTGTTCTGCAGGGAGTGGAAGGTGCTGCAGCTCTTCGTGGCTGGGAGAGTCTCCTGGGTGTGGGTAGGAGCAGGTGCTGAGCTGGAAATGGGGTCAGTGGGTGTCTGCTGCTGTGTCCCTGTGGAGCAAGAGGAGTCTGGGATGGTAAAAGGCTCTGGTATGTGCAGGCAGTGCTGCAAAGTGAGGCAGAGCCCCTGGCCCCTCATGCTGCCTGGATTTGGGGATCCCAGCTTGGGGACTCCGGGTTTCCAGGGTGTCTCAGACTCCAGCACAAACCGAAGGAGCTGTTCCCTGCTGAGAGGCCATTGGGATATTGGGATTGCCCACGGGTAAAAGTGCTGAAAGTGTCCTTTGTGCTGCATGCTGGCACCACCCTGCTGGCAAATGCTGCCCTGAGATGAACTGGGACCAGCAGAGCCAGAGCTCTCAGCAGCACTGGGAGTGTTCCTGAAGCCCCTGATCAGGGCTTTCTCCCAGCCTGGTTTGATGCAAGGTTATCCCCTCTGGGAGTGATATTTTGGCAGCAAAGCCCAGAGGAGCTGGCTGTGAGTTCCACCAGTCCCACAGGTACCCTGTGGTGTGGAGATCTCTCCTAAACACTGGTGCCTTGCAGGGATGGGCAGCCCTGGGACACCCAGGGCAGGGTTTGCTGCAGCACCTGAGGGTCTTCATGCTGCCTATGTCAGTGGTGCCATGCCTGGTGTGAGTGTCCCAGGATGGAATCTGAGTGTTGCTGTCCCCTCCTGGCTCTGCACTGGGCTGCTGGGGAAGTGGTGCTGGTGGGGTGAGCTCTGCCTGGGGTGGCAGAGGGAGCTGGGAATGAGCTGGAGCCAGGACATTGGCATAAATCATCCCTGTTCAGTTCAGCACAGCTGTGTGATTGAGATCAGGTCAAGATCTGGTTCAGATCTTCCTCTCTGCTTGTTAAGCTCCTGTCCTTGAGGACAGTGTGGGTTCACCTCGGAGGGAAGATAAATGAGTCCCAGTGCAGCAGCACTAAATCTATTCAGCCTTGTGCTGGGCTTTGCAGGGCTCTCTGTGCTGCAGGACAGGGAAAGATCCAGGGAAATCCTTGGGATGGCTGAGAGACCCAGCTCTGTATGAAAGCATCATGCAGAGTCCCTCTGGCCTTTCCCCTGGAAAAAAAGCAAGAATTCAGATGTTGAATAAATTCCACAGACATTACCTTTGCTAATTGTGTGACTGTTTATCCAGGGCTGTTACTGCTGCCTTTTCCTCAACCATCAAACCAAATCTGGTCTTTGCAGAGAGCTTTTATTTCAAGCAGTGACCTCCTGGCTGTCCTGGAGTGCTGGGGATGCTGTGGAGGTCCAGCTCCTGGTATGGCTGTGTCCCTTGGCTGCCTCTGCTCCAGCTTGGATGCAGTCAGGCAGTTGCTTTCTGTTCAATTGCTCCTGGCATGAACTGGGAGCATCCCATGGTGGGCAAAGGTGTCCCCAGGATCCTGCCAGCCCAGGGCACAGCTGCCACCAGGACCCACCTGGGAGCTGCACTTGGCTTTCTTGGCTTCATTTTAGATGGAAAAGAGCATTTCTGGGGCAGATCTGGCAGGCATGGAAGGGCCCTGGCAGATGGGCAGCCTTCAGCCATGGCCCTGCTCTCTTGGATGAGTTGTGCTTGTTGGAATTATTTACTGCACTGGTCGATAAACACTCTGGGCACTGGGCTGTATTTCATGAACACCACACTCTCCGTGTGCCTGCTGTTATATTTCAAGAGCATAAATAACATTGGGGCAGCAGCAGAAATTAAAACCAAACACACAGAACGATTTACACCCAGAATTTTTCAACACAGAAAGGAAGGGAAAAAACCACCCCAGGGCTGTGCCCCTCACTTAAACCTTGCTCCTGCCTTTCCTGGGGTGCTGCTGCCTCTGGCTTTGATCCTGTCTCCAGCTGAGGGGCATATGGGAGGTTTCTGGGAAGCCACCTGCTTTGCCCACATCCCCTCATGTGTGGGGACACAGTCTCAGGCTGGCTGGAGAGCCTCCCTTGGCACAGCCCCCCTGCCATCGGCGCTGCCACCCCGGTGTTTATTTTCCTAGCGAGGGAGACATCCAGCAGCATGTGCTGCAGTCTCCAGGTTGTTTGTTTTCCTTTAAAATGCAATAGAGATCGAATTAGATGAAAACAAACTCTGCTGAAGAGCGGGGTTGCTCAGAGCAGGCAGCCAGGGCTGCCTGCCCTCCCCTCTGGTAGCGTTTAAGCGTTTCCCCCGCATCGGTGACGCAGCCGTTCCTCATAAATCAGCGGAGGTAGGAGCACATTTGCTCCCCTGGCTTTGAAGAGGCGTCAGATCTCCGAACAGAGGCTTCTTGCTGGGTGATCCTCCGGGGCTGGTTCTCATTTCCTTGTAGGAGGTGGGTCTGGAGCCCATTTTGTGCATTTGGGAAGGCTGGCGGTGGGGGGGAAGGGGGAGGAAAACTAATGACTTTGCTTCGTTGACAAAAAAAACCAAAAAAAAAAGCCTCAACACCACGACGAGCACTGTGCCCCATTAACATCCCACTGACACAATGATTCACCAGGAAGACACAGATATTGATTTGGCAGGGACTGCACGTGCCATGGCAGGGCTGAGGCTGAAATTGGGCTCCCTGCTAACCTGGGGCTGTGTGTGAAGCCCTGCCTGGGCTAAGGGCACATCATTTGAGGTACTTGTGTGGTTTGCACCTTTCAGGTGTCCCTGCTGGCTCTGCCATATGGCCAGAGCCATTGGGTGGTGGCACTGAGGGCTGTGCTGCTGTTGGTCCTTGGGAAGGGCCTCTGGTGGTTTGGGGGAACCACCTCCCAGGAGAGATGGGGTGAATCGGGGGTACTGGGAAGGGCAGCTCCTCTGGCCAAGGCATTGCAGCCTGTGCGTTTTAATAAATGAAAAACTGCCAAGGTGAGGCATCTAGTGCCCCAAAAATGGAGGTTTCCTGTTCAGTTCTGCCCAGTTTCTATGCCTTGAGAAGGTGCTAATGCACACCAGTGGCACGAGGCACCCCTGCTGCCCCAGCCCAAGTCACAAATCTCTCCTGTGCCTGCATTATCTGGGAAGAGCTCAGAGATGTGTCCCTGCAGAAGCTTCAGCTCTGTGTTAGAACTGAGTTGCTTTAAAATAAAACATTTCCATGACCTCTGTGGCAGCCCCTGGGTGTGCCTGGGCTCTGAGGAGCTGGGCACTAAGGCTGGACACCCTCTGGATATGGCCTGGCAGACACTTCCACCTGGGAACGACTTGGCTGCAGCCAGAACCCCCTGCGCTCATCCAGGCAGCAAGAAACACCCTGGAAGAATTTTAAGGAATTCATCTGGCAGGTTTGGGAAGGTAATTGCAATGCGAAGGTGGAGCTGGAACATTTCTGCTGCGCTGGGCCGAGAGGAGCTGGCAGCAGGCGAGCTGCTGAGTGAGGAGCCGGCGCTGCCATATGGAGCTGCTCGCTCACGAAAAGCCCAGCCGGGCCAGGGCTTGGCAGCCCCGCCGCGCAGAGCCCCTGTGTGGGAATCAGTGTTACTCTCGGCGTTACTCGGGGTTGTAGGATCCGGCTGCAGGCGGCGAGAGCCGCGATTTGGCCCCGCTTCAGCAGAGTGCTCGCACACGAGTGAGTCCCCGGCAGAAATCTTGTGTTTAAACTCGCTCTCTGCTGGGGCTGAGCTTTCATCTGCCTTGATTTTTGTGCCTTGGACCACCCTTGGCTTTCCCAGCGGAGGCAGCCTCCTGTGCAGGAGGTGTGTGGAGGGGAATTTGGGATTTGCTGAGGAAGGTGGCAGTGGGGAGGCTGATACAGACTGGCAGGGCTGTGTCTTATTTCTGGTGATAAGAGCAGGGAAGGGGGAGGAAGAAACTCACTGGAATTGGAATATTGGGCATTTCAGAATGGCAAAGGAAAAAAAGCCCATCCAAAACTGATTTTAAGCATAGCTAGTCTGTGGGAGTTTGTAGTCTCAAGGTCCTCCAGAATCTGAGCATGGCAGATGAGATGAGTTGAGGAAAGCATGAGGAATGGAGTCACTCTGCTGCTGTTAGATGGGAGATGCATTGGAATGGAACCAGACTTGAAGTCTGGAAGTCCCAAACCCATCCCAGCCCTGTTCCCTGCTGTCCCTTTGAAACCATGGGTTTGTGGCTGCCCGTCCCTGGATGTGTCCAAGGCTGGGCTGGACAAAGCTTGGAGCAACCTGGGATAGTGGAAGGTGTCCCTGCACGGTAGGAGGGGTGGAATTTTGTGAGCTTTAAGATCCCTTCCAACCCAAACCATTCCAGGATTTATCCATGAGCTGGGATGCTGAGCTGCAGGGGTTTCCACCTGCATGGCTGCACCTCTGCTCCTGCCCTGCTCCTTAGTGGAACTCGAGCTGCAGTGGAGCTCCAGCAGGGACACATTTATCCTCCAGCCTCCTCACACAAGGCCAATTGCCCCTTTGCTCCCATAAACAGGGAGTTCAGTGCTTTAGGGAGCCCTGTGACTCGGGACAGCAACCATACGGGAGAGCTCCAGAAAGGAAACGCTAATGGAGAGCAAGACAAGAGCAAATCCAAAAGAACAGAGGAAACCCTTGTTAGATCAGGGCCAGCCAGGGGGTCTGGAGGTAGTTAGAGCTGTGCAGCACGCAGCAGTCTGTAATATTTTATTCCAGGGATATATATTTCCGGGACAAGTTGTTAGATTGACCTCTAGTGTTCATTTTCTTAAGGGAGAATTCCGTGATCCAGTCCTGTTTTGATCAAGTCTTGTACCTTTGCACTTTGAACAGGCTTTGAGGGGAGGTTTTATTTTTCTAATGGATAAACCCTCCAAATGTCAGTGTGGGTCTGCAGGAGTTTTCTAACGAGCTGCCTGACAGTCAGCCAGGAGGGCTGTGGAAATGTTGACACACAATTCCCTGGGAAGGGCTGGATGCAGCCCTGGCTCTCGGAGGCAGTGGGAGCCCTGCCACCACCAGGCCAGGGCCAAACCCTCAGCCAGGAGATCAAAGGTGGGTTTGTACTGGAAAGTTTAGCTTGGATGGGCCCTTTGGATTTCTCTGGTACTCCCTTCACTGAATTCTGTGGTGAGGGAAAATTTTGATTTACTCTAAGATCCCAGTTTTGTTTTACAGCCCTCATACATCCTTTGGGAATTATATCCTAAGTTTTCCTCCTTGTGAAGTGCCCATGCAGGGATCAAGATTTAGGCTTGGTTGGAAACTGGAGCAACTGGAGGTTGGAAGAGTTTTTTCCAGTATTGTCACTGGGAGATGCTCATCCCATGTGTCCTAATTGGTCCTGCTTAGTCTCAAGTGTCCCCAGCTGAAATCCAGATATAATTTGGGCTTGGTTTCATGAATTTCAATGGTTTCAATGGCTGGAAGTGTCTGAATAGCAGCCAACAATGCTAAATATCTTCTTTTCTTCCCCCCTCAACGCATTCTTCCTCTGTGTCAGGGAGCTGTCACTAAAACTATTTTTAATTGTTGTGTGCTTTAATTCATGATGTTTTGTTGGAAAATATTCATCACTTGTTTGCTCAGAGAGGGAGGAGGAAATTCTGGTATTGGGGAAAGTGATGAAAATCCAAGTCATTTCATTGAGCTCACATTATTTTGGAATTATGTGCAGGAAAAGTTATTCTCCATAGCCTGAAGGCTCTAAAAAGAAGAATTTTGAACTGTAGTCTCAGTCAAGTTAAACAGCAGACTGAGGGCTTTAAATCCTGGGCAATCAAAGCCTGAGCTTCAGAAAAGTGAGAAAATTGAAGAAAAAAGCCTTGTGTCAGTGCTTTGGAGCAGTGAGTTCCTTCATGGCCATCTCACTCTGCCTTTTTTGATAGGAAAAATACACAGGCTAGTTCTGGGGTAAGTTTATTTGCTAATTATTCACTGAAGATAAACTGACTGCTTAGTGATGATCCAGAAGGTCTCAGATTTCAGCTGTGGTGTTTTTACCGAGCTGTGACTCTGCCCTGGCACCTGAGGGAGCTGATTTTGGTGCAGGGGCTGGCGCCTATTCCTCTTTGGGTAGTGCCACATCCTTCTTGTGACATTTCTGCCCCACCAGTGCTGCAGAAGGGATTCATTAGTGATGGAATCATGAGGAACTGAGTTTGCTGATGAGCAGGCACCCAGACTCTGCCTGGGAGGGAGAGGAGTGATGCTGTGCCAGGCTCCAGCCCTGGGAATGCCAATCTCTCCCTGCCCATGGGAACAGCAGCTACATGGCCCACAGAGATTTACACCTTAAAAAAAAAAAAAAAAAAAAAGTTGGTGTTTTTTTTTGTCTTTGCCAGAAATTGAGTTTTTCTTGTACAGAGGGAGCTGTTGGCATTCCCAGCAGAGCCCTTGGCACGTGGTTCTGTTTGCTCACGCCCATGTTGGAGTCTGAACTCCCTGCAGGCTCGTGCTGCTGCCACGTGCACGCACCAGCCTCAGGTCTTGGCATCTTCCCTGGCCCCAAGAAGGCAGAATTAGCCCAGATGAGGTGGGAACCGTGGGTCATGTTGATTTTACAACAAGGCTCTGTTGTGTTGTTGTGTTTTTCCATGCTTCAGGTGGTGGTGGTGCTCAGAGCAAGGAAATCCCACTGAAGCAGATCTGGGATGGTTCCAGTGCTGGGGACCAGGATGGGGGAGAGCCAGGCTGGAGTGAGAGCTGAACAAAAGCTCAGAGAAATTTAGATTAAATATCCCTAAACACACACTGAGCACCTGTTGGCTGCATCAGCACCTGCATTGCTGTCCATTGTTACTCCATCAACACTCCCAAGGCTCTGCCAGTTCAGGTATCAGCCAAAACCACTGAGCAATGAGCACCTTTAATAATTTGCTGCTTTTAATGCATTCAGCCAGACCAATTACATAAAATTACACATCTGCCCTCTCCCTTTTACCAGTTCTTTGGGTCCTAAGGATGTATAAATATTCAATGAGCTCTCTCAGTAAACGCTGCGGGCAGCGGAAAATGCACAGAGCAAATATTTTTCTATTACTCTGGTTTTGGAAGTGATTTCTAAAATGTCCCTGCTAGTGCTGGACTTTCTTCCCCTGAACACAAAGTGGTCACGTAACAAATTGCTAATGTGAATTACCAAACGGCATTTGCACTCCTTGACCATGCCAATGAGTGTAATTTAAATAAATCTATTCATGAAGGCCTAATTAGCAGGGACTGGGCAATTTGCAGCCGTATGGGAAGGCTCTGCCAATCACAGGCTGAGTGTTAAGTGCTGCTGAAGTGCTGGAGAGTTAAAATCACTTGGAGCTTTCAGGGATCAAACACTAGATCAGAAAAACACTGAATCAACACTGTTGCTCTCCCGCGGGGCTGGAGAGGGGAGCTGGTTCTGTGTGCCACATGGATTTTAGGAAACCTCTTCTGGCCTTTCTCTCACCTCTGTTTTCCCAGTTGTCAAAGAGAGATAAGGATGCTGATTGCTTTTTGAGACCACTTTGAGGTCAGCTGAGGAGGAAAGATTCAGTAAAGTGAGATACAAGTTGAGTAACATTTGTTTTTGCTGACGCTCTCCAGTGTTTGTGTTAAAAATTCCTGACTGGGAGAATCAGCTGGCACCATGAATCAGTGGGATAAAGGCAGGTTAGACATTTGTTGGTCATAAACACCAAAAAGGTGTTATTTGTTTGCAGTAACCGCAGAAGCCCCTGGCTGTCTCTGAGGTGCCATGTGCTGTATGAATGGCAGAATTCACAGTGTCACCTGAGACAGGTGACATCAATCGAGTCCTTGGCTCAGTATCTGCAAGTCAGAAATTCAGCATCTAATCAGGCATCTCAGAGGGAAAGAATCGTGGTCTCACTTTGTCCCCTGCCTTTGTGCATCCTGTCACGATGGCCCTGATAACGTCTTCCCAGCAGGAGCTATCCTGGGAAAGCAAAAAGCAGCTTTTTTCCCTCCAAATGTACATTGAAAATAGGAGTGGAAGCAGACCATAAAGCAAACCCTCCCGGTGATTATGGGGAGGCACAAGAGCACCCTTGTTCTGGTGGCTTTGAAATGGAACAAAAGGCCTGGAGGGGACATGGCAGAGTCAGGTTTCACCTGCCTTTGGTTCCTGTGGGAGAAAAGCAGATCCACCTGGACAAAACCCATGCACAGGATCCTGGTGGGTTCTGCAAGCCTCTGCTGCAGCAAGCGCTTGTGTCCCACCAAAACCTTGCTGAGACACTGGACCAGCTCAGCTCCTGCAAGCCCCTGGGCTGTGCTCCTGATCTGTCACCTTCTGCAGCAGTGGACACCCCACAGGTCTCATTTCAGGGATGTTTTTTTCCTGTTTTGCATTGCAGTCATGGCTGTAAGAATGAGAGTTGTGCCTTTGCCAGCATTTCCCAGCCAGTGTCCAGGTTCTCCTTCCCATTCCATTAGGATCCTATCACCAGGCTCATTATCTTCTGCTTGTTCATTAGCTTGAGATAATGAAAACAACAGAACCAAGAGGAAAAAAATGCCATATTCAGCTTAGTGGAGATTCAAACCCATGAAACAAAGTTAGATCCATGGATCATACTGTATAAAAGATGACCCACCCAGGCTGTCAGCTCCCTGGCATCCCATTTGTCATCAGCACAGGATAATTATCGTGGATTTTTGTGACACGATAAATACGAGAGCACAGGTGGGATCCATTTTTAGCTGTTTAATCGAAGAAATGAAAGATCCTGTAATCCAGAGTCAACACAGAGAATTTGTCAGGCTACGCTAAAGACTTCCAATAGCCACGACCTTAGGGTTATAAAATTACTCATCAGGAATAAAGTTTTTTATGATGCAGAAGTGAGGGGTATTGATTTTATAAAATATAATTTTATATTGTATATAAATGGAGAAAACAACTCAAGCCAGCCTTCTGCAGAGCCTGAAAATATAGGAGTATTGGGTGCAAATCAATACAAATAATATCTTTAAACCAGAAATTTTGATTAATATAGCCAACATAAAAAAAAAAAGGAAGTAGGGAATGTTTTCTCCAGAGATTTCTGCAATTTGCATTGTCTTGCTAGTGTGTTTATATTTGTAGAATGAACCTGACTTTAAATTGCTGATCTGGTAAGTCAAAGAATCACAGGATTGTTGGGTTGGGAGGTTAAAACCCACCCAATTCCTTGGGCAGGGACACCTTCCATTATCCCAGGGTGCTCCAACCTGGCCTTGGGCACTTCAGGTGTTGGAACCCTGAATCCTGGGAATTTTGAACTTTCTGTGCTTTCTGAACTGACCCCCAAAAGAACACTGCTTGTGACTTGAGGCCTTGGAGAAGGCTTCCAGCTTCGAGTGATGGAGTTAAAATCACTGGTGTGTAGTTGGAATAGGAGTGTGTAATATCACACGGTAAACAGTTTGAAATTTGAAGCTTTAGAATATAGTAATAGGTATGGGACAAGATGTAGGTTCTTGGGCGTTGGTTCTTCTTCCTTCTTGTTCCTTCTTCTTAGTTTTAAGTAGCAGTTTTTGGTTGGATAGAAGATCCCACAGTGCGGGTCACGAGTGTTTGGTCATTGGGTCAAAAGAATAAATAATATAGATGTTATTTTTAATTGGATAGTTAGGCCTTAAAATACCTTGTAACGAGCAAGATACAGCTCCATTTTCTCTCTTTTAGCTTGTTAGCTAGAAGTGCTGTAGAACTCACTGTACTGTAGATAAGAATTAATAAACAATTGAGTCCGAACACAAAAATCCTGTCTCTCGTGCTTCAATCCTGACTCTGACTGAAGGCAGAGGAAAAAAGAAAAAGAAGCTATCCATTCATATATCAGGGTCTCCTCACCCTCCCAGGGCACAATTCCACCCCAAAATCCCATCTAACCGTGTTGTTACTCGTCAGGGACTGCTGGAGATCCCACAGAACGAGCTGGGACGGGACAATGTCGGCCCTGAGGGAGGAGGGAGCGCGGAGCCCTTTTCCCGCCACTGCGCCGGCGCCATTTTGTGTCCTTCACGAACAGAGCGTCTGCGAGGGGCTTGAGCGGCACCTGAGGGGCCAAAGGGTCCAGGAGCAAGGTGAGAGGTCAGTGAGGGGCACCTGAGGGAATGGTGGGTGTGTGAGGGCTGAGGGGTCCATGATGGGCTGAGGGGTGGTTGAGGAGAACCTAAGGAGGTTGAAGGGTTCCTGAGGGAGCACCTGAGGAGAATGGCGGGTGTGTGAGGAGAGTTGAGGGGTCCATGATGGGCTGAGAGGTGGTTGAGGAACATCTGAGGAGGTTAAGGGTTCCTGAGGGGACCTCTGAGGGGAATGGTGGGTGTGTGAGGGCTGAGGGGTCTATGATGGGCTGAGGGGTTCCTGAGGAAGCACCAGAGGGGAATGGCGGGTGTATGAGACCTGAGGGGTCCATGATGGGCTGAGGATAGTTGAGGAGTACCTGAGAGGGATGAGGAGTTCCTGAGGGGACATCTGAGGGGAATGGCGGGTGTTTGAGGAGAGCTGAGGGATCCATGATGGGCTGAGGGGTCCCAGAGGGGAATGGCAGGTGTGTGAGGGCTGAGGGATCCATGATGGGCTGAGGGGAATGGCAAGAATGTGAGGAGAGCTGAGGGATTCATGATGGGCTGAAGGGTGGTTGAGGAGCACCTGAGGGGAATGGCGGGTGTTTGAGGAGAGCTGAGGGGTCCATGATGGGCTGAGGGGTCCCAGAGGGGAATGGTGGTGTGTGAGAGCTGAGGGATCCATGATGGGATGAGGGGTTCCCTGAGGGGAATGGTGGTGTGTGGGAGCTGAGGGGTCCATGATGGGCTGAGGGGTCCCTGAGGGGAATGGCGGGTGTTTGAGGAGAGCTGAGGGGTCCATGATGGGCTGAGGGGTTCCCTGGGGGGAATGGTGGTGTGTGAGACCTGAGGGGTCCATGATGGGCTGAAGGGTTGAGGAGCACCTGAGGGGGTTGAGGAGTTCCCAAGGGGTCCCTGGGTGCAGCAGCTCTGCTTCAGCTCTCAGAACCCAGAGAATTTCAAATCCTAATTTACCATTTTAAGCTTCCTCTGATCAAGGCATTCCAGTGCTGGTTCCTTTGACACGACTGGGTGTGAGGCACAGCAGGTAACAATATTTAACTTCTTCTGAGGTGAGCATATTACCCTGCCTGGGAGGGATGCTGAGTTGGCTTTCCTACAGAAGGAAACTTAAATTCTTCCATCTAATGGGATGGGAACAGGTTGGAAGGCCCCATTGTTCAGTGGTTTCTGTAAGGCAAATTTGGGCTGTCTTTCTGTGAGAGTGTAGCTTGAAATGCCTTTTTACAAAAATCACTTGGTTCTCAGATAACTGCTTATTTTTTTTCTTTAAAATGTAGGCTTATTTATTCTCTAGTTCAACAGACCTTTATCCTAATGCCTGATGAAATGGTTAACAATTCTCACACCAGGTATAAAGACTGTGAAAGCCATTCAGGATTTTGTTCTAAAGATTCAACAGGCATCCTCTGAAAAATGTCAGCAGTTCTCTCCTATTAAAGGTTATTAAGATTTGGACAATGTGATGGCTCCTTTGACAACAAAAACTAGAATCTGACAACTATTTGTTAAGTATCTAAATGTCTCTGAGGAACCATGAAGTAATAAGAGGCATTCAGAGGGTCTAACAAAGCATCCATGGCCCCACTTTGGCATCTCTAGAGAGAACCTGGGTGCTCTCAGGGCTGGGCAGTAAATGCCATGTTGGCAGCCTGAAAAGAACTGGTTTTCACAAATTTTGTTTCAATAAATTCAGAACTTTTCTATTTTGCAGGAGGAGTAAACTCACATTTTAAAGTAGTTTAATATTTAGTCCCAAAACCTCAATTAAAGGTGCTTTGCAACCCAACACTTCTCTTTCCTCACATATAAATTGCCTTTTATATATGAGCTGCCTCATTAAATTCAGTTGGGCTTCCCAGAGAGAAGGAGGGTAAATATTTTTCAGAGCCTGGTGCTAATGGAGTCATTTAATGATGAATAATAAATAAAAATTACAGGCCTTTATTTGAGAAGCTTAGGTAGAGCTGTCACAGTAAAATTCACAACTTCCATCGCCAAATCCAAACAATAAAGAATTGTCTACTTCAGATGGCTTGAAATGCCTCTTATTGAAAACAGATGCTATTAGGTCAAAACATTTATGTTAAAAAATAACTTGTTATTCTCAGTGTGAATGGTCTTAAGTGATTTGTTTGGATTTTTACAAAATCTAAGTGAGTTTCCTCAAGTTTCAGATAAAGAATGGCTCATTCTCATTCAGCACGGGACTTTGTTGCACTTTCAGATCTTCATCCAAACCTTGCTCGTCCTGTAAGTCTCACAACCTTTTGTTCCCTGATGAAATTGTATCTGACTGTCTTATATTACTGCAAAATTATGTAATTGATGTGTATTTAGGTACTGATAGCATTAGTGCAATTGTTGGGTAGAAAGCACCTTCCCTGCTTTGTGTGCAAAGCAGCAAAATGAAAATTGATGCTGTTGTTGTCCACAGCCTGTGGGTACCACAGGCACAGATATTGACTGGACAATTCAATGTATCAGAGGCTCCTTTGTAGCACTTTAAATGGATGCTGAATTAGTGAAGACATTATTAAAGACATTACAGAGTCAGCATTATGCAGCCACAATAATCTGGGACCTCAGCAGTCTCTCACAGCACACTAGGAAGGCAGGGTAGAAATCTCACAGTTCCATGGCAGGATCGGTTCTGGTTCTTTGGGATAAAAAATAGGTTTATATAGAATCAGACTGGTTTGGGTTGGAAGGGAGCTTAAATACCATCCAGTGCCATGGGCAGGGACACCTTCCACCATCCCAAGGTGCTCCAAGCCCGGTTCCACCTGGCCTGGAACACTACCAGGGATCCAGGGGCAGCCACAGCTTCTCTGGGAATCTCCCCACTCTCCCAGGGAAGGATTTCTCCCCCATATCCTAAACCCACTCTCAGTTTGAAGCCATTGCCCCTTGTTCTGTCACCCCATCCCGTGTAAAGAGTGTCTCTCCATGTTTCTTGTCAGCTCCTTCAGCCACTGGAAGGTCACAATTAGGTCACCCCAAAGCCTCTCTTTTTCCAGGATGAGCAATCCCAATTCTTTCAGTCTTTCCAATCATCCTGGAGCCTCTTCTGGACTCACCCCAACATCTCTACATCCTTCCTGTGCAGAGACCCCAGGGCTGGAGGCAGGGGGGGTCTCACCTGAGCAGAGAATCCCCCCTCCCCTGCCCCAGGGAATTCCTGATGTTCCTGAAGAGTGAAAACATGGAGTGTTCCCTCCCCATAGCTTTTTATTTGGGATGGCACCTTTTTTTTTCTCATTTACTTTAAACAAATAAAAGAGGAATCACAGAAAAGGGATGATCTAAGAGAAGTTTTCTATCCCCTTAGAGCCATATTGATCCAAATTGATATTCATCAATGCTAATTTAACCTGTCAGTTAATCTGTCACCGTTCTTCCCAAATAATGATCCACTAACACAGTTAAAAGCTTTTCTTTTACAAAGAAAAGCTTTTATTTTAAAAACAAAATCTTTTATTTTACAAATAAAACTGATCTTGAGTATTGCAGTTAGCGACTCACAGCAATGAAAGTTTTTTCTAAAATAATAATTTATGAGAGATTGATCAGTGTGTGTTGTGCTAGGACGTTAAAACAGCTGAACACACAGTTTGAAGTATCAAAATGGCACGGTTTATGAGTTTGCTGTTTATTTTAAAAAGTGAAAGAGATTCAAGTGTAAACACTTGCAGTGTGTTCATGAGTTGGTTGAGCAGCCTCAAGCAGTGCTCTGCCAAAACAGGCACCGTGGGGGTGGGGGGGTGGGTTCCCCTCCATTTTTTTTTGGGAAATGAGTGCTTGGGCAGTTGCACAATGAGCTGATCAAGGAAATGATCTCTGGAAGTTTTTCTGCCTCCCTCAGTCCAAAATAGTTTCCAGCCAGATCACTTCCTTCTGCCAGCTCCCCGTGCAGGCTTGGTGTTGGAGACACAGAGGTGAACACATTTACAGCAGGGCTGGAGCAGATTTCTGTGGGAAACTGGATATTTACATCAGAAATTAGGCACAATCAGCCTAATTTCTGCAGGCACTCATCCTAAATGTCAGTTCTTTTGACATTTGGTGGTGAGATACAGGCAACATTGCACTCTGATTTAATAGATTTTTTTTTAAGTTAAGAAGTAAAACTCAAAATAGAAGAACAAAATCCTAATCGGGCTCACTGCATGCAGTGGACATAAAGCTTTCAGTTAGTCTGGAAGAGGGATATTCCACTGCTGTGCACAAGTGTTTCCTTCCCTGAGTGTTTCTTTCCCTGCAGGATAAGGCAGTTCCTGTGCTCCCTCTAGCGATCCCAAGGAAATTGCAGAGCTGATTTTTGAGCGCCTGTCCAGATCGTTGCAGTGAAGTCAGGCAGATCACGCTGCTTTGTGAATATTTACCAAATGAATTCTGGGTGGGTTATTGAGTTGTAACCCTGCTCTTCCCACCTGGCTCTGGAATTCTGCTGGAATGGGACAGTCAGGACTGCGAGAAGGGCTCGTGGGAAGGAGCTGTGGCTGCCACATCCCCGGGAGGGTCCCAGGCCAGGCTGGACAGGGCTCAGAGCATCCTGGAACGTGTCCCTAACTATGGCAGGGGTGGCACTGGATGGGCTTTAAGATCTCCCCAACCCAAACCATTCCAGGATTCTGTGAAGTGGAATTAATGCCCAATGCTTCATGTTTTGAGGGATCCTGGGGTATTGCAGTGTCAGTCTGTTCTTCCAGCCCTTGGCCCACTCTGACTTTCCTTGCTGACCTCTTAAATCCCAAACAAACTGCAAAACTCTTCTCTGACACAAGGACCACCTAAAGACCAACCACAACCCACCACACAGCTGTTGCATTATATTACCTATAGATAGATAATATATCTCTATCTACATGTGTGTGTTTGCTCCCAGTAGTTGTGTTTGACAATTGAGAACAGGATGTTTTCACATCATAACACAGGTTTAGCAAAGCAGAATAGGATTCATTTTGGTCTGAATTAACAGAAAAGCTCCTTGCCTCAGCTCACGTGGAGTCAGTTGAAAGACTGAAAGCAAGAGAGAGGCACCTGTAGAAAGTGAGGTTGCTTGGCTGAGGCCAGGATAAGCTCCTGTGGGTGCACACGTGTGGCTCGTGGTGCTGACAGCCAGGAAAACCTTGGACAGTTGACTGTAAAATAAATCCTGTCCAGACTTTCCATGGAGCATTTGAGGAGATGTGAGACCTGTGCACAGAGCGTGAAACAACAACATTGCTGCCTACCTGAGGAGAGACTGCTGTAAAACAGCCAAAATCGTGAAGGTTTGGGGTGAACTTTTGTCCTCTCATTTTCTTCACAAACAGAAACAGATGTATTTATTTTAATATTTTTATTAGTCACAATTTTTTCCTAAAGTGAACGTGTGTGTTTATGTTTTACTCTTCAGCTCATACGGTACTGTGGAATAAATAGATTAAAATGATTACCAGTCAGATATATGTTTATTATCATCAGCAGAGTATAATTCCATGAAATCTAATTCATCATCTACATCTGGGTTTAATATTTGTACTCTATAATCTTTTTATTTTTCAGAATGTAATCGGGGTGGTTATTGGGAAAACAGATGTCAGAAGCTTTCCAGACCGAAAAAGTACAGTCCCTTTAAACTCTTTTTCCTTCATTTACTTCAAGATGTAATTTGGCAGAGATGACTGAAATCAAGATGTGAATGATAAACAGATTTCTCAGTGTCAAATGGATAGAATAAAAATGCACCCCAAAAAATGGTGTCTGTTGGAGAACCAAGATGAAAGAGCAGCATTGGTTTGGCTGAACCATATCAATTAGAAATTGGAAAAACTCTGTCATGGAAGTGTTTCATGCTCTGAAGATGGAACCAATATGAACCCACTCTTCCATAAATACTGCTGGAATGGAGCTGGTGCCTTCATATTTGTTCTCTCTTAAAACAGAAATGTTGAGGACATATCTTGTGGAGTGACACAAGTAATTTCTGGCCTGAGTAGCAACAGCTTCACGTGGTAAAAAATGGGAAGTGTATGTTGTTGATACAGCATTAATTGAGAAATTGAAATAACAAATTTGCAGTCAGGGTTGGTACAGACACAGCCCTGCAGAGCCATTCCAGCTCCAGGAGACAGGCTCAGTTATTCTGCTGCCACTGGCTCCTGCTGAGCTGCTAGAGGGCTGAGATTTTAGGGGAAAGTCATCATTGTCACCCCAAAGTGCACCCTAGAGCACAGGCTGCAGGTGGGGTGTTGGTGTGTGTGCTCCATGGACCTGCATCAGGGGACTCTGGGGGATCACTGCAGTTTTCCTGGAGAATTTAGTAACAGTCACTTGCATTATGCTGGGATCCCTGGAAAGGGCCACAGACACGGGTATTCTGCATTTTCCAATCTATTGCATCGTGCTGGGATCCCTGGAAAGCTTTTCTAATTAATTGTATGAGGCAAAGCAGGGCTACAGCCACCGATATCCTGCATTTTCCACAGCACTGGGAACACTTTGCTTTATCCAATTAACCCCCCTGGGCAGTGACCCAGAGTGTTCCCACACCACCAGCTGGCCTCCAGTGGGAGCAAATCCTTGTCAAAATCCAGGATTATAAATGCAAAATAGAAATAGATTAATAGTGATATTTTAAACATATAAATATTTATATATAAATTAAATATATATAATATATATACAATAAATATAAAATTGGCTTTTCACAAATATTAAATACTATATGTATAATGTTAAAATAACTTTGCTGTAAAAATACAGTTTTGATTTCTGCTATTAACAAAACTTAGACATGGTAGTGGGATAGCTAGTATATAATTATGCTTGAAATTAACCTGCTTGGCTGGGATAACATCCAGTGAACATATGATGAAGACCCTGCTACTGATACACCAACTGTCAGCACCTGCTGTCTAGAAAAAGTATAAACCAAGGCCCAAACTGAAATAATAAGAAAGTTTAATAATAAGAAAGTAAATTAAATATTAAAAGTTTAATATTTAATGATAATAAAGGACTAAAACCACTGCCAAAAAACACACATGCTCTAAAAAGGCAGGCCCAAGAAGTAGCCATGCTAAACAATTCCTAGAATATGCAAACTAGTTTGTAAAAAAGTTTAAATATGCATAATAATTTATGAATATGCAACAAGCTGATGTAATAAGAAAGTATTTAAAGAATAACTCCAAAGATAATAAGTGTGCTCTTGCTTTATTATCTTTGTCTCCTATTGTCTTTTATGAAACTTTTAAAAATTTTAAATTAAATTTTACCAAGAAAGCAAACATCATTTTTCACACCAGGAAAACCTCAAAATTTTTATGCACATATTCCAAATAGAAATCAAGCTGTGCTGAGGAATTGCTCCAGCCCTGTTTATTTTTTGCAGACATTGGCACTGAAAGATACACTTTCAGTTTTACCATTCGTGATTCCCCAACTTATTTCATTAATGTCCAGTCCTGGGGCAGAGAAGAGTACATCAGATCCCTCTCAGAAAGCTTCAGGGTTGGTGACTGTGGTGAGTTTATTTATTTTATTTATTCTCACCACATTTCTGTTTGCATGGAAATCAGGGTTGTGCTGGTGGCTCTGCTGTGTTTTGCTCTGAGGACTCACAAACAGCCTAATTGGAAACAAATTGTTCAGTTCTGTTCAGTTTAAAGAGGAAAGGAACAAGATTCCAAGGATTTTAACTCAGGCCCAGTAAATATGTCAACAAAAGAAACCCACTGAGTGCAGCAGCTCAGAACTGGCCTGCAGTTAATCAATGTCAAATCTTGCATTATACTGAGCTCTTAAAAACAATGAAAAATAAGCTGTAAAGCAGTTTGGTGTTTGTGTTCCCTCAGTTATAGATGTGGCTATGATTGTGATAAAACCACAACAAAAATCCTGTATTTCTTTACAGGATGTGCTTTTATCTTTTTAAGTTCATAGAAAGATTTTGCTGCCCGTGGTTGTTTGGGTAAAACTTGTGAATTTTATACAAAAATATCTATAATTGTACCAATAATTAATTCCTAACATTATTTATCCATGCTTTATTTTAGTTACAATTGAAAATCCTTTAATTCAGTCAAAGGAAGCAGAAAGAGAAGAAAAATTCAACCCTGTAACTCCTAGGTAAATGTAAAGCTTGGAGTGGTAGCTCTTTCTAGAAAAATCAAACTTAATACTTGCTTTAATTTCCAGCAACATGAAATTGGTAGAAATATTTGGTGTTTCCTTCTTGTGTAGCTGTACCTTCCTCCTGTGCTTAACAATGTCTGGTTAAATCTCAAAGGAGAATATATGTAATAAATAGAAAGTCATAAAGAAATAATGTTCTTTGTTACTAAACAGAGCAAATTTTATTCTTTGAGTAAAATCTATAAGAACTTTTTGTACCTTTAGAAAAAACTATAATGGAGTCAGGTTGCTTTTTCACATGAATTGAATGAACATTTTACACTGTTGATACCTGAGAGAGTGCAGTGCTGATCCAAGGGATTTGTTCTGTTCTAGTGGCTACAAATTATTGCTGAGTGAAAATCACTCTGTGGTTAAAACCTCTTCCTGCTACGAGACAGACACCAGGCTCCTGTCCCTGCTGCACCTGCCTGTCAAGGACCCTCAGGATTATTATTCCCTGGGGGACATCGTGGCAAATGGACAAACCCTCCATGGGAGAGTCCTCAACGTGCTGGCAGCTGTGATGGCAGTGAGTAACCTCACTGTAAATCTGGGCAAATGTGGATTTTGGGCTGGGATGTCACCGAGTGAGGAGATTTCTCTGCTCTGCCATGAGTAACTTCATTGTAAATCTGTGTGAATGTGGAGTTTGGGCTGTGATATCATTGAGTGAGGAGATTTCTCTGCTCTGCCACAAGTAACTTCACTGTAAATCTGTGCAAATGTGGATTTTGGGCTGTGATGTCATTAAGAGAGGAACATTTCTCTGCTCTACCATCAGTAACTTCATTGTAAATCTGTGTCAATGTGGATTTTGGGCCTCACAGTGGCCAGGACTCCATTTGTTCAGCTCAGCAGCTGAGTGGCAATAACCACCCACACCTTTTGATGAGATTTTCACCAACAAAATTGAAGGGAAAAATTAAGTGATCCCATTTTCAGTAGCCTACAGTCTTTCTTCCCTTTTCTAACCCTTTTATTTTCTAGGTTATGAGTTTTTTTCTCCTAAACACTGAATAGAGGACAAGTGACTTCTTCTCTTTCTTCTTACAGGTTGGGGAGCCAAAGTATTTTATGACTTCAGACAAAAGGAAAGGCCAGAGGTGTGAAGTAAAGCTATATGATGAGACAGAGAGGTCCTTCCCAATAGTATGGTAAAATGTTCTTTAATTCACTAAAAAATACAAATTAATGCAAACACAAGTAGAACAATTAGCTATAACACTAATTAACTGTAAGCCTGTCTTTTTAATTTAAAATATGTTGTTATTTAGCAAGCAACTGAGATGAGGCAGCAATGTACACTGAAGAGACTTAAAAAAAGAGATTCATTAGAGTGGCCTTATATATCTTGTGTAGTTTTATGGCTTGCTGACAGCCTGCTGGCTCATGGATGGCAAAATGAAGCTCAGATCCAAATAATTCCTTTTTTTTAATGTGACATTTGAGCTAATTCAGGAAATGGCATTTAAAACCAGCTGCTAAGGCTGTTGTGTCTGTTCCACGAACAGGAGGGCAGGAAAATGAGGAGCATGGTCCATTTTTAAAGCCAAGCAGAATTGCAAGTGGAGTGGAAATAGGTTGAAATAGTATTAAAATAGTTTTAAAATATTTAAAATAATGCAGAAACATTTTGATACGACTTTGGCTGTATTTTCAAGCTCTGTCCTGTGACAAACACAACTCCACCCATCCCATCCCTGCTGTAAGCATTGCTTTGTTCACAGAGGAACCTTTGCATTTTGCCCAGGAGTTTGTTCAATAAACTTGTGGCTTTTCCACGTGCAGGGCCATGTGGGGGTGTGGGTATTCCCTTGCCCTGGGATTGTTGTTCGGTGGTTAAAAAATGACTTCAGTGACCTTTGTTCCCTCAGGGGAAGGAGGCAGCCAGCCCTGCACTGAGCTGTGTTATCACCAGGGGTGTTTATCATGGGATGTTTAACACAATTCACACCCACAAACCCAAAAGCAGCATCCCTGGGGGGAGCCCTTCCAGCCCAGGGTTCATTTGGAGCTGCTCCTCCAGCGGGACTTGGACGCTGTCAGGGGGTTCAGAGCCCAAGTGAAGGGGTGGCTGAGCAACATCAGATGAAACGGAAATATCTTCAATCCTTTTCCAAGGATTAAGGAAAAAACCCACCAGAACAAATCTGTGCTTTGGCTGTGCTCTTGTCAGCCAAATTTAGGAGGAGCTGAATGAGATTTTATCAAGAGACCATGAAATTACCATTTTTGAGGGATACTTCTGACCTCACTCCAGTCTCATCATCCCCAGCCACAACAACCCCAGTGATGGAAGTGGCTGAACATCTGTGCTGGGGATCTGAGCAATGACAGCCCAGCACAAACAGCTCCTCTCACTGGCATTTGCTTTAGTTAGAAATAAAAGCTGAAAAACAGCATTTCCCCAAGTATATTCTGCATTTAAACCTGTCTTTATTTTATCCTGTTTGGGATAAAACAGGCACGTGGAATTTCAGTGTGTCACAAAGGAGTCATGTCCCCTTTGTAATTTTATTACAACTCCATTATTTAGTAGTTTAGTATTAAACAGTTGGAGTGCTGTTTCAAAATTGTTTTGATACATCCACTTTTGTTTAATTTAGCTGGGATAATGAATCCATCCAGCTGGCACAGAGTTGGATCCCCCAAGAAACAGGTAAAACAGTCCTGGTGTATGGTTTTACTGTAGTTCTTCATGTGACATTTATTCTCATTTATTCATGTGTTTTTGTGCACAGTTATATTTGCATCAGATGTGAGAATCAATTTTGACAAATTTAGGAACTGCATGACTGCAACTGTGATATCCAAAACCATCATTACAACTAACCCAGGTAAGAGCTGCTCAAGTATTTCTTTGCTTTTAGTAATTATTCTAGGCTAGAATGCATTAATTAGTCTATTGGAACTGTGATTTCTTCTGCCTGCTTCTTGCAAAGCTACCTCCTTTTTGTCTGCTTTGTGATAACCAGTGACTCTGGCATTTTATTTCACTTTATTTTACTTTATTATTTTACTTTATTTTTATAGTCTTTTACTTTTATTTTAGTAGCCTTCATATGTTTATTCCATGCAGGACTAACAGTTAAAATAAAAAAGAGAAAAGCAAATCTTGGCTAATTCCAACGTGCTTGTCCTACTACCATAAAAACTTGTAAAATATAAAAATGCTGTGATTTTTACATGCAACATCTACTGACAACTTTTAAAAATGCATCTTCAGAAACAGCAGAAGCAAATGTTCTCTTCAGCTTCATCAAGGAGAGTGCCCAGGCAGGAGCTCTGCCCGGCCCAGTGAAGGAGCTGGCAAATGAAACCATTAACTGTGAGCATTTGATTTTCTTTACCTGCACAGTGTCATTTCATAGTGCAGCTGAAACTCCTGCTCTGTGTGCTCAGAGAAACAAAACTCAGCTCCAGCCTGGCTGAATAAGGAAAGCTTGGATGGTTTCTTGGGGCTACCCCTTATTTTACTTTTATGTATCTTCAGTGCCTGTCCGGTGTGTTCTTTGTGTATGGAACCAGTGTGGGAAAGCTTTTTTCAAAATCTCCTTTTGGAGGACACAAAGATTAAATAATAGATATATTCCTGATCTGAGTTCCCTTTTGTTTTACTTTTTGGGAGGAGGGGCTTTCCTGCTGCTTTAAATCTCATTTTTATTGCCTTAAGATCCATTTTTGCTGTTGCTCTTTGAATAATTTCTGGCTCAGACACACTTAGCTTGTCTTTTAAACTTGTAGTGGAGGCTGTAGTGAATGTCTACACAGTGGAACAGCTGAAAGAAAAAGCTCTGCAGAGTGATGGGAAGCTGGAGCCTCTCCATGGAATTATTTATGGCTACATTTCCACCCTGGACATCGACGAGAACGTGTCCAGAGTCCTGCGCAACAGATGGTGAGCAACTGCCTGCTTGGAGTGGGTGCTAAAACCTGCCTGTCCCTCTTCCCCAGAGCCAGGTGAGATGGAGCAAGATTTTAGTCCCATCCCAGAGAAGAAATAAAACTCCTCTGGAGGATGCCATGTGGGTTTTTGTTGTGGGCTCTTTGTGGAGCTAGAATGAAAAATAGAGGTCACTTTGTCTCAGACAGACTCAAAAGTTTAGGAGATGAAATTTATTTTTTTTAAAGACAAAGTCTCTTGGGAAATCTTAGTCTAGAAAAATGTTTCAGGAAGAAGAAATTGCACATCTGCATGAATTCTCTCCTTGTGTTTCAGCTCAGTCTGTCGGTTCATCGTGAGTGAAGTGTCCAACACCTGCACCTTCTGCAGTGATGTTTCCCCAGAGGCCAAGTCCACCTTTGCCAGCTTTGACATCCTGGTGGATGTGACAGATCACACAGGCACCCTGCACTCCTGTTACCTGTCTGACTGTGTCGCTGAGGAAACCCTGGGCTGCACAGTGAGGAGGGAACTGGGCTGTTCTTACTGAGCTCAGCTCTGGAGCCTGATGAGAATTATAAATATCTGTAAATGTTCTGTGTGTGTGTGTGCAAGAGTGACAAAAACAACATGGATGGATGGATGGATGGATGGATGGATGGATGGATGGATGGATGGATGGATGGATGGATGGATGGATGGATGGATGGATGGATGGATGGATGGATGGATGATGATGGATGGATGATGGAGCGATGGATGATGGATGATGGATGATGGATGGATGGATGATGGATGGATGGATGGATGGATGATGGATGGATGGATGGATGGATGGATGGACACAGTGTTTGACAAGTTGGAAGTCAGCAGATGCCAACAGGAATTATATTCAGTGTACAAGTGACCCCAATTCAGAACACTGCTTTTCTGAGAACATGGCTGGAAACCCCTAACTCTGATTTTCAAACACTCTGCAATTTATCTGGTTAATGTGACTGTCTTGGGGCACATATCACACCAAGCTCTATGTTAAAATAAAAAAAATACAGCTTAGAATTGTATAAAAATATGTAAGATGTTCTTGTCAGCATCATTCTATTGTGGAGATGTTTTAACTACGTGCTGAAGTGTTCTGTGTGTCCTGATAACAGGTGCAGGAATTCCTCATGCTGGAAGAAGACCAGAAGACTGCACTGAAATGGCAACTCCTCTTGGAACGAAGCAAGATTTACTTCAAAGTTAGTATTTCATGTTTAATTCAAAACAGTGGCTGTTTTTCACTTTTTAACTTGTCCTTTTGGGCAAAACTCTTCTTAATCTCCCATCTCCCTTTTCTCTGTCCCTATTTCCAGGACAAAATGAAAGTGTTTGACTTCAGCAGTGACACAAATGTGCACTCACACAGGAAATAATGCAAATAAATCTGTCAAACATGCTGTGTGACATCTGAAAATACTCTCTGTCAAAGTGCTGTGATAACAAAGATCCTTAATTATTCTTCCAGGTCACTTCATCACCCAATTGGAGAACTGGATTAAAAGTGAATCTTCTTTCCTGCAAACTGGCAGATCCTGTAGAGGCAAGTCAGAGCTTATTGGGAGGAGACTGGAATTATTAATAAATGCTAGGAAAGACTTCCTTCACTCTGCTGTAAGAGATGGAATTCTGCTGTTCCTGGATTTTGCCAAGTCTGTTCTGATGGTAAAGGAGTGCACTTTACAATGCATTACAAAGCCCTCTAAGTGGGCTTCTGAGTTCGTATTTTTGGGGGATTGTACTTTAAAAAGTGTACTTGGGCCTCAGCTTAAGTTTTAATTCTACCAAATTCAGCCCCTTTTAAGGGGGCTGGAAGGTTTCCTCACTCAGCTGAGATCTTTGAAAAAAACAGAAATACCAAATAGGTCACAAGAGATAAGTTGAACTGCTGTGGTTTTAACTGCTTTGCTGCTTTTGTGTTAAAGAAATAAAAACTCCCCTTGAAACATTGCCTGGGTTTGTGGCTAAACATGGAGCTGTGGGCAACAGCAGGGCAGACTCTCTTTGGGCAGACTGAGTCTAATTAGAGCAGAGTAATCAATTAGCAGTGACTTCTGACAAGCAAAAACCAAGCTGAGGCTGTAAGCAGGATTCTGTTCACCACAGCTGGATTTACAGAACCCAGGTATGTATATTGTGCCTTTCTCCATTTATTTTCCCCCTATTTTTAACAGATTCCTGTCTATATCTTCCTCTCTTGCTGGTGTATTTGCCACATTCTCACTTTCTGAGCACTATGGGACTGTTTCAAACAGAGGGGGATCCCCAGCCCTGCTCTGGCAAAGGTTTTGTTAGGCCAGGATCTGTTAGTCCAGAACTGGGATCCCCCTGGTGGCCTCCCTACCCCTTAAAGCAACGTGGCACAGAGAAAAGCACCACAGAACAGGAAATCCTGACCAGCAATCCCAGATTGCATCCCTGACTCATGGGTGGGAATAAAAGATCCCAGAAATGCTGCCAGTGCTTGTAGCAATAAACAATTCAACATTATCCAGCCATAACAATTCCCATTCTGAAGGGAATGTTTCCAGTAACTTAATCCCAACTCTGTCAGTACCCAGGGCTGGAGAGCAAACTGCAAATGATGCCCTGCTGCTGCAGCCAGAGAATGTTTGACAGGCAGGAGGAAATGCAAACAGTACAGACACCTCAATTCCATCCTTCCTCTTCCAGATCTGTTCACCCTAACGTATTTTAATTCTGAAGAAATTCTAAAGAAATCCTTTAATTTCTTCTCCCAGTGTGGTGTGCAGCACCCTGGACCCTGCTGCTCTCACAGAGCTGCTCTTTGGAAGACAGGGTTTTTCTCCGTGAAACTCCCAGCTTTTAAAACCAAAGCTTTTCCTAGCAGTTAGTAAGATCTGGCTCTGATAAATGGAAGTATTTAACTTTTGTGCTTTGCATTTATGTAAAAAAAATATTAAAAATCCATCTGTTTTTGTTAGCAACGAGCCCGTTCTGTGCAACCTTTGAAAATCTTAAGTTTTGCTGTTTGCATGGGGAGGATTTTTTAAATTATATTTTACAACTTGCTCTGTTAAATTGAAAGAGAATTCACTGTCATGCAAACTGGGGAGTGCTGGATCAGTTGGAGTTGGGAACTGGGGAAAGTTACCCAGCATGGCTTTTAGCAGCTGGAAATACTTACAACTCCAACTGCTGCAGTTACAATTTTACTAAAAATACATTGAAATCATTCAAAAGACAAGTTCGGCGGTGATCTTTACACATATGCTTCTTTATTCTTGATCCTTTTGCACTATTTCACTTTTTGAACATATTTAAAGCCCAGGAAAAAACCAATCTGCCAAACATCTGGCACACTTCCTGCTGCCTTCACCCTTTGGAGTGGGAGGAAAAACCATCCTCCTTTAATTTGAATGTTTGAAAAAAGCAGGGAGGAATCACAAAACTAATCGAAAAAAATCAAACATCTTTCTCTTGTAGAGGAAACTTTGTGAAGCTGCAATTCTTGATTTAGGGTTGCGCATCTACACACACACCTTTGATTTCCCACAGCATGGCTGAGCCTTAGCTCCTACATCATCCTTTGAATTGTTTTGATCAGTGGTTTTTATTTTAAGGCAATACATTGGCAAAACTCAAAGCATCGGCAGAAGAGAAGCACACACAGAAGGACATTCCCCTCTCCAATATCTCCACTGCCAGGTATGGTTTTGGAAGTAAATTTTAGAATCTGAAGCTTCTGGCTGGACTGGACTCCAGGTTTGCTGAAGCCTTCATGGAAACAGAGGAAATGGAAATCAAACCCCTTTCGGGCTCCCGGGCTCCGCGCCCTGTGCCACCGTGAACTTCATGGTCACCACGTCCCTGATCCCTGCCTCGATCTCATCGTTGGCCTCCACGGCCCCGACTCCTTTGGGAGACCCGGTGAGAATCAAGTCCCCTTCTTCCAAGGTGAATATGTGGCTGATGTAGCTGATCAGGTAAGGGATGGAGAAGATCATGGAGGAGGTGTTCCCCTCCTGCCTCAGCTTCCCGTTCACCTTCAGCCATATCTGCAGCTTGTGCGGGTCCGGGATCTTCTCCTTGGGCACGAAGTCACTGACCGGGCAGGACGAGCCGAACCCTTTGGCCAAAGTCCAGGGCAGCCCGTTCTTTTTGCACTGCTCCTGCGTGTCGCGGGCCGTCATGTCCAGGCACAGGGCATAGCCCGCCACGTGCTGCATGGCCGCGTCCTGCGGCACGGCGCGGGCCCTGCGGCCGATCACCACCCCCAGCTCCACCTCGTGGTGCAGGTTCCGGCAGTAGTAGGGCCGCACGATGGGCGATCCCTCCCGCACGTAGGCCGAGGAAGGCTTGAGGAAGAAGAGCGGCTCAGAGGGCAGAGCGCTGCCCATCTCCTTGGCGTGCTCCGCGTAGTTGCGCCCCACGCACACGATGTTCCTGCCCCACTCCCAAAACCGGGACAGCTGCGCGGAGCTGGCCATGACCGCCCTTGCCGCGTCCTTGCACGGCGCCGCCGCTGCTGCAGCTCCTCCCCCGCGGGCTGAGGGCCGGGCCGGGGCCGGGCGGGCTCAGCGCCGCCCCCGCGCACGCCGGGCCGGGCCGGGCCGGGCCCCTCCCGGGCCGGGCAGCCAAGGTAACCGGGCCGGGCGGGGTGCACCATGCTCCGCGAGGGCTGGCGAGCGCTCGGCACCGCCCTGGCAGCCGGCGCTGTCCTCGGGGCCGTTCTCCGAGCCGGTACGTGCGGCGGGTGCGCCCGGCAGGGCCTGCGGCCCGTGCGGAGCTGCCGGAGCCATTCTGGGGCTCTGGGGCTGAGGCTGCGGGCGTGCCCCGGCTCTGGGCTGACCCGCGCCCGGGCAGGGCAGCAAAGGCTCGGCTGCGGAGCGGAGCCCGGCGGGAGCCCCGCGGAGCCCCGGTCAGTGCTCGGAGGAGGATGCGGGGCCGGCTGCGTTCGGCGGGTGACAGCTGCTCCTGCTGGGCGAGCCGGCCGCGCACCGCCCCAGCTTTGCGCTTGCATTTCGGGCCTAACTCCTCCAAGGCTCTCTGGGAAGTCTCCCCAGGTGGTTTCGCACCGCTCGGGGTTATGAGGCGGCTGTATGAGGGTGAACGGCCGGGGACTCTGTGCCAGGGCCGGGCGCGCTGCTGGGCTCAGGGTGGGAATGGCAGAGCGATCCCGGGATCGCACGCTGGGAGCTGCCCCGGCTTCCAGCACATTTCTGGGAGCCGCAGACTCGCTGGGTATCCAGAAAATCCCTGCGGACTGTAGAGAGTGAGCACGGTTCTTGTGAGGGCCTGCAGTCATTTCTGAGTGACAGCCCTGCTCGAAACGGGAATTTTCCACTCCTTTATGTAATAAAGAGCGTCACCCCAAACGTTCCGGAGGGAATGCAGGAAGCAGCCCGGCTCTGTGGGTTCTGCCTGCTGTCAGTGCCCAGCACGGCCGCGTTTCTGCGCTGACACTGACACTGCCGCTGCAAAGCCTTTCCCAGCCGTGCTCTTGAACCATTCCTGAACCCAAGCGGGTGATTCAGGGCTGCTGGCTCTGCTCTCCCGCTCTGCCCCAGGCAGGAGGGACGTGGGACAAAGCTGGGCGAGAATGAAGGCGCTGGGTGCCAGTTCTGGGGCAGAGCTGGTGCTGGGCAGGGGCTGAACATCCAGGGAGCTCCTTTGGGTCTGAGCAGTGCGTGAGAAACTCCCTGCTCTGCTCCTGAGGTGCAGCTGAGCTGCAGATGGCAGCTCTCAGCACGTGAGTTTCATTCTTGGTGGATGTTTTCTCATTCCTTTGTTGAAATTACATGTTTGAAAACATTTCCTTATGTGGTGCGGCTTGTTTGTTTGTTTGGTGAGAATTGTGAATTACACATGCAAAGAGACTGTGGGATCTGGGCCAAGGTTAGAGATGGTTCATAGGACAGAAGCATTTGAAGCACGTCAGTAATTCCTTTAAGTTGAAGTTAAGGTTGGGTTGTTTTCTTTTGTTTGGTTGTATTTTTTTTTCAACACCCGGTATAGATAACTCTTGTGACTGACAGCATCCAAAAGTTCTTCCTATTGGCGAGCAGTTGTTTTTTGGGCTTTTTTTTTTTCCCCATCAAAGAATAGTAAGGGCTTTTTTTTTGTTCTTTTTTTGAAAGGAATCATCTCCAGAGGAGCACTCTGCAGGTAGGGATGCTTCTGCCAATTCTCTAAATACCCAGTGCATGCCTATTTTGTTCTGCCTTGGGACTTTTTGTTTGGTTTTTTTTTTTTGAGCACTGTGTTTAATTTCACTGGTTTCCCTTCCCTCACAAGCAGGGATGGTGGAGGTAGAAGGAGAAGAAGCCCTGGGCAGGATGGCTGTGCCAGAGGGCTCTGCCAGCTCAGCAGGAGCAGCTGGATGTGGGGACTGCTCTTATCAAGGCTGGGATGGCTGGGGACAGTGGGTCATCACCGTGCCCTGTGGCACGGAGGGAGGTGGCTGAGCAGGAAAGTCAGGAGCCTTTGGGAGAGTCAGTGGTGCAGAATAAAATGGGTCTGAGCCAGCACAGGCACCTCTGGGGTGTGCACACACCTCAGGGCTGCTCCGACAGCAATTCTGACCTGCAGGGACTGGCACCTCTTTCCCTGCCAGTGTTGAGCTCAGCTCTGAACTGGCTGGTTATCTCTTCAAGAGCTGCCTCTGCACCGAGCAGTGGAGCCCGGGTTATTTGCATCTGGAATTTGCTTCTTGGATCTGATTAAACATTGAACCAAAAGCAAACATGGAAGCAGTGGTGTTGCATCAGGGCAGGCATGAGCAAGAGCCCTGTGTGTGCCTCTTACCTGGCCAGGTAGGGAGCCTTCCTCCCGTGGAGAGCCTGGCTTCTCTCCCTGTGCTGTGCAGGATGACATTTCTCCAGTAAGGAACTGGATATTTCTGTCAGAGCAGTGTGTATATTTCTGCATTTCTCCTTTCCCCGCCCCCCAACCCCCTTCTTCCTTTTTTTTTGTTTTGTTTTTTTTGGCCCTAACGTGCCCTTTGTGCCTTTTTTGCAAAGTCCCAGGCTGACCTTTGGCCAGCTCCATTTTGCTTTCCTGCCTCTTGAAATCCACTCTCTGCTCCAAGTAGAGTTTTTTTCCTGCATGGAAAGCAAAGCATCCTCTCCTTCTTGGGGCTGCTGTGGAGCACCTTGAGGGACACAAGGTTTTGTGTGAAGGAGGCAGGTTGGGCTGTCCTGTGAGCTGGGGGGCACCTGCCATGCCCTGTCCCACCTGTGCCTCTCCCAGGGCTCACCTTTGGCTGTTTTTGGGTGCCCAGGTCCAGCACAGCTGCGAGCTAAGTTCCTGCACACGGAGCACGAGCTGAGGGAGGCCAAGACAGTGAGCCAGGCCAACATGAAGGTGGAAATCCTGCCAGCCCTCACTGACAACTACATGTACCTGCTGATCGACCAGGACACCAGGGAGGCTGCCATAGTTGACCCTGTGCAGCCCCAGAAGGTAATGCTCCCCTGGCTCTGGGATGGGCTTCCAGCTTGCTGTGTCCAGGAGGGAAGGAGCCACATGCTGCCTCGTGTGTGGGGGAAAGGCAGGAAATGCTGGCTGTGCACAGGGACAGCCAGGGCTCTCTGCAGGGACTGCTCTGTCCCTCACTCACTCACCCCAGGCATTGCTGTGTCCCTCATTCACCCGAGGCATTGCTGTGTCCCTCATTCACCCGAGGCATTGCTGTGTCCCTCATTCACCCCGAAGGCATTGCTGTGTCCCTCATTCACCCGAGGCATTGCTGTGTCCCTCATTCACCCGAGGCATTGCTGTGTCCCTCATTCACCCGAGGCATTGCTGTGTCCCTCATTCACCCGAGGCATTGCTGTGTCCCTCCCTCACCCCAGGCATTGCTGTGTCCCTTATTCCAGGCATTGCTGTGTCCCTCCCTCACCCCAGGCATTGCTGTGTCCCTCCCTCACCCCAGGCATTGCTGTGTCCCTTATTCCAGGGGTTACTGTGTCCCTCATTCACTCCAGGCATTGCTGTGTCCCTCCCTCACCCCAGGGATTGCTGACCTGTTTTGGCATTTTGCCCTTAATTTGATGTAGGGCAGCAAGGAAGAAATGGGATTTGGGGCTTGGCTGGATCAGCACCTCATGTGCTTCTCTCTAACCCAGCCTGGATGGGGATGAGCCCCCTGCAGTGGTGTGGCTCTCACTGCTCGTGTCCAGGTGACACCAGGGGTGCTGCCAGCTCCTTCCATGGCAGGTGTGACTCTCCTTCTGTGTCCCTGCAGGTTTTGGATGCAGTCAAAAAGCATGGTGTGAAGCTGACCACTGTCCTGACCACCCACCACCACTGGTAACCACCCTGCCCTGCATCCCTCACACAAACACAGCCAGGAGTGCTGCTCTCCTGCTTCCAGCTGATCTCTGAGCAGCAGCTGAGGCTGAGGAGAAGGACCAGAGCTCATTCCTTTGGTCTTGGTGCAGAGCACGAGCTGTGTGTCAGTGCCTTTCACCTTTAAAATCCTGGTTTTTCCAGGGAGCCAGTGCAATAACTGGGTGGGGAGGCAGCTCTGGGGTGTGGGAGGGAGCACATTTTGCTGAGGTGTCAGGACAAGCCCATGAGGCATCCTGCAGTCATCACTGTGGGTGGATCACCCCAGGTACAAATCAGCTCTGCCAGGGGTGTAAAATGGATGTTTTGCTGCAGAAACCTGTCCATGGGTCAGAGTGGAGCCACCTCTGTGGCTGGAGAGTGAAACAATCAGCCCTGAGCTGGACAAACCAGCAGCACAGGGATGCTGGATTGCACATTTTCCACTCACCCCATTCCCTCCCTGCCCCAGTTACTGGAGAGCTTACTGGGAGCCCCTAAGGCTGCTGTTTCCTAACTGGGGATGGACTTGTCAGGGATTGATTCCTCCTCTCACTGCCCTAATTACTGGAGAAATGATCTCCACTCCTGTTGCCGTGGCTTATCCTTGGATATGAGAAGTGACAGATCCTGGGAGAGGACTGGATCAGAAATGATCACCACTGCACTACCAATGACTATAAATCTGTGTTATTTCCTCCCTAAATCCCTTTTTTTTCCCTTTCCAGGGACCATGCTGGAGGCAATGAGAAGCTGGTGAAGATGGAGCCGGGGCTGCACGTGTACGGGGGGGACAGCAGGGTGGGGGCCCTGACACAGAGAGTGTCCCACCTGACAGCCCTCAAGGTAAAGGGAGGCACCTGCAGGGCTCTGGGCATCCCCTCTTTGTGTCACAGCTGCACAGGTGTGTTCCCACCTGAGCTGGGCAGCTCTGCTGCCTCTGAGCACCCCTGGGATGTGGTGGGTGCTTGAAATGAAGCTTTCCCCATTTTCCAGCTCTGGGAACTGCAACAGCTCTGCCTCGTTTGGATCACTGTGTGAGGACAGCACTGAGGCACGTGGGACATGCTGGGTGTCCCTGTGCAGCTGGGGGGACAGGGAAGGGGACTGTGTGACAGGGCAGGGGCTGTGTGACAGGACAGGGGCTGTGTGACAGGGCAGGGGCTGTGACAGGGATTGTGACAGGACAGGGAACTGTCGTGTGACAGGGCAGGGGCTGTGCTCTGCCAGGAGCACGGTGAGCACTGAACAGATCCAGGTGTTCCTGTGGGAATGCCAGCTGGAATATGGGGTGAGCAGGGCAGTGCCAGCTGGAATATGGGGTGAACAGAGCAGTGTCAGTTGGAATGTGGGGTGAGTTGGGCAGTGTCAGTTGGAATGGGGGGTGAGCAGGGCAGTGCCAGCTGGAATGGGGGGTGAGCAGGGCAGTGCCAGCTGGAATGGGGGGTGAGCAGGGCAGTGTCAGCTGGAATGGGGGGTGAGCAGGGCAGTGCCAGCTGGAATGGGGGGTGAGCAGGGCAGTGCCAGCTGGAATGGGGGGTGAGCAGGGCAGTGTCAGTTGGAATGGGGGGTGAGCAGGGCAGTGCCAGCTGGAATGGGGGGTGAGCAGGGCAGTGCCAGCTGGAATGGGGGGGTGAGCAGGGCAGTGCCAGTTGGAATGGGGGGTGAGCAGGGCAGTGTCAGTTGGAATGGGGGGTGAGCTGGGGCAGTGTCAGTTGGAATGGGGGGTGAGCAGGGCAGTGCCAGCTGGAATGGGGGGTGAGCAGGGCAGTGCCAGCTGGAATGGGGGTGAGCAGGGCAGTGCCAGCTGGAATGGGGGGGTGAGCAGGGCAGTGCCAGCTGGAATGGGGGGTGAGCAGGGCAGTGCCAGCTGGAATGGGGGGTGAACAGGGCAGTGTCAGCTGGAATGGGGGGTGAGCAGGGCAGTGTCAGTTGGAATGGGGGGGTGAGCAGGGCAGTGTCAGCTGGAATGGGGGGTGAGCAGGGCAGTGCCAGCTGGAATGGGGGGTGAGCAGGGCAGTGCCAGCTGGAATGGGGGGTGAGCAGGGCAGTGCCAGCTGGAATGGGGGGTGAGCAGGGCAGTGCCAGTTGGAATGGGGGGTGAGCAGGGCAGTGCCAGTTGGAATGGGGGGTGAGCAGGGCAGTGCCAGCTGGAATGGGGGGTGAGCAGGGCAGTGCCAGTTGGAATGGGGGGGTGAGCAGGGCAGTGCCAGTTGGAATGGGGGGTGAGCAGGGCAGTGCCAGCTGGAATGGGGGGGTGAGCAGGGCAGTGTCAGTTGGAATGGGGGGTGAGCAGGGCAGTGTCAGCTGGAATGGGGGGTGAGCAGAGCAGTGTCAGTTGGAATGGGGGGTGAGCAGGGCAGTGCCAGCTGGAATGGGGGGTGTGCAGGGCAATGCCAGCTGGAATGGGGGGTGAGCAGGGCAGTGCCAGTTGGAATGGGGGGTGTGCAGGGCAATGCCAGCTGGAATGTGGGGTGAGCAGGGCAGTGCCAGCTGCCTGCGTGGCTCTGTGCTGCCTGGGAGCTGCAGGCCTGGCTGGGAGCAGCCTGTTTGTTTGCAGGAGAGCTGGCAGGTGACACAAAGTGCTGGGAGGAGTGCAGGCAGGTGTGAACAGCACTGCTGGCTCGGGTGCAGCCTTGGAGGGGTGGGCAAAGGAGGAAGGTGGGCAGATGAGGCTGTGTTTTTAGTCCTTGCCTTTTCCTCAGCGTCGTTCACTTCTTCCCTTCAGCTCCATTTTTGTTTGAAGCTTTTTTCCACGCTCCATTAGCTTTGTTTAGGATTCTCTGTTGCTCTGGATCTGTTGGCTCTTGCTGCCAGCCAGGCTTTGAGTCCTTGTGCATGGAAAAGAAAGGATCTGGCAGTTCCCTTTGTCAGGACACCTGCTTGGAGGAAGCAGCTCCCTGCCACAGACCTCCCTTGCTGGGCTCTCCCAGGAGCAGAGCTGGTATTTCCTGGCCAGACTGGGGCAAATTTAGGAGCATTAGAGCACTAAGAGTAGCAATTCTTTTCTAACCATGCAATTGCCAGCAAACAGCAGCTTCAGCTCTAGTGTTCTGCCTTTTTCCCAGGTGGGATCTCTAAATGTGAAATGCCTCAGTACGCCGTGTCACACCTCGGGCCACATCTGTTATTATGTGACTAAGCCAAATAGCTCCGAGGCACCTGCAGTTTTTACAGGTGAGGAGTTGGGAGGTTCCCTTGCCAAAACACAAACTCCCCCTCTGCCTGGGTGCCTCTGGCTCTGGATGTGCATCTGTCCCTTTCCTGCCAGGGCAGCTGCTTAACATGCACGTCTTGCTCCCCTCTGCAAGCAGGAATTGGAGGTGGAACTGGGGGAACCCCTCTGGGTTTGTAAACCAGGGCTGCACACCCTGCAGGCAGCATCAAGAGTGAGCCCTGGATGAGTCCTACGTTCAGCATTTTTTTTCCTGGAAAAAAGAGCTGTTGGTTTCCTGTCCCAGACCAAACTGGCTGATCCCAAACCCTGTTGCTTTTCCATCTATCTGTGCTCACATCTGACAGCAGAGAGAGGAGAGAATAGGGGAGTCAGAGAGGGCTGGTGCTCCACTGCTGATGGCCAAGGGCCTGGATCCTGGTTTGGGGAGAAGGATTCCCCTTCTCTGGGGCTGTGCTTCATCCCTATGTTCTCCAGAGCTCACAGCAGCTCCTGCATGGAAAGGAAAGAGGCTTAAACAAGATTTTAGGGAACACTGAGGAGAAAACAGAGGTGACTCATCTTTGTTCAGTTTCACAGCAAAGAAAAGTATTCCTTGTCCCCTCCAGGAGGGACAGCAGGGGACAGGGGCTGCCCACAAGTAGGAGGTGCTGGCAGGGTGAGGCTCTGCAGTTTCCTGCCCCAGCAGCCACGTTGGTGTGGCACAGGCTGGCTGTCCCTGTGCTGCTGCTGGTGTGCTGAGGGGGCAGGGGCAGGGCTGAGTGGCTGTGGGGTCCTGCTGTGGCCTGATGCAGTGTCACCCCTGCAGGTGACACCCTGTTTGTGGCTGGCTGTGGCAAGTTCTTCGAGGGCACCCCGGATGAGATGTACAAGGCACTGATCGAAATTTTGGGCAACCTGGACCCTGAAACGGTACAAAGCTCTCCTTTTGTGTGAGTGAGCCATCCCAAAGCTGCACACAGACCAGAGACACTCCCTGGGAGTGCTGCTGTGCAGAGAGACTGGTGTGTGCAGGGAGTGAGTGATTCCACAGTTTGCCTGCCCCAAATGTGTTTGTGTTTTGTGGGGAAAGAGCAGGGGCTGGGGATTAAAGGCTGCTGAGCTGGGACATGGGGCTCTCTCATCTGTTAAACTGGCAGCTTCTCCTGCCTGCTAAGTCCTGCCACTTGTGCCTGTCTCCAGTGGGGGGTGTTGGGTTGAGTGTGCTGTCCCTGCTGTGCTGGTGGCACCTTTGGAGTCCCCCCAGTGTCACTGTCCCTTCCTCTTCCCAGAGAGTTTACTGTGGCCACGAGTACACCATCAACAATCTCAAGTTTGCTCGGCACGTGGAGCCCAGTAACCCCAGCATCCAGAAGAAGCTGGCCTGGGCCAAGGTGAGCTGTTGATCCTTTCCTGGGCACAGAGGAGATGGAGCAGAGGAGGAGATGCTGGGCAGAAACCGGGGAGTTAAGAGGCAGGAGCTGCAGGATGTTGTGTTGCAGTGAACAGGGTTTGGCTGTGCCCACAGAAAGCAGTTTTCTGTCTGGGGGAGACATTCCCTGCCTGGAAAGTCTGTGTGGTGCAGCAGTCAGCACTGTGTCCCTCACTGCAGGCCCAGTACGACAGAGGAGAGCCCACCATCCCCTCCACCATCGCTGAGGAGTTCACCTACAACCCCTTCATGAGAGTGAGGTAGGGGGGCCCTGCTGGGAGGGGCTGTGGGGAGGGGGAGGTGGGAATTCCCAGTGGGAATTGCTCTTCTGCCTCCCCCATTCCTGTTTGGATGCCTCCAAGACTCTCACTGGCAGAAAGTTCTTAGGTTTGAGGGTTGTGCTGAGCATCATTCCCTGCCTCAGGAGACAGAACAGGCTTTGTTGTGTCCTCATCCTTCATCCAGCAGAAGATGCTGTTGGGGCACAAAAGTGCAATTTCTTCCTGCCCCCCTGAGCCTTCAAACCAGGCCTGATGAGCTGTGCCAAAGCCCAGTCTTTGGTGCTGAGGTGCAGCCTTGAAACCTGATCCTGGTGCCTCCACAGCTGGGCTTCCCTCCTGGGCCACAGCTGGGCTTCCCTCCTGGGCCACAGCTGGGCTTCCCTCCTGGAGCACACAGCTGGGCTTCCCTCCTGGAGCCACACTGGGCTTCCCTCCTGGGCCACACTGGGCTTCCCTCCTGGGCCACAGCTGGGCTTCCCTCCTGGACCACAGCTGGGCTTCCCTCCTGGGCCACAGCTGGGCTTCCCTCCTGGGCCACACTGGGCTTCCCTCCTGGGCCACAGCTGGGCTTCCCTCCTGGGCCACAGCTGGGCTTCCCTCCTGGGCCACAGCTGGGCTTCCCTCCTGGGCCACAGCTGGGCTTCCCTCCTGGGCCACACTGGGCTTCCCTCCTGGAGCACACTGGGCTTCCCTCCTGGAGCACACTGGGGTTCCCTCCTGGAGCACACTGGGGTTCCCTCCTGGCCCTGGGGTTCCATCCTGGCCCTGCTCTTCCCTCCTGGCAGGGAGAAGTCAGTCCAGGACCACGCTGGGGAGACCGACCCAGTCCGGACCATGGGGGCCATCAGGAAGGAGAAGGACAACTTCAGAGTGCCCAAGGACTGAGCTCTGCCTGCACCACTTTAATGTCACTTCAAGTGTCACTTAGACCATTCAGATGTTTTAGGAGTCAAATCTTCTTCTGTTGTGGTTGAAACAGGTTTTATTTAGGTTTTTATTTTGTCTTAATTAAGAAAAAAAAAAAGCACTTTGCCCTTGTTGAGATGTTCTACAGCTTATTTATATGATGATGAAGAATATTTATCCTCCTCTTGCTGTCTCTCAAGCTGTCACGTGTCACCTGCAGCTCATTGTGCAAGTGTTGGTGTGGGCAGGATCAAACCTGGAGGTTTAGGAGGAAGCTCCTGTCATTTTTGTCATTTGGAGCCTGCTGTGGATGCAGGAGGTGGGACTGAGATGTCTTTATTTAAAGCAGAGACCAAATGCAGGAGCTGAAAATGTCAATGTTTCTTCCATGCTGCTACTTCAGCATTCTGAGTGTCGCTTCTGGCTCCACTGAAAGCGGTTCCAGGGACAGCCCAGCTGTGCCAGTGCTGCTTCAGGGTGGCATTTGGGCTGCTCTGGCTCTGCCAGTGGCTCTGGGGCCCCTCCAGCTTCTCTCCTGTCCCTGCATGGGCAGCAGGGACATCCCCAGGCATTGCTGTGCTTGCACCCTTTGAGTCCTGTTGCATGAAGCTGCTCTTCCCTGTGCCCTGTGTGTGACCTGTGCCAGCCCCAAACCAGCCAGGGATTTGTTTGGTGCCTCAGAGTGCAGCAGCAGCCACTCCTGGTGAGTGACTGTCCCCAGGTGAGCAGGGATGTGGGGCGGGTGGCACCACGTCTGGATTTGCTTTCAGATGCTGAATTTTCTGGAGTTCAGAAAGAAAAGTGGTGCCTAAAGCTGTGGTGTCTCCTGGAACGCTGTGCTGCCACACCAGAGTGATTGTACTGAGGGCTGGGCAGAGGGGAAATAAAGAACGGCTGGAAACAGAGGTTCCTTAACTCTGATTCATTTATTGGGAAATGAAGTTAAATTATTTTACTGGTTTTGGACTAGAGATTGAAGTGAACCAACTGGCAGTGTCTTTCTGCCTAATCCTGGGCTGAGTGAGTGGCATTTTGGAGACCCCAGGGGTTTTAGTGGCAGCTGTATTTTTGTGAAAGAATAACAGAGAGGGTTCAGCCCTGGTTTTGCTGCCTGTGGGTGCCATTCCCTCCTCCCAAGGGGGACACTGAGGGGCTGGGGGCTGTCCAGGGAAGGGGCTGGAGAATTCCTGAGGGAGTGGGAAGGGCTCAGCCTGGAGAAAAGGGGGAGCAGGGGGGTCCTGCACAGCTCCCTGACAGGAGGGGACAGGGGCAGGAGGAGAGGGAACAGCCTCAGGCTGGGCCAGCTCGGGATGGATTTTGGGAGAATTTCCTCCTGGAAAGGAGCCCTGGCACAGCTGGAGTCCCCATCCCTGGGGGGATTTACCAGCCCTGTGGATGTGGCACTTGGGGACGTTCAGTGGTGGCTCTGGCTTTCGGGGGGAATGGTTGGATTCTATCTCAGAGCATTTTTCCACCCTCAACAATTCCGTGTGAGGACCATGGCCAGCCCTGGCCCAGCCCTGGTGTCCAGCTGGGAGAGCTCAGCCCTGCTCCTGCCCCCTGCGCCCTGGGGGCTCCCTGGGCTCCTGTCCCTGGAGCAGAGACCCCCCAGACCCTCATCAGCACTGCCAGTGTCAGCACCACTCTGTGCCTTGTCCCCCAGTGCCACCAGTGCCAGCACCCCCTCATCCCTCGCTCTGTACCTGCTGGCACTGGGGACAGGGCTGGCTGGGGGGTGGCAGGGTGGCACAGGGTGACACAGGGACTGTTCCTGTCCCTCCCCGCAGTGTCCAGGGCAGGGGCTGATTGTGGGGGGTGAGGATGTGCCAGGGTGACACAGGGACTGTTCCCTGTCCCTCCCGCCGCGCCGGGGCAGGGCTGGCTGTGGGGTGTCAAGGTGACACAGGCACTGTCCCTGTCCCTCCCGCCGGGGCAGGGCTGGCTGTGGGGTGGCAGGGTGGCACAGGGTGACACAGGGACTGTCCCTGTCCCTCCCGTCCCTCCCGCCGCGCCGGGCCGTCGGGCTCTCCCCGCCCCTCGCTGCGTGTCCCGCCCCGCACACGGCGGCGCCGCCCCGGGGGTGGCGCTGGGGACACGCCGGGGTCCCGCACCCTCTCCCGCGTGTCCCCGCCCTGTCCCCGCCGGGGCCATGAAGGTGAAGGTGATCTCCGTGCTGGAGGACAATTACATGTACCTGGTGATCGAGGAGAGCACCCGCGAGGCCGTGGCCGTGGACGCCGCCGTCCCCAAAAGGGTGAGCGGGTCCCCAGGGTGGGGGGGCGATGGGATCCGTGCGCACCTGGAGCATCCCCCGGCAGGACAGAGCCCTCCATCCCCTGGGGTGCGGGATCCAGCGCCCTCCATCCCCTGGGGTGCGGGATCCGGAGCCCTCCATCCCCTGGGGTGCGGGATCCGGAGCCCTCCATCCCCTGGGGTGCGGGATCCGGAGCCCTCCATCCCCCGGGGTGCGGGATCCAGCGCCCTCCATCCCCCCGGGTGCGGGATCCGGAGCCCTCCATCCCCTCGGGTGCGGGGTTCGGACCCTTCCATCCCCCCGGGTTTCGGGGTGCGGAGCCCTCCATCCCCTCGGGTGCGGGGTTCGGACCCTTCCATCCCGATGGGTTTCGGGGTGCGGACCCCCTGCCCCCGCACACCCCACACCAGCGCGGATAACCCCGCACAGATCTGCAGCCCAATCCCGTATCCCAGGAGCCGGGATGGCCCCGTGTCCCTGTGCCGGTGTCCCCTGTGCCACCCCCTGGCGCTGTCCCTGTGCCCGGTGTCCCCTGTGCCACCCCCTGGCGCTGTCGCGGCTTTTGGGCGTTCGGTGCCGCCTCGGGCATTTCCTTCCTCTCGGAGCGGCGCAGTCCTGGGAGCAGCCCAGGGTTTGTTCCTGAATGTTAATTTGGCATCCGGAGCCTCCTGGCAGCCGTGCCGGGCTTGGCAGTGCCATGTGGCCCTCGCTGTGGCCAGGGTGGGTGGCACAAGGGACAACGTGTCCCTGCTGTGGCAGTGGCGCCGTGCTGTCCTCTGTGCCTTCCCTGGGAGAGCACCGGCCAAAAAATGCCGCCATCCCCGTCGTATCAGCGTGGTGCCATCCCCTTGCTCCACTCAGGGTCCCACCCCCATCCCCACGGTGCCATCCCCCTGCCTCACTCGGGGTCACATCATTGTCCCATCCCCACGGTGCCATCCCCCTGCCCCACTCGGGGTCCCACCTTCGTCCCACCCTCAGCCCTCAGCACCTGGTTTTGGGGGGATCCCGGTGCCACAGGGGACAGGTCACTGTGTGTGTGTGTGTGTGTGTCACCTCCTGTGTCCTCTCCCCGTGCCCTGGGTCCCTTCCAGCTGCTGGAGATCATCAGGAAGGAGGACGTGGTGCTCAGGGCCATCCTCACCACCCACCACCACTGGTGAGTGTGGCCCCTCGGGCTGGGGGCTGTGGCCGTGTCCCCGGAGGGTCCCCGGAGGGTCCCCGGAGGGTCCCCGGAGGGTCGGGCCGCTCCCGAGCGCTGCTGTGCCCTCAGGGACCACGCCAGGGGCAATGAGGAGCTGGCCCGGCTGCTGCCCGGCCTGCAGGTGTTCGGCGCTGACGAGCGCGTCGGGGCCCTCACGCACAAGGTCACCCACGGCCAGGAGCTCACGGTGCGTGGCTGGGGGGACACGGGGGGACACGGGGGCTCAGGGCCACCACGGGGCTGCCTGCTGGGGTCCCCGTGGGGAGCAGAGTGGGGTGGTCACACTGTCCCCAGTGCAATGGTCAGTGGGGTGGTCACACTGTTCCCAGTGCAGTGGCCAGTGGCGTGGTCACACTGCCCCCAGTGCAGTGGTCAGTGGCGTGGTCACACTGCCCCCAGTGCAGTGGCCAGTGGGTGGTCACACTGTCCCCAGTGCAGTGGTCAGTGGGATGGTCACACTGCCCCCAGTGCAGTGGCCAGTGGGGTGGTCACACTGTCCCCAGTGCAGTGGCCAGTGGCGTGGTCACACTGTCCCCAGTGGTGCCCAGCAGGGTTGGTGCTGCTGGGCCGTGCTCAGCTCTCTGTGTCCTGGGCTGTTGCAGATGTGAGCCCACAGGTTTAAGGCTGGGATGCAGGAGAAGCCGTGGTTGGGGTTGTGCTGGAGGGTCCCAAATGCCATCGGAGCAGGCACAGCTGGACCCACCCCAAACCCCGCCAGATCTGTGACCTGCAGGGCCCCAGGCAGGGCGTGGGGAGGTCTGGGGGCTCTGTTTGTCCCTCTCAGTGGGACCCTGACCCTCTGCTCTGTCCCCCCAGTTCGGGGCCATCAGGGTGAGGTGTCTCTTCACCCCGTGCCACACTTCGGGCCACATGTGCTACTTCATGTGGGAGGACAATTCCCCGGATGCTCCAGCTCTTTTCTCAGGTATCCACCCTGCCCAGGTGCCCCCGTGGCTCTGGGGACACAGTCCCTGTGTCTGCCTGTCCCCCACGCTGGGTGAGCCCAGCACCCCTGTCCCGCAGGTGACACCCTGTTTGTGGGGGGCTGCGGGCAGTTCTTCGAGGGCACGGCCGAGCAGATGCACACCAACCTCACCCAAATCCTGGGCACTCTGCCCAAGGACACGGTGAGTGTCCCTCAGCTGCCAGCCTGGGCTCGGGGCAGGGGTCCCGGGCTGGGACCTGGCACTGGGAGCGGGTTTGACACCGGGTGCCTCCTGCAGAAGGTTTTCTGTGGCCACGAATGCACCGTGAGAAACCTCAAATTCGCCTTGAAGGTGGAGCCAGAGAATGAAGTGGTGAAGGAGAAGCTGGCGTGGGCTAGAGTAAGTGCTGTGCCCCTGTGCCGGGGCGGGGCTGGCGAGGGGCAGCAGCCTCAGGACAGCTCTGCTCCCCCGGCAGCGGCGCGATGACGAGGACCTGCCCACGGTGCCCTCCACGCTGCAGGAGGAGTTCCTCTACAACCCCTTCCTGCGCCTCACGTGAGCTCTGCTGCCCCAAACCCGCTCCTTTCCCCTCCACACCTTCCCTTTTCCCAGCGATCTGCTGGGAACTGCCAGCCTGCAGCCAGGGAGGCTGCTGGCCGTGGGGCCCCCAGCCCAGGCCCATGGCAGGGGCTGGGGGTCCCCTCCTGTCCCAGGGCACAGCAGGGCTGTCCCCTGCAGGGAGGAGCCTGTGCAGAGGTTCACGGGCAGGACAGAGCCTGTGGAGGTGCTGAGGGTGCTGCGCTCCCAGAGGGACAGCTTCAAGAAGCCCAAGGAGAGACCCAACCCCCAGGCCGTGCTGGCCTTCGACTGGGGGCTCTTCACGCCCTTCCTGGAGAAGAAGTGACCGAGTGACACCCCGTGGTGCCAGGGCTCCCTCCTGGCTGTGCCCAGCTGGGATTCACCCCCAGCTGGATTCTGTCTTTAACCTGCTTGTGTGAGGCTGCTCTGCTCTGCTCCCCCTCTGGCTCCTGGGGTTCCCTGGGGAGCAGCATCTGGATTCTCTGGGGACCCCCGGCCTTGGGGACACCCCTGGGTGCTGGCAGAGGTCAGGACGTGGCTTGGGGGGGTTTTGGGGCAGTGCAGGAGCTGCCCAGGGATGGATGTCCATGGATGTCCCTGTGGCTGTGGGAAGGAGCCAGGGAGAAGTGGGATGCTCAGGGATTGTGGTGCTGTCCCCCATGGAGCCACCAATGCCAGGGCTTGTGTGATGGGGCCTTTGGGGGCCCTCCTGGCCCTGCTGTCCTGCTCCAGCCACCCTGGGCCCCTCTCAGGCTGGGGAGGGACACTTGGATCCCCACAGGAAACTGGGAAGGCACTGGTGGCACTGCTGTCACCAGTACCCACCCCCTTCAGCCCTGTGCTAACAAACCTCTCATCACAGCAGGGCTTGGGTGGGGTTTTTCCCCCTTTTCCCAGTTTTCCAGTAGGTCCCACAGGGATTTGTATAGGGATTTGTGACCCAGGGGTGTCCAGGGTCTGCCCCAGGAGGGATTTCCCAAGGTGAGACAGATTTTAGAACAAAGTGCTGTCAGCATCTCTTGCTTTTTGCTTTTCCCAAGATAAAAACTGGAAAACTCTTGGTGCCAATTCCATGGACATTGCCTTGTCCTCAAGAGTCAGGGAGCAGCTGGGGCTCCCAGGCCTCCCCAGCCTTCACTTTCTGCAAAATCAGGGCTGTGTTTTATTTATTTTTAAGTCTAAGAAGGGAGCAGAGTTTTATTTGCAGGTGTGGGGAAGCACTTTACACCAATGAAGTAATTTTTTGTTTGTTTGTTTGTTTTTTTGTGGAGAAAATGAGGGTTTGATGGCAGCTCCCAGCACTGAGATACATTTAATTTCAGAGATTTTTCCTTTGTGAACTGTGAACTTGTTGCCACTGGAGTCTGGTTTGGGGCTTTTTCCTGTGCTACAAACGTGGACCGAGGTTTTCTTTTTACTTTTTATTAAGTTATACTTTGGATTTCCTCCCTTGCATGAAGGGGAAGGGTTTCTCCAGCTGCCAAAGCTCCCTTGGTACCATGGCCTGAATTCAGTTTCCATGAAATGCTGGAGTTGTGGGTGTCCCCTGTGTGTTCCTTTGGAATTCTATTTATCCTGGGAGCAGGGATGTGGGTTTGAACCAGCCCTGAGCCTGCTCCACACCTCAAAGCTGGGAGAAATTCCAGCTGGAACAAATTGCTGGTGCCAGAGCAGGGATGCCAGGGTGTCCTGGGTGGCTTCAGTGACCCTCTGTGTCTGGGAACTGGGGAAGTGACCAAGTGTAGAGCCCTGGTAATTTGCTTTCCAGCTAATTTAGCTTCATTGATTGTGCATTTCTGGGCTGACTCTGCTCTGCACTGATTCCAGGCTGGAGCCTCTCCCTGCCCAGATTTCCTGCTTTAGCCCAATCCCTGCATGGAAAAGGGAATTCACTGAAGCACCAATGTGCCCCACCAAGGTGGGGAGGGGGCAGCAGGGGGAGGTTGATGCCTTAGAACACTGTGAGGTCATTAATGATCAGCAGCAGCTGAAAAAATGGAAAGCTTTTAATTAAAAACATGAAAATCACATTTTGCTCTGTGGATTCATTGGAATGAAGTGCAGAGGAGGCTTTGGTTCCTGGCAGCCCTGAGGTCAGGAATCATTTTGTGGTAATTTTGGGATGTTAGCCATCAGTAAGTGCCTGTTTTGTCTGGATTTAGGGATATTATCCCTCAGTAAGTGGCTGCTGGGGGTGGCTAAGTGTGACAATTCTGTGACTCCCTGCTGTGTGTTTAGGAAGAAAAGAGAGAGAAGTCATCACCCTGGGTATAAATTATTTATAATTTAAGGAAAAGGAATCACAAGGTTTTGCCCAGCATTCAGTGCAGTCCCTGGGATGATCCCAGGTTTGGATTCCCCCTCTCCAGGGGCACAGAGCCTGCAGGGCAGGGGGATGGGAGGACTCCAGGCCTCGTGAGACCATTCCTGATGAAATGAGGATGCTCCAGCAGAAGCAGGCACAGCATTGAGTGCTGTGACCATCCAGCAAGGCCTGGGGGAGGAATCTTGGTGTGGCACAAAGCTCAGCCTGGAGCTGAGCTCTAAATCCTTGTTTCCTCAGTCCTGGCAGGAATGGGGCTGTTGGAGCAGGGCAGGCTCTGTCCCACCAGCCTGGGGTGCAGTTCTGCCTCTCTTGCTGTGTCTCCTGTCAGACTTTGGGCTTCATTCCCATCACCTCCTCCTCCAGCTGAAGGAATGAGCAGTGCAGGCACGTTCCCAGAGGCAGGAATTGCACAGAGTCCTTGCAGGGTCAGAGCTCAGAGTTCAGAAGGCACTGAGGATCTCCTGGGCTGGCCAGCCCTCACCACTTGATGTTGAGGGCAGAGTTTGCTCTCTCCACAGCGTGGTACTGTGTGTGCAGCACCTGCAGGGCCCTCTCTGAGCCCCAGCCCCCCAGCCAGTGCTGGTACAGCTCCCTCACAGCCTGGTTTTCCTCTGGCATCTCAGCCCTCAGCGATTCATACAACCTCTCCACCTTCTGCAGCTCCTCCTTGCTGGATTCCCCCTCCAGTTTGATCTGCCCTCCTCCATTCAAACAGCCTGGTGGGGATAAAAAGGGATGAAGAACTTCAGTGGGGAAAACATCCTAAAAAATGTCAGTTCATGTATTCTGCTCCTGCAAACAGCTGCAGCAATGAAAACACCCCAGGAGTGGAGGTTATCTGCCAGCAGCAGGGAGGAGCTGGGGATCTGCCAGCTCTTATCTCCTGCCTCCAGAACAGAGCCAGTGCCCAACCCAGCCTTGGAGGAAAGGCAGAAGTGCCTGGGATGTGCTCTGGGAGCTGGGCTGAACACTGGGAGGCTCCCAGAGCTCTGGGGATCCTTGGCAAGGAGGCAGGAGTGGAGTTCAGGCTGCCCCCAGCACCTGCCCAGAGGAGCCAGCAGGCAGGAGAAGGAAAATGGAATAAAATATTCAGGATGTGACTTTCTCCACAGCCATGTGACTTTCTCTTTCAGCCACAGCAGCATCTTCTGTAATTGTCAGGTTTGGGCAATTTCAGGGGGAAAATCCCCTCAGATACCAAAGAGCTCAGGAAATCCTCTTTAAAAGCAATTAATTATTATGGAAATTTTGTGTGATGGAATTCAGCTACAATTCCTTAAATCCTGAGGAATTACTGGCTCAGAGGTAGGAAAATCTCCCCACAGGTGTGAGAAATCTGTCTGGAATTTCCCTGGAGCTGCTGCCAGGCTGGATCTGCTCACCTGAGGGACAGGCCATGACCTCCACGTAGTGATAGGGGCACTTCCCTCGTTTCAGCTTCTGCACCAGGTTCTGGATGTTCCTGAAGCCATAGGCCAGAGCAAAGTGGAGCAGCACCTCTCCATCCCTCTCCAGGGTCACCTCCTGGAAGTCCTTGTTCCTGAGGGAGCAGAGCACAGCAAATGGCTTCTCCAAATCAGTTTCTATTTTCAACTTCAAAGTGCAAAACCCAAATTCTTTATGAATCTCATTGAAGTGCTGCCCTAGTTCTGTCTGTGCCATCCAAGGAGAACAGGAATTCCTTCCAGAACCTTCCAGGATTGCTGGAGCCACCTGAGCAGTTTGCTGAAGGATGTCTGTGCTGGGTAAAGCCTGAAAAGCTCAGCCTGAGTTCCTTCAACCAACATTAATGGAGCCCCTGAGGGGATTTTAAACTTCTACTGGATCATAAAATATAGGAACAAACCCTGATTGAGATTCCAGATTTCTAAGGTTAGTGGCAATACCTAGTCCTGATAAAACAGTAAGACATTTGATTTTTATCAAGTTTTTGTGACTTTTTTCTGTTTCCTAAACCAGGGAATCCTAAACATAAAAATTGCTTATTAGGGATAAAAATCAATTCCAAAGGATACAGTAAATTAGAACTGAGAAACCAGAAGGAATCTCAGTGGTTTGAGCCTCAATGCCCAAACTCAGGTCACTTATTTTCTGTTTCACTAGAGTTAAACAGAGCCCCAAAGCCCCCTTTTTTGACAATTATTGACAAATTAGGGATCAATAATTAGTGACAAATCTCCTTGATTGGCCTGATCCAAGGTGAGGAATCCATCTGCACAACAGCTCTGCCTTCTCAATTAGTCTAAAATTTTAGAATCCTTCTAAAAATTATCAGTGGGCAAGTCCATCAGGCCAAACTGCAGGGTGTGGCTGGGGAAGGGGCTGGTATTCTCCCAGGGAAATATTCCCTGGAATTCTCCCTGGCTGCATGGAATTGGCTGATTTACTGCTCAGCAGGGAGGGAGCAGCCAACTCTCAGCCTGGAAGTGAAGCTTAACAAAAAAAAAAACCAAAAAAACAAACCCCAAATTTCAGCCCCTTGGCAAGGAGAGAATTTCTGAGTTTTCTGTGGGATTTCAGCTTCTTACTTGAGAGGTTTGTAGTGGATGGAGTCCACGTGGATCCCGAAGAGCTCCCGGGCTGAGTGTCTGAAGATGTGCTCCAGGTACCCCCCCGAGCCCCCCCCGGGGTGGGTGCTGAGCTCCTCTGCAGCCCCGCCGAGCCTGGGGAGGGCAGAGCAGCAGCTTCAGGGGATTTGGGCTCAGACAAAGCTCCAGGACAATGGGAGCAGCCGAGCAGCTTTCCCTGTGTCCTGGGATAGCTGATAGCTCCAGGGCACAGGGTGTGGCTGTCCCTGGGAGTGTCCCAGGCCAGGCTCGATGGGCCTGGAGCACCCTGGGATGGTGGAAGCTGTTGGGGTTGGATGATTTTCAAGTTCTTCCCACCCAAAACCATTCCAGGATTCTGTGAGTCTCTAATTAATCTCTAATTAATCACCCTGTGTAATTCAGGGAGGTGCTGCTGGAGCTTTTGGTGTCCCTGGGGATGCTCCCCTTGCCCTGAAGCAAAGGCAGCTCTGGGTGCTCAGTGCAGAACCAGCCCTGCTGTCACCTCTGACCCCAAAGTGTGATCCCACCCCACCCCAATGTGTGCAGCTGGAGCAGAAGTTCCTCAGTTCAACAACCCCAGTCCCATCTGACATGACTTTAATGCCATTTTTCACCAAGTCTTCTGCAGATTAACTGAGTGACCTAAATATTTGTTATTTCTGCTTTAGTTCTGGGATCTCTGCAGTAGCTCTGATAAGGAGGAGCAACAGCTTCTGCTTCAGGAAATTTTTATCACTGGGACAGATTCTTGTCCCTCCCAAAGCCTGCAGCAGCTTTTTGTGGGATGAAAGGAGCTGGAGTGATTGTCCAGTGGAAATTCTCTACATTCTGTGCATTAAATATTTTAACTCACAATTGTTCTGGTTCAAGTGATACAAGAAACCAAAGGAAGGGAAAACACACTAGTGTAAAACAGCAGGAGAAGAGGAATTTTGGACTCTACATTCTGAAGGAAAGGAAAAATGACTGAAGTGGGATTTTGCTCTTACAAGGTGTCCAGGGGAGCAGGATCTACATCTGCCAGGGACACTCCTTCTTGCTCCAGCAGCTTTAGCACTTCTCCTAGAGCAGAACCAGGCACAAAGAGTTCTTATTTTTGGGATACAGGAAAACAAACCCCCCAGAGCAGTCCCTAAACTGCACCTGCATTTTACCAGGGCATGATTTGCACTATTAAATGGGAATATAGATCAATATCCAAGCTCTGTCAGAGACAAAGGGTTATTAAAGCCAGGGTAAGGCTCCCAGAATTAGCTGGGATTGGGAATCCCCTGTGCCTCTGCTTACCTGTGGTGATGACACAATCCACATCTCTGGTCTGGTATTCCTGGTTGAAAAAGTCTGGCCTGGAGGCCTCCAGCTTTTTGTCATAGCAGGGCATGACTGTGACATGGTAGATCCTGTCAGGGGGCAGGTGCTGCAAGAGAGACAAGGCTGGGGCAGCAAAATCCCCCTGAGCTCAGGGAGAGCATTCCAGGAACAAAGGAGAGTGGGAAAATAATGCCACAGTGCCCCTGGAATAATCCCCACCATTACTGAGTATTTGAATGGTTGTATGTTGATGCATAAATGAAATGGTTTCTCTCCTAGAAGCCAATTTCAGCTGAAGTCAGGGGCAGCAGGTCCTTCCCAGGACCAAAGAAGAAAAAAGAATCCTTTTCCAGGATTCTCCACAGGAATCCTGGAATGATTTGGGCTGGGAGGGACCTTAATGCTCATCCAGTTCCAAGCCCAACACCTTCCACTGTCCCAGGCTGCTGCAGCCTGGCCTTGGACACTTCCAGGGATGGAGCAGCCACGGCTTCTCTGGGAATTCCTTCCCCATATCCCACCCAACCCTGCCCTCTGGCAGTGGGAAGCCATTCCCTGTGTCCTGGCACTCCAAGCCATTAGGAATAATCTCTTTCCACCTTTTCTGAGGCTCCCTGCAGCTCCTGCAAGTTTTCCTCACTCTGGTGCAATGATCCAAGGTCAGGCAGAGAAGCCAATCCCTAATTAAGCCATGAGGGAATAAACTTCCTCCCTGCTCCCAAAGCTCAGCCCCTCAGGACATGATCTGGATTCCCACAAGAACCTGGGCATCATCCAAGCAATAACAAACAGGTCACTGACCCCAGGCCACTGTTTCAGTCTCCTGTGCCAAATATCTCCAGAAGTTGCCAAATTTTGTCCCAAATCTGCAGCTGCCTCATGCGAGTGTCACTCACTGCTCCTTAGTGGCCACACACATACAAACCCCACAGTAAATCCCACTGGGTGCTGCAGCCCCTTCCTGGCCCAGACCAGGCTGTTTGTTCAAACTGCAGCCTGGGATATCCAGCCCCCAGCTGGGAACATTCCAGAGGTCACAGGCTGAGGACAGCAGCAGAGCATCAAGACGGGAATGAGGGATCATTTTCAGAGAAGCCAAGATCTGCACATAAGCACCGACTGCAGCCTTGGCTGGGGTCACTCATTTGGAACTATTCACCAACCTTAAACAACTGGAGCACAGACACACTGAAAATAAAGTTCCCTAACTTTCCCAAAAAATCCAGAGGCTTTAATTTAATTAGCCCATGCTTAATGATCTACCCTAATTACTACTTATCAGCTAAGACAGAAGTGAGGAAGATTTGCTGCCTTCTGCAAGGCAATAGTGACCCTTAAATGTGTTTAACACAGCAACATTTTAAAAAATCAGCCTACAGGATTGAAGTAGAGGAGTTTTGCAGTAAGGAGAGCATTTTTAGAGCTTTACCTTCTGCTCTGCAAAGTAGCCCTTGACCAAGGAGCCCATGACCTGCTGGGGGGATTTGGTGGTGCTGATGTGGGGGATGATGAAGCTGCCATGGGTTTTCTCTGCGTAGCAGATCCAACCTGCAAGGAACAAAATTAACAAATGAAATTAAAAATTAAGAAGCAGATCTTCACTCTGCCCATTCTCCCCAAACCCCAGGTTTAGTGCTCATTAATAATCATTTCCAGCCTCAGTTCATCCCCAAAAGCAAAGCAAGTGGAAGACCAGATTCATTTTGATGTCTCACTGCTGCTTTAACACCAAGATCTGTGCTGTGAGGAGAATAATCCTGCAGTAAAACCACCCATTTCTGAGCAGCTGCTGGATTCTTGATTGAGGCTGGGACTGAAGCCATACCTGGGCAGGCAGAGGCCAGCATGGGCAGAGCCTTTTTGTCATCTGCTTGTTTGTGGAAGCGTCTCACAAACTCCTGCTGGCTCTCCAGGAGGCTGAAGTTCCTGGAGAAAGTTGTGTCAAGCACGTAGTGCACACCTGGGCAGGACAGCAGCTGGGTTAGAACCCTCAGGATACTGCAAAACCCAACAAGAAACCTTCCACTCCAACCAGAGGCTAACTCAGTCACACATGCTGAGCTCTGCAGTTGACAGGGAAAGTTTTTCAGCATGGTAAAAGTGACAGGAGAGGTGGAAATTTAAAAGGTAAAGTTCTTTTCAGTGGTTTGGGTTGGAAAGAACCTTGAAGCTCAGCCAGCTCCATGGGCAGGGACATCTCCCACTATCCCAGCATGCTCCAACCTGGCCATGGAGAGTTCCAGCTGATTTTGGGAATCTTTGCCAGGAGTTCCTCCCCTGTCTCCCATCTGACCCTGCCCTCTGGCAGTTTAAATCCTTCCCCTTGCACTTATAAAAAATCCCTCACCCTCCTTTTCCCAAGCTTCCCTTCCCTCACTCCAAGTTCATCACTTGACTGAAGTTTTGGACACTTTGGGATCCATAGGGGGTTAAATCCCATCAGCCTCTGTGAACCCCAGAGATCAGAACACAGCTCCCCACTTGCCTAAGCTCTTGAGGAACATGGTCAGCTTCTGTGCTGTCTCCAGCAGCCCCAGCTTGCACCTTGCAGCCAGGGAGGCTCTGGACTGGGGGGAGACAGAAACCACCACCACTTTCTGCTCATGGGCAGCAGCAGCCTGGAAAATAAAAAGCCCAACAACCCCAAATTGTGGCACAGGTAGAGCTGGCAGCACCACAGAGCTCCTCACACTCACCCCGAGGCAGGAATTGACACCAAACCCTTCCAAACTCTTAAAAAATGAGAATAAACCACAACAGTGCAGCAGGAACAACCTGAGCTCTGAAATCTCTATTTTTCTGTGGATTTTCCCCTTTTTTCTCCAGGGAGGAGGGGGACTCACCTTGTTGAGAGCCAGCAGCTTGCAGAGCTCCTCGTGGCTCTGCTGGCTCACCAGGACACTCTCAGCTGAGGTGATGCAGCCACTGCAGGCCAGGCAATCATTCAGGCTGATCTTGGCCTTTTCCAGCTTTTGTGCTTCCCCATCCTACAAAAAAAACAAAAAAAAAACCAAAAAAAAACCCCACAACAGGCCCAGTTGTCATCCCAGAATTTAAAGAGCAGTTCCCCACTTTGTTATAGATAATGATGATGTTGCTCTTTTATGCTCTTGGTTTATCACTTTAAAAAAAAATCTTTATTTTTAATAAGGTGAGGACAAAGCTACCTGAAGTTGGCTGCTTTGAATTTGGGATTATTTGGCACAGGAAGGGGAATTTGCTGAGCAGTTTCATCCCAGAAACTGGAAGGGAATATTTTCCCTTCTATGTGCCCTGAATAACCTCAATAAAGCCAGGAACAGACCAGGAAATGAGGCACTATTAAAATTTTAAAATAAGGAACCAAATTCCTTTGGAAGTGCTGTATCCTCCTTTTTTAAAATCAAAATCTGCCTAAAGTTCCAAGGTCCATTCCTAGAGGAATTCCCAGCTTAGTTAACTGAGCAATGCCAACTTTTTTCTTGGTGAAAACAGGAAAAACTCAGCCTGAATTTTGGAAGCTTCTGAATTCCTCAAGCTTTTAAAGAAATAATTTGAAATGTTATTTTAAGAAAATCCAGCAGGATTCATTAAAAATTTCTTTATTAAATCTCTGAGTGAGCACAAGGACATTGTCACAACCAACCTGGAATTGCCAATCCTTAAATATTGATAAAATAAATAAACTTTTCATTTTATCTGCTCTGTTATGAAAATCATCACCAATTAATGGCAGAGTTTCAGAGCATAAACAACTGGAATAAACTGGAATTACTGATTATAAAATGACTGCTTAGAAATGAATTTATACATTAAAATGCTGATAAAGTTGAACACAATCTCAACTTATCTGCTCTTATATTAATAATCAGTAACTAAATATCAGTGTTTCAGAGCATAAAAGTGGCATAAAACTGGAATTATTGATTATAAATTAAAAGAAAAAATATACAAAAATGCTGGCAGCATCTCTTTGAGAGAGTAAATGGATGTAGATAATTAAAACACTTAAAATACACTCATTTTTCTGGGTTTTTACACTGAACAAAAGACTCCACATACCTGATTGACCTGGAAATAGCTTCCATCAGCTTCAATTCTGATCTTGGCTGCTGCTTTTCCAGGCTTTTTGTCCACTTTTACAGGCTTGATGCATTCCTGCAAGAGCAGCAGAGCCTGGAATTGAGGAGCTGAGCAAGGAAGAGGGGGTGAAAAAAAAATAAATAGAGGGGGTTTAATAAAAAATAAATAGAGGGGATGAAATAAAAAAAGAAATGGAGGGGGTTTGAAATAAAAAATAGAGAGGATTAAATAAAAAATAAATGGAGGGGAGTTAAATAAAAAATAAAGAACTGGAGTGGCTCTGGATCCTCCCCCTCAAACCCGGCTGGAATTTCTCTGAGTTTCTCTCAGCACTGGAAGAAAATGGGCAAAGCAGAGGCTCCTCACCCCTGCTGAACAGGAGGAACACTTCTCCAGCATCATCCCAACCCCACAGGAGGATGCTGCTCCTTCTGAAGAGCTCAGCTCTGCTTCTGGAGCTCTGGCAGGAGCAGAGCCTGGCCAGCCCCTTCCTCCTCCTCCCCAAAACCCGGGAGCAAATCCCTGACTCTTCCCTGCAGATCCCAGCCCAGCCTGGCTTTTGGGACAGCTCTGAGCTCAGCTCTGCTGGCCCAGCACAGGCCCCGAGGGTTTTCCTGACTTTATTCACTTTTTTCTCTTGAACACCCCGTGACTCCTTGTCCTACTTCTGCTCTGAGAAGTTTGAGCTTTCCCCTGAAATGAATCCCTGATTGCAGGAACAACTCGCTGCCTCTTCACTCGAAGACAAAAGCAGAATTCCCTCCCAAGCCCCAAACCCCACAGGAGAACTGGCAGGGTCTGTGCTTTCCCCTCCCACCATCCCAGCTCACTCGGCTCTCCTGCCGTGCTTCCCAAACACAGCCAGGGTGAGCACTCTGCATTTCTGCAGTGCCTGAGGCCTCAGTCCCTCCTGCAGGCTGCTCCTGCCCACCGACCTGAGCCACAGTGACCCCAGAGTGTCCCACAGTGTCCCCAGAGTGTCCCACAGTGTCCCACATGTCCCCAGAGTGTCCCAGAGTGTCCCAGAGTGTCCCAGAGTGTCCCACATGTCCCCACAGTGTCCCACAGTGACCCCAGAGTGTCCCACAGTGACCCCAGAGTGTCCCCAGAGTGTCCCCACATGTCCCCCAGAGTGTCCCCAGAGTGTCCCCACGAGTGTCCCCAGAGTGTCCCAGAGTGTCCCCAGAGTGTCCCACATGTCCCCACAGTGTCCCACAGTGACCCCAGAGTGTCCCACAGTGACCCCACAGCATCCCCAAAGTGTCCCCACAGTGTCCCACAGTGTCCCACAGTGACCCACAGTGTCCCACAGTGTCCCAGAGTGACCCCAGAGTGTCCCACAGTGACCCCAGAGTGACCCCACAGTGTCCCACAGTGTCCCACAGTGTCCCCAGAGTGTCCCCACAGTGTCCCCACAGTGTCCCACAGTGTCCCAGTGTCCCACAGTGTCCCCACAGTGACCCCACAGTGTCCCACAGTGCCCCACAGTGTCCCCACAGTGTCCCCAGTGTCCCACAGTGTCCCCACAGTGTCCCACAGTGTCCCACAGTGTCCACAGAGTGTCCCCACAGTGTCCCCACAGTGTCCCCAGAGTGATCCCACAGTGTCCCACAGTGACCCCCAGTGTCCCACAGTGTCCCACAGTGTCCCCAGAGTGACCCCACAGTGTCCCCACAGTGTCCCAGTGTCCCACAGTGTCCCCACAGTGACCCCACAGCATCCCCCAGTGTCCCACAGTGTCCCCACAGTGTCCCCATAGCGTCCCACAGTATCCCACAGTGTCCACAGAGTGTCCCACAGTGTCCCACAGTGTCCCCACAGTGTCCCCACAGTGTCCCGCAGTGTCCCACAGTGACCCCCACAGTGTCCCACAGTGTCCCCAGAGTGACCCCACAGTGTCCCACAGTGACCCCAGTGTCCCACAGTGTCCCCACAGTGTCCCACAGTATCCCCACAGTGTCCCACAGTGTCCCCACAGTGACCCCACAGTGTCCCCGCAGTGTCCCACAGTGTCCCACAGTGTCCCCGCAGTGTCCCAGAGCCTCGCCCTGCCCCATCTCCGCATTTATCCCTTTTCCACCCCCGAGAGCAGCGGGAGGAGGTCTGAGGGCGGCGACAGCGATGGGGCAAAGCGTGAGGGTGGCACCCCCGCCTCTGGCAGCCCCGTGAGCCGCTGCCCCGGGAGTCCCCAGCCCTGTCACCCCCGGCGTGGCCCCACCTGCGAGGGAGCGATGAAATCGTCGAGGTCCGTGAGCTGCAGCACCCCGCTGAACCGCGCCGCCATGGCCGCCGCCAAGCGCCGCGCCGTGTCGTAAAACGGGACTACAACACCGCCGCAAAGCGACGCGCCGCGTCGTAAAACGGGACTACAACACCGCCGCCAAAGCGACGCGCCGCGTCGTAAAACGGGACTACAACACCGCCGCAAAGCGACAGCCGCGTCGTAAAACGGGACTACAACACCGCCGCAAAGCGACGCGCCGCGTCGTAAAACGGGACTACAACACCGCCGCAAAGCAGGGCGCCACGCTGTCGTACAATGGGACTGCCACACCGCCGCAAAGCGAATGGCAGCACTGTCGTAAAAGCGCCCGCTGCAATTCTAATATCACGTTTATAATTTTTGCCCTGCAGATATCAACTTTTTGGAATAAACTAATACTGTATAAAGCCTTTTGGCGTTCTAAGCAAATATAAAGGTGTCAGCACCAGGAAATTTTGAAAAAAAAAATCCTAAAAATAAGAATCAGTTTACAATCTATTTTTTATTTAAAAAAACAGCTCACACCTATAAAAACAAGAAGTCTATCCCATAAAACTCCATAAAAGAAATACATAAACTATCTAAAAAGAAAAAAAAGTTTAACAAACATAAACACTAACCATTTACCAACCAATAAACTAAGTTTCAATGGGTTGTTAACCAATTAAACTCAACACAGTATAATATTCCTATAAATATAAGCTATGTAAATAGCTGCGTCACCAAACCTGGGCAAGGAGGGACAGCAGACGTCAGAAAAATCCCTTTTCCTTTTTCACCTTTCCTTTTTTAGCTTGTTTGGATTGCAGGGCTTGGAGAATTACCTGGAGGTGGTTCTTGTGCAATGCAAACATTGCAGAGGGGAGAGCAGGGAGGGGGGGAGCAAAATCTCTTGTGCAAACCTGCAGGAAGGTGCAGTGGGATGGCCGGGTGTGATGGCAGCCACAAAGGGGTGTTTGATGGAGTTTGATGGAGTTTGATGGTGTTTGATGGTGTTTGATGGTGTTTGATGGTGTTTGATGGTGTTCGATGGTGTTTGATGGAGTTTGATGGAGTTTGATGGAGTTTGATGATAGCTGATGATAGCTGATGGTGTTTGTGCTGTCCCCATTGTCCCTGTGGCACAGGAGGGGCTGTGGGACGGGTGCATGGCAAGGACAGGGTTTGATCTCAGCTCCCAGAGCAGGAGATAAACCAGGACTGGGTTTAGAGGGGCTGGAGATTTTGTGGTTTTGTTCTGCAGGTCCCACACCAGGAGATAAACCAGGACTGGTTTAGAGGGGCTGGAGATTTTGTGGTTTTGTTCTGCAGTTCCCACACCAGAATATAAACCAGGACTGGGTTTAGAGGGGCTGGAGATTTTGTGGTTTTGTTCAGCAGGTCCCAGAGCAGGAGATGAACCAGGACTTGGTTTAGAGGAGTTGGAGAGTTTGTGCAGTTCCCACACCAGGAGATAAATCAGAGCAGGGCTCAGAGGGTTTGGGGTGCTGGTTTTGCTGTGCAGCTCCCAGAGCAGGAGATAAATTAGAACTGAGTTTAGAGGGGTTGGAGAGTTTGGTTTAGAGGGTTTGAAGTGTTGGTTTTGCTCTGCAATTCCCAGAGCAGGAGATGAACCAGGATTTGGTTTAGAGGGGTTGCAGAGTTTGTGGTTTTGCTCTGCAGTTCCCACAGCAGGGGATAAATCAGGACAGGGTTTAGAGGTGTTGGAGAGTTTGTGGTTTTGCTCTGCAGTTCTCAGAGCAGGGGATTAACCAGAACTGGGTTTAGAGGGGTAGGAGTGTTGGTGGTTTTGTTCTGCAGGTCCCAGAGCAGGAGATAAACAGGACTGGGTTTAGAAAGGTTAGAGATTTTGTGGTTTTGCTCTGCAGTTCCCACAGCAGGAGATAAACCAGGACTGGGTTTAGAGGGGTTGGAGAGTTTGTGGTTTTGCTCTGCAGTTCTCAGAGCAGGGATTAACTAGAACAGGGTTTAGAGGGCTTGGAGAGTTTGTGGTTTTGCTCTGCAGTTCCCACACCAGGAGATAAACCAGGATTGGGTTTAGAGAGGTTGGAGTGTTGGTTTTGCTCTGCAATTCCCAGAGCAGGGGATAAACCAGGATTTGGTTGCAGTGTTGGTTTTGCTCTGCAGTTCCCACACCAGGAGATAAATCAAGATTTGGTTTAGAGGAGTTGGAGTGTCTGTGGTTTTGCTCTGCAGTTCTCACACCAGGGGATAACAGGCTTGGGTTTAGAGTTGGGTGGCAGACAAGATCTCTGGCAGCCCTGGCTCCCCTCTCTCCCCTGTTTAAACCCCTCAGGTCACCTCCCCAGCACAGCTGAGGATGGGATTGTTGCAAGTTGATAAACTTTATATATTAATTTAGCATTAGAAGTAGTCATGCTAAGGGTTGTCTTATAAACTGAGCCCTGTGTTGGCAGACTCTGTACTGTAGGATCACAGACACACTGAGGTTCCACAAGACCTTCAAAACCCCAGGCATTCCCCCAGCACCACCAAAGCCACCACTAAACCCTGTCCCCAAATCCAGCTCTGAAATCCCTCCAGGGCTGTGCCTCCAGGGCTGGCCACCCCTCTGGCTGAGGAAATCTTGATTAATCTCCAAATTAAACTTCCCCTGGTGCAAGTGGAGGGCATTTCCTGCTCTCCTGTCCCTCATTCCCTGGCACAGATGGTCGTGCATGAGCTGTAAAACACAAACAGAGTTTTAGAGCACAAACCCTCAGTGTCAGCCTCTGCTGACCCCTCTGGCATTTTTGGGTGGGGCTCAGCCTTGGAGCCGAAATTGTTCCTTTTCCCATGTTGGAGGCTTGAGCAAACAGAGTGACACAAGCTCCTTGGTGAAGCAAATATTGTCCTGTTTATCCAAATCTCCCCGTGGTGACATTTAAAGAGTGGCTGCGTCACCCCCGAGGTCACAGAGCTGCTCCAGGTCTGTGCCAGGCTCAGAATCCCTGGATTTGGGAAAGGAGCAGCCCCGAGTGCTGGGAACACCCCCGTCCTCCAAGGGGGTTCGGCAGGAAAATCCAGATGGGTTTTCCCAAAAATTCCTCTGGTGCCCAAAGCCAGCAGCTCCAGGGAGGGGTTGTGAGCCTGATTCACTCTGTGAGGAACAAAGCTCACTTTTTGACATTTTAAAAAGTTTAATAAAGGATAAAGGGACAATATCCAGTGCTGGGGTGTTGGTTAAGCCCCACCAGTTAGCTATAACAACTATATTTACATTTATATTTATATTTATATTTATATTTATATTTATATTTATATTTATATTTATATTTATATTTATATTTACATTTATATTTATATTTGTATTTATATTTCTATTTATATTTAAATTTGCATTTATATTTGCATTTATATCTATATTTATATTTATATGCAAAAATAATATATAACTATATATAACTATACTATACTATAATAGAATATAATAATATTATAATAATATATAATATATAGTAAATATAATATATAATTATATTTACTATATATTACATATTCTATATAATATACATTATGTAGCTATATACAATTATATATTGTAGAAATAATAATAATAATAATAAATAATGTTCATTAATATGCATTTAAACAGTGCAATTAAAAAGCAGAAAGGGAAAGTCGTTCCAGCTAATTGCTGTGCTTTTGGCACACCATTGCTGAATATCCCTTTTATCCCTAATTAAACTCGTACAAAATTTAAAAACCGAGCCTTGAGTCTCACGTTAGGCTGCTAAGCCAGGCTTAGACCCGGTTTTGGTGACACAAAGTCCCTTTGTCCCGGCTCTAGGGCGTGTCCTGCTGCTGCAGGTGGGACAGGGAGGATTTTTTGTGATTTACTGTCCCTGTCACACCTGGCTGAGCCAGGACAGTCCCTGCCCAGCTCGGGGCCACTCCAGCCTGGCTCTGACTCATTTTTGTCCCACCCTCTGCTCCCAGCCAGGGCTGGGGTGGTGCAGGACTGGGATGGGATTTTTGGGAAAAGGGAGGGAGGCAGAGACAGGGCAGGTGTGTCATGGTGTTGAGCTCAAAGGGGTGGTTCATTCCAGGTGAGCTCCAAAATTCTCCTTGCAGACCCATGCAGGGCTGTGGCTCCGGGGCAGAATTGGGATGGGATTTTTTTGGGAAAAGAATGCTGTGTTGTAACACAGCAACGCTTAATGTGAGCAAAAAAAGATGCTTTGAGTAAGTAATAAACAGATAAATTTATTATACTAAAGCTGTGAAACTCAAGATAGTTATTAAACAACAAGGTTATGAAAGTTTCTTTTTAGTTGTACCCAGAAGAGAAGAAGAAGAAGAAGAAGAAGAAGAAGAAGAAGAAGAAGAAGAAGAAGAAGAAGAAGAAGATAAGCAAGAAGAAACCTGCAGCTGTGAAAAGTATTTTTAGAAAAGTCTTTGTCAAAACCAGAGGCATAAATGGGTTTTACACCAATGAACGTTGTGTTGATTGATTGTGGCCAATGAGCAAAGTGCAAACTGTGTAGAGGGTATGAAAGACAGTGTGATGTTGTAATAAACAAGTATTAATTAGTCTGTTGTCTGAGAGCAGTGGGAAGGTGATTGGGGTGGAAAGGGTTGTCAGGGTTAGTAATACAAATGTATTTAGGACTAGTGGTAGGTCCATGTCCTGGTTTGAAGGACAGTTGTCTGCCAATAAAGGCAGGAGCTTCTCTTTGAAATGGAGAATGTAAAACCTCTCCTTCCAAATTATTATAGTTTTGAAATTAAGGGGCTCTCAGGCAAAGATATGGGAATAGGAATAACAGTTCTTTACTAGGAAAATTAAAATAGAAATGCAGTATTACATAGAACAATCCCAAACACTGTCAGAGTCAGAACACACCCTGACACCGGTCAGTCAGTCAGGGTGTTGGCAGCAGTCCCATTCAATGGTGGCTGCATCCTCCTGCAGTGGCAGATGTGGTTCAGCTGGAGCAGTTTTCTCTGAAGGTCCAGTGATGACGTGGAAAGGTCCAGTTTTCCTCTGGAATCCAGTGGAAAGAAGGTATCTTGTTGTCCAAAATCCCAGTTTCTATCTAGGTAGGAAAGGCTTGGCTCCTCCCCTGGCTGGAGCATCTCCCAGTGGGATGATGGAATTTTATCAGTCATGCACTGGGACTCAATGGCCATTAACAGGAGATATCTCCTGGAGGGAGGATGGGCTGTGGAAAGATAAAGATTATTGCCCCAGCTGGTTTAAAGGTGGCCCATTAGCAGGTAATATGTGCCAGGAGATCAGGGTCACTGCCCCACCCGGCTCAACAGATGGGGACAGAATTCACATTTCTGTTCACATCCTGTATTGCAGCCCAAGACAGCCCATTGCCTTTTACAATCCATTATTTGGATTTGCACCAAGATGAGTGGCTCCTAAAACCATTAACATTCATTGGTGTAAAACCCTTCCACGCCTCTGGTTTTGACAAGACTTTTCTAAAAAAACTTTTCACAACTGCAGGTTTCTTCTTGCTTATCTTCTTCTTCTTCTTCTTCCTCTTGGTCTCCAGACCAACAGCCTTGGTCAGGGAATACTTCTCAAAACAAACCTCATTCATTAACCCTCTCTGACCCACAGACCAGCTGTGGGTCCTACTATACATTAGAGGGGAATCTCAGGCATCAGAAATCTGGACTCCTCAGCCAGTGGGGAAAGAGAGAGGGAAATGCAGATGGCAAATTGGGATAAAAAGGAGGCTGTGTCCTCCAAAAGGCTGAGACCCCAGGGGAATTCCCCATGGCCACTCCTTTGATTCAAATAAAATACAATTCTGTCTCCTTTTTGGACATAATTGTGGATCAATTTTGTGGGTTAATTTTCCTGACACTGGGAGCATAAACTGATTTTTCCCCATGCAGGGAGGGAGGGCGTGGGGTTTTTGTTGTGGAATGGTCGCAGGACAGACTTAAAGCTTAATATATTATGTTGTTCAAGTTAGTATTTTATTATAGGGCGTGGGTATAAGAGAGAGCTTAAAGAGAGGTTAGAGCAAGGGAGAGATGAAAGAGGAGAGAAAAAGAGGAGAAAAGAAGAGAGGAGAGAAATTTTCCGTTTTACAACACAATTTTTTTTTTGCTAATTTGCTAATTACAATTTTATTTTTTGCTAATGAATATTACAATTTTCAATAACCAATCTAATACAATATACTAATTTCCTAATATTTGCATGCAACTTATAAAACTCCCTAAATTACCGTGTTTTATGGCTTTTTTATCTGTAACCCTTATTTCGAGACCTTTCCTAACAGACAGAAAGCAAGACGCCTGTTGGCTTTTTTAGCACTTGTGGCATTTAGCATCACCTAAACAAAAAAAGAAAACTCAAACCTTAACACAACTATTTTCAGTGTCTATGCCAGATGCTGCTAACACCTCTATTTCATGCGCTGTTCCAAAACTACTTGCTAAGCGCTGATATAATTTCAGTGTTGCCTGCCAATATCAGCGGAGGGGGCGCAGCCGGCGGGTCCGTCGCTCCGCGCTCTCCGGGAGCCGCGGGCGTGCCCCGCTCCATCCCGGGATGCAGCTCCGGTGCCAGGGCCCCGCCCCGGCTGCCGCGGAGAAAAGCAGCCCGCGATGCCCAGAGCCTGCCCAGCGGCAGCAGCAGGCGCAGGTGAGTGTCGCAGGGTCCCCTCCTGTCCCTCTGCCCCCAGACCCAGCTCAGCAGCAAGGAGCTGCCTTCCCCAAATCTGAATTCTCCACCTGCTTTTTTGGGGCCCCAGGGGTTTCTTTTTTTCCTGTGCTTTGGGGCTCGTGGAAGTTGTTGGCGTGTCCAGGTTTCCACATAACTTTTAATTTTCCTCCTCTGGGTTTGGGGTTGGTGGTAATTTATTCCTGTTTGGTTTTTCCTGGCTGAACTAAGGTGATTCCTGTGGCTTTCCAGAAATGCCTCCTCTGCTCCCAGGGCTGGGATTCCTCCTCCTGCTGGGTGAGTCTGTCCCAGGAGGGATTTCCATCCTCCAGAGGGGAAATTGTGCTGCCACACCACGGAATGTCACTTTGGTGGCTGCTCTAAATCCCCACTCTCTCGTTGTCCTGTTTGTTGTTGGGTCTGTGAGGGAAATATTTTACTTTTGGTGACAAACAGGGTGGGAAGGTCCCACTGGGATTGATTCTCCTCCTGTCTGCTCCCTGTTCCTCTTGCTGGACTATCCTGGTGTCTCTGGGAAAGCCCTGAAGGAATAATCATTAATCTGATTAACTCTGTATTAATTGATTTATAAATCCCAGGGTGGTTTGGGTTGGGAGGGACCTTAAATCTCATCCTCTGCCATGGGCAGGGACACCTTCCACTATCCCAGGTTCCTCCAAGCCCTGTCCAGCCTGGCCTGGGACACTTCCAGGGATGGGGAATCTGGGAAATCCATTCTGGGGCCCCCCACCCTCACAGGGAATAATTCCTTCCCAATATCCCATCCAGCCCTGCCCTGGGGCAGTTTGAATCCATTGCTTCTCCTCCTGTCCCCCCATCCCTCAAAGTCCCTCTCCTGCACCCCATTAGGGGAAGGTTCTGTTAATTAGTGACATTAAAATCATTAAAAATCAGTGATGAAGAAAGCTGTTGTGCTAATGAAGTTCTCATCCAAGCTGCTTTAGAATTCTCTTTCTAAAGCAGATTTTTGGGATTAGGAACTCATCCACAGCAGGAGAGGCACTGCCCTTCTCCTGTGCCACCAAACTGTGGCTGCAGAGCCCCTCACGGTGTCCCCTCCCTCCCCCTGCCCTCATTCCATGCTCCTGTCCCTCCAGGAACATTTGGGATCCCCACCTTTCCCTTTTTTCTGTGCTGAGGGGATGCTGAGCTCAGGGATTCTCCCTCCTGCTGGCTCCATCCCGAGTTTGCTGCCCCTGGGCTCCCACCTTTGCCTTCCCCACCTTCCCAGCCCCAGCTGCCACCAGGATCCCTCTGGAAATTGGGAAATCAGGCATGGATGGGTGTGCAGTGCTGCCAGGAAGGAGCAATTTGATTTTTTCCCCATAAATCCCTGCCAGGCTCTGGGGCAGGGCTGGGCTGAGGGTTGGTTTCCCACCCCAGCACTGGGGTTTGCATCCATCTGAGTTTTTAACAAGAGAAATCAGTGGCATTCATCCCAGCCCAGGCTCCAATTCTGGAAGGAACAAGCAGCTAAAAAAGCAGATGGAAGGATGATTGTGGTGATTCCTGGGCTGATCCTGCCTGTGGAGCAGGGAAATCCCAGAGAGGAGCAGCCCCAGGGTGGCTCCTGCCCTTCCCCTGCTGTCCCTTTTTGGGGACACATCACCTGGGCACAGCCAGGCTGAGCTGGGGGTGACCTTGTGGCTGTCACCCCTCAGGGAGCACGGCCCAAAGGAGCTCTGAAAGCCCCAAAAGCAGCTCTGAAAGCTGCAGGGAGCTGAGGGAGGGATCGAGCTTTGGGCTGGGCTTGCTCTACAGCCTTGTCCTGCACTTGTCTTGCAGGGTGGCTGGGAGCTGCTGCTGGGACACAGCTGGTAAGGCTCTTTTTTCACTTTAAAAAAATTGAAATTTGTGTGTTTAAAACCTTCTTTGGGTTGGAGGTCCTTAAAGATCATCCATTCCAACCCCTCTTCATCTGGAATCACGCTCAACCCATGCTCAAATCCCCAGGAGAATTCCCTCCTCGTGGAATGGGATGAGCTGGCTCTTGAGGTACAGAGCCAGGGACGTGTCCTGGAGCTCTGGGTTTGGGATTTGGGTGTGTCCAGGTCCCATCCCAGCCCAAAGGGCTGCAGCTCCCTCCTGTGTGCCTGCAGTGATCACAAACAATGCCAGAACTGCATTTTAACTCAGCTCTTTTCTCTCCCTCCTGCTGCAGTGCTCCAGCTCCCCCGTCAAAGGTGAGTTTCTTCCCAAATATCAGCAAAACCCAGAGAGGGTTCTGTGTGCCAATTCCTCTCACAATTCCTTATCTTTGTCCCTCTTTTTTGTTCTGTTTTGGTGATCAGAGTCTGCCGTGTGTGCCTCAGTGCAGAGGTAGGTGAGCCACCCCCAGTGACTGTGGCAGCATTTCCTTGGGAGGGATTCTGGTTTCATGGGGTAACAAGATCCCTCTGAACCCAGATTTGGTGACTTTTTCCCCTGCAAAGCCCCGGGGTTGCCTGTGGGCAGGGAGGGCTCTGGTTGCACTTGTTCAAACAGTGAAGGGAACGTGCCTTGCTGGGGTTTTGTGTCTGTGCAGGACAAAGAAAGGCAGGGCCAGTCCTGGGGAGGCAGCCAAGAGCTTTGGCACTGATGCTGAGCTTATCTTGGCTCTGAGTGGGGTCAAACAGCTCCAGTCCAGACCTTTATTCAGCCTGATTTGCACCTGAGGGTGCCCAGGGCAGCCTCCCCTGTCCCTGCTGCCAGGGCTCAGCCTGGGCTGAGCTCTGCTCTGGGAGGGCTGGATCCCTGGAGCCAAAAACTGCTCAGGGACACTCAGGTGCCTCTGGGTTGTTTGTCCAGATGTGCTCTGGGCTGGGTTTGCAGCTGGGGGGTGCCAGGTCACAGCTGGATCTGTCCCCAGCCAGTCCTGCTCTCATCTGCCCACCCAGCTCTGCCCCAGTGCCCCTCCAGTTCTGCCCTCACCCAGCTCTGCCCCAGCTCCCTTCCAGTTTTACCCCCATCCAGTTGTTCCTCATCCAGTTCTGCCCCAGTTCTCCCCAGTTCCCACCCAGTTTTCTCCATTCCCAGCCCATCCAGTCTCTCCCAGTTCCCACCCAGTTTCTCCGAATTCCCAGCCCATCCTCTCCCAGTTCCCTGTCCAATTTTCCCCAGTTCCCCATGCAGTTTTTGTCATTTCCAGTCCATCCTCTCCCATTCCCAGCCCAGTTCTCCCCAATTCCCAGGCCATCCAGTTTTCTCCCAGTTCCCAGCCCATCCTCTCCCAGTCCCCAGCCCAGTTTCCCCCATTCCCAGCCCACCCTGCCCCATCTCTGTCCCTGTTCTCCCAATGCTGTCCCTTGTCCCTGCTGTCCCCATCTCTGTCCCTGTTCTCCCAGTGCTGTCCCTGTCCCTGCTGTCCCCTGTCCCTGCTGTCCCCAGCTCTGTCCCTGTTCTCCCAGTGCTGTCCCCTGTCCCTGCTGTCCCCAGCTCTGTCCCTGCTGTCCACAGTGCTGTCCCTGCTGTCCCTTGTCCCTGCTGTCCCCTGTCCCTGCTGTCCCCAGCTCTGTCCCTGCTGTCCCCAGTGCTGTCCCTGTCCCTGCTGTCCCCAGCTCTGTCCCTGTTCTCCCAGTGCTGTCCCCTGTCCCTGCTGTCCCCAGCTCTGTCCCCTGTCCCTGCTGTCCCCAGTGCTGTCCCCAGCTCTGTCCCTGTTCTCCCAGTGCTGTCCCTGTCCCTGCTGTCCCCAGCTCTGTCCCTCTGTCCCCAGCTCTGTCCCTGCTGTCCCCAGTGCTGTCCCTGTCCCTGCTGTCCCCAGCTCTGTCCCTGCTGTCCCCAGAGCCAGCCAGGAGCAGCTGCTGGAGGTGACCCGAGGCCAGAGCTCCCCGTGCAGCCTCACCTTTGGCCAGCTCGCCTGTGCCCAGGTGAGGACCACCCCTGCAGAAACCCCGCTGGGATTTGTTTTCCTTGGGAATTCTTTAATTTCTGCCTTAACAGCAGCCCTGGGGGTGCTGTGGGTGGAGCAGCCAAAGCTCTGCCTGGGTTTTCATCCTCCCCAACCCCGAGCTGTGGCAGTGCCACCCCCCAGGGGACACCTGCTCTGTGCCACACCAACAGAGACCTTTGGGAAATGGGCATTTCCTGCTCCAAGCCTCTCAAGTGAGAAGGAAGGTGGGACAAAGGGACTTTCCAAATCAAATTTGCTCTTCAAAATTGGCATCACAGCATTAAAATGACTCTCATTGGGAGGGTCATCCTGGGCCATGGGGATAAAGCACAACTAGGTGGGGTAAAACCACAATTAAAAGGGATAAAACCACAACTAAAAGGGGTGAAAGCATGATTAGAAGTGATTGCAATGTGGAAAATGCCACCTGGACTATTCCAGGTTTACTTTCTTCCTTGCTTTTTTCATTATCCCTTAAGTTGCTGCCAGTAATTGCAATTAAATTGACAGCAGTTCGTGTTTTTCAATTAGTAGTTCTAACAAAAAGATGGCATTTCTGCAAGTATTTGTCAGTGGGATTTTGGGGATTTTTCTTGGAGGTGTTTGTTTTTTCCCTTGATTTTTTTTTTCTTGTACTGTTTGTAAGCTGTTTCCCTTGAAAAATTGGGAATTAAAGAGTTCCCCATGGAAGTTTCTAGTTAGATCAAATTTTTTTGGAAATTTTGGCAAAACTTTGGTTGTATTGGGGTTTTTTGTTTTTTGGGTTTTTTTTTGGATAAAGCTTTTCAAACCTGTGTCAGTGTTTTACCCCCCAAAAAGGGAGGAATCCCTTCCCAAATGCCCTGAGGGTGATTTCCCCTCTAAACCTGACCCATCCGTTGACCTTTATTTGCTTTTCCCTTCTCTTTTCCAGGGAACTTGGCTCCAGGACCTTCAGGATGATTTCCTCATATCCTTCTATTCCTGCCTGGCCTCTAAGCCCCCCAGAGCTCTGGATCCAGAATATTCCATCCTGTTCTTTTCCAAATATGATGCCAGGAAGCTTTTGGCCTCCCTGACCCTGTTCAGACAGCGGGTGAATATTCCCTCAAATGGAATTCCCTCAAATCCAATTTTTTCTCTCTTTGCTCTTCAAGAAAATGCTTTATTTCAAATTCTCTGAATTTTTTTTACCTCATTTTGGACAGAACCCCATTCCAAACAACAAATTCTTTTCCTAGCATTGATTTGCTTGGATTTTTGTCCATGTCTGGTTAGAATTCCTTGGAATTCACAGCTTTTTTCTCCTCTCCTGCTCCCAGTTTTCCCATGTGCCCCTTTCCCTGGAGTGGAGCTTGGTTTTCATGAATGGTTTGTGGGAGAGGATGCTCCAAGTGCCTGGAATTGAGACCCCCCCAGTGCTGTTCCAGTGGCTCCATGAGGGACTTGAGCCATTCCTGGGGGATCCCAAGGTCTTTGGCTGCCTCCGTGGCAAGAATGTGTCCTGTGAGGAATTCCAGCTGCTGTGAGTGTGGGGTGTCCCCTCTGTGCCACCAGGGCCACACCCTGGAGGAAATCCCTTTGGAAAAAGATGGCATTGAGAAAAAAAAATAAAAAAAATATATATATATATTTTTTTTTAATGAGACCCCAACCCTGTCCAACCTGCCTTTCCTTCCTTTTCCAGAGTGGCTGCCCTGGATGGAATCTATTCCCAGCTTCCCGTGGAGGAGCAGAGGAATATTTACACTGGGATCAAATATTTCCTCACCCAGGATGGTAAAGGAGCTGATTTTCCTGGGATCTGAGCTCTCACAGGGGTTTTGTGACTCTCCAATGGGACCAGGCTGGGAATGTCAGTAATTAGTGGATTCAGGAATCATTTCCCTGCCTGAAGGCTTTATTAACCAGGATTTTTATAAATCAGCACAGTCAGGGCTATGCTGATTTAAATTATGCTGGTTTAATTAATAATTAGTCATTATGCTGGTTTAAATTCACTGCATTTGCTGCTGGTGCAGGGTTTGGTTCTGAGAGGGAGAATCCAGCTCAGAAAGGGACCCAGGCAGGAGCTTCCATGCCCTGATTGAAAATCCTGCAAAAAGCTTCTGGTGCAACTGGAGGGAGGAAGAAAGAGGCTGGGGATGGAATATTTGGAGGGCTGGGGTTCTTTTTGTCCTGTCCCGTGGGAATTTGTGGTGGATTGGAGTGGAAGGTGTGAGCAGGGAGCTCTTCCACCCTGAGAAATCCCCAATTGAAATCCCCAATTCCCACTGATTCCTGCCCCAGTGCTGGGCTGGAGTGCAGGGGTTTGTTTTCCTGCCTGTCTCGCTGCAGAATCCAGGCAGAAATGTTACAGTGAGGCCATTCCCAGCCTGAATTCCACTGCCTGGTTTCGGGATTATCTGGGATCCTTTCTGGAGCACGCCACTGTGGAGGACCTGCAGCTCTTTTGGGATGAGCCAACAGTAAGTGGGGAGCCCTGGGAGGTGCCAGCCCTGCCCTGAGGGAAATCAGAAGCCCAGAATGGTTGGGCTGGAAGGATTTAAGGTTCATCCATCCCATCCCGTGGGCAGGGACACCTCCCACTACCCCAGGGTGTCCAACCTGGCCTTGGAATTCCTGCAATTCCTGCCAGCAGGAATATTTCTCCAGTTAATTTGAGGTGAACACTCACTGCAGTTATTTCCCCCATCATGTGATAAAAGGACTTGCACAGAAGTTGTTTCACAAAGGGAATTCTGCAGGGAGCCAGCTGGAGTCAGTGACAGGAGCAACCCCAAACCTGATCAGTTTTTTAAACAATGTTTACTTGAAAACAACAAAGCAAAATAAACCTCAGCACAACTTGAAACCCCTGAGGTTGGTTCAAACTGTGCCATGTCAGTCAGGATTGAAGGATCCATCTGAGTAATTTTCCCTTTTTATTTTTCTTCCCCCTCAGCTTCAAAAATTTGCCAGGGATCCAGTGAATATGGAGCTGGTTGGGAACCTCACCTTGCTCAGGGAGACTGCCCTGTACTACACCCTGCTCCTGACCTCTGCTCCTGCTCTTCCCCCTCCAGGTATGTAGTTAGATCCATTTTTTTGGAAATTTTGACAAAATTTTGGGGTTTTTTGGGGATAAAGAATTTTGGCTAAAGATCTGATTGGATCTCATTTCCTGGGTTGGCTGGGACACAGCAAGGGTTTGAGTGGGGGTTTCATTTAGACCTCTTGAAGGGTTCCATTGCTTTTCTCTTGAAAGGTTCCATTTTCAAATAATCCCACTAGAAGGTATAATAATATAATATGATATGATATGATATGTATAAATAGGTATAATATAATATGTCTAAATAAATATAAATATAATATAATATGTCTAAATATATATAAATATATAAATATATAAAATATAATACAATATCATATGTATAAATATAAATAAATAAATATAAATATAAATATAAATATAATATATAAATATAATACATACATTATAATTTAATAAATATGCTACAATATAATAATAAGATATAAGATGCAATTTCAAATAATCCCACTCTAAGATATAATAATATAATAATATATATTATAATATAATTAGTATATAATAATATAATAAATATAATAAATATATAATAATAAAATATAAGCTATAAAATATAATTTCAAATAATTCCACAATAATCCCACTGCCCTTGGTCTTGAGGAGGGCCAGATCCCAAGTTTTTTTTCCTGGCAGATGATTTGCCTGCAGTGCCAGCTCCAGCTGATGGCCAGCAGTGCTTCCAGGGTTTTTTCAGCTCTCTGAGCTGGAACTTTGGCATCAGCAGAGCTAAAATTCTGGGGGAAATGTGCCTGGAAAAGAGGGAAAATTCTGCTGGAGCCCCTCTGTGACTGCAGCATCTCTTTTTTTTTTCTCCCTGCAGCCTCCCAGACAGATTGATGTGTTTCCTGAGCCCCAGGGCAGTGAGGAGGCTGAGCAGGGAGGAGGTTTTGGGGGTGGCCCAGAGGCTGGGGAAGAGCTGCCCCTGGAGCAGGGGCACGGCTGGAGGGAGAGCCCCCTCCTCCCTGGCATGGCAGCAGCTGCAGGTGAGCCCTGGGAGCTCCCCAAAACCTGCTGGGGTGAGACAGCTCTTGTGCCACCCTGGGCCACCTGGTGCCATTATTGTGGTGTCTGCCTGGGTTCCTGTGGGTGACTCAAACACCCCTTTACAGCCCCCTTGGGATCTTCTCCCCTAAGATAAGAAATCCTTCCTTGGGATGACTCATGTTAGAGAAATATTCATCCCCCTGCAGGACCCCCGTGTTGTCTTTTTAGAGTTCTAACTGGTCTTTATCTCTTCTGAGTAATTAGTCACTTTTTACCTAAAACCTTAAAGTAACTGGACAGCTTTCAACTTACAACTTTCACACACTTAGCTGTTTTCCTGTATGTTTCTTAGTTTAAACCAATGTTTATAACAGGTGCACGAAATGAGCCATTTTTAAGTGTTTTTCTGCAACTTGTTGAACCCCTTCAAAGCCACTAAAACATAAATTGTGCTAAATCGAAAAAGAAAGAGCTGAGAAACAAAATACCAAGATTAAAAGACCCAAGATAAAAGTGAGCAGTAACATTTTAAACGGCCACCAATCATCTCACCTAAGAAACTCGTGCAAGGCACGGGAACAGCATAGAAGCAGCAATCAAAAAATGTGTGGTCGAGTGGAAAGTAGTCTTAAAATGTATAACTAAAGTAAACAAGAAATCAGCTTCTGCATAATCATATCAGTTTGCTGTCCTGAAATCCTGTTTCTCCTGCCCCAGGCTTTGCTTGCATTTAAGCCCTTTATGGCTGATGTCTATTCAGAACATTTTATCTGGGTTTGCTGGGGTAAAACCCCAGCCCTGGTGGCTACAGGCTTTCATCACAATTCTGTGATCCATGCACAGCCTTCAGCAGGATAGCCTGAGGCAGAGATGCAGAAATCCAGACATCCCAGGGCTGTGGGATCCAGCACTGCTGCTCTGACTCCGCTCTGTCTCCCCGGGATCTTTGCAGGTGGCGTCCTCCCTGGTGAGCAGTCTGGAGGAGCTGTCCCCAGCCGTGCTGGGAGCTCTGGGCCAGGCTGCCCTGGGGCTCCCCGTGCCCAGGATCCAGAGCAGCATCCCTGGGGAGAGCCTGGCAGCAGCCCTGCCTGCCCTGGGCAGTGTCCGTGGCTGGAGTGCTGAGCAGTCCAGAGCCATTGCCAGCAAACTGCTGAGCTCTGGCTACCAGGTACAGAGCCACAGCCCAGGCTTCCTCTGGGAGGGGTCCAGGCATTGCAGTGCCCAGGGAGGTCTGGGGTGGTGTCCAGGGAATTCCTCAGGGCTCTGGGATGGGGATCAGGCACAGCTGGGACTCGAGGATCTCAAAGCTCTTTTCCAGCCTGATTTTCTCTGGCATTCCCTTGCAGATCCTGGATGGGCAGAGCCTGGCAGAGCTGGGCACGTTGGTGGGTGGCCTCAACAGCAGCACACTCCAGAGTCTGTCCCCAGATGTGGTCCTGGAGGCCATCCAGCTGCCAGCCTTTGCCCAGCACATTGACCCTCTGCCCTCTGCTCTGAAAACCATCCTGGTGGAAAAGGTGACCTTGTTTGACCTGCTCAGAGGAGCAGGACTGGGAGCACTGCTCACCTGGGCACACAGCCAGCATTCCCTGCGGGATTTGTCACAGCCAGGCAGGGTGGCAGCAGGACAAGCCCCTGTCCCTGGCTCTGTGTCCATGCCCTTGGCCTGCTCAGCCTCCTGGGGACAAGGCAGGGTCATTTGTTTTATGGGGTGCTCACAGAAACTAATTCCCAAGTTGGTATTCCCAGGGAAGAACATAAATGGAGCAGAATTAATTCAAGGTTGGGTTTGATCCTGGGGGTCTTTTCCAACCTGGACAATTCTGTGGCTCTGATTTGGATTAAAACTGGGTGAGATTGCCATGGTTTGTTCTGTTGGGTTTTTTCCAAGGTTTCCTCCAGGGTTGGCCACCCTGCTGAGCTGGTTAAACTCATTCCCAATGCTCTGGCCAGCTACATCCCAAAACCCCTGCTTGTTTTTGGGGAAGAGAAGCCAAATGTGCAGGATCTCAACAATAAACCCTGGACCAGAGACCAGGTAAGGGGGGTGGGCTCCTCCTTCCCCTCCCTGCCCTCTGTGGGGCCATGAATTCCACAAATCCCCTGGAAACTGAGCAGTTTTCCCTGGAAAACCTCTGCCTTTGTATCCCAGGCTGCAATGTTTTTTGCTGATGTGGTGAAGGCAGAGCCTGACTTCAGCAGGTAAAGATTTTCCTCCTCCCCTCCCATTTTCTGTTTGTTTTCCTGGCAATTCCCACAGTTTTCCTGGCAATTCCCACGTTCCCTGTGGCACATCCACCCCGTGGAATCCACAGGAGCAGATGGGAAATGGAATGTGAACCCAAACACTGGCTTGGAACACTGAGATTTACCAGGGCTCAGCTGTAAAATAAACCCAGAGACCACATTTTCTTCCTAAAATTATACTTCTGGCTCAGGCTGCACCTGGAATCTTGCTCCAGATTGCCTCTGGAATGCATTTCCAAGCAGGGAATGCATTTCCAAGCCTTCCAGAGGACAATTCCAGGGATTAATTCAGAGGGGTTTGATGCGTCTTTTGAGATATCTGAGATGAAAACGATGAAAATAAAAGATTTATATCCGGGAAAAGCAGTGGGGTCAGCACTGGATGCAGCTTGCTGAAGGTTTTTCCCTGCTGATTTTGCTGCTGGGAATTCCCAGGCTCTCCCAGTCTGTCCTGCAGGGCTTCACCTGTGCAGCTGCCAGTGCTGTGGGAGCAGAGAGGTTCCAGGAGCTGGCCAGGGTGATGAGGAGGAAGGAGGTCAGGCTGGGCCAGGACCAGGTAATCCCCACATTGCCAGGGGTTTGGGCTGGAGGTGCCAGAGGGGATCCCTGGAGTTCTGGATGGATGTTTTTGGGGTTAGGATGGGTTTTAGGGCACGGTTCTTCCCCCAGAGGGTGACCCAGGCACAGGGGGAGGTTTTGGGGTGTCAGGGCTGCACTGGGTGGTGTTCCCTTCCTGAGAACAAATGTCCCTCCCACAGCTCAGAATTTCCCTGAAGAGAGGAAAATCCAAACCCTCTGATTTCCATAATTTTTCGCCTCTTTTATTTTTTTTAATATTTTTTCCTAAAATCCCTACATTATTTTATCTTTTCCTTGTGTTTGGTGGTGGTTGCTCTTTGATGCAATCTCTGGTGTCCCTCCAGCTGAGCTGCTTGCTGAAGATGGTGACACTGCATGGGATTCCTGAGGATTTGGACAGTTATCCCAAAGACCTGTTGCTGTTTTTAAGGTAAATGTGCTGTGGTTTTCGTGGTGCTGCCTTAGTACTTAATGGGGAAAATAAGAATTAGTTTATAACCTGGTTAACTAATTTGATTTCTATTTCAGAGCTCTTTAGGCCTCTTTCTGGGGAAATAAAAAGATGGGATTGCAGAAAACTGAAGAAGGGCAGATTTATGAGATACTGGAATAAACAATCCTGGTGAGGGTGGGGATTCCCAGAGAAGCTGAGGTCTGCCCCAGCCCAGGCAGTGCCCAAGGCCAAATTTTGGCATTCCCAGGCCTCTGAATGTGCCTTAGAACATCAAAGAAAACAGGGACTAAAGTGAATTATCTTGTTCCACTACCCCCCACTGTGGTTCTGTACCCAAACCTTGAACAATTTTTACCTGTGTCTCACACAAGAGATGCCTTAAGGTGAGAATTGATTTTTAAAGAGCCATTTTAAAACTGAGGGAATTTTTGAAAAATTTAATGCCATAGAAGAAAACTGGGGGGGAACAACTCCTCTGGAGCTCAGTGTGGAAGATGTTTTATCCCACATGGGCTGTGCTGAGCTTGACCTCATTCCCTAAAATCCATGGAATTCCTTTGCAGCCCCTCAGACTACGCAGCCACAGGGAGCTGCAGGCAGTTCTTCAGCAATATTGGGAAGGCAAACGAGGATGTTCTGCCCAGAGAGGCCCCTCGGAGGCAGCAGCTGCTCCTGGAGGCTCTGGAGTGTCTGGTACGAGGGGAGGGGCTGGGGTGCTGCAGGGTTTTGGGGTGCTGCAGGGCTTGAGGGAATCCTGCAGGGCTTTGCGATGCTGGAGGGCTTTTGGGGTGCTGCAGGGCTTTTGGGGTGCTGCAGGGCTTGAGGGAATCCTGCAGGGCTTTGGGATGCTGGAGGGCTTTTGGGGTGCTGCAGGGTTTTGGGGTGCTGCAGGGCTTTTGGGGTGCTGCAGGGTTTTGGGGTGCTGCAGGGTTTTGGGGTGCTGCAGGGCTTTTGGGGTGCTGCAGGGCTTGAGGGAATCCTGCAGGGCTTTGGGATGCTGGAGGGCTTTTGGGGTGCTGCAGGGTTTTGGGGTGCTGCAGGGTTTTGGGGTGCTGCAGAGTTTTGGGGGTGCTGCAGGGCTTGGGGGAATCCTGCAGGGCTTTGCGATGCTGGAGGGCTTTTGGGGTGCTGCAGGGTTTTTGTGATGCTGTAGGGCTTGGGGAATGCAGCAGGGCTTTTGGGGATGCTGCAGGGTTTTTGGGGTGCTGCAGGACTTTGGGGTGCTGCAGGGCTTGGGGGAATCCTGCAGGGTTTTGGGGTGCTGCAGGGTTTTGGGGTGCTGCAGGGCTTGGGGAATCCTGCAGGGCTTTTGGGGTGCTGCAGGGTTTGGGGGATGCTGCAGGGCTTTTGGGGTGCTGCAGGGTTTTTGGGGATGCTGCAGGGTTTTGAGATCCTGCAGGTTTTTGGAGATGCTGCAGGGCTTTTGGGGTGCTGCAGGGCTTGGGGGAATCCTGCAGGCTTTTGGGGATACTGCAGGGTTTTTGTGATGCTGCAGAGTTTTTGGGATCCTATGGGCAATGGGATGGTGCAGGGTTTTTGGGATGGTGCAGGGTTTTTAGGATGCTGCAGGCATTGGGGGATGCTGCAGGGTTTTTGGGGTGCTGCAGGTTTTTGGGAATGCTGCAGGGTTTTTGGAATCCTGCAGGCATTGGGAGGTGCTGCGGGGCTTTTGGGAATGTTGCAGGGTTTTTGGGATCTGCAGGCATTGGGGATTCCTGCAGGTTTTTTGGGATCCTGCAGGGCTTGGGGGATCCTGCAGGGCTTTTGGGACTCCTGCAGGCATTGGGGTGCTGCAGGGCTTTTGGGACCCAGGGATGCTTCATCCCAGCTAACGCCTCTGCCTTTATTCCAGAAGGTTCCTGGCACACAAATAAACGAGGAGGACGCCGAGGTTCTGGGCTGGCTGCTGTGTGAGCTGGGTGGGGAGTACATCAGGAGTTCTGGGGGCAGCTTGCTGAAGGGTTTGAGCCACTGTGCATCTTTCCTGCCTGAGCAAGAAGAGGCCATCAGGGACGTCCTCAGCAGTGGCAACACCACCCTTTTGGGTATGGGTTTTTCTCCTGGACTGTTGGAGTCTGAGTTGGGGGATTCTCTGAATTCTTCAGGGAGAAATCAGAGTGCAGGGATTGAATTACAGCCTTTGGATGGATTAAAGTATGTTAAGCCACTCACACATGAAGTAGAAGTTTAAGGGTAAGTTTTAGTGTAAGTTTAAGTTTTAGGATAAATAAGTGAGTCAGTAAGTTTCAGGATGAGCTCTAGTGCTTTTAGTTAGTAAAAGGTTTAGATACCAAAGTGTGAGCTCTAGTGAAGGTTGAAAATACATACTGATGTTTTCAGTAAGGGCTCTAGGACCATGGCTGTAGACAGTGCTTAAATCTAATAGATCTATAGTAAGAATATTGCTTGCATTTTTCAAATAGAGCAAGACAGGTCGCTTTGCATGTTTATATGTAACCTGGCACGTTAGGAAATTAAAATTCTAATAGGTTAAGGAGTGCTGGTCCGAGTTTGTGTTTTGGCTTGTTGGGAAGATTCTATATAAGAGCATGCACTGGGGACAGCTGGTGCTCTTTGCTTTCTGCCATTTGCTTTTGCTTTTGCTTTGCTTTGCTCTCTCATCATCATCAACACCAAGAAGAAGGCAGGAGCTGCCACACCAACATCAGCTTCCCAGGACCCTGACAGGAGCAGCTTCTGCTTCTATTTGAGACTTTATACCAAAACTTAGCTGAATTTTGATGTCTGTGACTGTGCCTTTTGAGACTGATGTGCTTCTGCAGTAAATAACCTTTTAGCAGCTATTAACTGCTTTGCTCTTTTAAGAAGATGACCCAGTGAAGTTGGTGTCCAGAGCACTGGAGGTCATAACCTCACACTGGACTGCTCCCTTCATCAAACCCACGGTCCTGCCAAGGCCTGAGTGAGCTCCAGCCAAGCAGCTGGATCAAAAATTTATTGCTGTTGAGCTTTACATTGGGTCTTTTATGTTGTTAATTGAAATTAATTCAGCTGAAAGGCCTGGGTGAAATTCTCCTGAAAAATAAGTGCTCACTTCTGTGTCTCTTGCTTGTTATAAAAGCTTTTCCTCTGCTCTGTTTTTCATTAATCAAACTTCTCTGCCTGGCCTGGTGATCACAGGTGAGTTCAAGCTCTTGTCAGGCACAGACTTCCAGGAAATATTCTGCCTCTACCTGTCCAGTGAGAGATGTTTGCTAAATCCCCAATTCTATCACAGAAGGAAGCAAAATATTTTTCTTCCTGTATCAGTTTCCCTGAGATCTTGGCACTGAATTGAGCCACAATGAGCAACAGAAATTCTTTGGGTTCCAGAAAGAACCCTAAGAATAGAATTATTTGTTCAAGGATATTTTCCCACCCAGCTGCCCTGATTCATTCCCTGGCAACTTCTCCTGCTCTGCTGCAACGAAGTTTTGTGCACCAGGAAGTGATGGGGGTGTTTTAGGGTTTAAACCCTTTGCTTTCTTAACATCACATGTTACAAGAATATAATCCTGGGGGATTTAAAGGTGGTTTTTTTCAGTTTTGTTCTTCCTTGAGAGCTGATTCCTGCTCATTTTTGTTGTAGCTTTGTGTTAGAAATAGCAATGAGATGAGTGAGACACTTTTTTGTATAGAATAGCTGAATTTTTATTGCATACAGCTCATTTTTATATGATATTAGAAGGTACTCTGGTTTAATTTAATAGGTTAGTAAATTATTGAGACTCAGTTGATTGGCTGTGTATAGGTTTTGTGTATATGTCATATCATGATATATGTTATATAATGGATAGTGTATATGTTTGTTAAACTTTTTTCTTTCTAGATAGTTTGTGTTTTTTCCTTTATGGATTTTCATGGGATAAAATTTCTGTTTTTGTAGGTGCAAACTTTTCTTGCAAGAATAGATTGCTGTGTAAATTGATTTTTATTCATATAATTCTTATGAGAATTTGATAGGTTAGCTTAGATAGAACAATCAGGTTGGAATTATGATTTATAAGGTCTTTTTTTAATTTATATTTGTCTGCAGGCCTCCTGCAGCATGGTCAGCCTTCACCCTGAGTGAGCTCAGTGGGCTGATCCCTGTGCTGGATCACAGCATCCTGCAGCACATCCCCAAGGTGGGCTCCTCCCTGAGGGCTGGGCATGGAATGGGAATGGGATGGGAATCTGGGAATTTGGGAATGGGGCTGGAATCTGCTGGGGGTTGTGGATCCAGCTTCTTCCAGCAGCTCCTCCTTTGGAAAGCAGCCTGGAGCCACAGGGATGGCTTTGGTGAGAAGTGAGAGTTTCACAGAGCTGAGAGGCTCAGCTGGAACAGAGTTAAAGGAATAAAGTAGGGATTTATTGAAGAGGCTTTCAAAGTTTATTAAATTTATTAAATTTATTTAAAATGCCTTGGGCAGTGTAGCAGCCTGGTCGAGGCTACACCCAAGATGGACCCAAGATGGACTCAGTCACGAGTTTTCCACACTTTTATAGGTTTTGGTCCATTTTCATCTTGGGGTTCATTGTCCAATTCCACCTCCAGGTTCTGCAGTCCCATCCTCCCAGATTCCCTCCTCAATTTGTGTTGTTTGCAGGTTTTGGGCCTGAAGTTGTAAAGGTGGCTGGAAAAGGATTATTTGTGTGACTGACTGTGAGGAGAAGTTGCTAACATGTTATGTGAAGTTCAGAGTTACATGCTAATGCAGTGCAGAGTCTGGAAAATATGAACGCTAAAATTTAAAGCATCAGAGCTGAAAAGCTGTACTGCAAATCCAGGTCACTGCCAGCCCCTTTCCTGTCCCAGTGGGGACAGCAGGAATAACTCTCCCAGTGCTTTGTGAAGAACTCCAGGCACTGATGGGCTGGAGGAAAAGGGAGAATTCAAATATTTAAGGAATTGCTTTTGGTCCAGCATCTCCAGGGTCAGAGCCTGGTGTGTGAGGAGCAGGGCTTGTGCTGGAGAGGCACATCCAGGGTTCCCAAATGTCCCTGATAATCCTTTTTCCTTGCAGAAAGGCTTTAACCATCTGGCTGAGGAACTTTGCCTGGGATTCTCCCCTGTCCAGGAAGGAGCTGGCCACCATCGTCGAGGAGCTGCTGCCCCACAGGCACAAGAGAGAGGATGGTAGGGAGCACCCCCAAACCAGAGATATTCCCTTTTGGGATGGATGGGGTTTGACAGGAAGGTCTCACAGATATCTGTGTTTAGCAGAAAGATCTTTGAATGTAGAATCTGAGCAAGGAATAGAAATGAAAGTGAGTTTGGATATAGGAGAATTGCTGAGCCAGTTGTACTGGGTAACTAAGAAGGCAAAGGGTAAAATGAGTTGGAAGAGGTTTTTATGGCTCAGAGAAAAGGATAAACTCAGCTCAAACAAAAGATGTTTCACCAAGCAAAGTGATTTCACAGGCAAAAAGGAATGCCGATGTGGCAAGTAGAAAAACAGTCTCAGAATTTTCCACTGCAAGAAAACTGAAAAGCAACTTCGAACTTAAACTGTAACACACTAACTGTTGTGATTGGAGAATAGTAACATGAATATGGTAATGTTAGTTATTACAGGATATAGGTAACAGTAAAGGTGTCGATTGGTTGTTATGTATTAAAAGAAAAGTGTATAATGCATTGTAACCAGAACTAGAGTTGGCTTCAGACAAACCTACAGCTGTGGGCTGGGCTCTTGTCACCCACGAGCCATAAACTGCTGTTTTATCTGGGTGCAATAAACAGCATTTAAAATAATAAATAAATAAATAAATAGCTGTATTATCTGGGTGCAATAAACAGCATTTAAAATAATTGCTGTATTATCTGGGTACAACAAACAGCATTTTAAATAATTGCTGTATTATCTGGGTACAATACACAGCATTCAAAGAGCCAGTCTGGAGTCCCTCATCCCTCGCTTTGGCTCTTAAAATTCCCACTGGGAATTCCAGCTCACCCTGCAGCTCCTCAGGCCCTGGGAGGGGTCCCAGGGAGATTTGGAGTCCCCATCCCGGGAGGAACTCCTGCAAAAGGTTTATGATCCAGCTGCTTGGGGTCTCACTGCGTGGGTGCCAGCTGCTGTGATTTCCCCCCACTCTCTGAGCTGTCCCTGGGCCAGAGGTGGAGGGAGATGGGCATGGACAAAGATCAAGGAGGCTCCTTTTCCCGGGATAATCCAAGGGTTTGTTCTTGGATTCTTCCAGGGGATAAAGAGAGAGAAGGAAGGAGTGGTGGGGAATTTCAAACCTAGGGTGAGGGGAGGAGAAACCAAGCTGCAGCCAGTGGGTTACACTGGCAGGGAGGAGATAAGGGAGGGCTGAACAAACTTCACAGAACTTCAGAGCAGTACAGAACAAACCATTTTTCTCAGTGCAATATAAAAGAATAACAATACAGAGTCATAGCAATACAACACAGCAGACTGGTGACAAGGTGGGGATCAGGCACGGATCAACCTCGGCGCCTTTTCCAACCAAAACCATTCTGGGATTCTTGGAGGGAAGGGCTTGGATTTAACCCTGAGTTTGCCGTGGCTCCAGCAGGCTGCCCAGCTGATAAGGAGATAACAGAGGCAGTTCTGGACGATGACCTGATGCCCACCTACTACACCCCCGAGCAGCTGCGCGCCTGCCTCCGCAACGCCTCGCTGGAGAGTCACTTCTCCCGCATCGCCACCTACCCCTTCAGCAACCCACAGCTGGCTGTGCTCAAGGAGTACCTGGACGAGGTAATTCCAGCCCCAAAACGGCCAATTCCCACTGATGGGATCGCTCAGGGCCTGCCCTGGGGAATTTAGGATCTCCAAGAATGTCAAATTGCCATTGATGGGATTGCTCAGAGGCATGTCCTGGGCAATTTAGGATCTCCAAGGATCTGACTCAAATTTCCATTGATAGAATCACTCAGGGTCTTGAGTTGGGGAATTTAGGATCTCCAAGAATGAAAAATTTCCACTGATGGGATTGTTCTGGGCCTGTCCTGGGGAATTTAGGATCTCCAAGAATCTGACTCAAATTTCTGTTGATGGAATCACTCAGGGCCTTGTGCTGGTGAATTTAGGATCTCCAAAAATGCCCAATTTCCACTGATGGGATTGCTCAGGGCATTGTGCTGGGGAATTTAGGATCTCCAAGGATGTGAAACTTGCACTGATGGAATCATTCAGGGTCTTGTGCTGGTGAATTTAGGATCTCCAAAAATGCCCAATTTCCACTGATGGGACTGCTCAGAGCATTGTGCTGGGGAATTTAGGATCTCCAAGAATGTCAAATTTCCACTGATGGGATTGCTCAGAGCCATGTCCTAGGCAATTTAAGATCTCCAAGGATCTGACTCAAATTTCCATTGATAGAATCACTCAGGGTCTTGAGTTGGGGAATTAAGGATCTCCAAGAATGTCAAATTTCCGTTGATGGGATTGCTCAGAGCCATATCCCGGGGAATTTAGGATCTCCAAGGATCTGACTCAAATTTCTGTTGATGGAATCGCTCAGGGCCTTGTGCTGGTGAATTTAGGATCTCCAAAAATGCCCAATTTCCACTGATGGGATTGCTCAGAGCATTGTGCTGGGGAATTTAGGATCTCCAAGGATGTGAAACTTGCACTGATGGAATCATTCAGGGTCTTGTCTTGGGAAATTTAGGATCTCCAAGGATGTGACTCAAATTTCCACTGATGGGGTTGCTCAGGACCTTGTCCTGGGGAATTTAGGATCTCCAAGGATCTGACTCAAATTTTCATTGATAGAATCATTCAGGGTCTTGTCCTGGGGAATTTAGGATCTCCAAGGATGTCAAATTTCCATTGATAGAATCACTCAGGGTCTTGTGTTGTGGAATTAAGGATCTCCAAGAATGTCAAATTTCCATTGATGGGATTGCTCAGAGGCATGTCCTGGGGAATTAAGGATCTCCAAGGATCTGACTCAAATTTCTGTTGATGGAATCGCTCAGGGCCTTGTGCTGATGAATTTAGGATCTCCAAAAATGCCCAATTTCCACTGATGGGATTGCTCAGGGCATTGTGCTGGGGAATTTAGGATCTCGAAGGATGTAGCTCAAATTTCCAGAGATGGAATTGCTCAGGGTTTTGTCCTGGGGAATTTAGGATCTCCAAGGATGTCAAATTTCCATTGATGGGATTGCTAAGAGCCATGCCCTGGGCAATTTAGTATCTCCAAGGATCTCACTCAAATTTCCATTGATAGAATCACTCAGGGTCTTGTGTTGGGGAATTAAGGATCTCCAAGAAAGAATGTCAAATTTCCACTCGATGGGATTGCTCAGAGCCATATCCTGGGCAATTTAGGATCTCCAAGGATCTGACTCAAATTTCTGTTGATGGAATCACTCAGGGCCTTGTGCTGGTGAATTTAGGATCTCCAAAAATGCCCAATTTCCACTGATGGGATTGCTCAGGGCATTGTGCTGGGGAATTTAGGATCTCGAAGGATGTAGCTCAAATTTCCAGAGATGGAATTGCTCAGGGTTTTGTCCTGGGGAATTTAGGATCTCCAAGGATGTCAAATTTCCATTGATAGAATCACTCAGGGCCTTGTGCTGGTGAATTTAGGATCTCCAAAAATGCCCAGTTTCCACTGATGGGATTGCTCAGAGCCATATCCTGGGGAATTTAGGATCTCCAAGGATCTGACTCAAATTTCCACTGATGGAACCACTCAGGACCTCGTGCTGGTGAATTTAGGATCTCAAAGGATGCGGCTCCGCTGTCTCCCAGCTCCTCTCCCAGGGTTCGACCACCTTTACTGGGAAAATATTTATTTCTTATTTCTGTGTCTAATCAGACTTTTCCTGACCTGTTGGCCCTCAGCCTTTCAGTGGGCACCTCTGAGAGGAACATGGCTCCATCCTCCCTCTGTTCCCTATTGGAGACTTGCAGACAGCACTGAAATCATCATTTCATCTTTCCCCCAGCCCCACTGCCCCGCTCTGTCCCCATAACCACGGTGTCTCCACAGAGGTATCCCAATGGTTATCCCGAAAATCTGCTCTCCAACCTGGGGGATCTCCTTCTCATCATCACCCCAAAGGACGTTTCCACCTGGAAGATGAGCTCAGCTGACATGTTGGCTGCCTTCCTGAAAAATGAGCCCTCCAATTCCCTGGTAAGGGCTTGGCTTTGCTTTCCAGGTTTTAGGAGCTGGTTTGGGATTAACTGAGTGGGTTCTGAGACGGTTGAAGAATTTTTGGTACCATAATTTTGGGTGGCCAAATGAACATGTTTCACTTAAGTCAAAGTTTATAAAAGAAAGGCTTTGTAAAATCAGAGCTTTCTTTTCTGACTAAGCTAACCTATTAAATTGCCATAAAAAAATCATAAGAATAAAAATCATAAGAATATCAGTGGAAAAAAGCCATTTACGCCTATAAAAACAAGAAGTCTATCCCATAAAAATCCATGAAAAAATAAAAATACATCTTTAAAAAAGTTAATTAAACATGTAAATAACCCTTACCAACCAATGGACTAAGTTTCACTGGATTACTAATCAATTAAACTCAAACACAATACCTTCTAATACCATATAAAAATGAACTGTGTACAGTAAAAAATCAGCCACTGTGCACAAAAACCCAAATATCTCATTTCTCTCTCCAACACGAAATTCATAGCAACACCAACAGCTTTGACATGGCTCCATTTTATATTTTATAATGATGGGGACGAAACCACGCCTTCAGTTGAGTTAAATTCATCTAATTAATTTTGTTTCCAGGCCTCAGCAGCAATTAAACGCTACGTGGAGCTGGGCAATGCCCTGAATGCCACGGCCCTGAATGCCATTGGCACGAGATACTTGTGCCTGCTGAATGGCACTGAGCTGGAAGCCATCGACCCCCAAAGCCTCAGGTGGGTCACAAATTTAAATCACTTTTTAAATCTTTTTTCTTTGGCAGGGTTGGGATTAAATGTACAAGACAGATTTTCTAACTTGGATTCAGATGTTTATTAATTCTTATCTATGTTACAGTGAGTTCTACAGCACTTCAAGTTAACAAGCTAAAAATGGAGATGTATTTCTCTCTCTACAAGGTCTTTTAAATGGTCCAATTAAGAGCTAACACCTAAATTATTTTTACTTTTAACTCAATAACTCGTGGCCTGCAATGTGGAATTTTCTATCCAATTACAAAATACCACCCAAACCCATGAAGAAGAAGGTGAAGAAGAAAGAAACCTCCACCCTAAAAACTCTGTTTTCCTCTCTATAGATTGCTATATTCCAAAACCCTAAATTCTAAATTTTTCACATTGTGATATTACACACTTCTATTAAGGTCACACCCATGATCTTATCCTGTCACTTAATTTTGGAAGCCTTCTGCAAGGCCTCAGGTCAAAAGCAGTGTTTTTTGGAGGTCAGTGCCTGACAGCACAACAAGTTCAAAACTCCCAATTTCCCTTCTTCCAAAAGCCCTTTCCCATCCTTTTCCTTTTTTCCGCTCCCAAGGAAAGGGAATTTAGGAAGCACCTCAGAACCTGCTCTGTTCTGGGGTTTCAAACCTGTTGGTGCCCATCCTGTCAGGCAGGGCTCAGATTTCCAATCTAACTCTCTTTATTTGCAAATCTGATTCAGTGCCTGCTTTCATCTGCACAAGAGTTGTTAAATTAAATTTGATAGAATTACGGAGTTGTTAAGGTTGGAAAAGGCCTCTGAGGTCATCACCCAGCACCACGCTCACCACCAAACCACATCCTCAAGTGCCACATCCTCGTGGTTTTTAAGCATTTCCAGGTTGAATTCCTCTGAAAGACTGGCAAATTAAATTAATTAATTAATTAATTACTGCTTGGCAAACAGACAAATTGATTTGGCACCATCAGAGCCATCATCACTTGAAGGACAAATTCTCCTCTCAGCTTCTCTCCACAGAGGTGGGAATTAAGGATTACCTGTGCTGTGCAGAGAATCCCAGAAAAACACTCGAATATGGGAAAATTGAACAGGCTGGAGATAATAAAAGCTTTTTTTATCCTAAATCTTTATTTTTCTGCAGACTGGTGTCTCTGGATCCTTCAGCCTGTTCACAGGAGACGAAGAACATCTTGTACCAGAAAGCCAAAAAAGCTTTTTCTGACCAGCATCATTTACCTGCTTACTATGAGCTGATTTTGCCTTACCTGGGTATGTACAAATCCAGAATGTTGTGGGGAAAGAGAACTCTTAGCCACAAACTAAATGAGTATCACAATCCATCTATGATTTGGGAATTTTCAAAGTCAAGTTGTTAAAAATTTGTTTTTCCAACATCAAATAGCAGCAAATATTATTGAAGGATTCTGTGCCAGCTTTAAGTTGCCCAGATCTGTTCCCAGACCATCACAGGGAAAATCAAACTCAGGATTTATCTCACAGCCCTTTTCCATGTCACAAAATTGATTTTTTTTTTTAGTCTGTTAAGCCAAGAATTTTTCAAAATTCTACTTTCCACTGTCTGGCATTGCCCCAGATTTTTAATACCCAACAAAATAACTCCCAATAAAAAAAACGAGGAGCACCCACCTATTTTGCACCTCACTGTGTTACCAGCCCCAGCCTAATGGATTTTGGAGAAATGCTCATTTTGTGCAGGGACCCAGCTCAGCTCTTTGGGGCCTCCCATCCTTTGATATTCTCCTTGTTTTGGTGCCAGAGGGGGCTCCTGCTGCAGATCTCAAGGCTCTCAGCAAGAACAACGTGAACATGAACGTGAGCACGTTTGTGGCTTTGAGGAGAGACTCTCTGATGGTGAGCTGGACCTTGGAGTTCTTTAATTCCTTGCATTTTGCTGTGTTGAGTGCCTGGCTTTGGTTGTGTTGTCCGCTGATGGAAATCAGCAGCGATTCCGTCAAATCCAACCCCTGCTCTGGGGTTTTTCCTGTGCTGTGCAGAGAATCCCAGGAAAACACCCAGAATATGGCAAAATTGACCAGGTTGAGGATGATCAGAGCTTTTTGGATTTATGTGTGATTTTTTTTCCCAGCTCCTGACACCCCGTGAGGTCCAGGGGCTGCTGGGGCTGAACCTCCCCGAGCTGGCGCGGTGGCAGAGCAGGGCTCCAGTCCGGGACTGGATCCAGCTGCAGAAGCAGTCAGAGCTGGACAAGCTCCACATCGGGCTCACGGGGGGCACACAGGAGGGCTACATCAACCTCGTCACCCCCAAATTCCCAGGTACCTTTGGGCTCCTGGTGGCTGGGTTTTCATGGTTGATTTTAGGAATGCAGGGCAAATTCTGGGTGCAGTGTGAGGAGCAAGCCTGGAATCCCACTGGGAGCGTCCCTGCTGAACATCCCCACTGAGTGAGCACTTCCTCCTCAGGGATTTGGGTTTAGAGGCAAAATCTGAGTGGTTTGGGTTGAAGAAAACTTGAAGATCCTCCACTGCAACCCCCAGACTCAGCTTGGTGTTTGCCACGTGTCTTGTTTTGAAACGACAGGTGTTTGCTAAGAAAAGCAGGAGCCTCTCTTTGAAATGGAAAATGCAAACCCCTTTCCTCCAAATTATTATCAATTTTGAAATTAAGGGGCTTTCTGGCAAAGATATGGGAATAGGAATAACAGTTCTTTACTAGGAAAATGAAAATTAACCCATTAACAGGAGATATCTCCTGGAGGAAGGATGGGCTGTGGAAAAGATAAAGATCCCTGCCCCACCTGGTTTGACAGAATACACACCCCTGGTCACATCCTGCATTCCAACCCAGGACACCATGGCTGGGCAGACAGAGAGAATCCCTGGAGGGGCACAGAGGGATGTTTTCCCCATGGAGGAAACACCAAACTCTCAAGATTTTGGATTTTCCCATTTGTCTCTCAAAGTGTTGTAATATAACCTGAGCTCAAACGAGGTTCAGTCACTGATTTCTTTGTCCTGCAGCACCATCCTCAGCCCCTGTGGGGACCGTGGCCATGGCACTGCACCTCCTGCCTGCCCTGCTCCTCAGCTGCCTCCTGGTGTCCAGCTTGTCTTGACCATCTCCTCCCAGGAGGAGCCAAGGGGCGACCAGGCTGTGACCTGCTCTGAGACCTGGCTCAGAGTGAGCCATGAGGAGTGCCCAGAGCTACAGGCAGCTGGGATCAGCCCAGGACTCACTTTTAGGTACTTTTGGCTTCCAAATCACTTGGAAAAAACCCCCAGTTGTGTCTGAAAGGAAGATTCCAGACTCTTTGGAGCAGGATCTTTGCCTTTGGGATAGCCCAAGCCCAGCTCAGCCCCAAACCACTGCTAAACCCCATCTTACTGCTGGGTTTAAGGGTGAGTTCTGCAGGTTAAAAATCACATTTCTCAGAGCCTGACCTCATGATACTGCCAAGACCTCAGGATGGGAATGAAGTTTTCCAGCTGCTTGTAAATAAATCCTGGAAGTGAGTAAAAATGCCAGAAGCAAACTGATGAGTGTCTGCTCTTCTTTGGAGGCTGCCCTCACCTTCCTGTCTGCAGGAATTTCCCCCAGATTCAGTGCTCAGAATCCCAGCATCTGCCTGCTCCTGTTCCTTAGCCTTGCCTGTTCAACATTTAGGAGCTGAGACTGTTCTCAGCTTCCTCGTGTGGAGGGAAAAGAACTTTGTACAAGGTTTTCCAATTTTTACCCCCACTATTTGGAAATATCTGTCAAAAAAAAACCCTCAGTGAAACCTGTGTCCAGCTCCTGCCATCCCCCTTTCCTCCAGGAGGAGAGTCTGGCAGGGAAAAAGGGATTTATATATTTTATAAGTCTTCATTGTCTGAGCTTTGTAGAGAGGGAGCAGGTTTGTCTTTCACTGCAAATTTTGGATTTATGCTGGAAAAGCTTTCCCACAAAGCACTAAAAACCTCAAAGAACACCTTAGAGTAGGAAAAAACAGCAGATTGATATTTTATTGTATAGCACTGAACAGTAATCAAGATAAATTATCTCCAGCTAATCATCCCATGAAAGTCTGTGTGTGTGGCTTGAACAAACCTTGATCAAAAAGCAGCTTATGAAAACAAGTTAAATAAGATTTTTGGGGATCTCTCAGCTGTGACTCAAATCCCTGAGTTTTCCCACTGTTTAACAGATCCCAGTGGGATGGGAAGGACAGGAAACCCCTGGAAGAGCTGGGCCTGGTGTTCTTGCCTTGGCAGAGCACTCAGCATCACTGCTGGGAGGAAATCACTAGCAAGGACCTGTGGGGCTTCTCTGGGCTGCAAAAATCTCTCCTCCTCCACTGCCCAGCCTCAACAAGACCCAAACCGTGTGCTGGAGGAATTCTCCTGCCTTCCCTGGCTCCTGCTTCCAGCAGGGATTTCCCAGCACAGCTGGGATGGATGGAGGGAGGGGTGCAGGGCTGGGCTGGGCTCAGAGCAGCCCCCACAGCAGGAGGCTCGTGGTGGTGGCTGCCAGCAGGGGCACGAGGCAGGAGCAGAGCCTGGGTCCTGATCCTGCAGGGACAGGCAATGGCACTCACCAGCTTGTTCTCCAGGAAATAGCTCACTTAATTCATGTTTGTTACCATCCAATACATACAGCTACACTGACAAGCAAGGAAAAGGCTTTCCAAGGCCTTTCCCACCTTCCCAAGGCCTTTCCCACCTTCCCAACTCTTTCCTCAACATTCCCAAGGCTTTCCCCAATATTCCCAACTCTTTCCCCAATATTCCCAAGGCTTTCCCCACATTCCCAAGGCTTTCCCCATATTCCCAAGGCTTTCCCCACCTTCACAAGGTGTTCCCCACTTTCCCAACTCTTTCCCCAATATTCCCAAAGCTTTCCCCACTTTCCCAACTCTTTCCCCAATATTCCCAAGGCTTTTCCCAATATTCCCAAGGCTTTCCCCACATTCCTAAGGCCCTTCCCACATTCCCAAGGCATTCCCCACCTTCCCAACTCTTTCCCCACATTCTCAACTCTTTCCCCAATATTCCAAACCCTTTCCCTACATTCCCAAGGCTTTCCCCACATTCCCAAGGTTTCCTCACGTTCCCAAGGCTTTCCCCAATATTCTCAAGGCTTTCCCCAACATTCCCAAGGCTTTCCCCACATTCCTAAGGTTTCCCCAATATTCCCAAGGCTTTTCCCATCTTCACAAGGCCTTTCCCACCTTCCCAACTCTTTTCCCACATTCCCAAGGTTTTCCCCAATATTCCAAACCCTTTCCCCACATTCCCAAGGCTCTCCCCACATTCCCAAGGTTTTCCCCAATATTCCAAACCCTTTCCCCACATTCCCAAGGTTTTCCCCAATATTCCAAACCCTTTCCCCACATTCCCAAGGCTCTCCCCACATTCCCAAGGTTTTCCCCAATATTCCAAACCCTTTCCCCACATTCCCAAGGTTTTCCCCAATATTCCAAACTCTTTCCCCACATTCCCAAGGTTTTCCCCAATATTCCAAACTCTTTCCCCACATTCCCAAGGCTTTCCCCAATATTCCAAACTCTTTCCCCACATTCCCAAGGCTCTCCCCACATTCCCAAGGTTTCCCCCAATATTCCAAAGCCTTTCCCCACATTCCCAAGGCTTTCCCCAATATTCCAAACTCTTTCCCCACCTTCCCAAGGTTTTCCCCAATATTCCAAACCCTTTCCCCACGTTCCCAAGGCTGTCCCAGCTCACCAGGCTCGGGCTGCAGGTTGATGTAGCCGTTGGATGCTGTCGGTGGCGGCTCTGGAACGTCCCCAGGTGTTGGTCTGGGGTTGGAGGAGGGGCTGGGCGATCCCGGGGGGGAGCTGGGCTGGCACGGCACCGGCGGGGAGGAGCCCGGGGGTTTTTGGGTGGGGGTGGGAGTGGGAGTGGGAGTGGGGGGGGACAGGGGGTGGCAGCTGGGGCAGAGGGGGGAATGAGGGACGGGGGAGGCAGTGGGGGCAGAGGAGGGGTTGGGGACAGTGGTGACAGTGGCAGCAGAGGAGGAGTGAGGGACAGATGTGACAGTGGGAGAAGAACTGGGATTAGGGACAGGGGGTGGCAGTGACAGCAGAGCAGGGTTTGGGGGTAGATGTGACAGTGCTGTGAGTGGCAGTGGGGACAGAGGAGGGGTTGGGGACAGGGATGGCAGTGGGAGAAGAGCTGGGATTGGGGACAGGGCTGGCAGTGCTGGTGGTGGCAGTGACAGCAGAGGAGGGGTTGGGGACAGGGATGGCAGTGGGAGAAGAGCTGGGATTGGGGACAGGGCTGGCAGTGCTGGTGGTGGCAGTGACAGTAGAGGAGGGGTTGGGGACAGGGCTGGCAGTGGGAGAAGAACTGGGATTAGGGACAGGGGGTGGCAGTGGGAGAAGAGCAGGGTTTGGGGATAGATGTGACAGTGCTGTGGGTGGCAGTGGGGACAGAGGAAGAGTTGGGGACAGGGCTGGCGGTGCTGTGGGTGGCAGTGGGGGGCAGAGGAAGGGTTGGGGACAGGGCTGGCGGTGCTGTGGGTGGCAGTGGGGGCAGAGGAAGGGGTTGGGGACAGGGATGGCAGTGGGAGAAGAGCTGGGATTGGGGACAGGGCTGGCGGTGCTGTGGGTGGCAGTGGGGGGCAGGGGAAGGGTTGGGGACAGGGCTGGCAGTGCTGTGGGTGGCACCAGCCAGGTCAGTGCCAGCACCAGCACCGGTGGTGGCCCCGGAGGTGACAGCAGGGACTGGGGTGGCGCTGGGGCTGCTAGTGGCCAGGAGGGAGGTGGGGGGGACAGCGGGGGAGGTGGCTCTGTCTGTCTGCTGGGTGGGGCAGGGGGGTGCGCTGGTCACAGCAGGACGGGCAGAGGGGGGTGGCAGGGGGGACAGGGGGACCCCCAGTGTGTGTGGGGGGTGTCAGGGGAGGTTGGGGTGCTCGGGGTGGGGGTCCTGGGGGGCACCGTGCTCGGCTGAGGGGTGGAGTGGCTGCTAATGGCACTGGGGGTGGGGACAGTGGGGAGGCTGGTGGGCACAGGATTGGTGGCCCTGGAGGTGACACTGGCCGAGGTGCTGGGGACAGTGGGTGTAGGGGTGGGAGGGTGAGGAGAGGTGGGGACAGTGGCTGTGGAGGTGGCAGTGGCCAGGGTGGTGGCCACAGGGCTGGTGACAGTAGCTGGGGTGGTGGGCACAGGGCTGGTGGCAGTGGCCCCAGAGGTGGCAGTGATCAGGGTGTTGGGCACAGGGCTGGTGGCAGTGGCTGTGGAGGTGGCAGTGTTTGGGCTGGTGGCAGTGGCCCCAGGGGTGGCAGTGTTTGGGCCCGTGGCAGTGTTTGGGCCGGTGGCAGTGGCCCCAGGGGGTGGCAGCAGTGTTTGGGGCCTGTGGCAGTGTTCGGGCCCGTGGCAGTGGCCCCAGCGTGGCAGTGGCCCCAGGGGTGGCAGTGTTCGGGCCTGTGGCAGTGTTCGGGCCGGTGGCAGTGGCCCCAGGGGTGGCAGTGTTTGGGCCTGTGGCAGTGTTTGGGCCGGTGGCAGTGGCCCCAGGGGTGGCAGTGTTTGGGCCTGTGGCAGTGTTTGGGCCCGTGGCAGTGTTTGGGCCGGTGGCAGTGGCCCCAGGGGTGGCAGTGGCCCCAGGGGTGGCAGTGTTCGGGCCTGTGGCAGTGTTCGGGCCCGTGGCAGTGGCCCCAGGGGTGGCAGTGGCCCCAGGCGTGGCCGTCCCCGCGGGCTGTCCCCCCTGCAGGCCGATGCCCAGCGCGCAGTCCAGCTCCCGCTGGGGCTGTTTCTGCACCCAGCTCTCCACCGCGGGCTCGTGCTCCGCTTTCTTCAGCTCGGGCAGGTTTTCCCCCAGCAAACGTTTCACATCCATGACGCTGAGTTTCTGCAACACAGACACACCCCAGCCCCTTCCTTCACCCTCACAGCCCCAACTGAAACTTCCTGAAGAAAATTTCATAAAGGTGAGAAGTGGAGAGTTGGTGATTTGGCGACCTCACAGCCCTCTGCTCAGCCCTGGGGAGGGGGCAGCAGCATCCCAGGGCTGTACCTGCAACTCCTCGGGATTTAGGGCGAGGAAGGTGTGCAGATCCATGTTTATGGCCACACCAGCATTAGCCAAGTCCTTCAGATCCTCTGCTGGAGCTCCACCTTAAAGAGAGCACAGGGGATACCTGTGAGCCCTTCCAGCACTTCTGGGAGGATTTGGGAGGTTCTGGGGACTGCCAGAGCTGCCTGTGGCTGAGAAGGGGGGGTGCAGGGGGGCACCTACCCAGGTAGGGCCGGATCCTGCAGTAATAGGAGCTGGGGGAGCTCAGGCTGGCAAAGGCCTCCCGAGCCTTCCCATAGAGCTGCTCCTTCTTGGCTTGGGAGCAGGTAGAGATGTTCAACTGCCCAGCAGTCCTGGAAGGGGAACAGGTCAGCAGCACCCCAAATGCAGCTAAATTGCTCTGGAGGGATGAGCAGGATGTCCCTGCTCGTGGTCCTGGGCTCAGGTGGGATCTGGGATGGGGATACAGCCATCCCACTGTGCTGATGGGGAATGGGGAGATGCACAGCAGAGCCGGGGCTCTTCCATCCCCCCATCCCCATCCCCACAGCCCTGGGGGCTCTCAGGGCTGGGCAGCATTCCCAAAGAGCAGCTCACCCGATGGCTGCAGCAGGGATCTGCTGGATCTGCTCCTCCTGCAGCTGGCACAGCTGTTTGCCCCCCATTTCCTGCAGCAGGGGCCCAGTCCAGGAGCCCTCCAGGGCCAGGTACCTGCTGATCAGCTGCTGCACCTGAGGGGGGCACAGGCAGGGAAGGGAGATGCTCCTGGTAAGGATGGCAGTGCTGCCAACCCTCCCAAAAACCCCACAGTGCCTCCTACCCTGAGCCGGGCTGGGCCCAGGGGCAGCCCCAGTTTGGGTTCCTCATCACCCCTCCCCTCTGCTGCCGTGGATTTACCTGGGAGTCGTCCCACTCTCCTCCCGAGGGGCTGAGCAGGGCTGACAGGGTGTCCCGGGATGCCACCGACCACTGGCTGATCTCCTGCCCCGTGTAGTGGCGGGACAGCGTCCCCAGGCGCCTCAGCTGCTGCTCGGGGAGCCCCGAGGGGAAAACCTGGGCAGGAAAGAGGGAAGGGAAGGGAAGGCAGGGCAGGGACAGGTGCAAAGAGCCGCTCAGGCTCCTTCATCCCTGTCCTGCCCATCCCGGGCTGCTGGGGGCTCCTGCCCTATGGCACCCTTACCTCATCCACCTTTTTTTTCAGGACCTGGGACATCTCTGAGGTGATTGGCAGATCCACCACATCCTCCAGGTTTTTTATCAGCACATCATTGCTCAGGCACAGGTCCAGCTGCTCAAGGCTGAGGCTCAGGATTTCAAAGATGTTTTTGGCGGTGATGGGGTAGGACTGGCAGCCTGAGGGGAAGAAATTGTGCCAGGCAGAGGGTGTGTGTCCCGTGTGTCCCCTTCCCACCCGGCCCTGCTCCTGCCACAGGGCTCAGAGCCCCTCAGAAGAGCCCTGGTGAAGGACAGGGAATCACAAAAACCTGGATCAAGCCCCTGTGGATGCGGCTCCCATCCCCAGACCCCAATCCACAGAGGTGCCTCCTTTGCTGTCATTCCCTAAAGTCATTCCTGAAGATCCTGGTGCTGCTTTGCAGCCCGAGTTTGCTTTGTCCTGTTCAAGGCAGCTCAGACTGCCCCATGTCCCCTACAGGAGCATCCTCTGCCCTGGCAGTGTCCCTGTCCCTGTCCCAGCTCCTCCCTGGGTGCTGCCACCACTTCCCTGCTCCCAGGGAAGAGCAAACCCCCCCTGCGCTCCAAGGACATTTCCCCAGTTTATGGGAATCCCAGATTTCTGCTGGTCCATCCGGGAGCTCCCAGATGCCAGCCCCGGGGCATTTTCCCCTCGCAGAGCTCTGGAGCGGCCGGAGGGAAGGGAAACTCACGGTCCGAGCTGCGCCTCAGCCTGGGACGGGAGGCAGCGGCTGCCCCGGGGAGGGGCAGGGATTTGTCCCGCTGGGAGTGGCCCTGGGTGATGGAGGAGGCTGCGAGGCTCCTGAAATCCTCCCGGGCTGCCTGCGGGGCACAGCGGGATGGCACCGGGGGGACGGGGACAGGCACAGGGACAGAGGGTGCTGGGACCGGGGGGAGAGCGACAGGGACAGGGACGGGGACAGGGACAGGGACAGGGACAGGGACAGAGACTGGGACAGGGACAGAGACTGGGACAGGGACAGAGGGTGCTGGGACCGGGGGAACAGGGAGAGGGACAGAAGGTGCTGGGATCGAGGGGACAGGGACAGTTATAGGGACAGAAGGTGCTGGCACTGAGGGGACAGGGATAGGGACAGGGACAGAGTGGTGGGTCTGGAGGCACAGGGACAGAGATAGAAGGTGCTGGGACTGGGAGGGACACAGGGACAGGGATGGAAGGTGCTGGGATCAGAGGAGACAGGGACAGAGGATGGTGGTACTGGGAGGAACACAGGGACAAGGACAGGGACAGGGACAGGGACAGGGACAGGGGATGGTGGGTCCGGAGGCGACAGGGACGGCAGGGTGCAGGATCCTGGGTCCCCCAGCCTCGGAGCTGACCTCCCCCCGAGGAGGAACCTTACCTCGGCCACCAAACTCAGCGTGGTCTGGTTCAACGCCAGCACCAGCGGCCCCAGATCTTGCAGGGTCTGCAAATCCCAGCTCGAAGGATCCCTGCGGCGGCAGCAGAAGGAGCAGCTCAGCATCCCCGCGGATCCCCAGCCCTGCAGGAGCAGGAGGGCTCCTCACCCGTACTCGGAGCGCCCCGAGAGCAGCAGCGCATTGAGAGCATCCTGCTGCGCCCCCGTCAGCGCCGGGCAGAGCTTCAGCTGCGCCAGGGTGCTGGGATCCGATCCGATGGTGCCCGGCTCCAGAGCACACACCCCGAGCCTGCACACACGGGGTGTCATGAAAATGTCCCCTAAAATCAGTGCGGGTCACACACCCCGAGCCTGCACACACGGGGTGTCAGGAAAATATCCCCCAAAATCAGTCTGGGTCACACAGCAACACCCCGAGCCTGCACGCACGGGGTGTCAGGAAAATATCCCCTAAAACCAGCCCGGGTCACACACCCCGAGCCTGCACACACGGGATGTCATGAAAATGTCCCCTAAAATCAGTGCAGGTCACACAGCAACACCCCGAGCCTGCACACACGGGATGTCATGAAAATATCCCCCAAAAATCAGTCTGGGTCACACAGCAACACCCCCGAGCCTGCACACACGGGGTATCATGAAAATGTCCCCCTAAAAATCAGTGCGGGTCACACACCCCGAGCCTGCACACACGGGGTGTCAGGAAAATGTCCCCTAAAATCAGTCCGGGTCACACAGCAACACCCCGAGCCTGCACACACGGGATGTCATGAAAATATCCCCTAAAATCAGTGCAGGTCACACACCCCGAGCCTGCACACACGGGGTGTCAGGAAAATGTCCCCTAAAATCAGTGCAGGGTCACACACCCCGAGCCTGCACACGTGGGATGTGGTGCCCTAAAATCGGTGCCAGGCTGCTGCCATCCCCACGGCCGGGTGGGTGCCCCTTATCCCGGGATTTGGGCGCGGGAGGAAGGAGCAGAGCCCGGGTTTCAGCCGGGGCGAGGCTCCCGCTGCAGCCGCGCGGAGGAAGGAGAATTCTCGGAGTGTTTGTGTTTCTGCACAAGCCCAACCCTGCACGGAACCGGCTGCACAGCGCTGTAAATCCTCCTCACCCCACGACCTGCAGCAGCAGATTAAATAGAAATTCACCCCCCGGGACCCCCAATGCCCAGAGCCCCAAATACTTACTGGGGATGCTCAGCCTTGGACAGGACGGCTCCAAAAATCAGGGCAGCCTGGGGAGGGGAGGGGGGATGCTCAGCCCCGGTAAGGAAAGGGATTTGAGATGCAGGGAATGGGATCTGACCCGCCCGGGAATGGGAGTAGGAAGTCCAGGGGAACAGCCAGGAGCTGCAGCAGCCCCTGGGTTACTCGTGGGGACAAAAACCATCACAGCCACTCTCAGGAGTGGGGACACTTAGGTGGGTTTGTCCTTGCTTACCTGGAGCTGGGTTTGGATGTGAGGGATGGGACAAGGACAGGGCCACGCTCTGCACAGGGGGACAGCAGCGAGCTGGTGGCTGAGCACTGGGGGAATTTTGGGGAAGCCAGCAGAGCTGGCAGGGACTCACCACTGTGACTTTCACCAGGTCTATGGAGACACCTGCAAGGAAGCAGGAGCAGGTTAGGAAACATCCCTGGACTATGAATGGCTTGTTCCAAGCTTTAGGTCCAGGTTTAAGGCTGGGAAGAGCCTTTCCTTTGCTAATTTAATATTTAGGAAATGCTGTGGGTCATTATGAAGAGAGCAGCCACCACCTTGAGCACTCACAGCGCCCTCCAGGAGGATGTGGAAGACAAAAAGGGACAGATCCATCCCTAGAAATCTGGGAAAATCTGTCCCTGGGAAAAGCCTGAGGATGCAGAGGGGAGCAGGAGGAGCCCTGGGAGCAGGATTGGGATGAGGAGCAGCACAGCTGGAGGTCCCCTGGTGCCAGGGGTGTGGCTGGGGGTCCCGGGGCAGATTTTGGGGACAGGGTGTGACTCACGGAGGCAGAGGGTGGCAGCTGCCAGGGCTGGCACTGCCCACACCATGGTGGGGCTCGTCCTTGGAGCGGGGCTGGAGAGCTGTGTCCCACACTTGGAACTGCTGCAGGTCCTGGGGCTGATTCTGTCCCTCTGGGGCTGGAGCTGTGGGCTCAGGGGGTCTCACTGTGCCCACCCCATCTCTGTGATGCTGTACACACCCCCCTTGACCACGGGAGAGATTTTAAATCCTACATAACAGAAAACAGGATTTCCCCACCTTATTAAAAGAAATTCCACAATTTTCCTGCAGGGACTGGGTCTCCCTCCCTCCTTCCCCCAGCTCCTCACCAGCACAGACTGGGAGAAATCCAGTGTAAGGCAGTGGGGGAGCCCAGCAGGTGTTCTCCACCCTTCCCACCCCTCAGGAGGGATATCCTGCTAAAAAACCAACCCCTGCTCCTGAAATTCCCTCGGGGCTCCCCACAGCCATCCGTATCACCAGGCAAAGAATTTTCCCCCCTTAAACATAATTTTTTCCCCCCAAATCCTACCGTGGCTGTGCCCAGCCGTTCTCCTCCTCGTCGCGCAGGGGGATTTGGCTGCGGGATGGGAGGGGTGGGCAGGCTCTCCCGGGGCTGGGCTGCCCAGGAGCGCTCGGCACTTTATCTGAGCGGGGTGGGGATGCTGCTCCGCGCGCGGGGTGTGACACGGCAGTTTCTCAACTCTCTTTTGTCAGACTCCTTTCCTTCTCCCTGGTTTTGCTTTGGGGTTGTTTCCTACTTCTCGGTAAAGGGTCACTTTGAGCTCTGGGTTCAGCTGAGCCCTAAGGGAACCCAGAAGCAGTTCAAGGCTCTGGGCTGGGAGTTTCTGTGCTCCTGAAGGGGATCAAGGTGATCCTGGTGAGGGGAGAAGCTGGAGAGTTGCTCAGGGGGTTGTTTTATAGGGCAGAGTGAGCTCAGTGATGGGCTCAGCACCCTCCGGGAGCTGCTTCTCCTGTGCCTCTCCTCTTCCCCTGGATCACAGCCGATCCCATTCCCTTTTTCTCACACTCCAAAATGTGCGATGAAGGAGCCCAAACCCAAAGGAATCAAATCCTTCCTGAGGCTCTGAGATGAAAACCTGGAGCAAAACCATTATCTGAGTGTTTATCCCAGGAAAAGGGAAGGGTGGCTGGGCTGGAGCAGGGCTGCACTCCCTTCTCGGCCAGGTTTGGGGGTCCCAGCCCCCTCGGGGGATCCCTGGAGCTGCTGGCACAGTGCCAAGAGGGGTTTGTCACCCCTCAGCCATGTCCTGTCCCCAGCCCCGTCCCACAACCAGTCCTGCAGCCCCAGGGCTGGGTCGACGCCCGTGGGTGTTGCTGGTTTCTATTTTGGAAGGATTTACTGTAAAAATAGCTCCTGTTGGGACAGTAAAATGACAGAAACTTGTTTGCTATGAGGCTGCTGCAGGGACAGCCCCTGCCCCGGGCTGGCTGGACAGAGGTGGCTGCAGCAGGAGGGCAGGGACACATCAGGGTCACTCTGGGGGTCACCGTGTCCCCGTGGGGATCAAAGCTGGCCCTGAAACCCCCTCAGGAGCTGCCGCAGGAGGATCCACCCTGAACTCGAACATGTGGAGGAACATCTGCCCCAGGCTGTTCCTGGGAACATTCCCAGGCCAGCTGTGAGCTCTGACTGCATCTCTCTGTGCCAGGAGGGCTGGGAATGCTCCTCTCCCTTAACCAGGTGCTCTCTGCCCATGTCGGGCTCATGATCTCAAAAGAAATCACCCAGTCTTAAAAGACTGCAATAATTCTTCAGGTCTTCAATCAGTTTTTCCTCTGTTCACACAGCAATCCTGGGGTGCACACAGCAATCCTGGGGCTCTCACAGCAATCCTGAGGCTCTCACAACAATCCTGAGGCTCTCACAACAATCCTGAGGCTCACACAGCAATCCTGCCTCTCACACAGCAATCCTGGGGCTCACAAAACAATCCTGGGGCTCTCACAACAATCCTGGGGCTCTCACAGCAATCCTGGGGCTCTCACAGCAATCCTGCCTCTCACACAACAATCCTGGGGCTCTCACAACAATCCTGGGGCTCTCACAACAATCCTGGGGCTCTCACACAACAATCCCGGGGTGCACACAACAATCCTGGGGCTCTCACAGCAATCCTGGGGCTCACACAGCAATCCTGGGGCTCTCACATAGCAATCCTGGGGCTCACACACAACAATTCTGGGGTGCACACAGCAATCCTGGGGCTCTCACAACAATCCTGGGGCTCTCACACACCAATGCTGGGGCTCTCACATCAATGCTAGGGCTCTCACAGCAATCCTGGGGCTCACACACAACAATCCTGGGGCTCACAGAACAATCCTGGGGCTCACACATCAATCCTGGGGCTCACACAGCAATCCTGGGGCTCTCCCAGCAATCCTGGGGTGCACACAACAATCCTGGGGCTCACACACACAGCAATCCTGGGGCTCTCACACAACAATCCTGGGGCTCACACAGCAATCCTGGGGCTCTCACACAGCAATCCTGGGGCTCACACACAGCAATCCTGGGGCTCTCCCAGCAATCCTGGGGTGCTCACAGCAATCCTGGGGCGCTCACACAGCAATCCTGGGACTCACAGACCAACCCTGGGGCTCTCACAACAACCCTGGGGCTCTCACAGAACAATCCTGGGGCTCTCACAGCAATCCTGGGGCTCTCACAGCAACGCTGGGGCTCTCACACAGCAATCCTGCTTCTCACACAGCAATCCTGGGGCTCACACAGCAATCCTGGGGCTCACACAGCAATCCTGGGGCTCACACAGCAATCCTGGGGCTCTCACACAGCAATCCTGGGGCTCTCACACAGCAATCCTGCTTCTCACACAGCAATCCTGGGGCTCTCACACAGCAATCCTGGGGCTCTCACACAGCAATCCTGGGGGCTCACACAGCAATCCTGGGGCTCTCACAACAACGCTGGGGCTCTCAAAACAACCCTGGGCCTCTCACAATTCTGCCTCTCACCACAGCTTGGCCGGGTGGGAGCCCCGGGCCCCTCCCTCGGGGCCGGTCCAGCCTCATTCCTGGAAACCCCCGGGAGAACGGAATGGATCACAAAGAGAGTGAAGGGCAGAGACACGTTTAATAGAGCAAATACACCAAAAGTGGAACTGCAGAGTGCGCAGGACATCACAGCCACAGCACAGCGCGGGGCACGAGAGGAGGGGCCAGGCCGGGGACACGGCTCTGGAACGCAGCCGCGGAGGGCGCCTGGAAATCTTCTGCAGGGTCAGGAAAACTCCTTTCACCTGCGGCGTCGGGAAAAGCAGCAGCAGAGGCTGGGCGGGGGTCTGGGGGCTCCTCGGTGCCCCATCCATGTCCCCACCCCTCATTCCCTGTCCCCCCGTGACGCCAATCTCCGCTGCCATTTCCAGCGCCTCCCTTTGGCGAACAGCAGTGCCAAGGTGCCAGTCCCACCCTGCAGTGGTGGCACCGAGCCACAAAAGGAGGGGACACACAGGACAGGATCCAATTCCCCCCACCCCCGGCATTTTGGTGATTTGCAGGGTGTGTTTCTCCACAAGGAGAGGGCTGTGAGTATCAGCTGTGTGAGCCCCATCGGGTGTGTTTTCAGTGAGATGGGGCAGGTGAGGTGACAACTCTGGGCACGTGCTGATGTGTCCTTGGAAGCCCTGGGATGGATGGGGCTGTGTGGCTCCAGCCCCTCTGTCCCTCCCCAGGTGTCCCGTTTTCATTTCCAAGTGTCCCCCAAGGGCTGCAGAGGATGAGCAGGGAAGGGGAAAGCAAAGCAGGATGACCAGCAAAGCGAGGGCACTTCCAAGAGAATTTTCTTGGCTCAGTCAAAGATAAGCTCCTGCCTGCTCTTCCCATCAGTTCTCAGCCTTTTTTTTCAGCTTTAGCCTTTTCCTACTGCTCCAGAGCTTTCCCAAATTGCCCAGCTGAAGGACCTGCCTGCAGGACCCTCTGGAAACCAGCCAGGCAGGAGCCACCCCATGGGATCCACACAGGACACTGATCCCTCCTCATGTGGGTGGGCAGAAAGGGATTTGTGTCCTCTGACCTATCTCAGCAGGGATAAAAGCAGTGCTAGTAGAAGGAATAATAAAATCCATTAAAAAAGCTTTGGGTTGCTGGCTCTCTGACCACAGAAGTATTAAAAATACCTCATTCCTGAGACCACCCATATTGTACAAACCCTAAAAGACTAGATTCTCTTCCTAGAAAATTGAAAAAAGTTTAAAATCCATTGGTATCTACTCCTTCACCTCCACCAAACCTTTAAAAACCCCCCAGGTGGGCTGAGGGAGGGAGGGGACGAGGGGCAGGAACCTTTCCATGCCCATCCCAGCCCAGTTTCACAGAACACCCCAGGACTGGGGGGCTACCAGTGTCCCCAGAATGTGCTCCAGCCCCCAATCTCCCACCTCCTACACAACACAGCAGCTGGAGTGAGGGAATGGCAATGAGGGACTCTGGAGGTTCTCCCTGCCCTGTGCTGGGCTGCAATTCCACATCCAAGCATGGAGAATGTCCCTGGCAAAGGCAGTGTCCAGCTGTGCCCAAGCCCCAGGACAGGGATGGAAAGCTTTGGGGTCACTGGAAGCTGGAATGTGACACTGACTCTGCTGCTGAGGCCCAGGACTGGGAAAGGGACATCCCATGACCAGATGGATGCTGGACATTACACAATAACCCCACCTCAACCACTCCTAAAATCCACCTGGAGCCAGCCCCAGGAGCGAGGGAAGCCGTACAGGGAGTGCAGGTGTGGAGGCAGCGCTGGGCTCTGTGGGGATGGAGCTGGAAATGCAGGGATGTGCTTTGTGCTCACTCCAGAGCCCACTCAGCCAACCACTGCTCGCACCGCGCCCGCTGCTCCTCTGGCTCCTCCCTCCCGCCTTCGCTCCCTGCTTCCTCCTCTCCGGCAGCCTCCCGGCTCTCCTCCTCCCCCTCCTTGTGCGCCTTGTCCTTGAGCTCCTGGATGACGTCCTCCAGCCGCCGGGTGACGCGCTGGGGCAGCCAGTTGCTGTCCATGGTGGTGACGAAGGGGTCGGGGGCGCGCACCTCGATCAGCTCCTTGCCGGTGGGGATGCGCAGGTAGTAGGCGTGGAGCATCATCCTGTAGGGATTGCTGTCCTGCCGCTGGCTGTAGGTGAAGTCCCCCACGATGGGGTGGCCGATGGCGCTGCAGTGAACCCGGAGCTGGTGAGTCCTGCCTGAGGGGACAGCGGGAATCAGGGACAGGAAATTCCTGAATCCTTCCTTCAGGGCTCGGTGACAATACACCGAATGGCTTTTGTCCCCCTGAGCACGGCAGTTCTCAGCTTCCCTCGTCCCTTTGCAGGCTCTGCTCGCAGTCGGAGCTGAGCTGTCCCTGTCCCCACCTGTCAGTGGCTGCAGCAGCACTTTGGTGACGGGGTCTCCGCTGTAGGATCCATGCTCCAGCACCACCAGCTCTGACTGGCACGGCTTGGGATTCTCACAGCCTGCAAGGAGATCCAGAGGGGTTTGTGATGCCCCAGCTCAGCCCTGGGGGGTGTGGGCAGGGCAGGGCAGGGGCTGCTCACCCTCTGTGCCCTCGATGCACATCATGTGGGTCATGCCCTCCCTGGTGTCCTTCCCGATGGCAAAGCTGATCGTCATCCGGCTCTGGCTCACGTGGCCCCTCACCTGGGGACAGGAATGTGCAAACTGAGCCTCTGCTCCTCACCCACCCCTCCATGGCAGGAATCATGGAATCACACAAAGGCTGGGCTTGGAAGGACCTTAAAGCCCATCCATTTCCCCAAGCCCAACTCCTTGCTGGGGGCAGTGACACCTTCCACTATCCCAGGTTGCTCCCAGCCCCATCCAAGCTGGCCCTGGACACTACCAATGGGGCAGTCACAGCTTCTCTGGGCACCCTGTGCCAGAATTCCATCCTAATATCCAACCTAACACCACCCTCTGGCAGTGGAAGCCATTCCCTGTGTCCTGTCCCTCCATGCCCTTGTCCAAATCCCTCTCCAACTCTCCTGGAGCCCCTTTAGGCTCCAACTCTCAATTTTTCTCCTCTCCAGCCGAACACCCCCAACTCCCTCAGGCTTCCCTCAGGGCAGAGGTGTTCAGGAAGACCAGAAGCTGGCAGGGGATGCTCACCAGGGCCAGGTAGGCTTTGGTCACCAGGCGCTCCTTGAAGCACTTGTAGGCACTTCCCGCCGCCGCTTTGTTGAGAGCCACACACAGGGCCCCGCTGGTGGAGAAATCCAGCTGGTGGCAGAACCTGGCAAGGACACAGGGGGCAAAGGAGCACGCTGGGCATCTCAGGAGTGTCCCCAGCCGAGGGCAGGGCCGGGTGGCTGCCCAGGTGCTGACCTGAAGCCGTAGTAGGTGCCGGGGTCGGCCAGCTCGGGGAAGCGGTGCTTGAGCTGGCTCTGCAGCGTCAGCGTCTCGTACCACATCTTGCTGTCGATGCGCAGGTCCCAGTGCTTGTTCACCACGATGAAGTCGGGGCTCTGGTACAGGATGGACAGGTTGTCAATGGTGCCCGGCTCCATGGCCAGTGCCCTGCGGGAGAGAGAGGGGAAAGTGGGATGAGCAGGGCAGGAGAAACCGCCCAGGATGGGCACCCTGGGATGGGCACAGCAGCCCAGGACAGCCAGGATGGGCAGGGAGCAGAGCCTGGAGGCGGGATACCCCAGCAGGGATGGGATACCCCAGAAGGGGTGGGATACCTTAATAGGGATGGGATACCCTAGTAGGGATGGAATATCCTAATAGGGATGGGATACCCCAGTAGGGCTGGGATACACTAATAGGGATGGGATACATTAATAGGGATGGGATATCCTAATAGGGATGGGATACCCCAGTAGGGCTGGGATACACTAATAGGGATGGGATACATTAATAGGGATGGGATATCCTAATAGGGATGGGATATCCCAGTAGGCCTGGGAATACTTCAGTAGGGATGGAATATGCCAGCAGGGATGGGATACATTAATAGGGATGAGATACCTTAATAGGAATGGGATATCCCAGTAGGCCTGGGATACTTCAGTAGGGATGGAATACCCCAATAGGGATGGGATACCCCAATAGAGATGGGATACATTAAAAGGGATGGGATACCCCAGCAGGGAACAGAGATGTCCCACTGCTGCAGAGGTACCCGCAGCACCGCTGTCCCCCTGCCTGGCCCCAGCCTCACCGCTGCCCTCTGCCCGTCCCCAGCCTCACCGCTGTCCCCCTGCCCGTCCCCAGCCTCACCGCTGTCCCCCTGCCCGTCCCCAGCCTCACCGCTGCCCCCCTGCCCGTCCCCAGCCTCACCGCTGCCCCCCTGCCCGTCCCCAGCCTCACTGCTGTCCCCCTGCCCGTCCCCAGCCTCACCGCTGCCCTCTGCCCGTCCCCAGCCTCACCGCTGCCCCCCTGCCCGTCCCCAGCCTCACCGCCGTCACACGCGATGCAGGTCCCACGGCGGCACGGCTGCTACAGCAGCGCTCCAGCCGCCGCCATGCCCGTGTCACAGCGCACGGCTCTGCCGCTGTCCCGCCGTGGGGATGGCGCATCCCCGCCGCGCTGTCACGCGTGGAGGCCCCGCAGCCGCGCGGCGCGGGCTCTGCCCATCCCAGCGATCGGACCCGGCCGCGCCCCGCCACAGCCCGGCCGAGACCGGCGGAGGGCACGGGACACGGGGACGGGGGGCGCGGAACGATCGGCGGGAGGAGCCGGGCAGGGCTGAGGGGCTCCGGACCGGGCTGAGGGGCTCCGGACCGGGCTGAGGGGCTCCGGGCAGGGCTGAGGGGATCCCGGCGGGGCTGAGGGGATCCGGGCGGGGCTAAGGGGATCCGCGGAGGGCTGAAGGGATCTGGACCGGGCTAAGGGGATCCGCGCAGGGCTAAGGGGAGCCGGGTAGGGCTGAGGGGAGCCGGGCAGGGCTGAGGGGATCCGGGCAGGGCAGAGGGGATCCGCGCAGGGCTAAGGGGAGCCGCGCAGGGCTGAGGGAAGCCGCGCAGCGCCCCCACAGCCCCGGCCCCGCCCAATCCCGGCAGCTCTCACACCGCGTCCAATCAGCGCCGGCCCCGCCTCCCCCCGCGCGCGCCGCGCCCAATCAGCGCCGGCTGCGCGGCGCGCGCGGGCGGAAGCGGCGCCGGTGGCGGCGGCGGGGCGGGCGCGGCGCATGGCGGGCGCCGGGAGCGGGCCCGAGGGCGGGCTCGGTGATGGCCTCGAGGATGGGATCGATGGCCCCGAGGATGGGCTCGGTGATGGCCCCGAGGATGGGCTCGGTGATGGCCCCGAGGGTGATGGCCCCGAGGGTGATAGCTTCTACGAGCGCTTCGCCGCCGAGCTGGAGGTGCTGGCCGAGCTGGGAGGTGGGCGCTGCTGCGGCACCGGGACGGACGGAGGGAGCGGGCGGGACCGTGCTTGGCGGTCCCTCCGCTGAGCGGCCCCGTGGTGCGACCCCTGTTACAGATGAGCCATCCCCAGGCGGCGGCCCCAAAACCTCCCGGTTCCGGAGCAAGAGGCAGCGGCCGGAGGAGCCCGAGCCACCCGGGGACTCTCCCGGGGGCACCAGCGCCAAGGACAGGGACCGGGACTGTGTCCCCGCCGTGTCCCCGGCAGCAGCCGAGCCCCGCAGTAGGTTTGACCCGGTTCCCGGGTGCTGCTGACCCCTGTCCCCCCGCCCCGAGCGGTGCTGGAGCATCCCCGGGTACCAGCGGCTGTCAGTGATGCGCTCCCCTCGCTCCAGCCCCGAAGCCGAAGCGGCAGCGCCTGGAGGCTGTGAAGAAGCTCGATTTCGGTGCGGGTGATGAGTTGGCTCCGGATGTCTCCTGGGATGGTGGCCCAGAGGCACCTCTGGCTCCCCACGATACCAGGTCGGCCACGCTGAACCCCGTTTTTAACAGGAGAGAGGGAAAGGGTCCTTCCCCTTCTGAAGGGATTTGGTGTTTTCCAGCTCGAACCAGCTGGAGATGAGTGGGATGATCCCCCTGCAGACCACACCACCCGTGGGAAAGAAGAGGGTCCTGAGGAGACCCCCAGTCCTGGAGGATTACATCAACGTGACATCCACCCAGGGCACCAGGGTGTTCCTGGTGCTGAGGGATGATCCCTGTGGGACAGGGCTGGAGGTGAGCAGGGCTCTGAAGTCAGGGTTGCTCCTCTGTGGGCTTCAGGAGAGCTGGTTGTGCTGTGTCCTTGCAGCTCCCGGATTCCCTGGGCTGGAACGCTCGCAGGCCGCTCCACTTGCTGGGAGTGCCCTTCTCCTACCTGAAGGAGCAGGTGGATGAGGAGGTACCACATCTCCTGCATCTCCCACACCTTTCCTGCCCCTCCTGCTGGCTCCCAAAATCCTGTTCCCCAGCTGGGGACTTGGGAGATGTCTCTGACCCTCTCTGTGTTTGTGCTCAAGCGTCGCAGGCAGGTTCTGGAGGCCTCCCAGCAGCTGACAGAGATCATCAACAGGTGAGATTTCAGGATGGAATCCCTCTCCAGTCACTGCCACGTTGCTCTTTCAGGATCCTCAAGCAGAGGAGTCTTTTTGCCCTCATCACCCCCAGCTTGGGGAGTCTGGGTGGAATTCCCACCCTGCCCTGACTCCCTGGGGGGGGTTGGGGTGAATGAATTCCATCCTGCAGTTGCCTGGGGAGCGAGCCCAGTGCTGAGAGCCCAGATCCCAGCATGGACACAGATCCAGCAGCTGAGGAGGAATCTGCATCCCACTGCCTCTGGGTGGACAAATTCACACCTCGGCGCTACATGGAGCTGCTCAGTGATGATGTGAGGTGCTGGGACAAGAGGGGTGCTTGGCATGGGTGGGCAGCACCTCTGCAGCTCTTCCTTAGTGCCTTGGGATCAGGAGTTGCCTTTGGAAGCGCTGTGTCTGTGCTGGGAGCAGTGCTGAGTCCCTGAGAGTTTGGGATGGCAGGTTTTCATTGGAGACTGGGGATGTTCTGGCAGAAGAAACTATGGAAAGTGACAAAAAAAAGCTTGGGAGGATTTTAGCCAGGAGTTGTTGGCTATTTTGAATTTTTTGGGGAATGTTGGAAGTTTTGAATGTGCTGGGAGAGCATGGGAAGTTCTGAGTTGAGCCAAGACAAAGCAGGGCCAGCAAGGGTTGGGGCTGATGTGACTTATCCAGAGTTCCCTGAGGGATGGGGGCTGAGCTGGGAAGGGAAGCATTCCCACTTTGTCCCAGGGAGATGCCCTGAGCATCCTCTCATGGAGAAGAGCCTTCCTCTGCCCTCAGCTGGATTTTTGCCAGGCTCCATGGATTCCCTGCTCTCCCCCCTGCAGTACACCAACCGCTGCCTGCTCAAGTGGCTCAAGCTGTGGGACACGGTGGTGTTTGGCAAGGACAAGGCTGGCAAGAAGCCCAAGCCCAGCCCTGCAGCTCATCCCCCACTCAGCCATGCCAAGGAACATCCCAACAAGTGGAAAACCAAGGTCCAGCTCACCGAGGAGATCCTGGAGGCTGAGCTGGACCAGCACAAGAGACCCAAATACAAGGTGAGCAGGAGGGGACATGGCTGTGGGTCACTGTGGCTGCCACCAGCTGAGGAGCAGCAGTGTCCCCTCTGTGCAGGAAGCCCTCCAGGGGTCACTTCCCTCTCTCTGTGCCACAGGTGGCCCTGCTCTGTGGGCCCCCTGGCCTGGGGGCAAGACCACGCTGGCCCACGTCATCGCCAGGCACGCGGGGTACAACGCTGTGGAGATGAACGCCAGGTGAGCCCTGGGTGAGCCCTCAGTGAGCCCCTGAACACCAGGTGAGCCCTGAGTGAGCTCTAAGTGAGCCCTGGGTGAGCCCTGGGTGAGCCCTGGGTGAGCCCTGAGTGCCAGGTGAGCCCTGAGTGAGCTCTGGGTGAGCCCTGGGTGAGCCCTGAGTGAGCCCTGAATGCCAGGTGAGCCCTGAGTGAGCCCTGAGTTAACCCTGAGTGCCAGGTGAGTCCTGGGTGAGCCCTGAGTGAGCCCTGGGTGGGCCCTGAGTGCCAGGTGAGCCCTGAGTGAGCTCTAAGTGACCCTTGGGTGAGCCCTGAGTGAGCCCTGGGTGAGCCCTGAGTGCCAGGTGAGTCCTGGGTGAGCCCTGGGTGAGCCCTGAGTGAGCCCTGAGTGCCAGGTGAGCCCATGCCCCCCCCCAAAAAATGGGGGCAGGTGATGCTGGAGATGATGCTGTTCTGGAGGTGATGCTGGAGGTGATGGTAGTGTGGGGGTAATGCTTGACATGATGCTGTTGTGGTGGTGATGGTATCCTGGGAATGATGGTGTCCCAGAGGTGGGGATGTTCTGGAGGTGATGCTGGGAAGTGACAGTGTCCTAAGGGTGATGCTGGAGGTGATGGTGCTGTGGAGATTATGCTGTTCAGAGGTGCTGCTGTTCTGAGGTGCTGCTGTTCTGAGGTGCAGCTGTTCTGAGGTGATGCTGTTGGGAGGTGCTGCTGTTCTGAGGTGCTGCTGTTCTGAGGTGCTGCTGTTCTGAGGTGCTGCTGTTCTGAGGTGCTGCTGTTCTGGAGGTGCTGCTGTTCTGAGGTGATGCTGTTGGGAGGTGCTGCTGTTCTGAGGTGATGCTGTTGGGAGGTGCTGCTGTTCTGAGGTGCTGCTGTTCTGAGGTGCTGCTGTTCTGAGGTGCTGCTGTTCTGAGGTGATGCTGTTCTGGGAGGTGCTGCTGTTCTGAGGTGCTGCTGTTCTGAGGTGATGCTGTTCTGAGGTGATGCTGTTCTGAGGTGATGCTGTTCTGAGGTGATGCTGTTCTGGGAGGTGCTGCTGTTCTGAGGTGCTGCTGTTCTGAGGTGCTGCTGTTCTGAGGTGCTGCTGTTCTGGAGGTGATGCTGTTCTGAGGTGATGCTGTTCTGAGGTGATGCTGTTCTGAGGTGCAGCTGTTGGGAGGTGATGCTGTTCTGGGAGGTGCTGCTGTTGGGAGGTGCAGCTGTTGGGAGGTGCTGCTGTTGGGAGGTGCTGCTGTTGGGAGGTGCTGCTGTTGGGAGGTGCTGCTGTTCTGAGGTGACACTGCCCTGGTGACGATGCTGCCGTGCCCCATGCCCCAGCTCACCTGTCCCCATGTCCCCTGCAGTGATGACCGCAGCCCTGAGGTGTTCAGGACCCGCATTGAAGCTGCCACCCAGATGAGGTCGGTGCTGGGCTCCCACGAGAGACCCAACTGCCTGATCATCGACGAGATCGACGGCGCGCCCGCGGTGAGTGGGGGCTGCTCCACTGTCTCCATCAAACATCTAACATCAAACATCTCCATCAAACATCTCCATCAAACATCAAACATCTCCATCAAACATCACCATCTAACAGCTCCATTAAACATCAAACATCACCATCTAACATCAAACATCACCAAACATCTCCATCAAACACCTCCATCAACCATCAAACATCTTCATCTAACATCTCCATCAAACATCTCCATCAAACATCAACCATCAAACATCACCATCTAACATCATCAAACATCTCCATCAAACATCAACCATCAAACATCACCATCTAACATCAAACATCTCCATCAAACATAAACATCACCATCTAACGTCTCCATCAAACATCAACCATCAAACATCACCATCTAACATCAAACATCACCAAACATCACCATCAAACATCTCCATCAACCATCAAACATCTCTATCTAATGTCTCCATCAAACATCTCCATCTAACATCAAACATCACCAAAACATCTCCGTCAAACATCTCCATCAAAAATCTAACATCTCCATCAAACATCTCCATCAAACATCTCCATCAAAAATCTAACATCTCCATCAAACATCTCCATCAAAAATCTAACATCTCCATCAAACATCTCCATCAAACATCTCCATCAAAAATCTAACATCTCCATCAAACATCTCCATCAAAAATCTAACATCACCATCTAACATCTCCATCAAACACCTCCATCAAACATCGCCATCACCCCACCAACACCTCCATCACCCCTCTAACATCTCCATCACCCTGCTGACTTCTCCACTGCTCCACCAGCCAGAATCCGTCTCTGCCACCCTTCTGTCCCCCAGGCCTCCATCAATGTGCTGCTGGCCATCATCCAGAGGAAGGACGGGGAGGGCGAGGCGGGCGCGGGGCGGCGGCGGCGCGAGGGGGGGCTGCTGCTCCGGCCCATCATCTGCATCTGCAACGACCAGTGAGTGTCACCTGCCCTGGGGGGACAGGGACACCACACCCTGCCCACACAGGAGCTGGGGTCTGTGTTGGAGTGCAGCTTCTCAAGTCCTGGGCTTGGTTTGGGCTCCTCACAAGAGGGACATTGAGGGGAAGGGAATGGAGAATTCCTGAGGGAGTTGGGAAAGGGGCTCAGCCTGGAGAAAAGGGGGATCAGGGGGAACTTCTGGCTCTGCACAACTCCCTGACAGGAGGGGACAGCTGGGGGAGTCGGGTTCTGCTCCCAGAGGAGCAGGGGCAGGAGGAGAGGGAACGGCCTCAGGCTGGGCAGGGGAGGTTTGGGTGGGATTTTAGGAAAATTCCCTCATGGAAAGGGCAGTCAAGTGTTCATTGGTCCAGGCTGCTCAGGGCAGTGGTGGAGTCCCCATCCCTGAGGGGATTTAAAAGCTGGGGACACCATTTCATGGTGACTTGGCAGTGCTGGGGGAACACTTGGACTCAGTGCTCTGAGAGATCTTTCCCAACCTAAATAGTTCCAGGATTAGGAAGGGAATTCCCTGCTGGGCCCTCAGCCCCATTCCAGGATTAAAAGGGAATTCCCTGTTGGGCTCTGAGCCCCATTCCATAGTTAAGAAGGGGATTCCCTGCTGGGCTCTCAGCTCTGTTCCAGGATTAAAAGGGAATTCCGTGCTGCATTCTCAGCCCCATTCCAGGATTAGGAAGGGAGTTTCCTGCTGGGCTCTCTCACTCCATTCCAAGATTAGGAAGGGAATTCCCTGCTGGGCTTTCAGCCCCACTCCAGGATGAAAAGGGAGTTCCCTGCTGGGCTCTCTCAGCCCCACTCCAGGATTAAAAGGGAATTCTGTGCTGGATTCTCAGCCCCATTCCAGGATTAGGAAGGGAGTTCCCTGCTGGGCCCTCAGCCCCATTCCAGGATTAGGAAGGGAGTTCCCTGCTGGGCTCTCTCAGCCCCATTCCAGGGTTAAAAGGGAGTTCCCTGCTGGGCTCTCTCAGCCCCACTCCAGGATTAAAAGGGAGTTCCCTGCTGGGCCCTCAGCCCCATTCCAGGATTAGGAAGGGAGTTCCCTGCTGGGCTCTCTCAGCCCCATTCCAGGGTTAAAAGGGAGTTCCCTGCTGGGCTCTCTCAGCCCCACTCCAGGATTAAAAGGGAGTTCCTGCTGGGCTCTCAGCCCCATTCCAGGATTAGGAAGGGAATTCCCTGCTGGGCTCTCTCAGCCCCACTCCAGGATTAAAAGGGAGTTCCCTGCTGGGCTCTCAGCCCCATTCCAGGGTTAAAAGGGAGTTCCCTGCTGGGCTCTCAGCCCCACTCCAGGGTTAAAAGGGAGTTCCCTGCTGGGCTCTCACCCCTGTTCCTCCCCAGGTTCGTGCCCGCGCTCCGCCCGCTCCGGCAGCAATCCTTCCTGCTCAGCTTCCCCCGCACCGCTCCCTCCCGGCTCGCCCAGCGGCTCAGCGAGGTCTGGGGACACTCAGGGCCCCCCTGTCCCCTGGCTGTGTCCCCTCCCTGCCCCTGAGCCCTGTCCTGCTCCCTCAGATCGCTCTCCGGCAGGGCATGCGGGCGGACACGGGAGCGCTGCTGGCGCTCTGCGAGAAAACCGACAGCGACATCCGCTCCTGCATCAACACCCTGCAGGTGGGGGACCCTGCCGGGCTGGGGACACTGCTGGGGACACTGCCGGGGCTGGGGACACTGCCGGGGCTCTGGGGACCCTGCCGGGCTGGGGACACTGCTGGGGACACTGCCGGGGCTGGGGACACTGCTGGGGACACTGCCGGGGCTCTGGGGACACTGCTGGGGCTGGGGACACTGCCAGGGTTCTAGGGACACTGCCAGGGCTCTGGGGACACTGCTGGGGGCTGGGGACACTGCTGGGGCTCTGGGGACACTGCCAGGGGCTGGGGACACTGCTGGGGACACTGCCAGGGGCCTGGGGACACTGCTGGGGCTGGGGACACTGCTGGGGACACTGCCAGGGGCTCTGGGGACACTGCTGGGGCTGGGGACACTCCTGGGGACACTGCCGGGCTGGGGGACACTGCTGGGGCTGGGGACACTCCTGGGGACACTGCTGGGGCTGGGGACACTGCTGGGGACACTGCCAGGGGCCTGGGGACACTGCTGGGGGTTGGGGACACTGCCGGGGGCCTAGGGACACTGCTGGGGGCTGGGGACACTGGGGACACACTCCTGCAGCTCCATGTTCACACTGGGACAGAGGGGACAAAAGTCCCTTCCAGGCAGATCCCTGGAACATCACCCAGTCCCCTGGGCTGTTTTGGTCCCCACATGTGCAGGGAGGTTGTGTCCAGCTGTTCCAGGGGTTTGGGGTCCCCATCCCCTCCATCCCTCGCTCCTGCTGCAGTTCCTGCACGGCCGAGGGCAGAAGGAGCTCAGTGTGCAGATGGTGCAGACCATGAGGATTGGCCTGAAGGACCAGAACAAGGGGCTCTTCTCCATCTGGCAGGAGATCTTCCAGCTGCCCAGGCTCCAGAGGTAGGAGGGGTGGATGTTAGATCTGGTGGGTGCTTGGAGGGTGATGTTCCCATTTCCCAGAGAAGCTGTGGCTCCCCCTGGATCCCTGGAAGTGTTCAAGGGATGGGGTTTGGAGCAATGTTCTGTGATTCCATGAGCTGCAGGGTCTTGAAGGGATTTGTGTCTGTCATGGAATCCTGGAATGGTTTGGGTTGGAAGGACCTCAAAGCCCATCCAGTGCCACTCCTGCCATGGCAGGGACACCTCCCTCTGTCCCAGGCTGCCCCAGATCCATCCAACCTGGCCTTGGACACTTCCAGGGATCCAGGGGCAGCCACAGCTTCTCTGGAAATTCTATTCCAGGGTCTTCCACCCTCCCAGATGATGTTCCTTCCCAATATTCCCTCTAAACCTTTCCTCTCTCATTTTGAAGCCATTCCAGTTTGGTTTCTTACCACTGCACTTAGCTCCCAATAATTCAGCATTGGCATTGCCTCCACTCCAGTTTCCAAGCATCCAAATATTCTTTGCTGGCCCCTCCAGGCCTGGGAAACCCTCAGCTCTTCCCTTTGGGCTCCCCCAGGCACAGGATAGGAATGGATCCCTCTTTGCCAGCCCAGCTCCTGCTGGGGGACGAGGAGCTGTCCCACCCTGGGGGCTCAGGGGGCTTCAGCTCCTCCTCCCAGCGCTTCCACCACATCCTGCAGCTCTCCATCTCCTCGGGGGAGCAGGAGAAGCTGGCCCAGGTGAGAGCAGCCGAGGGGGCTGGAGCTCGGTGGGACGCGCCAGGTGGGTTCCCTCTGATCCCACAGCCTCTTCCAGGGCCTGTTTGAGAACTTCCTGAAGATGAAGGTGCGAGACTCCAGCCTGGGCTCCGTGTGCCTGGCCCTGGAGTGGCTGAGCTTCTCTGACCTGCTGGGCAGGGCCGTGCTGCAGGGGCAGAGCTTCCAGCTGCTGCGCTACCTGCCCTTCGTGCCCGTGGCGTTCCACCTGCTCTTCGCCGCGCCCTCCATCCCCCGCCTCGCCTACCCCAGCAGCCAGCCCGAGGCAAGTGCAGCAGGCCCGGGGGCGCAGCGTGGCCGGCAGGGAGCCGTGTCTGAGGCCGCTGTGCTGCCCCCAGGCCGCGGCCAGGCTGAGCCAGATGCAGAACGTGGTGCTGTCCGTGGTGTCGGGGGTCGCGCCGGGCGCGCGCAGCCGCGCGGGGCAGCGGGCGCTGGTGCTGGACGTGCTGTGCCTGCTGCTGGACATCATCGCCCCCAGGCTGCGACCTGTGAGTGTCCCCAGCCTGTCCCCGGCCCTGCTGAGCCCTGCTGCCTGTGGCACCCCTCTGCAAACCCATCCCTGCTCGGCTGGCCTGCCTTTCTGTCCCGAGTCCGTGGCTGGAGGGAAGCTGGGGGGGGGGAGCTGAGGTGTCCCAAATGTGTGGAGGGCACCACCTGGGGAGCTCTCAGAGTCACCCCCAGCCAGGAGAGGACCTGTCCCTGCTCTGGGAAGGATGTGTGTGGTGGGAAGTGGATTTGTAGGGAGTTCTCAGGCTCACACGTCTTGGAGATAAGAAATGCTGACTTAGAAATGCCATGGAATAGGACAGATATTGCTGAGAGCCAGAAAAAAAGTTTCAAAGCATGGCCTTGCAAACAAAACTAGATACTTTGGAGAAATAGAACTATGAAAGATGCATTGTGATAGAGCCCACGAGGGGTAATTTTAAATGATTGGCTTTAAGGCATTTTACAGCATGATGTGACAAAAGCTGATAGGCCAAGAAACACTTACTGTAATTAGGAAATAGTTGGCTTCTGATTGCGATGGTGTGAATTAGAACATCTGTATTGTCTCACCCTTCACATGAGACTGAAAATGGAATGAAAGTTTTTAAAAACCCCAGTTCTGGGTCAGAAAAGGACAAAATCCAACAGTGTGTCCCTAAAAAGGAGCTAAACTCCATCTGGGTCCTTCCTCACCCTGAGACAAAGCCCGTGCTTGGGCTGGTTGGGGTTTCCCAGTTCTCTGCTGTCCCCTGTCCAGGTGAACACCCAGCTCTACAGCCTGAGGGAGAAGCAGCAGCTGGCTGAGCTCATCAGCACCATGCTCACCTACAACCTGACCTACCTGCAGGAGCGCCTGCCCGAGGGCCAGTACGTCTTCAGGCTGGACCCGTGAGTGCCAGGGCTGGGGAGGGGCTGTGGGACCCCTGGCTGATTTTGGGGTTAATTCCTGTTTTCCTGTTCTGCAGCAGTGCAGAGCTGGGATTTTTTGGGGTTGATTCCCTGTTTTCTGTGCTGCAGGCAGTGCAGAGCTGGGTGTTTTTGGGATTAATTCCCTGTTTTCCCTGTTCTGCAGGCTGTGCAGAGCTGGGTGTTTTTTGGGGATTAATTCCCTGTTTTCTGTGCTGCAGGCTGTGCAGAGCTGGGTTTTTTGGGATTAATTCCCTGTTTTTCTGTGCTGCAGGAATGTGGAGGCTGTGTGTCGCTTCCCAACTCTGCCAGCCCGGAGGCAGCTCAGCTACCAGGCCAAGCAGCTCATTGCCAGGGAGATTGAGCTGGAGAAGATGAGGAGGGCAGAGGCACGAAACCTGGCCCAGGTTGGCATTGCCAAAGGGCTGCCAGGGCTGTGGGCACGTGGAGAAAATCCCTGGGGATGTGTTTTCCCCAAAGCAGCCGCTGGATTTAGCTGCAGGAGTGGAAATCCAGGATTAACCTCCCCCAGCTGCAGATGTTTCACTGCACAGCTGGGCTGGGCTGGAGGGCTCAGCTTTTTGCAGGAATTCTGGGGGGAGTTCAAGCTTTGAACAGTTCCACTCTGCAGGGAGGAGGTGGGAATTTGAGGTGGGAGTTTTTGAGCTGCTGTTTGTGGGAGGTGAACTCTTCCCCTGGTTGCTGCACTTGCAAAGGTCCCAAAGCTGCCAGAGTGGCTCTGCCCACTCTCCTGGAGGCAGGAAAAGATGGGAAGGCGTGGAAAAGGTGGAGAAACATCCTTGGTGCAGCCAATGCCTGCCCTGCCCTGCTGCCAGTGGGATAATTAATCCCTGGGAGCCCCTTGGAGCAGGGGAAGGGCTCCTGAGGGATGTGTGGGACAAAGAGAAGCTTCAAAAACATCTCTGAAGGCTCCTTGTTTACCTGGTGTGGATGTGAAATCCCAGGGATTCATCTGGGGCTGATCCCACAAGAAAATGATGGAAAAAATCTTTGGGATATTGCAGGGGGTGGCTGGGATGGGGGACAAGGGGGTGGCAGATGCTCAGTGCCCAAACCTGGAGCTCAGCCAGCCCAAGGGGAGCCTGACCCAGGTGTGTTCTCCCCACAGGAGCCCGGGAATGGCCTGGGGGAGGAGCCAGCAGAGCCCCCCAGCCACCAGCAGCGCCTGGAGCACATTGTGAGGAGAGCAGCAGTGCAGGACAAGGTCAGGGCTCCACTCCTGCCCCAATTCCTGCCCCAATTCCCCTGTCCTGGGCTGCCACACACTCCCTGGCTCCACTGGAATTTGGTTTTTTAGTCCAGTTTCCTTTAATAGCCCAGCTCAGCTCATGTGTCCTGTAAAGGCATCGCTGGGATTGGCATGAATTGGATCTGGGTGACATTTTGGATGTGTCCCAGGAAGTTTTCAGGGCCTGGGGGAGGGAAGAGCTGTGGGAATTTGGGCTGAAATTGCTGAATTTGGGCTCTGGGGGAAAGCAGCTTGGAAAAGCTGCTCTGGAATGATCCACCCTGGGCATCCTTGGGCTCCAAGAGGAGCTGGAATCATTCCCTGGCACTGCCCCTCTCCCTTTGCTGGCTGTAAAACCCCACCTGAGCCTCACGTTTTGCCTTTCCCCCAAATTTGGATGCTGTTTGCATTCCCAGGCCCTTCCTGCAGGATTTGCATTTGGCTCCTGCTTGCTCTGGGGTGGCTGAGCCTTGCCCAGGGAGGATCCTGCTGTGCTTCTGTCCCTCTCTGAGCAGCAGCTGCAGGTGCTCCAGCCCCAGCTCCATCCCTGCTTTTTGCTTCCCACAGCCCGAGACAGACTTTTTTGGGAGGCCACTGCAGCGGAAAGAGGCGGCCACGGCCCCGGGTGGGTGACACAGGGACAGGGTGGCCCTGAGCCCTGGGTGGGTGACACAGGGACGGGGTGACCTCAGAGCTCTGGGTGGGTGACACAGGGATGGGGTGGCCCTGAGCTCTGGGTAAGTGGCACAGGGATTGCATGGGTGGCACAGGGACAAAGTGAGTGACACAGGGACGGGGTGAACTCAGAACTGGGTGGGTGGCACAGGGAGGCTCCAGCCCAGGTGAGTGGCACAGGGACAAGGTGGCTCCAGCCCAGGTGAGTGAGTGACAGAGATGGGGTGGCCTCAGAACTGGGTGAGTGGAACAAGGACAAAGTGTCCCTAAGCTCTGGGTGAGTGGCACAGGGACAAAGTGGCTCCAGCCCCAGGTCACAGTGCCAGGTGCCCTGGGGGCTCTCCCCATTCCCAATGCCAGCACCCAAGAGGGGCTCCTGTCCCTCAGCCCCATCCCCAGGGGACAGCAGCAGGGACAAACAGACCCCAGTGCAGCTGGCAGGGTGCAAACCCAGGGGCTGTGGCCCCATCCAGAGGGAATTTGGGCTGCTGGGATGTGGGAACATCAGCTCTGCCCTTCCAAATCCTTCCCACATCCCAGCCAGGGATCCCCTCCCCAGGCAGGGCACAGCTGAGCACTTGCAGGTTTTTAAAGGTGGATTTTGCTGCTGCAGCCCCTGAGGTTTGCAAGGAGGAGTCCCTGGAGGTGCAGATGGGAAAGGCTGTGGGCAGGAGTGATGTCTGGTTCCGCTTCAACGAGGGCTTCTCCAACGCTGTCAGGAGGAACCTTTACATCAGGGACCTGCTCTAACCAATTCTGGGCTGCAGCTGAGGGCAGCACCTGGCTTTTCCTTCTCTGATGGCCATGATCTTGGGGTAGTGTTTTTTATTACCTGCTTGTTTTGTTAAAAAAAAAGAAATAAATGTATCTAAAAAAAATCAATAGGGAAGTATTGCTCTGTTTATTTCGGTCATAAACCTTGAGGTGCCAGATTCTGCCTGGGTTGCTGTGGAATTATATCCTATAGTGTACAAAAGTATCTAAATTCACTAAAAACAGGGGTTTTATAAAAAGCTTCTTTACAAGTTGCAAACTCTGCCTTTTCTGGGTGGCAGAAGTGTGAGATGAAGCTGCAGCAGACCCCTGGAGAAGCCTTTGCTGCTCCTCCCCCCCTTCTGGGGGATGTCCCTGTGTCCCCCCATTTCTAAAACCCCTTCTACAACTACAGGAGAAGAAAGGAGGTGAGGGCAGGGTTTTTGTTCAGGGCTTTTGTTCAGGTTCTCATGTTGGAAGTGGAACAAACTCCTGGAAACTCCATGCTCAGAGGATGATGCATTTGCCTTTCTCCACCCAGGGGTTGTTCTTCATCAGCTCTGGGTTCAGGAAGGGATCTTCAGGAATTCCATCCTCAATCCACTTCACAAACCTGCAGAGAGGGGAGGGAGGGGTGGGCACAGCCCCAGGGGAGTCAGGACAGCAAAATTTGGGCATTTGGGGGGCTCAGGCTGTGGGATAAATCCTGCTCTGCTGGGGGGATCCCCTGATGCACTGGGGGGGACACGGGGGTGTCCCCAGCTCTGGGACAAACAGGGAGGGAACAGAGGCAGCCGAAATTTCAAGTATTTTGAGCTCTGGAAAGGGGGATCTGCACCTGGGGGGCTCCCAGGGGACACCCCGGGGTCAGGAAGGTCCCATGGTGCTGCCACATCCTGACACCACCAGGGCTTGGGCAGCTGGAAAGGGCTGGGGACACCAGGGGGGCTCTGGGGGCACCAGGGGGGTTCTGACCCTGGGCCTTGGAGATCCAGAAAGGGAAACATCTCATCTGGGAGCCCCCAGGGAGCTGAGGGAGGATTTTGGGGGGAAAGGAGAGGAGAAAGGAAAGGAGAAAGGAGAGGAGAAAGGAGAGGAGAAAGGAGAGGAGAAAGGAGAGGAGAAAGGAGAGGAGAAAGGAAAGGAGAAAGGAAAGGAGAAAGGAAAGGAGAAAGGAAAGGAGAAAGGAAAGGAGAAAGGAAAGGAGAAAGGAAAGGAGAAAGGAAAGGAGAAAGGAAAGGAGAAAGGAAAGGAGAAAGGAAAGGAGAAAGGAAAGGAGAAAGGAAAGGAGAAAGGAAAGGAGAAAGGAAAGGAGAAAGGAAAGGAGAAAGGAAAGGAGAAAGGAAAGGAGAAAGGAAACTCCCCACTCACTCAGGGATGGTCTTGGACGACATCTCCCTCTTGTAGGCCAGCTGGTACTTGAGACTTTCCACCTCTTTTTTCCATTGTGGGAGATCCCACTCGTCCATCGCGCTCTCCGAGGGCTCCGTTGGGCTGGGAACGGGGATTTTGGTGCCTCGTCCTGCCCTGATCCCTCAGATGCACCCCAAAGGCTCCCCAGGACTGCCCCAAACTCTGGGGGAGGTTTCCAAGCCCACAGAGGAGCAGCCAAGGGCTCCAGGAACTTTTGGGGCTGTTTAGGTTGAGGCAAAGGCTGCTCGGTGCCCCTCTCATGCAAAACGCAGGAGCTGAGGCAGATTTGACTGAAATTTGGGTGGGGAGCAGCAAACTGAGCCAGAGGCTGCTTGGGAAGGGGGTTTGTCCTTCTCCTGCCTGGCCACGGCTCTGAAGGGACCAGGAGGGATTTGGGGCTGCATAAAAAGTGCTGGAAACAGCTCAGGGGGAGGCCAGCACAGATTTGGGGAGCAAAGCGAACCCCTCTGTGCCCCCCACCCCACTGGGGGAGGATGGGGAAACTGAGGCACGGCAGCTGAGGGGGCTCAAGCAAGCACCTGGTCCCGGCGCCACCCAAAAACTGCTGGCACGAGGAGACACCCCCAGCTCCGGGGTGATGGACCCCGGGAGAAAGGGCTGGAGCTGCTGGGAGGGTGCAATCCTCCCGTGGCAGCTGTGACACCCCAAAACTGCAGCCGGGAGCGGGATCAGCCCCATCCCCGCTCCGGCCATCCCGCGGCATTCCCGGCGCATCCCGCTCCCACCTGGTTTGGGAATTCCGGCAGCAGAGAGAAACGGGGCCGCGCCTGCAGCCCTGGTCGTGGCCGTGCTCCTCGCCGGCTCCTGGCGATCCCAAATGCTCGGGATAATCTGTTAATGCACGGCTGGGGCGGCGGCAGCGGATAACCGGAGCGTCCTCCCCCCGCTCCCGGGGGATTTGGCTCCGCGGGAGCGCCCGCGATGGAGGCGAGTCCTGGTACCCGGCTCAGGGCTCGGAATGGGTTATCCCGGCTCTGGAATGGGGTTATCCCGGCTCCAGGGTGCTGGAATGGGGTTATCCCGGTTCTGGAATGGGGTTATCCCGGCTCCAGGGCTTGGAATGGGGTTATCCCGGCTCTGGAATGTGGTTATCCCGGTTTTGGAATGGGGTTATCCCGGCTCCAGGGTGCTGGAATGGGTTATCCCGGCTCTGGAATGGGGTTATCCCGGCTCTGGAATGGGGTTATCCCGGCTCCAGGGCTTGAAATGGGGTTATCCCGGCTCTGGAATGGGGTTATCCCGGTTTTGGAATGGGGTTATCCCGACTCCCCCACGATGCTGAGGGCCCCAGCGAGGTGGGGATGGGTGGGGGACATCCCCAGCAAGGCGCTGGATCCCTGCTCGGATCCTGCTCAGCATCTCCTCCTGGGTTCCTTCCTGAATCCTGATGCTTTCCCGGATCCTTTCCCCCATCCTTGCCCAGATCCCTTCCCGACTCCCTGCCCTGGTCCCTTCTCGAACCCCTTCCCGCATCCTGCCCTGATCCTTTCCCCACTCCCTTCCCAGGGATCCCCCAGGGATTTGGGGTCCATCCCGTGCCCCAGGAGCAGGGTGTGACCCCAGGGATTTGGGGTCCATCCCCTGCCCCAGGAGCAGGGTGTGACCCCAGGGATTTGGGGTCCATCCCATTCCAAGGAGCAGGGTGTGACCCCAGGGATTTGGGGTCCATCCCCTGCCCCAGGAGCAGGGTGTGACCCCAGGGATTTGGGGTCCATCCCATTCCCCTGAGGAGCAGGGTGTGACCCCAGGGATTTGGGGTCCATCCCCTGGCCCAGGAGCAGGGTGTGACCCCAGGGATTTGGGGTCCATCCCATTCCCCAGGAGCAGGGTGTGACCCCAGGGATTTGGGGTCCATCCCCTGCCCCAGGAGCAGGGTGTGACCCCAGGGATTTGGGATCACACCCCCCAGGCTGTGCAGATCAGGGAATGCTGCTCTCCCTGGGCTGTGCATTATAACCAAGCACAGCCATCTGCTCTCCTGGCATTCCCCACAGCCCTGGGATTAAATCCCAGAATTTCAGGCTGGGAGAGCAGCTGGGGATGTCCTTGTGATCCCAAGGGAGCTGGGCAGGGACTCAATCCCACCCTCAGAGCTGTCCCCACCTTCTTTAGGGGCAAGGACAGGGAAAAAGACAGGAAAAAAGACAAAAAAAAGGACCAAAAACCCCCCAACCCTCCAAAAAATAGGATCAAAAACCCCCCACCAAAAACCCCAATAAAACCCAATATAAAAAACCCAAACAAACCAAAACAACCCAAGCCCACACTGAAACCCAACCCAAAAAACCCCACCCCAAACCAAATAAACCACCTAATAAACCACCAAAAAAACCCACCCAAAATGCCATTTAACAATGGAACTTGGGCATTTTTAATTAATAAGGTGTCAGATTTCCATCCAGGTGCATTTTTTTTTTTTTTTAGGAAACTTGGGATAACAAGAGCTGCAGAAGCTCCCAAACCCCTGGAAATGTGCAAAGTGCAGATGGTCACACATTAAAGTTGATTTTGCTGCCTGTCCAAGCAGTGCAGAGAGGGATCCCAGTGGGGCAGAGCCCAAAGCAGGCTCCAAAAATTTCTTTCACCACCTCAGGTCAGAGTGAATTCCAAAATTCCCCTGGAATCTGGATTTGGGAAACACACAGAGCCACCAGCACCAATCTTACTTTTTTTAATCTTATCTTTAAAACTTTTTTTTTTTAAATCTTATTTCCAGCAGGAAACCAAAGCCCAGCCTGAAATCTGGATTATTTCTAAACTCAGCTCTTCACTGCCCCACACTGGGTTGTTTGAGGAAAGTAAAGCTTAGATTTATCTTCCAGCCTCTTGGTTTAGAATAAAACCCCAAAATCAGAACTGTGCAAACACCACTTCACCCCAAACTGCTGCAGAGGGAATTTTCAACTCCTTGTTTTCCTGCTTTAAGCTTTTCCCTCTCAGCAGTTGCCTCCTGCAAGGTTTGTGTCCCAAGAGGAGGAAAAATTCTCTGTTGTTTCCTGCTCCATCTGTGTTTCCCTGCTTTTCTCAGCTTCTGAAAACAACTCCAACCTGCTGCCTCTCCCCACAACTCTTTAATTTAATATGTGGAACTGCAAGAAACTCCCAAACCCTGGCTCTGCTCCCACCCCAGAGCCAGGAAAAATCACTTTTTAGCTGACTCTTCCTGGAGGTGACAACCAAAGCAAACTCAAGGAACTCTCCAGGAAGAGATTGCTCAAAAAACCACCGGGAAATATTCCTGAGGATTTGGTCCCAATTAGAGTTTCTCAATAACACTGATGAACTTGGAAACTTCATGGTGAACTGTGGAGCCAAAGGGGAGCTGCCTCAACCCCTGGGAAGAGACAAAACACAATTAAGTCCCTTCAGGAAATTTTTTTAAATACAAGAAGATGCATTTCAATATTTAATTGATAAGGGGTATCATTGATTTGCTTTGCTTTTAAATCCTACAAATATTGGGATACTCACTGATTCCAGGAAAAAGGTGCAGAGCTGCTTTGCCCAGGGACACCTGAAACAGAGAAATTCCCACTCATTCCCTCCCACTGCAGCCACTGCTGGCTCCTGCAAAAACCTCCAAAAATCCTACAGCTCACAGCTCCAAGCCAAGGTGATTTCAGATTTACAGGAAAATGATGGGGGGAGGAACCCCAGGATTGGCCCTGGGGTAATGGGACAATCTCAGAATTTCAGGTGGCTCTGGGTAATTCCCAGTGGGACAATCCCAGAATTTCAGATGGCTCTAAGGTAGTTCCAAGGGGACACTCCCAGGATTTCAGGTGTCCTGGGGTAATTCCCAGGGGGACAATCCCAGGATTCCAGGTGTCCTGGGGCATTCCCAGGGGGACACTTCCAGGATTCCAGGTGTCCTGGGGCATTCCCAGGGGGACACTCCCAGGATTCCAGGTGTCCTGGGGCATTCCCAGGGGGACAATCCCAGCCCTGGGGCATTCCCAGGGGGACAATCCCAGGATTCCAGGTGTCCTGGGGCATTCCCAGGGGGACATTCCCAGCCCTGAGCAATTCCCAGGGGGAACACTTCCAGGATTCCAGGTGTCCTGGGGCATTCCCAGGGGGACAATCCCAGGATTCCAGGTGCCCTGGGGTCATTCCCAGGGGGACAATCCCAGCCCTGGGGGATTCCCAGGGGGACACTCCCAGGATTCCAGGTGTCCTGGGGGCATTCCCAGGGGACAATCCCAGGATTCCAGGTGTCCTGGGGCATTCCCAGGATTCCAGGTGCCCTGGGGCATTCCCAGGGGGACAATCCCAGGATTTCAGGTGCCCTGGGGGACTCCCAGGGGGACACTCCCAGGATTCCAGGTGCCCTGGGGCAGCCCCCACTGACTCACTCACATGTGCAGGCTCTCCATGACCACGTTGAGGCTGAAGAGCCCCACAGACTGCATCCTCTTGTGTCTGCAGGTCAGGAACAGGCACAGGAACTCCCCCACGTACTGGGGACCAAGGTTCTGCCACCTGAACAACAAAACCACAAGGACTGAGGCACTGGGATTAACTCTGGCATTTGGGAGAAGGAGCCAATTCCCACATCCAGTGGAATCTTGGCCAAACCCAAGGCAGGAGATTCTCCCAGCACTGCTGGAAGCCAAGGGGGGATAAAAGAAGAGGTGCCCCCTCTTTTCCAGCAAATCACTGCTCCCCAAAATCAGAATGAAGCAACTCCCAGCAGCTCCACCTGTGCATTGCCAGGATTTGCACCCCTGACTGAGGGCAAGGTGCTCCCCAAATCTCAGCCCCCTGTGCTGCAGCCCCAGGGGCACACAGGGAGCAGGGCTCACTCACACTCTCAGCATGGTGCCTTTCTCCCGACTCAGGTCCCTCAAGAGCAGGTTGGCAGTGCCACACAGGATGTGCTCTGCACAGACAAGATGTTCCAGCAACAACCTCAGAGCCCAGAAGTTTCTCTAAGAGACAAAAACAATGTGTGATTTAACCTCAGTGCCAATCATTCCTTAAAATAAAAATAACAAAAATAAAGATCAAAACAAAGTCAAGTTAAACGTGGCTAAAACCTCCAGGATGGTGGTTTCAGCATCGAAAAAGCTTTTCAACATTATTTGCTTTGATCTCTTAGAACAGGAATCAGTTTCTAGGACTCACCCCAAAAGCCAGGACTATCTCTAAGAAGGAAGTCAAGTGGGGAAGGTCACAACAAAGCATCTGCTGCACTGCTTGCACTGCCAGGACCAGAGAAGCCTCGTGGTGCAGCTACACAAGAGACAGCAACAAAGAAAGAAATGGATTTAACAGCCCCTTTCCTTTTATTTATCCACTGAAACCAGCACTGAGCTACTCCAGTTCAGCCAGAGAGCCTGGAGGTCACACAGCAAATCCACAAGAACCTTATCAAGAGTTAAAAACAGGGCATTTTATTTCTGGTGCTCTCAGAAATGTGAAATCTCACACAGGAGCAGAAATAGGGAACTAAAGAGGAAAAAAATCCAGCTCAGGAGTTGCATATTTGCAGAATAAATGAAAATTTCCTTCACAAAAGTAAAAAAATAGTAAGGCAACTTCTTAGATGACTGCATGGAATTTGGAATGTTTTTCCTGCCACCTTCAAATAAGTTCCACATACTTGAAATCCTTAATTCAAAAGAAATTTAGAACTTCTGGGCAATTCTGAGTTTTGAGACAGGCAGTGAGAAGTCCCAGTGTCCTGTCTGAGCCAAACCCTGGGAGAAATTAAGACACAATCAATTATTCCCAGCCCTCCTCCTCTATAAATCCATAAATGTGGACAGGGATAAAGATTTCTGGATTGAAGGTGACTTTCAGCTCTCTACCTTCAGATCTGATCCACTGTTTAGACTGTGCTCATCTTAAGCTGATCACAGCCAAAAAACACCTTCCAGGCCCCTCTTAAAAGCTTTTCTTAATAACCCAACATTTCTCACTGCTGGGGCTCAATTCCTTTGTTGGCATCACTCACCTGACCAGAGAAAAAAGCAGATGGTAAAGAGACATTAACTCCAGCCTTGAGATCCTCCAGGAAGTTGCCACAGGCTGCCAGCACTTTCTGCAAGGGGACAGTGAGGGACAAGGATGGCAGATCCTCCCCAAACCAACCCCAAAGAGTGCCAGAAACAGGGTTTAATGTGCTTTTCTCAGCATTCCTGCAGAGGGTGGTGCCTGCTCCACATCACTCTCAAGGCAAGTTGAGGCTCTGCAGCACCAACCAAAATCTATCAAAAACTTCATTTTTGTAGGGCTGAGATGGAGAAATCACCTCATGCCATGGCAGGGACACTTTACACTGTCCCAGGCTGCTCCAAGCTCTGCCCAGCCTGGCCTTGGACACTGGGAATCTGTGCCAGGGCCTGCCCACCCTCCCAGCCAGGAATTCCCTCCCAATCTCCCACCTGACCCTGCCCTCTGGCAGTGGGAAGCCACCCCCAGCCCAGGCCCTTTCTGATCTGCTCCATCCTACCATGAACAGCAGAACCAGTCCCAGGCACTGAGCTGGGAGCACAGTGAATCCATTTCCAGCAGCCTTGGGCACTCCTGAACCCCCACACCCTGCACAGTCACCAGGATGAGGCACTGGAAGTGAACTCTGCCATTTGGGAGAAGGAGCCAATTCTCACACCCAATGGAGTCTTGGCCAAAGCCAAGCCAGGAGATTCTCCCAGTTCTGTCTGGTACCTCTTGGAAGCCAAGGGGGGGCTCTCCCAGGGACAAGGGAAGCAGGTTCCCCCTCTTCTCCAGCAAATCACTGCTCCCCAAAACCATGATGAAGGAACTCCAACATTTGGCCTAAAAATCAACAGAACATTTGTGTTACAGAGTGAAATCTGTGCAGAAGGGTAAATTATTCAGAGAAGAAAGGGGTCAGAGTAAGTTCTGTCCCTCTCAAGGAGTGGGAACAGGACAGGGGAGGGAATTTTGGCCTCACTCACATTCCTGTAGAGTGCCTCACTGCTGTAGAGCAGTTTGAGTCCCTGCTTAATTAGCACAGTGGTCCTCAGGGGAGAGCCTGCAGGGATGGAAATGAAAAGCATCAAACCCAGACCCCACACTCCCCAAATAACTGCACAGCAGGAGCACAAGCAGGATATTCAGGATATTCACTTAGTTCCAGACCAGCTTCTGCAGAGCCAAGTGCTCCCAGCTGCTTTACACAGGTTTGTTGGTGGAACAGATGAAGAGCAGCTCCAAAACACAGCTCTGGAAAGCTGCAGGGAACTGGACACAGTCCAGACTGAGCCAGGTGACCCCAAAGAAGTGTTTGCTGTGGGTATCACACCACACTGAGGGATCTCACACTTGCCAGAATTCTGCCAGCAGGGAGCAAGTCCCAAATTAATCCTTCATGGCACAAGACACTCTGAGAAGCAGCAAAGCCCAGGACAGAGGATGACAATCATCAGAGGCTGAGTTAATGATTCTGATGATGAAACATTTCCCATCAGGAGTTTTCTCCTCAAGGTCATGGCTGAGACAAAGCCAAGTCCCCACTAACAGTGGCAATGCTGGGAGGGAATGAAGGACTTAGGATTTTCTTTCAATTTCTCTTACTTTGCTTTCAGCAGAAGCTCACAGCTGACAAAATGAGTGTTCTGAGCTCCAGCACAAAGTCATCCTTCCTGCCTGCTGTTTTCATGGTTTGAGTTGGGAAGAACCTCAAAGCCCATCCAGCTCCAACCCAACACCTCCCACTAACCCAGGCTGCTCCAAGCCCTGCCCTGGGACACTCCCAGGGGTTCAGGGGCCTGCCCACCCTCACCCAACTCCCAGCTGGGCTCAGGATGTCACTCATTGGAATGCCAAGGAAGAGCTGGAATGAAATTCCCAGTGGAAGGAAGGAAGGAAGGAAGGAAGAAGCGACACTTGCCAGCTGTAACCCAGGGCCCTGTGTCCAGCACATCATTCCCAGAGGGAACACAGCCTGTCCTGAAAATCTTGAGGTAGACCTTGAACTGGCAGGGAGTGATCCTGCAGGCAGAGCAGCAGGCCAGGCTGTTCACAGGGAACAGCAGGGAATGGGCAGCATCCAGGAAATTCCCAGTTTTGCACAGGTAGAAGGGGATCAGATCCCGAAGGTCTCTGAGCCTGCAGAGAGAAAATGAAGATTTGGGTTTTAGCAGGATGGGTTTAATGGGACTTTGTGGAGAGATCTGCTTGTGCTTGAGCATTACAGAGGGGAGGAAAGGTGAGCAGAGGGAGGGGGAGAGGAAAAAGAGAAGGGGAAAAGAGAGGAAGAGTAGAAAAGGAAAGGGAAAAGAAGGGAGAAGAGAGGGGAAAAGGAAAGGGGAAATCCACTTACCTTTGGTTTTCATTGCATTTCACAGCTCTCAGGTACCGAACAACTTCCTTATACCTGGGAGGAAAACAGAAGGTGAGGAGGAAGGGGAAGGAAGAGCAGAACTGTGCACAGGGCACATATCTCCTACAATGGAAGCAGCAAAGCAGGAGAGCTTCCCACATGAGAGAATCTGCACAGCAGGACAGAAATACAGCTGGAAATAAACTTGAGAGGTTATTCCCAGATTCTCTCAACTCTGGCAGAATAAAACCAGAGATTGTCTGGCAGCTGAATTCTGGATTGTTTGGAATACAGGATTTTCTGGAGTACAGCTCTCTGAAGACTCAGAACAGATTCTTCTGGCTGCTTTCCACGTATTAGCTTTGATGAAGAGGAATTGCTTGAAAAATCAACATGCAAAACCTGTAGGGTTTTGAAATGAGCCACTCCAGAAATCTCTTTTTTTTTCTCTTTTTTAATCCTGAGGCATTCAAAGGGCTTTAAGGAACTCCAAAAAGCTCCAGGCCTTGTTGTGAAAATAAAAAAAATAAATTAAAAAAAGTCGTTGTTTTGTGTTTCCCAATTATACCAAAGCACAGAGGTTTAGAGCAGTCAAAATGTAAGAACTGAGCTCCTAAAATGAAAAAGCCAAACCAATCTCACTTCTTTTTTTCCAGCAGTTTCTCCACTCGAGCCTCCACAACAGGGAAGGCTTCCCACAGGAACGTTTTCCTCCCTTTCTGTCTCCTCTGCCCAGTGGTGTTCTGGCCTTTTAAAACTGTGGTCAGTAACATGTGGTCCCAGGGCAAAACATTCAAGCTGGAAGGATAAAAAAAAAAAAAAGGTGATTTTTAACTGTGTTTTGTTGTACATCATTAATGAGCTCCTTTAAGGATTGTGAAGTTTGATTAATGAAATATTTTGGGGTTTAGAGGCTCAGTTATGAGGGAAAGGAACTAAACTTTAGGGAGAACAGCTCAGTCATGGCATAAAACAGAGAAAGCAGCAATACTGAAATATTCCTCTACATTCCACTTTTATTATCAGGGAAAGAACATTCCACTGGATCCAAATCTACCCAGAACCCACCTGTTTGAGAAGGCATAGCAGTGACAGGGAAGGGAGATGGACTGAAAAAATTCAACAAACTTGTCATATAGAATTTTTGGGAAGTCACACAACACCAGCATCCTCTGAAGTCGATTTGTGATCCTGGGATTTGAAAAGAAAAACAATTCCAAAAGGGTATTTTAAAATGAGGGAAGTTGTCTTTTTAAATCATATGGGAAACTACACAAGTTTGGGTTTTTTTGTTTGGATCTGTACTTGAATTTCTGCTATAAGTTTTGTAGTGAATAATGAAATTACTGTGCTGTGGATCTGTTGGGTTTAAGTATTTTAAAACAAAGATCTCCAAGGAATGTGTACAGCAAACACCTCAAACTGTGCTGGACCTGAGCTCCTGCACCTTCCTTGCTACTAGAACCATTTTTGTATTAATTGGTAAGTGGGGATAAAAAAGAAGAGTTTACTCTTCAAAATTTTGGCAGGGAGGTAAAGACAAACTCTTCCCTTTTTTGTTCCAAATAAGAAATTAAAAAAATCAGAAATAGCAATTTAAAATTAAAACTGCTGAAGGATTTAGGTTGTCATTACTTCCAGAAAAGCTGAGAATATAGAACTGGGTTGAAAAGAACTGAATTCTTCCTCATCAACCTTCTGTGGCAGGTGAATTTTGGGGGAAAGGTGAAGGATGGAGCTAAAATGGGAAGTGAACTCAGCCAGGGGAGCTGGGTGTCCTCATTCTCCAGCCTCTGGGGGAGCTTTTGCTGCTCCTTCCCAGGGGAATCCTGCTGTGACCTCTCCCAGCCACTCTTCACTCCTTGGTGTAACAACCAGACCTGCTCTGGCCCCCCACGTGCCTCTCAACAGAGGATTTGTCACCCAAAAGGCATTTTAGAGCCAAGCAGAAAGTCTGAGCCAGCAAGGACACCAGTGTTACCTTTGGAAGAGAAATGGGACAGCAATCCTTATGGAGGCAGTGGGGCCAAGGTTCTGACAGTTCTTAAGCCTGGAAAAAACCAGCAGTAGTTAATGCCTGCCTCCCCTTCCTGCCTGTTCCCCTCCTCTCTCCTCAACTGTTGAGGAAAACCCTTGGAAGCTGGCAGGCTGAGAGAAATTCCTGCAAAGACTGAAGTGCAAAGTTCCCAGCTAACAAATGCAGCCTGCTCCTTGCAAACCTGGCTCACCCCCCAGCAGAACTGCAGGGCAGCTGCTGCTTCAAACCAATCCACACATCATTTCCTTCTCTTTTACCAAAACCCCTGAATTTAAACCCCAAAATGTTCAGGTTTCACACAGCAAAGCTCTGTAATGCTGAAAAGTGTTTTGCTGAGTTGCTAAGTGTAACTTGGAAGTTCTAAATTAGGTTAAATGCTGTTGAAGTGTTAATCCCCTGAAATTATTAAACTTTAAGCTAATCTTAAATTAGGTCTAAGTGCTGTTTTTCTGGTGGATTGTTAAGCCTAAAATATAATTTAAAGTACTGTTAAGTGGGAATGCTGCTAAGCTTTTAAGGCTGAGTTCCTTTTTATTTTTGCTATTCCTTTTGTCCCACACTCCCCTCAGTGGTTCTCAGCTCATTTTCTTTTCTGAATGCCTGGACTAGGTTTGGTTTTGTTGTTGCTTGTTTTCATTTTTTGTCCCTAAGATCTCCTGTAAGCAGTGGAGCAAATCTTTCCAACCAACTTTGTTGTTTAATATTAAATCTGGCTTTCCCTTGGCAGGGATTTTTTGAATCACCTCAAACTCTTATTCCTACTTAACTTCACCTTCTCACAACCAACCTCTTCTTTTCCCCAAAATCCGACTTCTCCCTCAGTGTGTTCATCTTCCTCCTGCTGTGCTGCAGCCTGGGCTGGGATTTTTACACTTTCCTCACTCCTAATAAACAAAACCCCAGGATTCCCTCACTAATTCCCCTCCCCTGGAGGGAAGAAGGAAGCTTCTCAGTGGGCCAGGTACTTACAGAGCAGGGTCTTTGTGCAGGGCAATCTGTTTAGCTGCTCCCAGCAGCATGACAGCAGCAGCTTTGGGGCTTTCTTGTTCTGCCTGATTTAAAAATCTTGTGACCAGCTCAAAAACATCAGAATACCTGAAAAAGTCAAGTGGCCTGTGAGATCAAGGGTCAGCAACAACAGACTTCCTAAAACAGCTGCTAACTGTGGCCATCCCACAGCCTTGCCTTCAAAGGATCCCCAGCACTCTGAGAAGGTGCTGGCACAACCAATACTTTGGGTATTTTGAAGGTTTGTTATACCAGTGAGAAGGTGAAACTCATTCTGAGGAAGAAATTCATAAAAATTTCAGAATCCCAGAATGGTTTGGGTTGGAAAGAACCTTAAACTCCAATCCCAACATCTTCCACCATCCCAGGCTGCTCCAAGCCCTGCCCACCCTGGCCTTGGGCACTCCCAGGGATGCAGAAGCAGCCACAGCTCCTCTGGCAATCTGTGCCAGAGACTCCCCACCCTCCCAGGGAAGGATTTGTCCCAATATCCCACCTAAAGCCACCCCAAAACCCAGGCCTCAGGTTCCCACAGCCCCAGGTTATAATCAGAGACCATCAGGTGTCCTGCACAGCACAGGAGATTTAGACACACACAGAAGAGGGATTTTAGACTACACCCAAGTGTAATTTACCTTGCTGACCTCTCTCAACTCTTTTTTGCTGTCTCAGGTGCCACAATTCTGACTACAACTCATTAAATACATCAAAGTTGGACTGACAACCCCAAATGTGTTGTGACTTACTTGTACATCACCTCCATGTTCTGTGAGCTGCACACATTGCACTGCCCCGGGGGCAACTTTGGCTGGCAGCAGCATTCACGTCCTGGGGAACACAACCTTTCTCCTGTCAGGTACTTGTTATAGGCCACAGAAAGATCCTTGATGAATTTTTCTAGGAGGTATCCTAAGAGACAAGACAGAAAAAAAAAAAATTGCACAAAGAGTTTTGCATGTTTTTTTCAAAATCAAAAGCTCCCCACATCAAATTATTTAGGATAAAAAAATTCCCCATGTGAAATTTTCTAGGAATTGTTTGCATCCAGTTTTATTGGTTAGGAAAGCTTTGCTGCTGAAAGAGGGGAAATTTAGATGGGATATTGGGATTAGGTGTTTTGGGAACACAGCACCCAGGAAAGGGCCTGAGCAGTTCCAGGTTTTTTGGGAACACAGCACCCAGGAGGGCTGAGTAGCCCCAGGTTTTTTGGGAACACAGCACCCAGGAGGGCTGAGTAGTCCCAGGATTTTTGGGAACACAGCACCCAGGAGGGCTGAGTAGCCCCAGGATTTTTGGGAACACAGCACCCAGAGCAGGGCTTTAATAACCCCAGGATTTTTGGGAACACAGCACCCAGAGCAGAGCTTTAATAGCCCCAGGATTTTTGGGAACACAGCACCCAGAACAGGGCTTTAATAGCCCCAGGATTTTTGGGAACACAGCACCCAGGAAAGGGCCTGAATAACCCCAGGATTTTTGGGAACACAGCACCCAGAGCAGGGCTTTAATAGCCCCAGGATTTTTGGGAACACAGCACCCACCCCCATGCCTCAGCTCTGTGTCCAGCTCCAGCAGCTCCAGGTTGAAGGTGGCCAGGATTCCAGCCAGGGCAAAGTTCCTCTGTGCCTTCCAGAAGTTGCTTTTGTTGTGGGCATTGCAGTGGCACAGGGAAGGGGTTGTCCAGAGTGAGCACTGTGTCAGAAAACACAAAAAACAAAAAAAACAAAAAAAACAAAAAAAAAAAAAAAAAGGGGGAGAAATTGTTGGATTTTTCTGTTTTGCCCTCAGCACTGAGTGAGAGGCAACAATTCCTTTTATCCTTGCACCTATAAATATTTTGGCAGGCAACAATTTGGTATCATGGCAATCATTACAAAAAAGCCATTTATTGATGAACTCTCACTGCTGAGCCCTTCACAGAGACCCTCAGGGCTGGAAACTGGAAACAGAGACTTGTCTTTGCATGTTCACCCCAACTCTGCTCACAGCTCTTCTGAAATTCACAATAGATCCAAGCAAATAAATCACCCACACACAATTCCCTGCACTCCTGACTCCTGTGGGCACAGTCTAAAAAGCTGACATTTCTCTAATTTATTTTAAAAAAAGTCTGATTTAGTGATCTGATTTCATGAAATGCACTGTGTGCCCAAAGCAAACAGGATATCAATAAATAACATAAATAAATGCATGTTTACTCCAACTGCCTGGACTAGAAATAAACCCCAACAGAACCACACTTTTAGTAGTTATGAGAAATTATTAATCAAATTTCCTCTATTATTCTCTCAGAGTCCTTAACTCTCTTTCTGGGAGGGTAGAATTCCTGACTCCTAATCTATCCTATTTCTTTGCCAGCTTTAATTCAGGTACCTTGTTATTGTGCACTGCTTTATGTAGCCTGCAGGAGTTCTTTGTTTTATCCTGTGTCATAAAAGCCCTTTCTCTGTTCCCTCCTGTCTACTCAATAACCCATTTGTAAAATATTAGACCTGACCTGCTGTCCTGAAGAACTCATGAGACAGAGGGATTTATGCAAAATCACCTGAGCAAAGCTGCCAAAAATCTGAGCCTAAGGCAGGGCTTGCCTAAAGCTCTCATTTAATCCACAATTTTGTCTCCTGCAAGCTGTGGCCTGCCCTTACCTCAGCAGCCAGTTTGTCACAGATGTAACAGTAGCACTGCTCACAAATATCTGCATTTTTCCCAAGGGGGGAGCAAGTGTCACTCTCTCTTCTCCTGCAAGGTTAAAAAGCAGAAGGTTATTTAGGAAAATCCCATCCTGACCCAGCTCTGGTGCTGCTCCCAGCTGATACAGAGCTAAATGTGGGACATGGGAGCCCAAAGGGATTGCCCAGCCCTGCACTTACTCAAAGGGGTGAGTGGTGCAGTCGTGTCTGGCATGAGGCATCACATTTGCCTGTTTACAGTAGGTAACCACTAAATCCCCTTCCTCATCCACCAGTTCTTCTGATTTCTTCTCTTCCAGGGGAGATTTCTCTGCAGGAAAAAGAGCAGGAGGTATAAATCAGTGTAAAGATACAAACTAATTTCTAACTTCCTTACAAATTACTGATATTTAGTTTTTGAACACTTTATAGCACTTTTTTTTGGATCTGACAGAATGGCATACAGAACTTCCATGAACTATCAAACCAGAGGAAATGAAATCAAAAAGGCCCAGCCTGAGCTCAATTTGAAGAATCAATGCCATCAAAGATATCCCTACAAACTGGGGAGCTCCTCCTGGTTTTATTCACTCGTGCAGCACAAGCACAGATTTCAAGCATAACACAGAATTAATTCAGTTTATTCCCCAAATCTTTCAGGGAACTGCAGCAGCAGCAAGGAAACAGCTCTTACCCTGTGGCTCTACAAACAGGACAGAACTCCCTTGGGTGCTCTCCCCTTCATCATCATCATCATCACTGATCAGGATTATGTTCTCCTCCTCCTTTTCTGATGGCCACATGGCCACCAACTTCCAAACTGGAACTACTTGGCAGCCACCAGGGTAACACTGACTGTCCATTCGTGCTTTTAAGGTGTTTTCCTCAGCAAGGGAAGAAAAAGACTGCTCTGAAACCCAAATTCTTCTTTTCTCTTGGGTAATGACACTAGAGATGGAGATGTTTCATCCTCAGTGCCCTCAGCAGCTCACAACCCACTGAAGCTTCCATCCAGAGCTTGGAGAACCCTGAAAACAAGGAGAGGAAAAAAGAAGAAACAACTTTAAAATATGAGATGAGCTGTTCTTCTGGTGGGTTTGGTGGGGCTGGCTGTGGAATGAGGGCAAAGGGATTGAGTTCTCACTGACAGGGCAGGGTTATAGGGAATCTGGGGACAAATCCTTTCCTGGCAAAGGTTTCCAGAGCAGCTGTGACTGCTCCTGGATCCCTGGAAGTGTCCAAAGCCAGGCTGGATGTGCCTTGGAGCACCCTGGTCTAGTGGAAGGTGTGGCACATGGTGAGACTGGGTCGTTGGAAATGATGCAACTTTACATTTGGGACCAATGAACAGGAATTGCTTTGGGTTTTGTGTGTATAAATCTGCAAGATGCCTAACAAAAAGCCGTCTCTATATGAAATATTTTCTGTACATCCTGGCCAGAATAAAGCAAAACTTGACTCTCTATCACTACGTAGTGATGGGGGGTTTTATTCTTCCTGAATTTTGCAGACAGGAGGAGCTTTAAAGTTCTCCCCTCCCAAAATTCCATGATAACAACTCCTGTTCACAACAATCCAGCCACACCAGGATCACCCAGCACAACACCCCTAATTCCTCTGCCTGTCCCCAAGCTCAGACATCCCCACCTCACCCTGTCCCCAAACCAGTGATGGTGTTCCAGCACTCGGGAGGGAAAATTTGAAGACTGATGCTGAGAGAGTTTTTCACCAATTATAATAAAAATAATCAGTTAAAGAAAAACCAGGGAGGATTTGAATTTAAGCAGAAGTTGTCTGTGGTAGGGGGTTGGTCTTTAATGTCCCATTTCTTTAATGTCCCATTCCTTCAATGCCCCATTCCTCCAGTGTCCCGATCTTTCCATGTCTCTCCCTTCAATGTCTTGTTCCTTTAAAGTCCAAATTCCTTCAGTGTCCCTCCCTTTAGTGTCCCATTCCTTCAATGCCCCATTTCTTCCACATCCTATTTCTCCAGTGTCCCTTTAATGCCCCATTCCTTCAATGCCCCATTCCTTCATGCCCCATTCCTTCCATGTCCTATTCCTCCAGCGTGCCTTTAATGTCCCTCCCTTCAGTGTCCCATTCCTTCAATGCCCCAATCCTTTATGTCCCCTTCCTCCAGTATCCTTTTAATGTCCCAATCCTCCAATGCCCCATCCCTTTAATTTCCCGTTCCTTCAATGCCCCATTCCTCCAGTATCCCTTTAATGCCCCAATCCTCCAATGCCCCATCCCTTCCGTGCCCCATCCCTTTAATTTCCCGTTCCTTCAATGCCCCATTCCTCCAGTGTCCCTTCCGTGCCCCATCCCTTTAATTTCCCACTCCTTCAGTGTCCCAATCCTTTAATTCCCATTCCTCCCATGCCGTTCCATCCCCCTCCCTCCCACACCCCCAACCCTCCTCACCCACCTCTCACCCAGCCCCAACCGCCTCCTCCCGCGCCCCCAGCCCGCCCTCCCCTTGAGAGCTGCCCATACCCACCGAGCCCGTCCAGCCGTGCCGTTTTCCCCGCAACTCCCGATGGTTTTCCCGGTGTTTTCCCCGGTGCCGCTTTCCCGCTCCCGCCGCCCGCCACTCTTTGAAGGCCCCGAGCGCTTCCAGGTCAGCGGCCCCGGGGCGGGACCCGCGCGCGCTTCCGCCCTCACAGCGCCCGCCATGTTTGGTGAGGGCACGGCTCAAATCAAATCCCTTTATTTAAATAACCGTGTTTGGTGAGGGCATGGGCTGGCACAGATACCCACTGAGCCCCTCCAGCCGCGCCGTTTTCCCCTGCAATTCCCGGCGTTTTCCCCGCAATTCCCAGTGTTGTTTTCCCGCTTCCGCCCTCACAGCGCCCGCCATGTTTGGTGAGGGCACGGCTGGCACAGCTCAAATCAAACCCCTTTATTTAAATAACCGTGTTTGGTGAGGGCATGGGCTGGCACAGATACCCACTGAGCCCTCCCAGCCGTGCCGTTTTCCCCGCAATTCCCGGTGCTTTCCCCGCAATTCCCAGTGTTGTTTTCCCGCTCCCGCTCTCACAGCGCCCGCCATGTTTGGTGAGGGCACGGCTGTCACTGCTCAAATCAAAACCCTTTAAATTACCGTGTTTGGTGAGGGCACGGCTGTCACTGCTCAAACCAAAACTCTTTAAATTACCGTGTTTGGTGAGGGCACGGCTGTCACTGCTCAAATCAAAACGATTTTAGACAAAACAGTTAAATAAAGGCTCAGTTCTCCTCTAAATCCTGCAGATGCTGTCCCATGTCCCTCATGGTGGCCCCGGTCCCGTGAGGCACTGCCGGGACAACCCGGAGTTCACCGAGAGCCAGAAAAAATCCTGCAAAAATCAACTTTATTCGGATAAGGCAGGGAGGTCACTGCGCCACACCTCTGTGGGGTCTCTCTGGAATTTTTGGAAGATATACCCTCATTTTATCCTCATTTCCCGACCACTTTTCCCTCCTCTTTCCCCCTTTTGCCGAGGCAGTAGGAAGGAACAGTCCCAAATACTAAATATGCCCCCCTTTAACATGTATTCTCCCATTGTAAAACCACTAATATTCGATTTAAAACGATCCTGAATTAAGTTCATACTCACAAATCCTGCACGTTTTCCCCTGAAGCTCAAACAACTTCACTGTGAAACAAATCTGCTCAGTTTGAGGTTTTCAACCCCCTCACGCATTCCTCCAGAACTTTCAAATTAATTTAGTGAAAACATTATCGCAGATTTTCATAATTAATTCGAACCCCCAAACCCTTTCCACCACTAATTTCTAATTGATACTTTCATTTTTTGATACAGAAAGAGAGCATGTAATTACTGAACCCCCCACACCATTTTCCTTATTGGTTCTTACAGATCATTAGTTACATTTTTCATTAGTGAAGACCTCCCCACTCTGCACGGGGCTTGGCCTCACCTCGAATATTTTAAATTATTTTGGTCACCAAAATGATGAAATATTTATATATATGACATATTTTCGGATGCTCTCTCATAGCTTAAAAGAACAAAAGAATAAAAAAATATAAGTAAGAAAGAGCATCCAAATATACATATATAAATGGATGCTGTCTCATATTATTTTTTATTCTTTTTATTCTTTTTTATTCTTATAAGATATGAAAGAGCATCCAAAAATATATAATATACATAAATATCTTATCCAAAGGAGTGAGACAAAGGTGATACCTTGATGTGAAGCCATAGTAGGAGCAGCTGAGGAAATTTGGTTTGTTCAGGAGATTGGGATGAGATGATCTTGAAGGTGTAAATATATAAAAACAAATAAATATAAATAACAAATATAGTTATTGCCTTTTGTATTTATGTATAAGCTTTTGCAAATTATTATTGATCACAAAGATTCTGATCAAGTACAATTTGTAATTCCTTTTAATTGCTTTTGGTGTAGTATAATCTGTTAGTTTATGTGTGCACTGTATACTTTATATAAATATTAGTGAGATAAATATATCTTATGCCATAACATAATATTAAAATAAAGACTATATGATGTTCAAATGCTTTTATTAATACAACTAACTCAGAGAATAATTACCCTACATACAAAACCTAACAAATTATAATATATAAAAAACAATTTATAAAACGACAAATTATACTGTATCAAAATCTTTATAATCAATAATAACTGACAGAAGCTAATATATAAGTACAAAAATCAATAAATATATTATAATTTAAAACATTGGGGATGATTCTGTGCAGGGGACTGGATGAAAATCAGGATATTCTGTAATTCTGAGTTGTTCCTGTTACAAATTATTATTGCAGTAGTTGGCTCTTGCTACAATTTATTTGTTTTAGTTATAAAATTATAACTCTTTGAAAAGAATTAATATAAATTTTAACCTGCTTTTAAATATAGACAATTTATCATTGCTTATAAACAATGCAAAAGAAGGAAGCAAGGCAAAGAAAGGAGCTTGCAAAAATGTATTTTAAAATAAACTTGCAAAATAGATATCCAAGATAGCAAAAGCAGAAACCAAAAATACCACAAAAGTACCAAAGTTAAAGTAGCACCAAAAAATTAGAAAACCACCCAAAATTGATGAGGTCTACAACTACAAAACTCTGCAAACTCTGCAAAAATCTGAAGCAAAATTGTAGCTAACAAGCCCAAAATAAATCTGCAAAATCATTCCATGAAATAATCTGATTGCAAATTTTATTTCATTGTAATTTTTCTTTTATTTATAGAATCTGCTTGCTTGCTTGTATATTGGCCTAACCAAGCATCTTTTGCTTTATATTCTACCTATTCTACATTAAACTCTTCCAATTTTAAGAGTGTGAATTTCATTTCTCACCCTGAAAGCAGCTGGAGGAGGAGACGCTGCCGCTTCCCCTCACTCCCTATCGCCACCTTCTGTCGCGACACGAGCGAGGAAAATCCACATGCAGCAGCTGAGGCTTCCCACCAAACACTAGGTGGTACCAGAGCTCCACACAGGAGCTCAAAAAAATCTGAATTCTCAACCCGGGAAAGGAAAGCTGCGATGTCTTAATGCGCTGCTGGCACAGAAAATCGAGTTTTCGAAGGGAAAAAGCTGTTGGGAGCTGGGAATAAAATAAAGATATTTTCTGGTGGTCAGGGTAGCAAGTGCAATGTGTTTGTGGTTAAAATTGTTCAGCAAAGTGATGCTGTTCCAGCACCTGGCAGGGAAAGTTGGACTGGTTCAGAGGGAATTTTTCACGATTAATAATAGTTATTTTCACTAACTAATAATAATTAGTTTCACTAATAATAATAGTTAAAGAAAATCTAGGAAGGATTTTAACTTAAGCAGGAGTTGCCCGTGGCAGGGCATTGAAAGTGGATGTTTAATGTCCTTTCCAGCCCAAACCATTCTGGGATTCTATTCCATGGTTACATCTTTAACCACATTTTTACAATGAAGATTACATCTTAAGAAAATCATCTTACATCATTAAAATGAATTGTCCCGACACCTTTAATTCCTGATATCCTTAATATTAGGAATTATTTAAACAGCACTGAGAATTGGATCATCTTTTCTTTCAAGAAACTGCACACCCAGCCTGAAATATTCATGTATTAAAGAAAAAAAACCCTCTTCCTGCAAATGAATATTTATTCCGTGAATAATCTTTAATGTCTTCATGGCTTTCAACACATTTGGGCAAAATGTTTCAAGTTTCTGCGCTTACAAGGACAAAATCTAAACCCGACACCTCAATAGGTGGCCTGATTTCAGCAGTGTGGGGCATTTTCTGGAGACAGAATTTCCTCCCTGTTGCTGCCTCCTTTAGCTTTTAGCAACCTCGAGTAACAGCACAGCAGTTTGGGGGATGGAATGAAGGATGGAGAGAGCAGAGAGAAACAACAACAGCAGAACTGGCGCTCGGCCGCAAGGTTTTTCTCTAAAACCTCTCTCTCACACAGAAATTCCTGATTCTCTGCCCATGGCTGGAACGGGATGAGTTTGAAGGTCCCTTCCAACCCAAACCATCCTGTGATTCCATGATTTTGTGAAGTCCTGGGAGATGATTTTATGGCTAAATATGGTCAGGAGTTGAGTGCTGTGCCTGGTCCAAGGCACGGGGACATCGCTGGTTCCTCCTTCCAGATGAAGAGTTGGCGGCCGCTGCTTATTTTTAGTGGTGTGGGTGTAAAATATTGAATTTCACCTCGCCTGAGCTCTGTCTGCTCTGCCCTGGTGGGGTTTGTGCCCAGATCCAGCCAAGCTCGAGGTCTGGGGCTGACATCATGGAATCAGAGAGTCCTGGGATGGTTTGGGGTAAAAGGGACCTTAAACTCGTCCAGTTCCAATCCCAACACCTTCCACTATCCCAGGCTGCTCCAAGTCCATCCAGCCTGGCCTTGCGCCCTTCCAGGGATCCAGGGGCAGCCACAGCTCCCCTGGGAGTCTGTGCCAGGGCTGCAGTGTGAAAAGGACACCTCAGAATTTGGGGAGCTGAGGCCCCACCAGCCTCTCCCAGTGGATTCCTTGCAGGGATTCTCATCTCAGGGCTCCCCCAGGATCAGCTCAGCAGGGACACCCAGATCCAGCCATGGCAGCTGTGGTGATCCCAAAAGAGAGGGATTTGGTTCATTCCTGTTTGGTTTGCACCTAAAGCACAGAGCTAACACACATTTCAGTGCTGGAAAGAAAATATTTCCTTCAGCTCTTTCCCCCTGTAATTTCTTTCCTCTCCCAAGACCACATAAAGCAGAAATGAGATGCTGTGAGAAGGATGCTTCTCTGGGTAGCTCAGAACACATGAAATGCTCTTTTTTTTTTATTTTTGTTTTTTTTTCTTGGCAGGACAACAGCCAGGCCAGGGCAGGAGAATCACGCGGAGCCACCGGCGCTGATTCCCGGGAATGAGGAGTGGAGATGCTCCTGCCTCGCACAGAGGCAGCCAAGAGCTCTGGATTTAAGAACCAGATGAGTCTGAACCTCGTTGGAATTCCTTCAAAAATCTGCCAGCACTCTCCTCCCTGCCTAAAACTGGATAAATCCCCTTCGTATTCCCGGCTCCGAGCGAGCACTGAAATATTATCAGTGCTCTTTGACACCCTACCTGCTCCTCATCCCACCTGGCTCTCCACAAAACGCATTTCCTCTGCTTCCAGGGGGAAAAAAAAGTCAGATTCATTCAAGTCCTGACACTCCTCCAGCACTTGGGTGATCAAGTCTCCTCCGGTTTATATTTGATATTTTAATAGGGTTTCCTTTTGGCCCTTTAATGAGTTTTTATTCCCCTCTGTGCATCAGACGCTTCGCTCTGACCGACAGTTTTACTCACCCCATGTGGAGCAATATGAACAGCCAGGACAACCTTTTCTTCCTGTGGCAAGATTTGCTCTGCCAACATTTTTCTTCAGTTTGCAGTCGGGGGGATGTGTCCTGACCTTTTCCTTGCCCATCCTCCAGCCTTGGAGCTGGTGCTGAGGCAGGAACAAACCCAGCCGTGCTGTCCCTGCTCTCAGCTCTGCAGCGAGCAAGGAGGGAGGAAAAGAGGGAGAAAAGTATTCCAAATTAAAACAAATGTGGGGTTTGGCTCATCTGAGCAGCTGAGTTTTGTTACTTCGGCCTCAGCCCAAGTGTGGGGGACAATTTTATACAGAGTGCAGTGAGTGGGACAGGCTGGGGCTGTCCTTGTGCTTGTGGAGACCTCCATTCATAGGAATATGGAGTGACTGAAGTGTTTGGGTTGGAAGGGACCTTAAAAACCATCCCATTGCTCCCCCAACAGCTTTCACTATCCCAGAGTGCTCCAAACCCCATCCAGCCTGGCCTTGGACACTGCCAGGGATCCAGGGACAGCCACAGCTTCTCTGGGAATCTGTGCCAGGAACTCACCTCCCTCCTTCCCAATATCCCATCTAAACCACCTCTCTTTGAGCTTCCCCCTTGTTCTGTCACTACAGAAATCATTTCTGACATCCCCAAAGTGAGCATGGAGAGGGAGCAGATCCCATCCTGCAGGGCAGGAGGTGCTCAGTGTCCTGCTGGGAAAAGCCCAGATCCCTGAGTGATCCCTGGGAATGCAGCACTCCCAGATCCTGGCTCCAGCAGGAGCTGCCAGATCCCATTTTCCCCCATGATGGCAGCAGTCACTGATGCCTCAGGGGATGTTGGTGCAGGACACGTGGCTGGAGTTCTAAAAGACCCCACACCCCAAGAAATCAGTGCCAGGCCCCCCAAATCCTGCTGGACAAAGAGGGACAATGGGATGTGGGGTGGGATGGATGGAGAGGGGGAAAGGCAGAGCCATCCCAGGAACTGACACCCCACATGTGGGCAGGCTCCTGCTCCGAGTGATCCCAGGCTTCTGGAGTTCTCCAGCACAGAAATCCATGGAAAAATTGAAATAAAGCAAATTTTGGGGTAGAAAATATTGATGTGAAAATCTGTGAAGCCTTTTTTGGCTGTTTTGTTCTGCATTTTAGGAATTCTCTTCTGCTGTCTTCAGGCACAGGGGTCCCAACAGTGCCTTGTGTTTAATTCCACAGATCCAACAGAATTATAGAATTTAAAACCATCTCCATTGAAGGTTCCACATTAAATTTGGGCTTGGTTTTTGATGTTGCAGGAGGCTGATGCTCATCTGCTGAGAATTAGGAGGTTATTATTCTATAATCCAAATTGCCTCTTATCCATAGGCAGAAAATGACAGGAATATTTAAACACAGATTACAAACTTGGTGGCAGAGCTCTGCACCCAGTAGTATCTTGCATTTGATAGCTGCCAATAATTTCAGTCAACTCTTTAACATCTGGCATTACAATTTAATGTCTGGCTTAAGCTGTAACCTTTTTTTCCCCTCTGCTTTTAGAAAAGCTTTTTCTGCTTTGAGAGAATTTTGATTACCAAAGCCTTGCCCAGGACAGATTTATCCTGTGATTTAACATTTTCTGATGGAGTCTCATTTTGAATCAGTTGAATAATTGGCAGTGACTTTAGTATTAAACTGATTCATGATGTACATGCAGGCCCTTCAATAATTGAACATTATTGTCTTTATAATGGAAGCCCCTTTCTGACCATTAAAAGCTATTGGAAACAGCCTGGTGATCTGCTTTAATTAAAAATCAAGTGCAGAGGATTGGAAATGAGTAGGGATGAGAGGAACTTTGAGCTCCAAGATGGGCTGAGGAGTCCAAAGCCAGGTTGGATGTGCCTTGGAGCAACCTTGGGTAGGTTTAGGTGGGATGTGGGAAGGAATTCCTGGCTGGGAGGGTGGTGAGGCCCTGGCACAGATTCCCAGAGGAGCTGTGGCTGCCCCTGGATCCCTGGCAGTGTCCAAGGCCAGGCTGGACAGGGCTTGGAGCAGCCTGGAATGGTGGAAGGTGTTGGGATTGGAACTGGATGAGCTTTAAGGTCTCTTCCACCCCAAACCACTCCAGCATTCTCTGATTAAATAGTTTTTTCCCCTCTGCTTCTTTTTGAGAGCTCTTAAGTGGGATCAGTTAAAAACCTGGGAAGTGCCTGAGAGGAATCAACAACTCCCAGCAGCATGAGGTCCTTTGGGTGCAAACCAAACAGGAATGAACCAAATCCCTCTCTTTTGGGATCACCACAGCTGCCATGGCTGGATCTGGGTGTCCCTGCTGAGCTGATCCTGGGGGAGCCCTGGGATGAGAATCCCTGCAAGGAATCCACTGGGAGAGGCTGGTGGGGCCTCAGCTCCCCAAATTCTGAGGTGTCCTTTTCACACTGCAGCCCTCTGGCAGGGCTCTGATCTAACAGGTTTTGCATAGCTGCTAGACATCTTCCTAATAGCATCCCCTGGGAATTCTAAATTTCACTCACAGCCTCTAAATTTTCATTAAGAGCAGTCACACACGGAGAATGATGGATTAGATTTTATTGTTGGAAAATCTCCAGATAAAATTAAAGTGCTTCTTTCTTTTCTGAAACCTTTACCTTTCCCCTGTGGTGCCCTATAAATAAGGTATCAAATAATGTTTATCCTTTTGAATTCTGCCATCTTACATGTTTCATGCTTATTCCTGACCACTTTCCTGCCTCTGAAGAGATGTCACTCTTCAGTTAAATCCCAGGAACAGACAGCTACCTCATGGATTTCATTGTGGGACTGTGTCCCAGAGCCTTCACTTAAACCCAGTATTTATAAATACACCGTTGTCTCCTTCCCTTTCCTGGAAGCCTTTCTTTCATTTCCTTCCTCTTTCCATCAAATTCCCTCTGTCCTTTCTTTTATCCCAGCCTCTCTATGTCCATCTAATCCTGCAGACAGATGAGGCACAGCTTTGGGATGTGCTGGGATCACAGGGCTGAGGCACTTCCACCTCCACCAGCCAAACCCTGATAAGTGGGATCTGCTCCTGCTGCCCCTGGCCAGCAGATTTTTATAGCAGATGTTGTTTTTTTCCTCAAAAAACCCTCACTATTATTTTAGGATTTTAATAGTTTTGAGATGCTCTTAGTCTTCCCTAGAAAAAGCAAGAGCAGTTGGTAAGAAGTGTCCAAGAGCTGGGAATGCTGCTGTGATTCATACTGGTGTCAGCTCAGTTAAATTAAATTCCACGGGGATTTATCCAGCCAGGCCTCCAAACAAGTTTTAGACAGCACCTCCCACCCCAAAGCTCACACTTCATCTTAAATTAATGCAGGGAAAGGCTGGGGCTGGCCTGAGACACAGCCTTGGCCAAGAGAGGAGGTTCCTGCTTCCCACCACCAGCCCAGGGAACCAAGAGCCTTTCCCAGGGGAGGGAGAACAGCAGGATGGCAGCTGGTTTGACACAAGCCAGCACTGGCCAGGGGGTGCCCATGGCTCAGATAGGGCCAGGGGCCCCCTGAGCCCTACCTCAGAGGCTCCAGGATGTCCCTGGATGTCCCCAGCCCAGGGGATTCTGGCCATCCTTGCAGGTGGGTCCTGGGCTTGTGCAGACCCCCAGGACAGGGAATTTTCCTCAAGCACAACTTTTCCAGCCCTCCTGAACCTCTCCTGCTGCTGTTTCCCCACAGCACAGGCTGCTCTCAAAGCTCATTTTCACCATGTTGGGACATTTTCTTCTGATTTATGTAACTTAAATAGGAAGATATTCCACACTGCCACAGAGCCAAATCCTTGTCTCAAAGTGCCTCCAACCTGCCTGGATCAGCCAGGGCTCATCTTCCCTTCTGCTCAGAGAAGAGGAAAGAATTCCAAGAGAAATAACTTCCCCTTCTCCTTATAGTGCCTCTCCCAGGAGCATGTCAGGGAGTTCCACAGGTGGCTGTGGGGGTCAAACTCATTAAGATATTAAGAATTTACACCAGCTAGGCACCAGGCCCTTGGTTTCTCCCCAGTTTTGATTTTCCACCCCTGACCTCAGGGCTGCTTCCCAGAGCAAGGACCCCACAAACACCCATGGTCATTATCCCTCTGTTTGTAAAAAAAAAATCTCAAAACTCCTCTCACACCAGAAGAAAAAATACCCACAGGCTGGGGACCAAAGGGAACAGGATCCCAGCCTCACCCTCTGCTGCATCTTCATCATCCCAAAGGAAGCAGCAAAGGGAGGAAAACCCCCTGGGTTTGTTGGCCACTTTTCCAGCTTTGTCTGTGCCACGTTCCACAGGTGGCCGCACCTGGAAACCCTTGGTGCTTCCAGAGATGAGCCCTCTGAGGGGCAGGGCTGAGGCCAAAGCTGCAAAAGGGGGAACCTTGTAAATTTGGTACCAGAGTGACCAAAATGTGCCACAAATACGAGGAGGTCTGAGCCATCCCTGCCCCACGCAGGAGTGCTGGCACCCACGGCTGGGAGAGGTGCCAGGGTTATTTTTGGGCAGGGTTTGTGCAGGTTCCAAGCAGAAAAGGAAACAGGGGGGAGAGATGGAGCTTTCTTTTGAGCAGAGGTGTTGGAAACACGCGGGAGTCGTGAGTGAGGAGTTGGAGCAGCCACTCTGAAGGACTGGGAATGCACAGCCATGGACAAACCCAGCTGTCCCAGAGGAGCTCCTGAGCTGCACTGACAAATCCAGGGATCCCCAGGGATCCCCACTGCAGCTCTGGGTGCAGGATCCAGCTGCAAATCCAGTTCAGTGGAGCAGAGGGGCTTCCCTAAAGGCCAACCCCCAGCTCAGGACAGAGGGAGAGCAAAGGGCACAGGGAAGCACAGGACCTTTGACTCTCTTTTCATTTGGGAGGGAGGTGTTGATGTTTTAAATGCCAAGATGGATGGAGAATTGGCAGCATCTTGGATTCATGAGGTCACTGAGAAGCAAAAAAACTCCTTTTCCATGCCTGTGGTAAGAAGGCAGTATTGGGTTAGAAGTGACTTGAGCGATGGCTGGGGCTGGGAAGGGTTCCCAGCACACTCCAGAGGGTGTTTCACAAGGATCAGCTGGACCCCAGCCTGTCCTCATCCTGCTGGTGAAGTCATCCTGCCTCTGCACCCCTCCTTGTTCCCCTGAGGATGGGGCAGAGCAGCTGCAGCTCAGCTCATCGGGCAGAAAATCCTCCTGTTCTTACCCAGTGCTTCCCCAAAATTCAGGGCAGAAAATCCTCCTGTTCTTGCCTGGTGCCTCTCTGGGACCCTGATCTCAGAGCAGAAACTCTTTGTGTTCTTGCTTGGTGCCTCCCCAGGCTCAGGGCAGAAAATCCTCCTGTTCTTATCCAGTTCCTCTTTGGGACCCTGATATCAGGGCAGAAAATCCTCCTGTTCTTGCCCAGTGCCTCCCCAAAACTCAGGGCAGAAAATCCTCCTGTTCTTGCCCAGTGCCTCCCCAAAACTCAGGGCAGAAAATCCTCCTGTTTTTGCCCAGTGCCTCTCTGGGACCTCAATCTCAGGGCAGAAAATCCTCCTGTTCTTACCCAGTGCCTGATCTCAAGGTTTGGGGCTGAGTTTGCTCTGCCTGGCCTGAGCTCTTCACCTCCTGCCTTGTGCCAAGAGCACCCAGAACTGAGCAGAGCCAAATCCAAGCATTTTTTCATGGGTGAAAATGTTCAGCAAGGTCCTGCTGGCTGCCATCCCCCCCATGCAGGAGCACCTGAGGCATCACAGCTTGTGAGGAGAAGGAAGAATTTATTTTTACTTCCTGTTTTTTCCTGAAATTTTTGGACACTCAAAGGAACAGGACAGAGGACATGTGGGGCTTTATGTTCCCCATGGATCCATTGAATAAATCTGTTCCCAAAGGCACTTTCCAGAAAGGACAAATCTGGGAGGAATTCCTCATCCTCAAACTCTGGGGGACTTTCTCATCACTGCATTTCCAGAGGTTTGTAAGTGACTCAAGTTGGCTTTAGGAAAAGGCACTGCAATTCAGGATGCTCTTCCACAAACCCATCCCCTTTCCTGTGCTAATTTTCCTATTCCTAAACTCAGAGTAATTAATACTGAATAACCTCTGAGGGATTTCACAAGTCTCAGTCAAAGATCTGTTATTTTTCTCCAATATGGAATTCTGGAAAGAAACTTTTGAGAAAAATCGTATCAAAAATGGACTTTTAATATCTTTTTTCCCCTTCATCAAAAATAAGGTTCTGATTTTTAGCAACAACAATAACCTGAAAAAAGAAGGGGATTAACTTGAAAGCTCCTTCACTTTCACTCCATTTCTTTTGCCCCTCCACAGGGAAATCCTCAATGCACAGTTCCCAAATGTTAATGAACACCAGCCCTTTCTCGGTACCTTTTAGGGCCTGATTCACCAGGATCATCCATAAATATTCCTTTAAAAACCTTCCTGAGGAACCCCCGAGGGCAGCTGATGTCAGGAAATGTCGGATATTTCTCCCTCTCCTCCTCGAGCCGTTGGTAGCCTGCTCAGAAAGGAACAGATGCGTTAAAAGTTGGGAGATTTACAGCCCCTCACACACCCGGGAGCCATAAAGCCACAATTTGTTCCATTCCCAGAGCAGCCTCTGCCCGCTGCAGGACCTTTCATCGCTGCTGGAAAGCTGCCCTGAAAAAACCCACGGGCTTTTATGGCCACACAAAGTTCAGTTCGGTGCTTAAAAAATGGAGATGGGGAAAGGAAGGGATGGATTCACTGCCCCAGTCCTGCTCCTGGGCTTGGGTGATATCCCAAACTGGGAATATTTATGGGAATGGGGTCTGGAGGGTGGGAATCCCCCCTGTCACACAGGGTACCCGTTCCCCACCTCCAGTGGCACTGGGAGAAAAATATCCCTTCACTGGTGGCACAACAGGACAGGGTCAGTCCAGTCTAACAAAACTCAGCCTTGACAAAGGTGTTGGTGCACACCTGAAAGACCAAAATCACCCTCAGATTTTATGGCTTAAGTAGCTTGAAGTCCTTGTAATGCAGCCAGATTTATTCCTTATATCCCGTGCTGGGATTAGCAAACTCCAGAGGAGCTCCTTGTTCTGAGCACCACCCAAAACTGCTTCTCCTCCCACCCACTCCTCTTCTGCTCCCAGGGAGATCCCCCAAAGCACAAAGGGTTAAACCTTTGCCCTGCCCAGTCCAGTCTGCCCTTCCAGCTTCCCCCAGTTGGGAAGGGAAGGATTAGAGGGGGGAGATTTATGGGGAGCCCATCCTGGAGCTTTGATGCTGGGGGAACAGCCCTTCTCCAACAAAGGGGCTGTAAAGCAGTGCCCACCACTAAACCTCTGCTGGGGGCAGCCAAATCCCTGCTGGGATTATCCTGGGCTTGGAGAGGTCTTGGAAGGAAAGGCTGCCCCTTTTTTCTGGCTGCATTATTAATAAAGAGCTGGGAAAATCCTCAGGGCTGCCCCATAAATCTGCTGGGGCTGGGAGGAAACGAGGGGGTCAGGGCTTGACCTGAATCCCCCACCCCAAACGGGGTGTCTGTGGAGCAGGGAGAGGTGATCCATCCCTGGAATTCTTTGGGATACTGTTCCAGAGCAGGGAGAGGTGATCCATCCCTGGAATTCCTTGGGATGCTGCTCCAGAGCAGGGAGAGGTGATCCATCCCTGGAATTCCTTGGGATGCTGCTCCAGAGGAGCTGGGGAGGAAAAGAAGATCCATGCCCTGGAATTCCTTGGGATGCTGCTCCATAGGAGCTGGGGAGGAAAAGAAGATCCATCCCTGGAATTCCTTGGGATGCTGCTCCAGAGAAGCTGGGGAGGGAGAGGAGCCCAGCCTGGAGCCACAGCTGGTCCCAGGTGCCACCAGGCCAGGGGGCTCTGAATGTGTCCCAGGGGATGCAGGATGGATGCTGCAGGGGGAAGCCTGGAGGGACCAGTCCTGGAATGAATGGCTCTGACTTTCATCCAACCCTGTGCAACTCCTTTAACCCCTTCAGACATCACAGCCCCTCAGGGCCACTGGAACTCACTCAATAAAAAACAACCAAGTGACCTCTTAGAATGGGGTTTTTTTCCACCTGGATTTTTTTGGTTCCATTTCAAGTGAGAAATGGCAAAAAAATCCTGCTGGCACTTGCCAGCCAAGAAGCAGCTGGTGTTGGAGGTGGGCTCAGAGCAAGCTGTGATGCACAGCTCTGGGTTTCCAGAGGGGAGCAGGGATTAACTCCCACCTTGTCACAGTCCCTCTGTCACCCCACGAGGCTGTTCCAGGCCGTGTCCCCTGCACTGGGACATTTGCTGTCCCACACTTCTGTCCTCAGACAGCCACAGAACCCTCCCTGCTCCAGGGAAGGCATCACCCAGCCCTTGCTCAGCTTCCCAACATCAGCACCTGTTTGGAGCAGCATCCCAAAAAACCCTGGAGAGCTCAGACATGGCTGTGCTGTAGAAAAACCAGAAAGAAACAAACCCTCCTGGCTACCAACAAAACCCAAGCCACAACAAACAACAACAACAAAAAATCCTTCCTAATTTCAGCTTCTGGTCATAAAATTTTACTTTCATGGAACAGCGTGAAATCTGCACAGCCTGAGCAGGGGTTTTTCATAAAAGGCAGAGCTGGTGGAATATCCCAGCCAAGGTGTTTTTATAAGCCAGAAGAAGAGAGACAGAAACACAGAAGGAAAATAATTTTCTTGACTTCCTTCCAGAAAGGAATTTTATTTAGATTTCCTTTAGCCAGCCTGAAACTCTCCTTCATCTCCTTGCATGGGTTTGATCAGAGCCATCCCAGTGAATCCAAACCTCTCATTTCTCTTTGCATCTGAGCCCCAATGCCTTTAAATCTTGGAATTTCGAGGGGCAGAGCGATTTGCAGTGGGAATTTGGCTCCCTCTTAGCCCAGAACACAAGGCAGAGTGTGGAAGTTCAGCCCTGCACCCAACCCTGCCCCTCTTCCCGTGAGGATGGGGGGAAAACACTTCCCAACATCCAAATCGATGAGGTTTGAGAGGAGAATAATGTCTGCTAGAGGGCCAGAAACAGCTCTCAGCCCCATGAAAAATGACTTCCAAATGCCCCCTGCTCTGGGGATTTCATGAGGGAAGATGGATCTTTCTATCCCTTTTCCTTTCTTCTTCATTTTTCAACTCTTGACCTCTGCTGGGAGCAGGGAGCTGGCGGGTGAGAGCCCTCGGCAGAGGAAATTCTTCCTCCAGTTCATTTATCTCCGATGCTCTGAGCAGCTGGAGATGCTCCTGTGGCCAAGAGGATGCTGTTCCCAACCCTGCCCAAAATCACAAATCCTCCTCCCTGGATTTCAGCTCCAACTTTGCCACTGAGAAGACAAAAGTCAGAGAGGTTTGGGCCCCACTTTGGAGCAGATTTGTAGCCCAAGGCTGATGTATTTAAGGAAATAAGATGGGCATGGGAGGATATTATTGGGAACTGGCTCCCAGGTGCCTCAGACCCAGGAAAAGCTGCTCTGGATAACTCCAGCTGAAAGCTCTCAGCTCAGACAATGACACCAGCCACGAATTCCAGGCACATTTCAAATTTCAGATTTCAAATCCCTAAAAACTCCCATGACTCCCAACTTTTGTCCAAAGGCAAAATGTTGCCAAATGGTTCCAGCATGGAATTCTGGAATGGTTTGGGTTGGAAGGGAGCTTAAAAATCATCTTGTTCCAGCCCCTGCCATGGGCAGGACACTTCCCACTATCCCAGGTTACTCAGAATTCCCAAGGTCATTGGAAACCACCACAGCAATGGATCCAACAGGGAAAGGAGATGTGCTTTGAAGCTTTTTTTTTTTAGGAGATAATCCAAACTGGAACATTGGGAACAAGAGCTCAGGGGTTGACAGATGAAGAAATTATTTTCTGAAAGAAATTTCTGCTTAGCAACTTATTTCTAATTAGGGTGGAAATCACTAAAATGGGAGGATCTGTGTCTTTCCAACCTCTGGAGATTTTTTGAGGCATCTTAGAGAGCCCCAAACTCACATTTCCCTGGATTTTGTCCACAGAGCAAGACTGGAATAGGAAAGAAGGGAAAAAAGAGTGAAAAGGGGATGCTCAGGTGTCTCCCCAGCCTTTCTTCTCTTTTGGTCTGAACACAAGATCCTGATTTTCATTCTGTTTTCAGGGAGAGGCAGAATCTGAAGTACCCACTGGATTTCAGCCCTTTTCTCTTGGATTTGCTGTCCAGTTAAAAAGCAGGACATTTAATTCCCAAAATATCAATCTGGGCTTTGCTCCTTGGGAAAATAAAACCCAAGAGGAGAATTTTTATAGGACAATTTGTTGCTCACCATGAAGGCTTGGGGAGGCCAAAGAGCCCAGGCTGCAGCTCTGCTGGGGGAAGGATCCTCCTGCCTCCTTCCCTTCCAGACACAAACTCCCCTTTGCTTTCAGCAGCTCATGATCCAGGGAAAACACAGCAAGGGCCACCTCTGCTCTTTATGGAGGCAGAAGAGGAAAAGAGGAGCATCCAAAGCTCCATGTGAGGTGGAAAAGGCGTCCAAGCTCTGCAGCACTGGATGAAACAAAGCACACACAAACCCAGGGAAATGCTGATGGGTTTCTGGGGGCATGGAGCTGCCTGTGTTTGCCTTGGAGAAGGAGCCAGAGGGTTTCATCTCAGCAGGTGCTGCTGTGGAGCAGAGATGTGGAGTGAGGCAAAGCCCTCCTGCCAGGCTGTTCCTCTGTCCCTGCTCCTGGAATCCCAAACCCAATCCCATGGACAGGTGATGCCCTCACAGCTGCTGCCAGGCTGTTCCTCTGTCCTTGATCTTCAGATCCCAATCCCAATCCCATTTAATAGACAGGTGATACCCACACAGCTCCTGGGATCCCAATCCCAAGGACAGGTGGTCCTCACACAGCTCCTGGCAGGCTGTTCCTCTGTCCCTGATCCTGGAATCCCAAACCAAGTCCCATGGACAGGTGATGCCCTCACAGCTCCTGCCAGGCTGTTCTCTGTACCTAATCCTGGAATCCCAATATCAATCCCAAATTCAGGTGGTGCTCACACAGCTCTTGGCATCCCAATCCCAATCCCAATCTCAAATTCAGGTTCAGGTGATTCTCACACAGCTCCTGCCAGGCTGTTCCTCTGTCCCAGCTCCTCAGATCCCAGTCCCAGTCCCAATCCCAATCCCAACCCAAACCCAATCCCAAATTCAGGTTCAGGTGATTCTCACACAGCTCCTGCCAGGCTGTTCCTCTGTCCCAGCTCCTCAGATCCCAGTCCCAGTCCCAATCCCCAATGGAGCTGGACAGGAAAGAGCCATTGGAGCCCCCTGGTATCTCCCCATCATGGACCAGACCTTAAACCCCACCCAGTGCCATGGCAGAGACATTTTCCACCATCCCAGGGCTCCCTCCAAGCTGGCTTTGGACACTTCCAGGGATGGAATTCCATCCCAATATCCCATCCAGTAAATCCATCCCCCCTTGGTCACTCTTGGACAAACAGAAGCAGCCTCTCCCTGTTTTTTCCCGTGGTGTGAACATCTGAGGGGCACAAATATTCCCAGACTGAGGCTTTGCTCTTCCCGGGGCGTTCCTTTGTCTCTGCAAAAGCAGCTCTGGGATCTCAACTGGAGGATTTTCCTTGATGTGGAAGCAACCAGAGGAGATTCCACCTGATGCTGAAACAATGCCATGCACAGAGGGCCACATTGTTCCCCTGCCATTTGGAAGCAATTACCTGCATGTTACATAAAACCTTTATTAAACGAGGGCAGAAATTCGGGAACGTGTTAATCAGGGGCTGAGTGACATCTGCTCCGCGGGGCAGCTCTGGGAGCTGCAGGAGGGGGGTCAGCACTTCCCCGTGATTACCAAAACACATTGGCTCCTTTGGGCGGCCTCCCACCTGTTAATTTTTGCAGATTTGTCCTCCCAGGCTCCCGTGTCTCTCGTATTTTCCCTGCACTCAACATCTGCTCCATCCCTGCCGTTCACAGCTCCTCAGGCTTTGCCCCACTGAGATCCCAAAGCAGCTCCAGCTCGGGGCTCGGGCAGTTTGCTGAGCTCATCCAAAGTTTCCCAGGGAAATCCTCATTTTCCCAGCGAAATCTGGCTCCTTTTTGCCATCAAAAGGGATTTGCAGATGGATTCAAACCTGAAAAACCTAAAAAAAAACCCAGCGGTTTTACAGACAAACGTGGCTGCCAGAGCAAGGCTTGGTCAAATAGGGAGTGTGAGGAATGGGATGGAAAATACCCTGGAGAGATGCTCAGGCATTTTTCTGAGCTAATCCAAAATTTTCCAGAGAAATCCTAATTTTCCCAGCGAAATCTGGCTCATTTCTGCCATCAAAAGGGATTTACAATGGATTCAAATCTTAAAAAACAAAAAACAAACCAAACAAACCAGCAGGTTTAGGGACAAACATTGTGGAGACATGCTCAGGCATTTTTCTGAACTAATCCAAAATTTCCCAGGGAAATCCCAATTTTCCCAGGGAAATCTGGCTCGTTTCTGCCATCAAAATGGATTTGCAGATGGATTCAAACCTAAAAAAAACCCCAACAACCCAGCAGGTTTAGGGACAAACTTAGTTACACTTGGGCAGGCTGGGGGTGTGAGGAATGGGGTGGGAAATATCCTGGAGAGATGCTCAGGGATTTTGCTGAACTAACCCAAAGTTTTTCAGGGAAATCCTAATTTTCCCAGTGAAATCTGGCTCATTTCTGCCATCAAAAGGGATTTACAGATGGATTCAAATCTAAAAAAAAACCCAAAACAACAAACCAGCAGGTTTAGGGACAAACATCCTGGAGACGTGCTCAGGCATTTTTCTGAACTAATCCAAAATTTCCCAGGGAAATCCCAATTTTCCCAGGGAAATCTGGCTCGTTTCTGCCATCAAAAGAGATTTGCAAATGACCTAAAATAAAAAACCCATCAGGTTTAGGGAGCATCCTGGGCAGATGCTCAGTGCATTCCCATTCCCTTCACGTGGCAATCCCTGAAATCCTCTGGGAATGCTCACGCTGGGAATTCTCAGGGGATGCTGGAATGTTTGGGGTGGGAGGGACCTTAAAGCTCATCCCATTTCCACCCAGCCAGGCTGCTCCAGATGGGTTTGGCAGCTTTGGGAAGCCCCAATGACACCGAATTTCACCCCAAGGTGACTTCCCAGAAAATCCTCCTGCAGGTAATTCCTGTGCATTTCCCTGGATTTTACTCCAAAAAACTCCCATTATGCAGGAGCTTTGTGCTCTGTCAAACCCCATCTCTAATTTATGCTTTTTTGATTATTCTGTTCCCTCTCTCTCTCCCTTTTCTGCTCCCTTTTCCCTTGCTCTGCTCCCCTTTCCCAATAAAAATTACAGCTTCCATTTATCATTTTTCCAAAGGTTCCCATAAATCCTGTTTGCTCCATCCCTCCCTCACCTCTGCCAGCTCTGTCCTCCTCCCTCTGGGGTTGTGGCATTGCTGTCACATCCCCTTCCCACCTTTTTGGAGAGGGAGATAGAAATAAGAAATAAAAAATTAAAAAAAAAAAAAAAAAAAAAAAATCTCCCAATCCTGAAATCTTTCCAGGCCTGCAGAATGGCTGGAATTCCACACAAATAAAACCTGTGGGGTTTTACAGCAGAATTTCCTGATTTTTTCCTTTTTTTTTTTTTTTAATTTTTTAAAAATTTTTTTTCTCCCAGATAAAATTCTTTCAGGAATTAGCACCAGCTCTGAGAGGCAGCAGTGACACTCAGCCCTCAGAGCCTGTGGGATCAGTGCTCACTTCAGGAGCCTCCTGCCTGTTTTCTCCCAGCTTTTTTCCATTCTTTATTTTTCATAATTTTTATTTCAGATTTTTTTTAGATTTTTTGCCAAAGGTTTTTAATTTCCACCTTTTCTTTTGGAGGGAAGCACACAGAAAACTGCTCATCCCATGCTATGCATCTCCCCACTGCAGCACCGTGTGCCTGAAAACATCATTCCTCCTCAACCCCTGCCTGGAATAATGAAAAGAGTTAAGAAAAATGTGGGAATGGCTGCGTTTCCCAGGGTTTGCAGTCCCAAATTCCTCCTCCCCCAGTGCCCAGGGCTCTTCTAGGATTGGCTTTTCCACAGGGAGCTGCTCCCTCCTTCCACTGAGCCTGGCTGGCCAGGAATCCTTCCTGCTCTCCCAAAGCTGCTGAGAAAAACTAAACTTTCCTGCTCATTGAGATTCGTAGCATTTTGTCCAAAATTCCTCCTTTTCCTCCATCTTGGAGCACCACTTCTCCTATTTTTTCCACGGACAGAATAAAAAAATCAAGTGCAGAGGAGTCAGTACCTGGTGTGGGATGCAGGACTGGGTTCAGGAGGAAAACAAGGAATTCTTGCAGAATCCTGGGATGCTTTGGGTTGGAAGGATGGGCAGGGCACCTCCCACTACCCCAGCTTGCCCTGGGGAGCTTCTTCCAAGCCTGAACACAAGGAGAGAAAACAATTAACACTGAAAATTAACGAACAGGAATTTTTGGAGGAGATTCTACTTGAATCTTTTTAAACCCAGCCTTTTGTGACTCAAACGTGATTGGAAAGCACCGAGCTCTGGCTGCACTTCCAGCAGCCCAAATGTGTGACCTTGGATGACACCAATCTGCCAGAAAAGCAGGAAAAAGAAAAGGTGCTGCTGATATTTATTTATTTCCTGCTCTGATTCCTCATCCATCATCAGGGAAATTCGCTCTTGGCAGCGCCGGCCACTTCCTCAAGCGCAGCCAAGGTGACCACGAAAATTAGCATCAAATCCCACCAGCTTTTCCATCATGGACACGTTGTTTTTCACTGGACACAAACCCTGAGGTGTTTCCCTGTTATTCTGCATCCACAGGGGTCAGGTTGTTACTCCAGGCATCGCTCCGTGACGGATTTTCCAAATGGGAAAGTGAAATTTTGTGTTTCACCAGAGAATTTTTTTCCCCAGCTGAAGAACTCAAAGTGGCTGTGCTGCTCCAGATATCAGACAGCAAAATTCTGTTTTAACACTGCTTAAAAGTAATTTTTTTTGCTTCATGAGAAGTCCTGGAGGAGCAAATTTTGGTTGTGGATGAACAGCACCTCATGGGTTTGGTCAAGCTGAGAGTGTGAGGAATGGGGTGGAAAAACATCCTGGAGAGATGCTCAGGGATTTTGCTGAACTAATCCAAAGTTTTCCAGGGAAATCTCAATTTTCCAGCGAAATCTGGCTCGTTTCTGCCATCAAAAGGGATTTGCAGATGGATTCAAACCTAAAAAAACCCAAAAACCCAGCAGGTTTAGGGACAAACGTGGCTGTTCACCAGCAGCACCCACGGCCCTGCTGGAGCTCCCACCCCTGGAATTCCCAGCTGGGGAGTGCAGGGATGCTCTGGGAAAAGGGAATTTTTCATCCCAGAATCACTGAGGTTGGAAAAGAACTCCAAACCCATCCAGCTGTGCCTGATCCCACCGTGTCCCCAGCCCAGAGCACTCAGTGTCACCTCCTGGGACACCTCCAGGGATGGGGACTCCAAACCTCCCTGGGCAATTCCAATGCCTGAGCACCCTTTCCATGGGGAAATTCTCCCAAAATCCAGCCTGAGCCTCCCCTGAGGCTGCTCCTCTCCTCCTGTCCCTGTTCCCTGGAGCAGATCCCAAATCCCCCCCTGGCTGTCTCTTCAAAAATTCCCCTGCTCCCCCTTTTCTGCAGGCTGAGCCCCTTTCCCAGCTCCCTCCTCTTTGTTTCACACCAGGAATGTTCAGATCCAATTCCAGAGGGTTTGGAATCCCCATCCCTGGAGGTGTCCAAGGATTCCCTCAGGACTGCTGGGCTGAGCACTCAATGATCTTGGAATTCTTCTCCATCCTGGAAGATTCTGGGATTCCCATCCCCAGGCAGAGCCAGTGGGAGCTGTAATTAATCAGGGTTAATTAATGAAGTGCTATTAAAGTTGGAACGTCATCCAGGGATGCTCACCAGGGCAGAGTCCAGGGAATTCTGAGCTTGGAGGGAAGCTGAGGAGCACCTGGTGGTCCCTGAGCCTGTGGGATCCTCATCCTCCTCATCCTCAAGGAATAAAGAGAATAAAAGTGGGGGAAATCCCCATCAGCAACAGGAAGATGGAAATTCCCCGCAGGGATAACCCCAGTGGTGAGCTGGGATGGAATCCCAGCATCCAGAAAGTTGGAAAACCTCTTCGAGCCCAACCAGAAACCCAAAAACTGTTGGGATTCGGCAGGTCCGTGTGCCGGGGCTGGGCAGGGGTGGGGGGCACTAGAGGGCACTGTCGCCTGCAGATCGTGACAGGGAGGGCTGAAAGATATCCCGACATCCCAGCTCTGCATCCCGACCTTCGGAGCGAGACACTGGGCTGAAAAAAACAGCATTTTAAAAGTAAAAAATTAAAAAAAAAAGATAATAATAATAACAATTATAATAATTAATTTAATATGTACCTCCTAATAGCAGGTATTTAATAGCACAGTAGCATAGATTTAAAAATAAAACATCTCAGGTTGCTGGGAGATGCTGTGGGGGATCTCTGGGTGCAATATCCAAACCTTTTCTCCCTGAATATTGCAATAAATGGGATTTTTAACATCTCCCAACCCACTCAGCCTCGGGCCAGCTCCGAAAGTAGCTGAGGAATTTCCTGAGTGACCTCACATTCCTGAGTGACCTCACACGGGAGTGACCTCACACACCTGAGTGACCTCACACTGCTGAGTGACCTCACACCTGAGTGACCTCACACCTGAGTGACCAGTCCTGAGTGACCTCACATTCCTGAGTGACCTCACACCCTGAGTGACCTCACACCTGAGTGACCTCACACTCCTGAGTGACCTCACACCCCTGAGTGACCTCACACCTGAGTGACCTCAGTCCTGAGTGACCTCACATTCCTGAGTGACCTCACACCCCTGAGTGACCTCACATCCTTGAGTGACCTCACACTCCTGAGTGACCTCACACCCCTGAGTGACCTCACTCCTGAGTGACCTCACCCCTGAGTGACCTCACAGTTCTGAGTGACCTCACACACCTGAGTGACCTCAGTCCTGAGTGACCTCACATTCCTGAGTGACCTCACACCCCTGAGTGACCTCACACACCTGAGTGACCTCACACCTCAGTGACCTCACCCCTGAGTGACCTCACACTCTTGAGTCACCTCACATTCCTGAGTGACCTCACACTCCTGAGTGACCTCACACCCCTGAGTGACCTCACACACCTGAGTGACCTCACACCTGAGTGACCTCACACACCTGAGTGACCTCACAGTTCTGAGTGACCTCACATCTGAGTGACCTCACATCTGAGTGACCTCACACCTGAGTGACCTCACAGTCTGAGTGACCTCAGACCCCTGAGTGACCTCACATTCCTGAATGACCTCACATTCCTGAATGACCTCACACCTGAGTGACCTCACACTCCTGAGTGACCTCACACCCCTGAGTGACGTCACACCTCAGTGACCTCACTCCTGCCCCAGTACCCCAGGAAGGCTGAAGGGGCAGGAAAATCCCACCTGTGGATCCCGAGGATCCCGTCCCCGCTGAGCTGCCCCTCTGGAGCAGGGGAGGGGCTGCAGGCTGCTCTGGGTGCAGATCCCTCAGAGTGTGGCTGGGGCCCTGTGCTCCTGCTGCTCCTGCTGCTCCTGCTGCTCCTGCTGCTCCCGCTGCTCCTGCTGCTCCTGCCCCATCCATCAGGAGGTGCTGCAGCCCATCCCAAGCTCCCCAGGGTTTGTTCTGCTGGAATCACCTGGCAGGAAATGAGCTCCCCCCACCTGGAGCTGCGTTCAGAACTCTTCCCAGGTGTGGGGTGACGTGAGCTCAGGAGCTCAGGATGATCTGGGAGGTTTCCATGGAAGCCACAGGCTCCTGCTGCTGGTTGGAGACCCAGGAGAAATGGGAGAAACAGTTTTTGGGGACCCCCACCACAGCTGGGTCATCCTGGTGCACCCTCACCCCCCCAGCCAGATTTTATCTCACAGAGATTTATTTCCAGTCTTCTTTTCAAGACATGATGTCAGGATTCTAATAACCTGACTGAGGCAAATCCTGGCTGGAGTTACCATTGTGTTTATCAATTTCCTCCTCTCCTTTCTTTCCTTGTCTCCATTAATCATGGAACAGCACCATGGAAAAGTGCTGTTAGCCCGACCTCCCCGCCAAGGCAGCCTGCTCCCTGCTCCGCCGCCTTCTGCTCCGTCCAGGTTATTTATTAAAAATCCCCCAGGGATCAGAATGGCTGGATCACAGGAGTGAGGAGTGGAAAAGTCCTCTGAGCTCATGGCAGGCTGCAGCTCCCCCAGGCTGGGCTGCCAGCTCGGGAGATTTTCCTGCTCGGAGCAGAGCTCGCACTCAGCTTTGTGCTGATGTGCTGGGAAGGAAAAGGCCCAGCGTGGCCTCAGCTGGTCTGTGGCATGGGATGGAGGATTGGGACCACGGGCCACACAGGAGCTGGGATGCTCTCCTGGGAGCTGCCTTGTCCTGCTCCAAACCTCCCAAACCCTCCCCGGTGCTGTTCCAGCTCTGGGGCTGGTGAACAGCGTGGGCAGCCCAAATGAGGACGGGCTAATTAGCTGCAGCACGGCTGTTAATGGGTTTCGAGGCAGAAATGGCTCAGATCTCCTCACCTCCGAGCCTGCCGTGCTCGCCTCTGGCACCGTGCAGGGGCTGGGTGGGGCTGGGGGCTCCTGGGGGGCTGGACCTGCCCAGCCAAGGTGCCCAAAGCCCGAGGTGCCCTCCATCCTCAGCTCTGCCCCAGCCTTATCTGCCTGCAGTAATCACAAATAATTGGTGGCTCCCCAGTGGCCTGATCTAATAGCAGCACGAATAAAGTTATTTTGAACAGTTGTTCATGAGTTCATCTCCTGGAAAGCCTCAAGCCCAGCTGTTGCTGTGCTTTTGATTAAAAAAAAAAAAAAAAAATTAAACTCAAACTGGGGATTATCGGGGCTAAGCACGTCTCAACCCTCCCTCCTCCCCGTGTCAGGTGCCCGGCCGGGTTATAAACCCCTCTTTGTGCGCGGCTGCCTCGGGCCGCTCTCCCGGAGCTGGCACCGGCACCGCCGCGATTGGCAGCGCTCCGAACGCGGGAGAGGGACGGGGAGAGGGACGGGGAGAGAGGGACGGGGAGGGAGGGGTGGGGAGAGAGGGATGGGGAGAGAGATGGGGACAGAAATAGAGGGAGAGGGATGGGGAGAGAGGGATGGAGGGAGAGGGATGGGGACAGAAATAGAGGGAGAGGGATGGGGAGAGAGGGATGGAGGGAGAGGGATGCAGAGTGATGGATACGGGGTGAGGGATGCAGGATGAGGGATGCAGGCAGAGGGATGCAGGGTGAGGGATGCAGGCTGAGGGATGCAGGCAGAGGGATGCAGGCAGAGGGATGCAGGGTGAGGGATGCAGGAGAGGGATGCAGGCAGAGGGATGCAGGCAGAGGGATGCAGGGAGAGGGATGCAGGGAGAGGGATGCAGGCAGAGGGATGCAGGCAGAGGGATGCAGGGTGAGGGATGCAGGAGAGGGATGCAGGGAGAGGGATGCAGGCAGAGGGATGCAGGCAGAGGGATGCAGGCAGAGGGATGCAGGGAGAGGGATGCAGGGAGAGGGATGCAGGCAGCGCCAGCTGCCGGGCTGGCAGCAGCGCCCGCGGCAGCCGCAGCAGCCAAATGGTCGCCCAGGCTTCCGGCCAAGTGCGTTTGTTAATGGTCAGGGTCTGGGGAGCTGCGCGGGGAGAGGAGAACCGAATTCGGCAGGGAGAGGGGGAGGAGGGAGCGGGGATGGGATGGGATACAGGGATGGGATGGGATGGGATGGGATGGGATGGGATGGGATGGGATGGGATGGGATGGGATGGGATGGGATGGGATGGGATGGGATGGGATGGGATGGGATGGGATGGCAGGGGGATGGCATGGGATACAGGGATGGGATACAGGGATGGGATACAGGGATGGGATACAGGGATGGGATACAGGGATGGGATACAGGGATGGGGTACAGGGATGGGATACAGGGATGGGATACAGGGATGGGATACAGGGATGGGATGGGATGGGATGGGAGCTGTGGGGGTCTCCAGCCCGCAGGAGGCGGCTTGGGGACGCTGTGATGACGAGGGAGCTGCAGCACAAACGTGTCTCCAGAGCCCCGCAGTGGCCGTGTCCCCTCCGTGTCACCCCGCAGGGCTGTCCCGGGACATCCCCGGGCTGTGCTCCTCTCCCGACCTCTGCAGGCTCCAGGCTCTGCTTTTCCCAGTCCCTGCTCTGATAACCCAGGACGGGAATGTCCCCCCTGTCCTGAGCCGAGGTGGCTGCGGGACCCGAACAACCAGAGCTGAGGCTCCAGAAATCTGCCCCGGAGCAGCCAGAGCGGGGATGATCCAGCTCCCAGCCGGATTTGGGATTTTGTGCCACCCCTGTGCCACCCCTGTGCCCGGCACAGCTCTCACCAACATCTGGCAGCACGAACCGCAGCTGGACGCACATCTGGATGGGGGAGGCACGGGGCCAGCCCCTTCCCACATCTGTGGGTTTTTTTGGACTCTGGCTGCTCCCAAACCGTGCCCAGAGCAGCCCCGAGGTCTGGGGGAATTCTTGCTGGGGCAGAACAATCGGGGCCTGCACGTTCGGGGATGTTCTTGCTGAGACAGGATAATTAGGGAGAGGACACGGACAATGAGGAAGAGTTTCACACTTAACTTCCCTTGTCCAATCAATTAGGTAGGAGCAGAGTCACTCCATCCATCCTCCCAAGGAGATCCCATCCCTCCTGAATAAAGACAATTTTCAAACCAGAGCAATGAACTCGCACCAATAATTGTCCAAAGGTTGGCAAAACTTGGGAGAAATGCAGTGAAAAAAGGGAAAATGAGCAGAAAAAAATCAATATGTTCCAGGCTGAACATGCAGAATATTAAAGCTCAAACTGATAAGGAATGGCCAGTTGATAATAAATTAATTAAGATATTAATTCCCAATCTCTGAATCTCCTTCTCCAACAGTTTCAGAAATAAAGAGAGGAACCAGTGCAGGTTTCCCTGGGCCAGTTCCACCCAGCCTCCCCCTCTCCTGCATTTCTCGCCGTCCCTTTTATTTTCCTTCTCAGCATCAGCCTCCAAACATCTGGCTGGTGCTGGGGCTGGGAGCTGGAAGCGCCACAATGCAGTGAAAAGGATGTTTTTTTGCTAAAGGATTTGTTTTTGTGCTCTTCCCAACCTTCCCAGAACAGAGACCTTCAGAAAGCCCCTCACAAAGGCTGCTTTCTTCCTCCCCACCACTTTGAAAAGCTGGGTGAGATCCTCACTTATCTGCCTTCACCAGCCTTGTACAAGACAGAGACGGTCAAAAAGGGGGGGAAGGGGTGACTGAAACCCTGGCCAAGTGTTTTGGGGTTTTTTGTGGGTTTTTTTTGTTTCTTTTTTAGCATCTTTTGGCTCAAACTGGAGTTTTGGAGCCCCTCCAGCCTCCTCTGTGCTGGGGGATGTTGTGGGATCACAAAGATTTATTAGAGACCCCCACTGATTAGAATTCTGATTTTCCCCATATTAAAAATTTTGGAGGGTTTTTTTTTGTAAAATATTGAATCAGAGTAAATTTGGGGGGAAGTTTAAAGAAGCTGCACTGCTCAGCACACCCTGGGTTCAGCTGCTTGGGAAATCCCTCTGAACATCCCTCCCCAGCAGCCAAAATCCACCAGGGCTGGCTTGGGAATTGGGGCAAGGAATTTTCCTCCTCCAAAATGTTGTCAAAGAGTTGAAGGACCATGGCCAGGAGAGCCAAAGCTGAGGGTGAGGCTCAGCTCCATCCTGGGATGAGAGGTCCTGGGGATGAGAGAATTTGGGGGTGAGAGATTTTGTGGTGAGAGGTCCTGGGTGTTGGAACCCTGAATCCTGGGAATTTTGAACTTTCTGTGCTTTCTGAACTGACCCCCAAAAGAACACTGCTTGTGACTTGAGGCCTTGGAGAAGGTTTCCAAATTTGAGTGATGGAGTTAAAATCACTGGTGTGTAGTTGGAATAGGAGTGTGTAATATCACACGGTAAACAGTTTGAAATTTGAAGTTTTAGAATATAGTAATAGGTATGGGACAAGATGGAGGTTCTTGGGTGTTGGCTCTTCTTTCTTGTTCCTTCTTCTTAGTTTCAGGTAGTAATTTTTGGTAGGACAGTCAGTGCTGCACTACAGGTCACAGGTGTTGGGTCAAAAGAATAAATAATATAGATGTTAGTTTTTAATTGGAGAGTTAGGCCTTAAAAGACCTTGGAACAAGCAAGATACAGCTCCATTTTCTCACTTTTGGCTTGCTAGCTGGAAGTGCTGATAAACTCACTGTACTGTAGATAAGAATTAATAAACAACCAAATCTGAACAAGAAATCATCTCTTGTGCTTCAATCCTGACTCTGAGTGAGGGCAGGAAAAAAAGAGAACCATGTTCAAGACTGGGGATGAGAGATCCATGGGATGAGAGATTTTGGGATGAGAGGTCTTTGAAATGAGAGGTCTTTGGGATGAGAGAATCTTTGGGATGAGAGGTCTTTGGGATGAGTTTGGGATGAGAGATTTTGGGATGAGAATCTTTGGGATGAGTTTGGGATGAGAGGTCTTTGGGATGAGTTTGGGATGAGAGGTCTTTGGGATGAGAGGTCTTTGGGATGGGGAGGTCTTTGGGATGGGGAGGTCTTTGGGATGGGGAGGTCTTTGGGATGGGGAGGTCTTTGGGATGGGGGAGGTCTTTGGGATGGGGAGGTCTTTGGGATGGAGAGGTCTTTGGGATGGAGAGGTCTTTGGGATGGAGAGGTCTTTGGGATGAGAGAATCTTTGGGATGAGAGAATCTTTGGGATGAGAGAATCTTTGGGATGAGAGAATCTTTGGGATGAGAGATCTTTGGGATGAGGGATTTTGGGATGAGGGATTTTGGGATGAGAGGTCTTTGGGATGAGAGGTCTTTGGGATGAGAGGTCTTTGGGATGAGTTTGGGATGAGAGGTCTTTGGGATGAGAGGTCCCTCTGGCTCCAGGGGCTGCCCAGGGGCTCCCAGCTGCAGCTTTGGGATGGGGAGGTTGTGGAGCTCAGCTCTGTCCCTGCTTCTCCAGGGATAATCAGAGCCAGAGCTCCATTTCCCAACTCACCTCCAGCTGAGGGCTGGGTCCTGTTTCCCAAAGGGCAAATCCCTGTCCTGATCCCCCCATTTGTGTTCCTGCTTTGTCCAGCAGGTCCAGAGCAGAGCAAGTCCTGCTCTTCCAGCCCTCTTCCCTGCCACAGGATCCAGCTCAGCCCCAGCTCAGCCCTGAGCTCCACGTGTCCCCACGGCCTTGGGACAGCTCCCAGCTGTGTCCCCTCTGCACCCCACATCTCTTTTGGGGTGTAATTCCCTGTCAGGAATGTCTGCAAACACCGGGATTTGTTGTCCTACAGATCTGCACCCCTCAGCTGCCTCAAGATCAGCCAAAGTCCCCAGGGACTTCCCAGGAAAAAGGGACAGCAGGGATAAAGCTGCCCTGGGTGAGCTTCCTGCTCTTCAGAGCATCCTCATGCAACATCCCATCCCACAGACAATCCCTGGAGAAGGGCACAGGGACTCAGGGAACCCAAACAGGGCATTTTTACCCCATTTGGGAGCAGTGCCCACACCAAGAGGGCAGGGACAGGGAATAACCCCAGCCCAGCCCCACTTCCAGATCCTGGAAAACCCTCTTTGTTTTTTTGTAGCACAGCCCTGCTCCTCACAGGCAGCCTGAGAACATATTTTATCTCCTACATAATCACAAGGAGAAAAAAAAATTAAAAAAAAATCCCCTCGCCTTCGAGATTCCCAGACAGTTCACTCAGCATCCTCATGCTACTGATGTAATCCTGGAGGAAAATCCCTGGGTCTGGGGAGCTGGAGCTGCTCCCAGCCCCTTCTGCACTGGGGGCTGGGCAGAGCCCCTCGGAGCTGCACCTCTGAATCCCTGGGCAGGTTTTTATGGCCCTGTTTATGCACTTGTTGAGTGCCTGAATTCCCTGTGCCCCCGCGGGGGACGTTAATAGCTCAGCAGAGCTCTTTGCTAATTCCATTTTCTGTCCTTTGGAGTTTCAGCCGCAAGAAAAATTAGCCAGGAATACAAAAGTGACCTCATCACAAACAGCACCACAGACTCCTGAGCAGGTACTGCCTGCGAGCCCGGGGTGCTCACCCTGCGCTAGGAGCGACTGAAACCCGAGATGGGGCCGCGGCCCGGCCGGGGGCAGGCTGGACCGAGCGGCTCCGTCTCCAGCTGGGGTGAGTGATTCACTCCTGCCTGCGTGCAGGGGCTGGTCTGTCTGTGCCCCGGGAGAGCCTGGAGCGGGCTCTGCGCCCTGAGCTGCCTCGGGCACCGCTCTGCTCTGGCTGAGCTCAGGAGCAGCTCCCTGCTCGTGGTGGGACCCAAACTGTCCTGGTGCCATAACTCTGTCCTGGTCCCATAGCTCTCCCATAACCCTGTCCCAATCCCACAGCCCTGTCCCAGTCCCATAACCCTGTCCCAATCCCATAACCCTGTCCCAGTCCCATAACCCTATATCAGTCCCATTAACCCTCTCCCAATCCCACAACCCTGTCCTGCTCCCATAACCCTGTCCCAATCCCATAACCCTGTCCCAATCCCATAACCCTGTCCCAATCCCATAACCCTGTCCCAGTCCCACAGCCCTGTCCCAGTCCCCCAGGGGTGGTACCGGGGTGCAGATGGATTGGGCAGGATCCCGAGCATCCCTCCAGCCCAGCCCTGTTTGCAGTTTCACTGCCCCATTCCCCACAGCCCCAGGGCTCTGGGCACGCCAGCCCTGCCCTGTCCCAGGGTTTGTGCCTTTCCACCAGGCCGTTTTCCCAAAGCTCCCGAGCCCAGATTCCCCTGTGGGGCTGTGGGGCTGTGGCAGAGCAGCTCGGGGCAGCTGGGCACGGTGGGGACCCTCAGCATCCAGCCCAGCTCCAGCCCAGGGGATCTTTTGGGATGCACACACAAACCCAGGCTTGGCCAGACAGCTGCTGGCACAGTGACCCAAAAAACGCTGAAATAGAAAATACAACAAATTCTACACAGTTCCCTGTCCCTTCCCATCCGGGTTTTGCTTGGATAAATCATTCCTGAGTCAGCCAAGCTGTGTCAGAAATGTCCTTTAATGAAGTGCAGCAGGGCTCTGGCTTTATTTTAATCCCCTGCCTCTCTGAGCCACATTTGCTTTTAAGAGGAGAGTTTTTCCTCCCTCTGTTGTATTTTAACAACACAGTTGTTAGTTTAGCTGCCAGTTTAGTTTATACCCCCAAAAAGTTGGTGGCACTGTGGGGAGAATAAAATAATAATAATAAAAAATAATAATTAAAAATAATCTCAGAGGAGGGTGAGGCACGGCCTGAGTGGGATCCTAGAAAGGCTGGAGATGTCCCAAAAAAATTGGGAAGGGTCTGAGAACATGCTGGGGTGATGAGCACCCAACTTCCATCCTCAGCATTGCTCCAGGGATAATCCCAGGAGACTCCACAGGCAGCAGGAATGGATTTTGGTCATTAGTCCTGGCTTAATTTGGGCTCTGTTTGGTTAAGCCCAGCCTGGAGTGAGCCAATGTGCAGCAGGGAGGAAAAGCCCTCCTGGCCTCTCAGTTCTTCCCTGGGGAGCCCCTCTCAGGGGGACATTAAAGGCTTTTGTTTCCAGGAGCTGTCAAAGCCCTCACCTTTCACAGGCACTAAAACGGCTTGGAGGAAAAAAAAAATCAACAAAAAACCCCAAAAGATCTGGGAGTGGAATAATAATTCTGGAGTCATAAATCTGAGCCTGTAAATCAAGGATTGACAGGGCAGTTCTGTAATGTCTTGGGAGTTCAAGTTGGAGGGTTTCTTTCACCTGAGGAAAAGTGGAAAAAAAATATCCCCAAGTCTGTGCCCTTCCACTGCAGGGATGCTGTAAATCACCTTAATGTTACACTCTGGGCTCTTAAACAGCCCCAGAAGAGCTGAGAGGGAAAGTGGCTGAGTGAAAAAGGACAGGGAGAAAGCTTTGATTTCATAAAAATAACCCCAAGCATCCCTCCCTTAAACACAAATCCTTCATTCCCCAAGCCCTGCTGCTGGTCCTGCTGTGCTCACCAGCTCAGGACAGCTTGGCTGCACCTGGAAACAGGGATCAGCCCCTGTGTCCCCACGGGGTGGGATTTGGGGCTGGGGGAGCACGAGGTGAGAGCTGAGATGGGGAGGGGGGGATGGGGGTGGTGCTCGGAGGGCGTGAGCACCCCACCACGGAATCATTAAAAAAAAATTGGGAAATGGCTGGGAGAGGCCAGGAAGTCCAAGTTTGGGTAAATCCAGCAGCCCATGGAGCAGGGAGTGACCCTGCAGTGTCCCCATCCATCCTGGGAATGGGGGACACGTCCCAGCATGGGCTGGGATGGCAACGGGGCCACCCCTGAGTGCCACAGCCAGGCAGCGCCAGCCACGCTGTGTGCCAGGGCAGCTGCAGCCCACACTGGGGTCAAACTGGGGGCCAGACTGGGGCTCTCTGCTCAAACTGGGGCCATCTCACCCAAACTGGGGCTCCCTGCCCAGACTGGGGCCATCTCACCCAGACTGGGGCTCCCTGCCCAGACTGGGGCCATCTCACCCAAACTGGGCTCACCCTGCTCAAACTGGGGCCATCTCACCCAAACTGGGGCTCCCTGCCCAAACTGGGGCCAGACTGGGCCATCTCACCCAAACTGGGGCTCCCTGCCCAAACTGGGGCCAAACTGGGGCATCTCACCCAAACTGGGGGTCCCTGCCCAAACTGGGGCCAAGCTGGGGCCATCTCACCCAAACTGGGCTCACCCTGTTTAAACTGGGGCCAAACTGGGGCCATCTCACCCAAACTGGGGTCCCAGCACAGCCGAGCTGGGGCTGCAGCAGCTCCAGCTTTTGGGAGGTCCCACAGGAGGAGCCCACCCTGGCCAGCTCACAGAGGGGACACCTGCCCAGCTGGGCCACCAGCCACTGGCTCTCCTCCTCGGAGGGTTGAAAGGGAAGTAGGGAATGGGATGGGAGAAGATGGAGTGAGAAAAAACCCCAAAACCACACTTGGGCACCGGGCTGTGCCCAGGAGCAGAAATTAAACAACATTGGAGGTTTTTCCCCTGTGATTTTTACTTTTTTTTTTCTTTCTTCTCCTTCTTTTTTTTTTTTTTCCCCGTGGGTTTCCCTGTTTATTTTCATGCTGTTTTGGGATAAAACAGCTCAAGCTCAGCCGGTGTCCGAGCGCTGGAGGCGCTCACCTGAGCATCCTCCCACCTCCACATCCTCCGCGGGCAGGCGGCTCCGGGGCAGGGAGGAGGAGGAGGAGGAGGAGGAGGGAAGCGCTGGCAGGTGGAGCACAAGTGCGTGCGGGGATCTCCCTCTCCCTAATCCGCCCTTCAGAGCTGCAGCTGCAGTGTCTGAGCTCCAACAGGTGACACTCAGCTGTCCCCTCCCCGCGGAGCCCGGGGGGACACAGGCTCCCCCAAATTCCATCCTGCCCCGGGGACACCTCCCGGCTCCCAGGGATGGGAGGAATCCGGTGTGGAAACCCCCCCGAGCTGCTGGGAAAGCACCTGAGAAGCTCCAGTCCATCCCTGGCCTGACGGGAGCCCGAGCATCCCATACAGGTCCCGTTCCCGCTGCGAAGTGATGCCCGAATTTCCCACACTCGTGGATGAAAACACCAAAACGTGACCCCAAATAGCCGCCCCCAGCTGCAGCTCCGGGTAAACAACTCCCTCACCTCCAGGCCCCCCTAAAACCCCCCTCACGCCCTAAAAGGTGCAGGCGTGGGGGCGGCTCCGTGCCCCATCCCGCAGAGCTCATTAAGCGCCCGGAGCTGTCTGGGCAGCACCATTATCCGAGCAGCCCCCAGCCCCCTTCCCCACCGCTCATTTCTCCTGATCTGCATATTTTATTGACAATTAAAATCCTCCCGCGTTTTTCCCAGGGCTCGCGCGGGAAGGATCTTTTCTCGCAGCCCTACTTGACTCCAATTAGTTGGGATAACAAAGCTGCCGCTGTCGGGGGATTATTGACAAATGCTCGAGGGAAAAAAAAAAGGGCAGGAGAATGGTCTGTTAAAATGACAGCTTTTAAAGCTGGAAACAAAACGTCCGGGCACGAACAGCGCTGGGCAGGCAAGGAAAATACCAATTCCTGGTTTGTTTTTTTTTGTTTTTTTTTGATGGTATTTCCATTGATCAGCCCCCCGGAGCCGGGATTTTGTGTGGTGTCCTCTCCCGGGTCACCAGCAGCATCCTTCCCTGCATCCCGGGGATGTGCTGGGAGCTGCCAGGGTGTAAATCCAGGGTGTAAATCCATCCCCATCCCATCCCAGGTTCCCAAACCCCGTTCCCATGGGCTCCTGCCCCCCAAACCTGCTCCCCGCAGCTGCACCCCTGCACAAAAGGACTGAGGAGCATTGAGAGCAGCACAACTCCTTCACTGATAACTCCTTCATATTTTTTCCCTGACTTTTTTTTCTCCTTAATTTCAGCTAAAAGAATAGAGGGGGTAAAAAATGAAGCACGCTCCATAAAGGGCAGTGAGTGTTATCCCCGAAAAAAAAAAAAAATTATCAATAAAAACGGCACAGAGCTTTTTTTCTTCCCTAGGTGGCTCGGACAGCTGGCTCTTTAAATATTAATCAGGGGCTCATTGATATGCAAATAGGGCGAGAGGGGAATAATGCTGCCGCAGCTGCGCAGCCCCGGCCCAGTGCTGGCCTCCACTCCAGGATGAATGGGAATATCTGAGGAATATGAATGGGAATATCTGAGGACACAGGTGCAGTGAGCAGGGATCTGCTTTTTTTTTTTAATTTGGTAATTTGTGAGCGATGCCCCATAGAGCCCAAGCAGGGCAATCTTCTCCCTTCTTGATGGTCCCTGATCACTGAATAAGTGATTTATCATTGATAATTAGTTATTAATAATTAATAGATTGGAATCCTGAGACACTGAGGCAGATATTGTTTGGCAACAAAAGCCCAGTCCCTCAAGTTTGGTGGAATTTTTTCATCTCTTTGCCTCTGGAGTAGAATACAGAGGCCAAGAACCAGCACCAGACAGGCCAGAATTTGAGTCAGAAAATAAAACTCTGTGTCCAGGAAGAATTGAATTTTTCTGGGAATGACCCAGCACACAGCCCTGGCCCTGATGCCACCCTGCCACGAAATCTTGTGATTGTGCTGCCACTGTTCCCTGTCAGCCTGGCTGGCCTCTTGCCCTGACACTTGGCCAGCTCAAGTCAGCCCTGCTCCAGCTGATGGGAGAGGGATTATTTATTGTTCCCTTCCCAGAACCAGCAGTAAACAGGAAAGATGGGGCATCCCCCCCTGTCCTCTGTGTCCCTGATGTTGTCACCTCATCCCAAGTGACAGCTCTGGTGGTGGCATTGTGACCTGCAGGTGTTGGGGTGGCAGCCCCTGTTCCCCTTGCCCTGATGTGGGGGCAGAAGAGAGGCCAGCAGCTGCTGGGTGTCACTGCCGGGTGATCTGGCAGGTGGGACAGGGTGGGGTGGCCACAAGGGACAGGGTGGGGTGGCCACGCTGAGCTGCCCACCCCAGGAACCTCAGCCAGCACCGAGTTCTTGCTCTGTGCTCCTGCAGTGCCCATGGTGGGAGCACAGGGGACAAGGGGAAGGAAGGTGGGGCAGAGCCCTGGGCAGCATCTCGCCCCAAAACCACCCCAAAGGCTCCACTCACACAGGTGGCTGTCCCCTGCTGTTTGTCACAGAATCATGGGATGCCCTCAGCTGCACCCCAGGGATCATCCAAATCCTGAGTGGGTCTGAAGAATGGGGAAAAAAACCAAACCCAAACAAACCTCCCAACGAAACCCAGTGATTTAAACCCAGCCCTCGGGAAGGGACGCTGGGATCATCCCCCCTGCCACCACTCCATCCCCACGGGCACATCCTGCCCTTCCTCCTCCCTCCTCCTCCTGGGATGCTGCAGACACAGCCCCGGGGTTTGGAGACCTGCCTCCCGTGGCTGCCGTCTCCTTTCTCCCTGCCGAGCCTCCCGTGGGCTCCGGTGCGAGCGAGGGGTGCCGCCGAGCCGGGCGCAGCTGCTCGGGGCAGACGGCAGCTCCAGCACAGCTGCAGCAGCTGGACGGCCACAGAGGCACTGAGACCGGGGTGTCTGAGCTCTTCAGGGAGAAATCAGAGTGCAGGGACCGAGTGAAAGCCTTTGGATGGATTGAAGTGTGTCAAGCCGCTCACACATAAAGTAGAGGTGTAAGTTTATCCTAAATGAGCCAGTAAGTAAATTTTAGTATGAGCTCTAGTGCTTTTAGTAAGTGAAAGATTCAAATGCCAGAGCAGCAGTGCGAGTTCTAGTGAAGACTGAAAAACATACTAATGTTTTCAGTGGAGACTCCAGGAATGTAGTTTTAGGCAGTGCTTAAACATAATAGAGCTATAGTAAGAATATTGCTTCCATTTTTCAGATCAAACAAGATAGGTCCTACGCGTAGTTTATACATAACCTGGCATGTTAAGAAATTAAAAGTCTAATATGTTGCATTTTAGGCTATGGGAGAGCAGCGAAAAGGATAATGCAACATAGTTCCTCGTGCAATGGAGAAGCAAAGGAGAGAAAGAGCTTTATTAAATACTACACATATATAGGGTAGTATCTGAAAAACAAAATAGAAAAGACTTACTGGTCAAAGAAGGCAACACCTCTTTGAAAACATGCTTTAAGCAAAACACCACGTCTCTCACACACCCTGCAGGTGTTTAATCATTGATATAATTCCTGTCCTTGAGCAGCCTGAGAAAGGCAAGGCTGCTTTTTCCCTGGCTCCCAGCAGTGTCCAACAACACTAACAGGTTAAGGAGTGGTGTCTGTGTCTTAGCTTTGTTGGGAAGATTCTATGTAAGAGCACTCACTGGGGACAGCTGGTGCTTTTGCCACTGCTTTTTGCCATTTGCTTTTGCTTTGCTTTGCTCTCTCATCATCATCAATACCCAAGAAGAAGGCAGGAGCTGCCACAGCAACATCAGCTTCCCAGGACCCTGACAGGAGCAGCTTCTGCTTCTGTCTGGGACTTTATACTGAAACTTAGCATGAGCTGTGCCTTTTGAGACTGAAGTGCTTCTGCAATAAATAACCTTTTAGCAGCTATTAACTGCTTCGCTCATTTAAAAAAATAACCCAATGAAGTTGGTGCCCAGAGCACTGGAGGTCTGACCTCACAAGAAATCCCTCTGAAAGGCAAGGGACACGCAGGGAAAGCTCAGCTGTGACAGCCAGGCGTGGGCAGGGTGGCATCAAGGCCAGGGTTGTGTGCTGGGTCACTCCCAGGAAAATGAAATTCTTCCTGGACACAGGAATTTTATTTTCTGACTCTAACTCTGGTGCTGGTTCTTGGCCTCCATGTTCTACTGCAGGGGCAAAAAGATGAAAAAATTCCACCAAACTTTGGGGACTGGGCTTTTGTCACCAAACAATATCTGTGTCTCAGGATTCCAATCTATTAATTATTAATAGCTAATGATCAATGATAAGTCACTGATGATTCTAGCTATTTTATTTCCCAGGGGTTTGCCTCTTCCCACGCTTTGCTGCTTGCAAACCTGGATGCACAACCTGGGGTGCTGATCCCCCCTTCCTGCTCAGACCCCACTCCAGGGGAGCAGCTGGCTCTGGGATTTGGCCCAGGGGATGAGGATTAATGAACCAATTAACTGCTCCAGCCCCAGGGCAGCACCTGGGGTCACACAGGATGGCAAATCCCAGTCCTGCCTTGCTCCGGGAGCTCATCCTGCAGATCCAACTCCAACCCCGATGTGATGATGCATCCTTAAAAGGATTTTTTTCCCTAAAAATCCTTTATCCATGCTGAGGAGCAGCAGGGCTGCCCTGTGGGTGAAGTGATCCCAGAAGGGCCGAGCCTGGAGCTGCTGTGGGAGGATGGAGCTGTGTTGGATGAGGCTGACACCAACATTCCTGGGGGATCTTCTTTCCCTGGATCTCCTTCATGAGCAAAAGCTTTGGGAGCGTGGGTGGCTGGGCCAGACAGGGAATAAACAGGGATTAGAGCCCAGGATTGGGCTCTTTTCCCTTGAAATCCAACTCCTTGTCTTCCTGCACCATCCTGGGAGTGCTCCATCCCCTCCCTGCCGCCATCAGCTGGGAAAAGCAGCTTTTCCAGGAGTTTTTACAGCTAAACCAGCCTTGTTCTGTTTTCCTGGGGCTGTGGCAAAGCAGTGCTGGAGCTGTGGCGCTTCCCTGCTGCATCCCAGTCATGGAATATCCCAGAACCCCAGAATGGTTTGGGTTCGGAGGGACCTTAAAACTCGTCTTGTTCCACTCCCTGCACAGGGACACCTTCCACCACCCCAAGCCCCATCCAACCACCACTTCCAAGATCAATTTTTTCCAACCAGGGAATGATGCTTCTCCAATTCAGAACCCCAAACTTCCCCTTCAGCCCTAAACCATGGCATGTCCCCACATTTGTCAGTGAACACCAGAATTTCCACCTCTATAAAGCTGGAAAAAAACCCCAGTCTGGGTTGTTCCATGCTCTGTAATGAGCAATTATTCCATCCCAAAGCCCAATGAAATCAAACCCGTTCCCATAATCACCTACTGGATTTTATCAGCATGTTTGGGTTAGGCTTTGCCCCTTTGGCTAATTCCTAATTGATTCTTTAATCCTGACAAGTTTTTTATTGCCTGATACAAGGGGGATTTAGCCCTCCCAAACCCTGGGAGACGCAGGACACGGGGCAGGGATGACCTCATCCCAAGTCAAGGCTTTATTTGATAATCTATCACTTATTTATTATTGTAAGTAACCACTTGCAGGTGCTGTGATTTCGGTGGGATTGTCCCAAAGCTCAGCCCGGTGCAATCCTACCCGGAGCTGCTACTGCACAGGGAGAGGGATCCAGCCCTGCCAGGGAAATGGGGGAACGAGGGGATGGGCACGGCAAAAACTGGGGGAAAATGGGGCAGAATGTGGGGAAAAATGGGGCAGAATCTGTGGAACAATGAGGCAAAAACTGGGGAAAAATGGGGCAGAATGTGGGGAAAAATGGGGGAGAATCTGTGGAAAAATGGGGGAGAATCTGTGGGAAAATGAGGCAAAATCTGTGGGAAAATGGGGCAGAATTAATGGAAAATGGGGCAAAGTCTGTGGAAAATGGGGAAAAATCTGTGGAAAATGGGGCAGAATCTGTGGAAAATGGGGCAGAATCTGTGGAAAAATGGGGAAAAAAATCTGTGGAATAATGGGAGAAAATCTGTAGAAAAATGGGACAGAATCCGTGGAAAATGGGGCAGAATCTGTGGGAAAATGGGGCAGAATCTGTGGAAAAATGAGGCAAAATCTTTGTAAAAATGGGGCAGAATTTGTGGGAAAATGGGGCAGAATCTGTGGAAAATGGGGCAAAGTCTTTGGAAAAATGAGTCAAAATCTGTGGAAAAATGAGACAAAATCCATGGAAAAATGAGGCAAAATCTATGTAAAAATTGGGTAAAATCTGTGGAAAACGAGGCAAAATCCCTGGAAAAATGGGGCAAAGTCTGTGGGAAAATGGGGCAAAGTCTGTGGGAAAATGGGAGGGGAGTTTGTCCTGTCCTCCAGACTGGAATGGTTTGGGTGGGATGGGCAGCCCAGGCAGGTGCCAGCACCTGGAGGCCCAAATGCAGCCCAGTGCCCCAGGCTGCCACTCCTGCACCAGGCTGACCTGGCAAGGGTGTCCCCAAACCACTGCCAACCTTCCCAGCCCTGGGGCATGCTGCTCCCCCAGTGAGGGGCGGTGGCAGAAATGTCACAGCACAGAGAAAACCCCAAAAAGGGGTTTTAACATCAATGAATCCTGCACTGAATCCTGCTCCGACTCTGCAGCTGGAAATTTCTCTGGGATTGGAGGCACTGAGGTGTTTTCCAAATGGGGAAGGGGCTGGGGATGCCCCCAGGCTGAGCAGAGAAGGTGCATTCCCAAATTATCCACCCCTTGTTGTCTGCCCAAGCTCCTTCAAACAAGCAACACCCTGAGGAAAGCTGGAAAATGGGATTTTGAGTGGCAAGGACCCCGCTGTGGCTCCAATTTTAACCCCAACTGGGGGGAAAAAAAAGGCAGGGAGTTGGGAGAATCATTTTTTCATTAAAATCAAAATCGATCCATAATGAAAATAGACTTGGAATGGGAAAAGTTGAGTGCAAATGGAAGCTTTTAAAGATTCTTTTGACTGACAATAACCTGAAGACCCTCCAGGAACTCCAGCCTGGAATAATCAGATTAAATGGAAACTAATATACGATCCTGAAATTCATCCCATGCTGCTCTAAACTTGGAGCAGCTGGATAATTTTGCCTACAGGTTTGTGCCTCCTGCCCAGCAGTTCACACGGAATTGTTTGGCCAAACTTAATCTACCAGGAAGGAAAAAAAAAACTTTTTCCCTTTTATATGTGTTAAAGCAAAGCCAGCTTTTCCAAGCAGCTGGGAGCAGGGAATGGATATGGCTGCAGGTATTTCCCATGGGAATTCCCAGCCTGATGTTTGGCTGCTTTAAAATCGATGACTCTGATTTATAAAAGATCCAGGAATGAGGAATTCTCTGTGTTGGTGCAGTGTGGGTGGTGGTGGGGGTAATTCCTGCATGGGCACAAACTCACCTCCAGCAGCTCCTCCACATTCCCAAAACACAAACCAAATCCATGTTTTTAGAGGAAGGGTTGAAAATGGAACCTGGGTGGATCCAGGGATCCCCAGAGCAGCTGTGGCTGCCCCTGGATCCTTGGGAGTATCCCAGCCAGGCTGGATGGGGTTTAGAGCAGCCTGGCTGGTGGAAGGTGTCCCTGCTGTGGCAGGGCTGGGATGGGATGGGATTTCAGCTCCTTTCCAGCCCCTCTGGGAATGTCTGCATGTCCCACACCACCATCCCCTGCCATGGGATCATCCAGCCTGCTCCAAGGATCATTTCCTCATTCCCTGTGTCCAAGGGATGAGCTAAAACCCCTCTGTCCATTCACATTCCCTTTCTGCTCCCCCAGGAACAGACTTAGATGTGGGATTAAAAAAGAACTTGGGAGAATTCAATTTTTTTGGGGGGAAGAGCAGCTGGGATAAGCTGGATCTGAGCTGGTCAATGGGCAGAAATGCAAACCCAGCTGGGCTAGTGAGGGGACCTTGTGCTTCCAAAAGCCTGGAATCTTGGGAAAAAAAGGGGAAAAAGTCACTTTTACCTCAGTTATACCAAGTGTAAATACTTGGGGTACCCCAAGGGTCACTAATTTCTAAGTAGGAAAAGAAAATAAAAAATAAAATGGATTATTTTTGATCCAGGAATGCCCCTGAGATGTCTCCAGCCATGGTGGAGCTGGAGCTGCTCAGGATGGACATGGGGTGACCACCTGGCCTTGTCCTGCCTGCCTCAGCTCTGGAATTTCCCTGGACCTCACAAAGAAATGGGAGGAGGGAGCTGGGAAAACACAGCCCAGAGAAGAGCATCATCCCAGGGGGATCAGCCCATTGAGGGACCCAAATCCTGCTCTGCAGAGCTTCTGGAGAAGGGGGTGGGACCTCAGAGACACCAGAGCTGGCAGGAGCAGCTCCCAGTTGGGTTTTCCTCCCCACAGATTCCCCTGTGCTGCAGAGTTTTCCTTCCAGTGCTGAACTCTGGGGATAAAAACTCTCCACAAAAACTCTGCCAGTGAACAGATAACACAACGTGGTTCTGATTTTCTCCCACCTCACAATAACTGTTCCTTTTCCTTTTAAAATTCTTGTCCCAGGGCAAGCGTTTCCAATGGAAGCCCCTCCTGCCCCTTTGGATGGGTTTTATCTTCCAGGCACTGCTCAGGAGCAGAGAGGGGGGCTTGGATTGGAATTAAAAAAAAAAAAAAGCTTAACAAGCATCAAACAGGAATGGGAATGCTGGTCTGGGATCCATTATCTCTGACCCAGAGGTTGGAAAGCAAAAGAAATTCATTAAACTGGGGAGGGGAGAGAGGCCAGCACTGTTGTCCAGTCCCTGGGGGGTGTCTGGGGGGTGTCACCCATCCCCTGTCACCCATGCCCTGTCACCCATCCCCTGTCCCCCATCCCCTGTCACCCATGCCCTGTCACCCATCCCCTGTCACCCATGCCCTGTCCCCCATCTCCCTGTCACCCATCCCCTGTCACCCAGCCAGGGCTGGATCCACTGGAGAAGGAGCAGCTTGGAAGGAAAATCCACTGCAATTTGTCCCGTGCAAATTCACCCTGGAACCCACAGGGAGAAGGGGAGGGAGAATTCTCCTCTGACAGCCCTGGATCCCCAGGATGGGGATCAGCCACGGACTCTCCCCAAAACACAAACAAATCCCAGAACTCACCTCATTCCTCACCTGCCACCCCATTCCCATGGGAGCTCCCTTGTCCCTGATGAGCCACCAGGGCAGTCACTGAGGCTCCTTCTTTTTTTTCCTTTTTAGCACTTCCAGGAAAAATAAAAACCCAATGAAGCTCCTGCTGGTTATTCAAGAATTGTTTGCTTTAATCCCTTTCCAGGAACACGCTCCCAGTGGTGCCCATTTGCTACATGTGGCCAAAAAGGTGGGAAAAAACATGGAAAAGGGCATTCCTGTGTCTGCATCCAGAGCCCACACAACCCCAGAGATCTCCCCTGGTTTGTTTTCCCCTGTTTTTGTTTCAAACCCCCATTCAGCTGCTTTTGGCAACACCAAGACCTTCCCCAAAACCAACCATGGTTATTTGCTTGCCTTTTTTCCCAATTCCAGAGGAATTCCTGAATGGCAAAAGAAATCAAACAGTGAGGTGAGAAAAAGCAGCTCAAACAGCAATTGGGCAAATTGGCTGGGAATATTTTGGAAAATAGGTGTGAACAAAGATATGGATTTTTGGAATCTTCTTTGGAAGTTCTTTGGAAGGGAGCTGCTTGTTCTCCCTCTTGTTAGCTGGTCCCTCTTGTCCTGGCCATCCTTTTCTCTCAGTCCTTCAGGGGATAAGGCCAATTCCTGTCCTCAAAGAACCTCTTCAGGCCCTGCAGGCTGACAGGGAGGGAAATAGGGGCCGATCCTTTTCCGGATCCACCACTTCCCATCGCTGGCGTGCTTCCCCCAGGGCTGGCTGAACTTGTACCTGAAGTGTTCCCCCCGGATCCACCTGTGGGAGACAGAAACAGCAGCTCAGGGCTTGGCATGACTTCTGGGGAGAGGCTTGCTGTGTGTTTTAACTCCCTTGGGATTGGTGTTTTGGAGCCTTTGTGGATGAAGAGATCAGCTTGAGGGTGCTCCACATCCTGGTACTCCATCCATCCATCATCCATCCATCCATCATCCATCCATCCATCATCCATCCATCCATCCATCCATCCATCCATCCATCCATCCATCATCCATCCATCCATCCATCCATCCATCATCCATCCATCATCCATCCATCCATCATCCATCCATCCATCCATCCATCCATCCATCCATCCATCATCCATCCATCCATCCATCCATCATCCATCCATCCATCCATCCATCCATCCATCCATCCATCCATCCATCCATCCATCCATCCATCATCCATCCATCCATCCATCCTTGGGATGCCCACAGCCTGCAGCAGTGACACTGGCCAGGCTTTAAGGATCTCCCAGGCTCCTCCTGATGCCATTTAGGAATCCAGACGTGCCTCATGAATGATGCATGAGGAGCTTTACCACCCTGCCCTGAGCACTCCCCACACCTTTCCACAGTTAAATATGAAAGAATAATAATCAAAACAGGAATAATAAGATTTTTTCCCTTCCTCAGAGCCATTTCTGCCCGGGATATTTTGGAGCAGGGAGTCTGAGCCCCAGCACCCCCTCGCTCCGCGAGCGGCTCTGAGTGCATCTGTTTTCCGGCTGCTCCGGGAGCTGACAGCACAGGAGGTTTGAAAGCAGTGCAGAAAGCAACATTCATCAGTGTCAGGAAACACTCTGGGAGCTGCCCATGCTGCTGGATCCGGGGGTTTGTCCCCCTTGATGTAGGACATGCTGACAAGGGCCGGAGCGGCACCCGCGCCGGAGCATCGCCGGCGTCGCCGGGCGAGTCCATAAAATACCCACAAAATAAAACTGTCAAAGTCGTGTCAGTGCTCATTTAAACCTGCTCTGCTCTGCTAGGAAAATACAGACCCTGCTACTGAGCAGGGCACTGCAGCTGTGGGATCCCTGGAGCGGCCAGCACGCTCCTTCCTGCTGCTGAAATAATTAGGGACGGCTCCGACGCCTTGGGGAGCGGGGCAGAGCGAGGGGCTGCACACAAGCCAAGGGTGGCTGCCAGCACAGCTCTGTTTCAGCCCTGCTGGCACCCAGGAAGGGTTTTCCTACAAAACCATGGGAATATGGGATGCCCAGGGAGGTTTGGAGGTGTCCATGGAACTCCTGGAGGTGGCACTCAGTGCTCTGGGCTGGGGACAAGGCGGGCATGGGGCACAGCTGGCACTTGCTGGACTCAAAGGCCTTTTCCAGCCTCAGTGATCCTGGGATTCTGTGTTCATCACACCCATCATGTTTTCCAGACAAGCTGTGGCTGCCCCTGGATCCCTGGAAGTGTCCAAGGACAGGGTTTGGAGCAGCCTGGGACAGTGGAAGGTGTCCCTGTGCCCATGGCAGGGGTGGCACTCGATGGGTTTTAAGATCCCTTCCATCCCAAACCATTCCGTGATTCTGTGATTCAATGACCCCTATTTTTCCCCCTCTTCTGAGGATGAAGGAAGATAAATGGGAAAAGGAGCCCTGAGTGGAATTTGGGGAGCACAGACCTGCATCTGACCCCCTCAAACGCTGCCCTGCAGCTGCTGCCTGCATTCCAGCCTCCCTGCACTCCCTCTCTTCCCTGCTTTCTGAGGCTGGCAAAAGCCAAACAGGGGCTGAAGTGTTATTCCCACAGGGTTTCCTTTGCAGGAGCACAAAATTCCTGCTAATAACTGGAGTGTTGCTGAACAGTCCCTGAGGCTCCAGGTAGCCACTCCAGGACGATTGGAGATTTCCAAGCTGTGCTGTCTGTCTGGTGTCTGGAATTCCCAAAACATTTCCACCTCCAGTCTCAGATCCACCTCCCAAAAACACTTCAGAGGCTGATTTTATGGCAACCCAAGCATCCCTCCACCTGCCACTCTGACACTTTGGAGTTTTTCCTTCACTAAGTGGCTGCAGAGCACCTTTCAAGCTGGACCCATCTCTGGATATTCCCAAAATAAATGTGAGAAAGGTGGAAAACCTGGAAGCCAGGGGGAATATTTCCTTGCCAGGCTCAGGATGTAAAAGCTGCAGTGTTTAATACCCACTGGAGCCCCTCATTTCAGGGCTCACAGAGTTTACAAGCTCTGCCAGTGTTTATAACCTGCCTGGGTGCCTCAATCCTGGAATTATGAGGTTTTCCAGCTATCCTCCAGTGCTGGTCCTGCTCCCTCTCCCAGGATTCAGGGAGGGAAGGTGCCACAAACTGACAGCCCCAAGTCCATCCTTCAAGCAGAGTTTGAGCAGTTTTGGGGTTTCCACAAAGATCTCCTGGCAGCTGGAAGGGATCCCCAGCTGTTGGAGGCTCCCTGATGCAGGAGACTGAGCCTGCAGGAATCCCCTGGCTCCTGCCCTGGAGAAACAGCAACAGCAGCTTCAGGAAGTCAGGAAGAGCTGCCTGACCTCAGCAGGAGGTGCCAGGTACTCAGAGAAGGAGAGAAGGACAGAGGGGCAGAGTGTAATGGGTTAACTGCACCACCTAATTAGTGGCTTGTCTTCATTTCCTTCTGTCTTCACTCAGAGCCAGGGTTAAAAACACGAGGGAGATGAATTTTCTCGTGTTTGGGCTTGGTTGTTTATTAAATCTTAGCTAAAGCACAGAGAGTTCTGCAACACTTCCAGCTACCAGCTAAAAGCCAGAAAAATGGAGGTGGATTTAGCTAGCTACAAGGTTCTTTAAAGCTAAACAGTCCAATAAAGAGTAAAATGGAGCTGAATTGAGCTGGCTACAATGTTTTTTAAAGCTAAACAGTCCAATAAAGAACTAACACCTGTGTTATTTATGCTTTTGACCCAAGAACCAAACTCCTGTGACCCGCAGTGCAGCTCTAACTGTCCAACCAGAAACTGCTTGAAATCATGAAGAAGAAGGAATAAGAAGACTGAAAGACACAACACCCCAAATCCTCCATCTTGTCCCATTCCTATTACTACATTATAAAAGCCTCAAATTAAAAACCCTTCACCATGTGAAATCACACACTTCTATTTAACCACACACCCATGATTCTAACTCCACCACTCAAATTTGGAAGCTTTCTCCAAGCCTCAAGTCAAAAGCAGTGTTCTCCAGGGGGTCAGTGCCAGCAAGCACAGAAAACTCCCAGGATTTTGGGATGCAACAGCAGAGGAGCCATGGCAAGGTGGGGAAGGGTGACCCCAGGCTCCAGCAGCTTCCCAGGATTTACTGAGCAAACACAACCTGGCAGCTCCTCCTGGCTCCCTGGGAAACAACTGGCACCAGCTCCCATTAAAAACTGTTTTAAACTGAAGGATTTCCATGGGATATTGGGCACGAATTCCTCCCTGGGAGGGTGGGAAGGCCCTGGAGCAGATTCCCAGAGAAGCTGTGGCTGCTCCTGGATCCTGGAGATGCCCAAGGCCAGGCTGGATGGGGTCTAATGAAGGATGTCCCTGCCCATGGCAAGGGTGGCATTCCAAGGAAATGGAAAGAGGAAAAAGGGACAAAAGGGACCTTTGGGCCACTTCTGATCCAACAGCAGTGCCAGGAGAGCGATGGCACCGATGGAGGAGGGAGGACTGAGCCACCACACGGATTTTTCTGGGCATCCCCACTGGACTGGGCAAGGTGGGGAGGCCAGAAAGGCTAAAAATAATCAGGATGGTTTTTCAAATCAATATTTTGCCCTGAGCAGATGCCTGGCAGCAGCTGCCCTGCAGGGCTCTCGGGAGCCGCTCGTATATCAGCCCCTCCTGACATCTCCCAACTGGACGTGTTAAAAATTAGCAGCAATATTGGAGTTGTTGGGATGGGGGCCTAAATCTCCCAGACAGCTGAAATTAGTTCCAGAGGGTGCAGCTGTCTCCCTGCAACAGCTGAGGGGTTCCAGGGAAAAAACCACTGGTGCTTTCTGTTAGAATTGATGGCCTGACAAGGCAAGGAGGGGTGGGAGAGGGATGGAAGAATGAAAGAGAGCAAAACATGGGGTGTCTTCTTGGGTCGTTAGGGAATTTTTTTTTTGGGTGGTGTTTTATCTCAAAGTTCCCTGCTGTGTTGTAAATCAGCTGGTGGGAAGTCCAAATTCATCAGGGTAGCATTGCTCCAGCATTGCTGTTCTTGCCCTGTCGGTGGGAAGGGAGCACTAATTCATTCATCTAAATTTAGGGAATCTGGGCAGTTTTGGGGTTGTTTTTTAGTGCTGCTGAACCTGAGGCTCCTGCAAGGTCTGGTCCCACAGAGCTGGAGCATCCCACAGGCAGCTGATCCTCATAATCCCCTTGGGAAGTGGCACAGTGGGGATTTCCCTCTCTGGTTTTCCCTCTCTGGATGGGTTAGAAAGGGTGGGACAACACCAAGGGCAGAACAAACTGTGGGGGAAAAAACCAAACCTGGCTCCAGATGGATCCAAGGCTGGAATTTACCCTGCAAGGAAAAGAGATCCCATGGCCACCAGATTTCCCAGCCTGGGGGGAATTCAGCCAGCTTGGGATGAGCTCTGCCTTCCCTGAAATCCTGAGCTGTTCTTCCCTGAAGGAAACCCCTGAAACTTCCCTTCAGCACTGTGGAATTTAATTCTGCTAATAGCTGAGAGATTCATTTCCCCCTAATCCCAGTGATGCCTGGATTTTCCAGGAATTCCCACTCCCTGCCTGCTCCAGAGCCACCTCTATCCCTCTGGGGAGGGTCCAAGCCCCAAACTGGCTTCTGCAAAGTGCAAATATGACCAAGCTCTTCCCATGGCTTGGGCTGACTCCACAGAGCCCAGCCCAGCTATAAAGTCCAGTCACCTTTAAATGGGAGATAAAATCAAATCCAGTAAAAAACAATCCCAAATGCCACATTCTCCAAATCATCCAAAGGGAAGCAGCAGTTCCCTCAGAACCACCACAACAAATCCAGCTCTTCACACCCATGGTGGGGCTTTTCCCAACAAAGTGCTACTTTAATTGGAATAAAAATCCTGAAGTGACCATGATTTAATACCAGAGACACCACACAGACCCAAAATCCTGGGGCTTTTTTTCCGCTCCTGTGGGCTAAATCTGATTTTTATTTCCTTTGATTGTTGCAGCCTTTTCTCAGCCCAAGCCCTCCTGTTCAGATTTATGAGGGCTGGGCTTTTATGAACTATCCACTGCCCCAGAATATTTGGGCAAATCCACATTCCCCAAACATCACTGGCCTCAAGGTCCAAGCTTCCCACTCAGCCAGGCTGGGCCCTCAACAATGCCCTCATTTTTAATCACTCACCTGTTTCTCATTTGAAGTTTATCACACTTGAAAAAATACTATAATTTCTTGAGTTGTAAAGAACCCTCCAAACTTTGGTCTCCGAAATTTCATTTCGAAGGCATTAACTCATTCTGAAAGTCCCTTGGCTATTTAAGGTGTAGAGTTTCCATTAACAGAACAAACTCTGTGGAGGATGGAGCACAAGGTTCTTATGGAAAACAGTCCCTTCCCCTAATTATTTAGTCTAGCAGGGAATGAAAATAATTGAGTCTCAAAATTCCCTTTAGAGTGGAGGGAGGGGGGAATAATGGTAGGAAAATTAGGAGTTTTTTCCACCCAGCTACTGTGGTGGGAATGAAGGGATCCCTAAGGTTGGCAGCAAAGTTTCCCCTCAACCTGGATTAAAGTCCAGGATCATGGAATTACAGGATGAGGGATGGTTTGGGATGGTTAAAAATCACTCCAAGGGCACTGGGTTCGAGGGCAGGGTTATGGGATACTGGGGAGGAATTCCTGGCTGGGAGGGTGGGCAGGCCCTGGCACAGATTCCCAGAGGAGCTGTGGCTGCCCCTGGGTCCCTGGAAGTGCCCAAGGCCAGGCTGGATGGGGTTTGGAACACCCTGGGATGGTGAGAGGTGTTGGGGTTGGAACTGGATGGGCTTTAAGATCCTTCCCAACTCAAACCATTCCAGCACTTTGGGATTTTTACCAGCTTGGGGTTTACAAAACACCTCAGAGGAAGCACTTTGGTAAAAGTGGGGAGTTATCTGTGCCTCAGCTGGAGAAGGAGTCTCTCCTCAGAAGGTCTGGGGGGTGCAGTGCCCTAAAGCTGGAAAACATCAGCAGCATCCCAGGGGAATTTCATTCCACACAGAGCTCTGGACCTGCATCCCTGCTTGCAGTGCATCCTCAGAGCCTCAAATGGAAAACATTAGCAGGAGCATAACACCACTTGAGTTGATCCAAGATGCCCCAAAAAATGTTTTCTCAGCTAAAAATAACTCCATCAACAAAACAGACTCTTTTGGGACAAAATTACTTTTGTATAAAAGCTCAGAGTTTTCCTCTGTGCCTTTCCCTGGCTGATGTTGGCTTTGTCTCTTCCTTGAAAACACAAACAACTCCAAGACGAGTGTCCACAAACTCAACAATTCCTGCAGGGCTGTTTTGTCTTTGAAACACCTCAGGAGGTCCATGGCAATGGTGGGGTTTGAGCTGAGCTCACAAACACAACGTGGCAAAAACCCCAAAAAGCTGAGGGGCAGGAAAGCAACAGCAGGAGGGACCATTCCTGGCCAGGAGCTGCAACAGTGAGTGCTGGAGTCAGTGAGCTGGGGATTCTCTGAGCCCTCCAGGGAGCAATCAGAGTGCAGGGACTGAATTACAGCCTTTGCATGGACTGAAGTATGTTAAGCCACTCACACATAAAGTAGAAGTTTAAGTAGAAATTTAAGTGTAAGTTTTCATGTATGTCTAAGTTTTAGGATAAATAAGTGAGTCAGTAAGTTTCAGGATGAGCTCTAGTGCTTTTAGTTAGTAAAAGGTTTAGATACCAAAGTGTGAGCTCTAGTGAAGGTTGAAAAACATACTGATGTTTTCAGTAAGGGCTCTAGGACCATGGCTGTAGACAGTGTTTAGACATAATAGATCTATAGTAAGAATATTGCTTGCATTTTTCAAATAGAACAAGGTTGTTTGTGTGGTTTATACATAACCTGGTGTTAAGAAATTAAAATTCTAATAGGTTAAGGAGTGCTGGTCTGAGTTTGTGTTTTAGCTTGTTGGGAAGATTCTATATAAGAGCATGCACTGGGGACAGCTGGTGCTTTTTGCTTTTTGCTTTTTGCCATTTGCTTTTGCTTTGCTTTGCTCTCTCATCATCATCAACACCCAAGAAGAAGGCAGGAGCTGCCACACCAACATCAGCTTCCCAGCACCCTGACAGGAGCAGCTTCTGCTTCTATTTGAGACTTTATACCAAAACTTAGCTGAATTTTGATGTCTGTGACTGTGCCTTTTGAGACTGAAGTGCTTCTGCAGTAAATAACCTTTTAGCAGCTATTAACTGCTTTGCTCATTTTAAAAAAATAACCCAATGAAGTTGGTGCCCAGAGCACCAGAGGTCACTAACCTCCCACCTGAGCCCCTCATGGATCTGCTGGGGTTGGGCTCACCCCAAGGGTCCCTGTGGCTCCTCCAGGGGGAATCCAGGTGCTGGCAGCACTCTGGTGTCCATCCAACCCACCCTAAATCCCACCAGACACAAACCCCAGCAGGATGGGGTCGAGGAGCAGCTTCCAGCTCCTCTGGGATAACTCCAGGCTTACCTTGGAGGGTCTCTGCCTGCAAAGGGGTTTGTGGCCAGCAGGGACATGATCTCCTCTTCCTGGGCCAGCAGCTTCCCAGCCAGGTGGATGATCCATTCGTTCTGCTCGTAGGTCTTGGGGGAGGAAGAAGAAATAAAAATGTTAGGAACTGCTTGGCTTATCCTGGAGATTAAAGATCTGTCCTTGGGGAGAGATTTCAGTGGATTTGGGTGGGAAATGGTGAATTTCCCAGTGTTTCAGCACAGATCCCATGGGATTCTTGATGTCCAGACAGAGACTGGCACCCTGAGGGAGCAGGGAGAGCTTTGTCTCAGCTCATCATCTGCCAATTCTGCCCCCAGATATTTGATTTAAATCATTTATTTAGCAGCAAAGCCCACTGGGGAGCCATAACAGCACATTTTCTATGGATAACTCATCCATCCTTTTAATCCAGATTGCTTTCCCCTGGGAAAAGGGTTTGGGTTGGTTCCCTTGTGTTATCCCAAGGAAAACAGAAGAAAGTGGCTTCTCTATCCCCAGTTCCTGTCTCCTCTTCATTTCCTGCTGTGTCATCCATCCTCTTTCAATTCCTTCCTCATGGAACCACTTCTGGAGCAGCAGTGGCAGAGTTTACTCTGAATTTAGGTAATCCTGAGGAAGCAGGGATTTGAACTGGATGATCCTTATGGATTCCTTCCAGCTTGAGATATTCCCTGATTTCTGTGGTTTCCCCCCTGACAGGAATCCTCTTTGCTCTTGCCCAGGCTCCCTAAAAGCATTTCCCTGCTGTGACTCTCAGAGCTTCGCTGAGATTTCTCCCTTTCCTGCTTTTTCCACGAGTTCCTCAGTGGATTTTTGAGTGCAAGCAGTAGGGGACACTGTGGGAAAGGGAAACCCAGCAGCTTTACCTGCAGGGCTCTCAGCAGAGCCCAGCCTGAGGCAAAGCTGGCTCGGTTTGTTATTCCTGTCACCAAGGGAAACGGGACAGGAACCATGGAAAACACCCGGGCCCATCCAGGGCAGGGTCTGACCCCAGCCCATCACCATTTAGAGGAAAACCACATTTATTCCAGCCAAAAAGCTCTTCAGAATGGTTTCAGATTTTCTCCCCCTCCTGCTTCCATCCTTCCCTCTGCTCTCATCCATCAGGGATGGGTGATGGGACAGGGATGCTCCCAACCAGCCCCTCCTGGCACAGAGGGCTCTCGAGGAGGGACAGTGTTGGATCTTACCCTTTTCTGACCCAGAATTGGGGCAGCTGAGAGGTGTTTTAAAAACTTTCATTCCATTTTCAGTCTCATGTGAAGGGTGAGACAATACAGATGTTATAATTCACACCATCACAATCAGAAGCCAACTATTTCCTAATTACAGTAAGTGTTTCTTGGCCTATCAGCTTTTGTCACATCATGCTGTAAAATGCCTTAAAGCCAATCATTTAAAATTACCCCTCGTGGGTTCTATCACAATGCATCTTTCATAGTTCTATTTCTCCAAAGTATCTAGTTTTGTTTGCAAGGCCATCCTTTGAAACTTTTTTTTTTCTGGCCCCATTTCCCTCTCAGCAATATCTGTCCTATTCCATGGCTTTTCTAAGTCATCACTTTTTATCTCCAAGATGTGTGAGCCTTCTGTCAGGCCCTGAAAACTCCCTACAGATCCATTTCTCACAGGACAAGGGACAGAGGCCACAGTGGGGCTGAGGCCACTGCACTCCTGGCACAGAAATCCAGGAAGGGACACACGGTGAGCCCTGGAAGAAGGAGCCTGGCATCGTGTGGGATGTGCCACACAAAGCTCAGCCACCTCCCAGGGACACCTGGCACTGTCCCCATGGGTCCCTCAACAGCTCTGGGGTGCTGGAGGTGCTCAGGGTGGGATTTGGGAAGGAGGATCTCCCAGAAAGTGCCACAGCAACTGCAGGGATCAAGCATCACAAGTGCCAGCATCCTGAGACATCCCAGAGCTCTGGTGTTACAATGATGAGATGAAAATGGGAGAGTTGGGAGCTGCTGTGTGACAGCTGGGAAGCAACAGGAGAATGGAAACAGGAATCACAGAATCCCTGAGCTGGAGCTCAGTGGAGGCCCCCAAACCTTCCAAGCCTGGCTGAGAACTGGGAGGCTCCAGAAGGTGGGATCGGCTCCCCTGGTCTCCAAATTGTTAATTAGCAGCTCTGTGCACAGCAGAGTTGGACTTCTGGTCTGTAAAGTGTTTTTCTTGTAAAATTTACAGCATGTCTGGCCCCAGTGAAGTCTGCAGTGGGAGATTTCAGGCGGGGCAGCCCCTGCCCCCCTTCCCTGGGCTGGGCTAACGACCCTGCTCGACTCATTACTCTGCAAAGTGGAAAAAAAAAATGGGAAAAAAGAGTCCAGGAGATGTGGGCTGCACCCAGGGAAGTGTCACTCCAACGGTTCCTCTGTGGATCCAGTGGGATCCAGCTCTGGACTGGTCAGGATGGAGGGATCTGAGTGTGCAACACAGAGCCTGAACCATCCAGGGGATTAACTGTAGGAGAAATAATAATCCAGGAGAGATGGATTGCTGGGAGGTGGAACAGGCCTGTTTTGGGGTCAGTTTTAGGGTTTACATCTTCAGTGAGCAGGAGAAGCAGCCAGGACTGATCCTGATGGATGCCTGGGCTGCTCCTTCTCCATCCTGACCTGACCCAGACTCCCAGAGCTGCTCCTGCCCTGCCCTGGGGCACAGAGCCTGGGCTGCACCCACACAGGGGTGCTGGGGATCCAGGGACTGCACAGCCACTGCAGGGGCACCAGCACTGTGGCACCCTGCCCAGAGCAGCCAGACCACAGGGTCACAGAATCAATCACAGAATCACAGAATCACAGAATCAATCACAGAATCATGGAGTCACAGAATCACAGAGTCACAGAATCAATCACAGAATCACAGAGTCACAGAATTAATCACAGAATCACAGAGTCACAGAATCAATCACAGAATCAATCACAGAATCATGGAGTCACAGAATCACAGAGTCACAGAATCAATCACAGAGTCACAGAATCACAGAGTCACAGAGTCACAGAATCAATCAGAGTCACAGAATCAATCACAGAATCACAGAGTCACAGAATCAATTACAGAGTCACAGAATCACAGAGTCACAGAGTCACAGAATCAATCACAGAGTCACAGAATCACAGAGTCACAGAGTCACAGAATCAATCACAGAGTCACAGAATCAATCACAGAGTCACAGAATCACAGAGTCACAGTCACAGAATCAATCACAGAATCACAGAATCAATCACAGAATCACAGAGTCACAGAATCACAGAATCAATCACAGAATCACAGAGTCACAGAGTCACAGAGTCACAGAATCAATCACAGAATCACAGAGTCACAGAGTCACAGAATCACAGAGTCACAGAATCAATCACAGAATCAATCACAGAATTAATCACAGAATCACAGAATCACAGAGTCCCCAGGTTGGAGTCAGAGAATTACAGAATCACCAGAAATGCAGAATCACAGAATCATGGAATCACAGAATCACCAGGTTGGAGTCAGAGAATCACACAATCACACAATCACTGGGTTGGAATCACACAATCACACAATCACACAATCACAATCACTGGGTTGGAATCACGCAATCACACAATCACACAATCACACAATCACACAATCACTGGACTGGAAGAGACCTCCAAGACCATCGAGTCCAACCCAGCCCAACACCTGAACTAACCCACAGCACCCAGAGCCACATCCAGTGTTTTTCAGACACACCCAGGGATGGTGACTCCTCCACCTCCCAGGCTGACAATTCCAGTATTTCATCACTCTTTCCATAATAAGTTTCAGGTACAGCAGAGGGGACTAACAAAGGACCTCAGGCACTTTTTTGCTAAGACCCTCCAAGCTTTGAATTCCTGATGGGTTTCAGCCTCGTGCAGAGCCCAGGCAGACACTTCCCCCACCTTCCACGCCAGTGTCACCCCAAATGCCACTTGGGGAAGGGGATTTGCTCCTTCTCCCAGCCACAGGTGAGGAGCTGAGCATCCCCTCCCCAGCAGTGCTGCCCTGGCACATTTGGCACTCCCATGACCTCTCCACTCCAACACTTTTCCAGGGAATAAACACGGTGTTCTCACCTTGAACACACTCACTTGTGTCCAGGAGAATTCAATAACTGCACAGAATGGAAACCCAAAGCTCTGCTAAGTCAGGCACCAGAGCAAAGCAGCACAGTAGCAACCAAATGCTGATAACAAAATCAAGAGAATGTTATCATCCCAAAAAAACCATATAAACCCCCTGGTGCTACAGGGAACGTGTTCCCAACTGAAATAATAATAATAAAGAGGCTTTTCCTTGAGCTTTAATTGGTCATTTAATGAAAAAGGACTGGGGATTAGTGTGGGGTTTTATGGAATCTCGGGGCTGGCACGGGCACAGGAGGAGGTCAGGACGAGATGCACATGTGGGAACAGCTGGAAACTTGGCATGGGAGCCCAGGGTTATTATTTCACGTGCTTGGGAGCCCTGAGTGGCTTCAGGTCGCAGTCAGTGGCTGCCAGAGGGGCAGGGCAGGTTCCATTTCCCCTGGTATGGGCTGGTTTTGTGTCACAGCTGAGCCACCATGGATGTGACGTGGGAATTCCACTGTGGGATTTCACATCCTGGGCATTCTCACCCCATATCCACACTGCTCTCTGCACTGCTCCAGTTAAATACCTCCAGCATTGATGTTTAGGGAGTTTGAGCTGTCAGGAGTCAATCCCTGTCCCACAGAAAGGAGGTCACAATCAATAATCCCTGTCACATAGTCAGTGCCACCCTCTGTTGTTTTATGTAATTCCATCACTTGTTGCACCTCACCATCACTTCTCACCATCCTGCTGGCCAAGGAAGGTCCATTCTGTTGTGGAATCATGGAATGGTTTGGTTGGAAAGGACCCTGAAACTCATCCAGTGCCACCCCTGCCATGGCAGGGACACCTTCCACCATCCCAGGCTGCTCCAAGCCCATCCAGCCTGGCCTTGGGCACTTCCAGGGACACAGGGCAGCCACAGCTTCTCTGGGAATTCTATCCAGCCCCTCCCCAGCCTCACAGGGAAGAATTTTTTCCCAATTTCATCCATTTTTTTCTGTGAGTTTCCCAAAAAGCCATGTCTCCAGCCCAGTGTGCAGTTGCTCACTAAAAGCCACTCCTCAATCCATCAGAAAATCCATGGGAAAGCAGCTGCTCCCTGAAGGAGGCAGGAATAAAAAGCTGCAGGAGAGAGCAGAGCAAGACTTTGGGAATCAGCTCCTCCATCCCACCCACCCAGGGAAAGGCCACACCTGGCACAGCTCCTGTATCACCTGTGGCTGGGGAAGAAAAGCCCCTTTGTTGCAGAGGGCAGGGCCACAGGACAGGAATCATTCCCCAGGGACAAGGTATTGATCCAGCCCGTGGCACGATAGGATATCAGGCTGCTCTGGGGTTTTGGGCACCTCCCTGGCACTGCTCTTGCTGGAGCTGAGCCACCCTGGAATTCTGCATGGCCACAGGGAGACAACAGTCCCAGGGAAAAGGAGGAAAATCCCCTCTGCACGTGGAGCAGAGTGCTGCAAAGGAAAATGGGACTGAGCTGAGTGTGGGGAAGGGGAAGCAGGGAAATGGAAAAGGCTGAGCTGGAGCACAAGGCTGAGGGTTGATTACAACACTCACACCTCCTCCTCCAGGGCAGATTTTCCCTCTAAGCACCTTCTGGCTGCAGAACTGAGATAACAGGAGGTTCAAATCAAACATTTCACAAAAATATAACCCTGCCTTCTCTATAAATGGGGTTACTTTTCCTCAGCTCTTCCAGGTCATGCACAAGCTGAGGTTTCCATCACTGTGTTACCACCCAGGGCAGAACCTCAGAACACCAGCCCTGTTCTGCTCTTAGGAAAGCAGCTGAAGGGTTTTTTTATAAATAACGTCTGGAAAACACACATTGCACCCCAGAGCATCCCAAGCTCTGCTCCATGACATCTAGAGACTTTTGGAGCAGCTTCAAGGAACGAGCCAACAAACACTGGGCTTCAAATCCAGTCTGAGGACAGCAATATTTTGTTATTTTGGAGCAGTTATTATTTGATAAGCACCAAGAGGGTGCCTTTGTGTTGGCCATGCAGCCCCCAAACAGAATAAACACCCTTCATGCCTCAGTAAGGAAGGGAAAAGCCTTTCCCTTTGATTTCTCCTTTTGCACAACAAACCTTTGGGGCAATAAACACCCAACTTTTGTAGAATCCATGACATCCCAGCACCAGCAGAACTGAACAACTCAAAGCCCCAGAAGTACAAGAAGTATTTTGTTTTCTGGTTGTTATTGATCAGCGATGCTGAATCCAGGAATTGGAATGACTTTTGTGCCAGCCCAGCTCAGTGTTGGGCTATTCCCAAAATTCCACCATAAACCAGAAGTCAAATAATTCCAGGAGGGCTGGCATCAGTGGCTGGAGCAGAGATAAGCCTTTACCAGTCTCCTGTAAAACCACGATGTTTCTGCACTAACACATGCAAGTGTTGAGGGGGGAAAAGTTATTCCTAAATCTTAACCTCAATTTTGTGAGATTAAATCCCATTCTGCCATTTCAACCATTATTTCCTCCCTTCTCTGGGGGTGGGGTGCCCCTGGATCCCTGCAAGTGTCCAAGGCCAGGCTGGAAAGTTCATTCCCAGTGAATCCTGCAGCCAATCCAGGCTGGAAAGTTCATTCCCAGTGAATCCTGCAGCCAATCCAGGCTGGAAAGTTCATTCCCAGTGAATCCTGCAGCCAATCCAGGCTGGAAAGTTCCTCGGGAATGCCGGGGTCGTTTGTCAAATGCTGATGAGGTGCAAAGAGGAGCCTGTCAGGAGCAGCACCAAGGGATGGGAAATATCCTTCCCCCAGCTCTGGGGCTTTTCCACAGCCTGTCAGAGCTGGGAATGTCAGCTCCATCCCCGGCCACTGCCAGGGAAGTGCAGACACAGCCCTGGAGCCACAGCAGAGCGGTGCCAGAGACATCCCAGAGCTCGTGGAGACACATTAAATCTAATCCAGAGGCTGAACTCGCTGGGGTTATGGACGCTGTGAACTCCCACACGGGTTTTGACAACTCCTCTGCCCTCACAAACTCCTCCTGGGCTTTCAGCTCCTGTTCTCATCCTTTCTGTCGCTCTGGGGTGCAAACACCACCAGGGATTTCTGTGGCTCTGCAGGACAAGGGAGGCAGCTGGCAGCAGATCTGCCGGCCAGAGGCCATTCCAAACGGGATTTATTTCCATGCTTAAGCAGGTATTTACATGCCTGAGCATCCCAGGCTCGCTGCTGTGCCAGGGCAACTGCCTTGCCACTGCTTTCCACAAATGTTATCCCATTCCCACTGTTTTCCACAAATTATCCCCATTCCCACTGTTTTCCACAGGAGTTATTCCCATTCCTACTGTTTTCCACACAAGTTATCCCCAGTCCCAGTGTCTTCCACAAGAGTTATCCCCATCCCACAGGAGTTACCCCCATTCCCACTATTTCCCACAAATTATCCCCATTCCCACTGTTTTTCACAGGAGTTATCCCATTCCCACTGTTTTCCACAAATTATCTCCATTCCCACTATTTTCTACACAACTTATCCCCATTCCATGAGTTATCCCCATTTCCATTGTTTTCCACAGGAGTTATCCCATTCCCACTGTTCTCCATACAAGTTATCCCCATTCCCACTGTTTTCAACAAGAGTGGGATGGGATGCAGGGTGACAGGTCCACCCCACAGGAGGGGTGCACCTCCTCCTGGGAAGCTTTCAGTGAATTAAACACTAAAAATGATGGTCTAAACACTAATGATGAAATAAACATGAATAATAGTGAATCAAACACGACTAATAGTGAATTAAGCACTAATAATAATGAATTTAACACTACAAAGAATGAATTAAATACAAATAATGTTGGATTTAACAATAAGGATGCAAAGAGGGTGAGTTATTTCCTCTTCCTCCTCCCAGGTACAGCAGCACCTGGCACAGCCCACACTCTGCACAGCAGGATTTCTGTCCCATCCTCTTCAGCTTTAAACCTCAGATCCTTTTTATTTTAAACCTTCAGGACATTTCTGCCCTGGGCAGGCCTTTTTCACACCTCAGACACAACCTTTGCCTGGGGGAGCTGATTTCTCCCCACTCAGAGTCCTCCCAAAACACAGCCCTGACTTCAAGCCCCAGCTCCATCCACCCCCTGCACCTTTCCCTAATTCCAGGCACTGCTCCTGGCTGGAGTTTGGACCTTGGCTGTGGCTTTCCTGAGGGATAAGCAGCCCTAATGCAGATTAAATGAAATTCCAGCACTCACAAACCAGCGGGGTAAAAATCCAACCATGGCCCGATGTCACCACCCAGGAATCCCAAAGGCACCGAAATGAAAACACCACAGGGAAAGCAAACCCAGGAGTTTGGGGCACAGGGAAGAAGATATTCCAGGAGAGGATGCAGGGACAAAGACAAAATCCTGGGATACTCTGAGATGGGTTTTCCTCATGCCACTGCTGTCAGTGAGTTTTGGAAAACCCAGCTCATGTCATGTGGGTAAGATTTGCAAAATAAGCTAAACAAGAATTAACATTCAAGTCACGTCTTCCCCCGCCTTCCCCCCCCACCTTTTTTTAATTTCTGGCTGTCACCTGTTTGCTGATATCACGTGGGGAAAATATTTAGAAGGACCAATGTCCACGTGTGGGCAGGTGGGGAATGAGAGCTGCTGTCCCCAGGGGTGTCCCCAACAGGGATTCTTGGCATTGCTTGGAAACCCTTAAAAAAACCTCACATAAAACTGCCAAGAGTTTCATTACAGTAGCACAGTCCTTTAGGAACACAACCTTTGTTCTTGCTTTATAAAAAAAAACTTAATTAACTCAGCCACTGCTCCCAACACTCCCCAGTGATCCCAACACGTAGTAAATCCATGGAATTGTTTTTTTCTGGTCCAAGCTTCCAGAGGCACCTACCTGGAAGGCAGCAAACCACATGAGCCAGTCGAGGCGATAGTGGTAGGGGGAGATGAGGCACGGCCTCCTCCTCAGGTCCCCAGGCTTGCACTTGAACTCAAACTCCTCCCAGACTGCTGTGGGATCGTTGGGATCCAGGCTGGATGTTCCCTGAAGGATCACCTCTGTCCTCTCCTTGGTGATGCTGTGGGGCACAGCAGGATGCTGTTATTTGGCTCGAATGCTGGAAAACCATCAAATCACAGAGTGGTTTGGGTGGGAAAAGCCAATCCAGTTCCAACCCCAACAGCTGCCACTACTCCAGGGTGCTCCAAGCCCTGGCCTTGGGCACTCCCAGGGATCCAGGAGCAGCCACAGTGTCGCTATCAGACCAGGAATGGTGAATGATACAGCAACACACACTTCCTTCCAAGGCAGAAAGGAAGCTGTTTATTAAAAAGCAACTGCACTTTTATAGGACAGATCATGGAACACAGAACAGAAAAAGCTCATTGGTCCAAGAAAGGCAACACCTCTTGAAAGCATGCTTTTACCAAAACTTCCCACTGCTCTGTGATCAACACCAGGGCTGCAATACAGGATGTGAACAGAAATGTGAATTCTGTCCCCATCTGTTGCAGCCGGGTGGGGCAGTGACCCTGATCTCCTGGCACATATTACCTGCTAATGGGCCACCTTTAAACCAGCTGGGCAATCATCTTTATCTTTCCACAGCCCATCCTCCCTCTAGGAAATATCTCCTGTTAATGGCCATTGAGTCCCAGTGCATGACTGATAAAATTACATCATCCCACTGGGAGATGCTCCAGCCAGGGGGAGGAGCCAAACATTTCCTACCTAGATAAAAACTGAGATTTTGGACACCAAGGCACCTTCTTTCCACTGGATTCCAGAGGAAAACTGGACCTTTCCACGTCATCAGTGGATCTTCAGAGGAAACTGCCCCTTCCACAGGAGACCCCCAAGGAGAGATGCTCCCAACCTAAGGAATGCTGAGCATCTCCTCTTATAATTGTTCCCTCCCTTGAGGAGATCTGTGGATTCTCCAGCCAAGTTCCATTTTATGCCCTGGGCTGAGTTCTGAGCCTGGCTTAGGAACACCCTGTAAATCAGGGACACCAAATTCCCAGTAAAAGCGTGGTCCTACTGTGTGATTCCAAACCTGTCAGCTTTCACATCATGGCAGATTCACAAACCTCTTTTTATTGGTTTACACAGGCTGGAATTACCAACACACCACAGCAGCATTTCAGCACAAGCTCTGTAGGGCCTGCTAACTGCTGAGACAGAAACCAGAGGCTGCAGAAGAAAAAGGACAACCCAAAGAAAACAATCTCCTGGAGCTTCACCACTCCTTTAAAGAGGTTCAGGGATTGTTTCTCTTTCTCTCAAAAAAGAGGAAATTTTGGCATTTTCCACAAGTGTTGATGTTTTTAATAATTATTTTCTAATTTTTTTCTGTCCACAGAAATTTCTGCTGTTTGAAAAACTGAGGAGAAGATTCCATTAATTTGATGTATTCTCAGCATGTCCTGTGCTTGTGATGGGACTCGTTCCTCCCCTTCTCTGTGGAGGCCAAACCTTTAACAGCCAAACTGCTTCACCTTCTGCAAAATAGATTTATTTTTATCTCTATCTTTCTATCTTTCTATCTTTCTATCTTTCTATATTTATTTCTACATTTCTATATTTATGTATTTTTATATTTCTATCTTTCTATATTTCTATATGCCTATATTTCTATATTTATAGAGTTATACACTATTTCTATTTCTATTTCTATTTCTATTTCTATTTCTATTTCTATTTCTATTTCTATTTCTATTTCTATTTCTATTTCTATTTCTATTTCTATTTCTATTTCTATTTCTATTTCTATTTCTTTACTGCTGCCTTCTCCTCCGGGGCCTTGGCCAGAGCCCCTGCCAGAGCTCTAGAGAACATCCATGGTCACCATGAGCAGGTGGTGGCAAAGCCTGCAGAGAAGCCCAGCCCTGCTGCTGTCCCTGGAACAACCTGAGAATGCAGCCCTGACTTTCAGCATTTTCCCAGCCGAAAACCAGTCCTCCAAAAACCCAGATTTGGATGCTTAAATCCCAGCCCAAACCAGTCTGGTTCCAAACACAGCTGGAGATGCTTTCTTTGTCCATCCCACCTTGCAGCCCTGAGCAGGAATTCCTGAGCTGCTGCTGGCCCTGTCCTCCCAAATTTTCTTTTTTTTTTATATTTTGGTCTCCACAGTTTCTTGGAGCAATGAATTTCCCAAGCCACCCATTGGAAAAATCTGCTACCAAGAGCTGTGGATGTTTCCAGGAGGGAGAGCAAAGGAGTGCAGGGGAAGAGAAGCTCACCAGAAATGAAGAGGGCTGGGGATGGTGAAGATATCCTGGATGAACTCTCCTGTGGATATTTTCATCCTGCTCCTATGGATATTTTCATCCTGCTCTTACATTTGCTATGTGGATGGAATGAGCTGACTCATAAACAGCTCAGAGAAAATAAATTCAGTGGGAAAGGAACCTGCTCCTTTTCTCCTTCTGCCTCATAAAAAGATAATCCATAAATTGTAATTTAGTGTGAAAAAAACCTGCTCCTTTTTCCTTATTTCTCCTTACCAAATAATCCATAAATTGTTATTTAGTGGGAAAGAAACCTGTTCCTTTTTTCCTTATTTCTCATTAACAAACAATCCATAAATGGTAATTTAGTGGGAAAAGAATCTGCTCCTTTTCTCCATGTCTTTCATATTCCAGGAGTGCTGGAAGGATTTCTCTTTAGGTGCCAGGCTCACAGAGTGTCTGGCTCTGGGATCCCTGCAGAGAGCTCTGGGATGAGCCCAGAGGTACCTGCCAAAGGCTCCGTAGGTGTTGACGATCCTGAGGGGGTTGAAGGAGGTGTTCATGACCTGTCTGGAGCTGAGCAGGTTCAGGACCACCGGGATGCTGAGGTAGGTGATGAGGAGGCCCAAGGAGATGTTCAGCACCCTGCGGACACAGGAGCCTGTGGGGGACCCAAAACAGAGCAGGGGGAGGTGATTGCTCTGCTCTGCTCTGCTCCCATCCCCGTCCCCATCCCATCCCATCCCATCCCATCCCATCCCATCCCATCCCATCCCATCCCATCCCATCCCATCCCATCCCATCCCATCCCATCCCATCCCATCCCATCCCATCCCATCCCATCCCATCCCATCCCATCCCATCCCATCCCATCCCATCCCATCCCATCCCATCCCATCCCATCCCATCCCATCCCATCCCATCCCATCCCATCCCATCCCCATCCCCATTCCCATTCCCAATCCCAATTCCCATCTCCATCCCCACGAGGTCTAGAAATGCTGATCTGGAACAGAGGCTGGACAGAGTTAAAGGAATAAAGGAATTATTTTAATAAACTTTATTAAAATCCCTTCAAAGGATTCACCTTGGGCAGTGCAAGAGCCTGGACATGGCTACACACAAGATGGACTCAGAATCACGAGTTTTTACACTTTTATAAGTTTTGGTCCATTTCTATCTTGGGGTTAATTGTCCAATTCCAGCTCCAGGTTATGCAGTCCCATCCTCCTGGCTTGCCCCCTATCTCTTGCTTTCTGGATAATTGCCCTTGGTTCTCAGGCTGGGAAAGGATTGTTTTGTCTAACTAAGCTGTGAGGAGAACTTGCTAACACTTAATATGGAGTTCAGAGCCACACACTAATGTAGGGCAGAATATGAAAAATATAAAAGCTAAAACTTAAAGCATCACCCAGCCCCTCACGCCGACAAAACCCGGCCTAGCCACCCCGACCTTGGCACTATCACTGCTGGGATCTGCCTTTCTCTAAACAGTCTGAGCAAGGGCTAAAGGGAAAAATGTCTAAAATGTGACATCAATCATGGCCTTAATACTGGGGAAAAACCACAGCTGGCACCTGCACCTTGCTGGGATCAGCCTTGGGTTTTGTGGAGTTCTGCTGGCCCAGCCCAGGGGCTTTTCCCGCTGCAGAACCCCAAATCCCCAGGCTGGAGGGATGTGTGTGGTGTGGGGTGTGCAGGAGCAGCTGGGGCTGGGCTGCATCTCCATCAGCAAACAAGCAGAGGTGACCCCAGGGCTGCGTCCCTCACGGCCCTCTCCCATTTATTTAACATCAACAGCCCGAGGATCAGATTCAAAGCAATTGTGTGGAGCTTTCCCCTCATCTCTGCGGGAGAGGGATGTTTATTTGAACCTCTCTCAGAAGCTATTAATAATTGTTTAGTCTGAGAACATTGCTGGAGAATCGTTTGGATCGGGCCTTCCCTCACCCCCGTGCTGCTGCCTATGAGGTTTGGGGTGATTTTTGGTTTTTTGTTTTTAAAAAGATGGGCTGAATTTCTTCCCCTTTAATTCAAGAGCAGGTAGAGGCACAGAGCCTCACAGAGCCTTCCCTGTGCTGCTGCCTATGAAGTTAGGGGTGTTTTTTTGGGTATTTTTTAAACATGGGATGAACTTCTTCCCCTTTAATTCAAGAGCAGGTAGAGGCACAGAGCCTCACAGAGCCTTCCCTCAGCTGCTGCCTACGAGGTTTGGGGTGTTTTTTGGGTATTTTTTAAAGATGGGATGAATTTCTTCCCCTTTAATTCAAGAGCAGGTAGAGGCACAGAGCCTCACCTGGCTCCTCAGTCCACGCAGGGACTGCTCATCCTTCAGCCACTCAATCAGAGAGAAAAAGGAGCTAGTTCAGGGAAAAAAAAATAACCTGGATGGCAAAGATGGAGCAAAATGTGGGCACAGGAGCCAGTGAGATCTGGATGGGAATGGATCAGTAGAAATCAAACACTTCAAGGACTGGCCTCAGAAAATCAGGACATGGCTGGGGACCCTCCTGTCTGCTCTGGTGGCTCAGGAGGGCTCCTCTGAGCCTCATCAGCACCAGCTCAACAGCCCCTGCTTCCTCAGCAGAGAAATCAGGCAGGAATTCCAATTCTGGGCTATTAGAGACACCCCACCCCTTCTGGGGGTGGGACACTGCTACACCCGCAGAGGGATGTAGATCCTCCTTGCTTGGGCGCCCTGGCTCAGCCAGACTTTCTGGAGAACATCACAGAAAAGGTGCAAGTTCCTCAAAACAGGATCTGCCTCCCCCTCACAGTGACTCCCTTTGGCCTCTCCTCCCAAAAAGAAGCTGCAGCCTCGGTGTTGTTTGGGGTTGGAGACATAAACGGAGGTGGGAGAAAAGTTTGAGAGACTTTCACAGCCTCTAAAGCAAAGCTCCAGGAGGGGAAAAGCTGATAAAGATTTATTCCAGCAAAGTATGTGAAATAAAAGACACAAAATTTAACGAAGCTGCACTGCTGGAACTCCCATTTTTGGTTAATAAGCTGCTTCTTGGTAGAAAAGCCTGGAGACAGATGCTGCCTCTTGTTGACATTTTTCCTTCCTCTGACAGATGTTTGGGATATTTAACCCCAGCAGCTGTGATTGTTGTTGATATTACAGGCAATTTGTTGCTTATATGCGGTTTATAAAAATGCTGCAAACACCACTCTCCATCTGTTCTGCAGCCTCATGAGAAACATCCCAGGGCTGCTTCTTCTGGATCAGGGCAGCTTGGGAAGGGGGAATCAGCCACCTTGAGCTTTTTTCCCCAGTTACAACCCCCCTTGTATTTGCTTTTCCACATTTATGGGATGAACAGGAGTTCTTCTCCTCCCTGGGTTGGGGGATTCTCTCCCCATCATGATGGTGGCCACCAGCAGCTGCTCCTTCCACCATCCCAGGCTGCTCCAAGCCCTGTCCAGCCTGGACTTGGATATTTCCAGGGATCCAGGAGCAGCCTCAGCTTCCCTGGGAATCTGTGCCAGGGCCTGCCGACCCTCCAAGCCAGGAACTCTTTCCCAACTTCCCACCTATCCCTGGAGGAATTTTTTATTAAAGCCCAGTATTAATCATTGAGGAGGAGCTTTGAGGTTATAAAACCTTATTAACCTGCAGGCAGTTCAAAGCCATTCCCTGTGTCCTGCCCCTCCACCCCTTGTCCCAAGTCCCTCTCCAGCTCCCCTGATGCCCCTTTAGGAACTGGAAAGGGCTCTAAGTTCTCTCTGGAACCTTCTCTTTACCACACCTTGAAGGAGAGCAAGTAAAAACCCAGCTTCTAACCCCACCTCAAGTCCCACTGGGTGTTTCATCCTTGACATTAAACAGTCGAAAATAAGAATAAAAAAATTTAAAACCACCCTGAAGTTAAATCATTTTACACCACATTCTTATTTGAGTGTGAGTCACTGGGGGCAGAGCAAGGACTGACTTTCAGGAGCTGCAGCTGCCTGGACTTGCTGCGAATTGATCCTGCAGAGGACATGTCCCAAATGAAATGTCCCCATGGCAAAGTTCCCAAGGCAGTGTCCCCATGGCAGTGTCCCCATAGCAAAGTTCCCAAGGCAGTGTCCCCATGGCACTGTCCCCATGGCAATGCCCCCATGGCAGTGTCCCCATGGCAGTGTCCCCATGGCACTGTCCCCATGGCAATGCCCCCATGGCACTGTTCCCTTGGCACTGTCCCCATAGCAATGTCCCCAAGCCAGTGTCCCTATGGCAGTGCCCCATAGCAATGTCCCCATGGCAATGCCCCCATGGCACTGTTCCCATGGCACTGTCCCCAAGCCAGTGTCCCCATGGAAATGCCCCCATGGCAATGTCCCCATGGCAATGCCCCCATGGCACTGTCCCCATAGCAATGTCCCCAAGGCAGTGTCCCCATGGCAGTGTCCCCATAGCACTGTCCCCATGGCAATGTCCCCATGGCAATGTCCCCAAGGCAATGCCCCCATGGCAATGTCCCCATGGCAATGTCCCCATGGCAATGCCCCCATGGCACTGTCCCCATGGCAATGTCCCCATGGCACTGTCCCCATAGCAATGTTCCCATGGCAATGTCCCCATGGCAATGTCCCCATGGCAATGTCCCCAAGGCAATGTCCCCACAGACCCTCATGAACCAACCACCACCCTCACATCACAAGCTCCAGGCACCTTTTGCCCACAGATGGGCAGAGCTTTGCCTCGAAGGCGAGAGCTTTGGAGCCAGGCCCAGCAGAAGCCCCTTCCCCTGTTGCTGGGGGTCACTCACCCAGGGAGAGCCCGCGTGCCCGCGGGAGCTGCAGCCGCGCCGCGCGCGCCCTGAGCCGCGAGCCGAACAGGAGCCCCAGGCTGGCGTCGTCAAAGCAGGCAATGCTGGGCACCATGGTCAGCCAGTTCAGGAAACTCAGGTTCCCACTGATGATCAGGAGCACCTGCGTGCGAAACGAGGAAGCACAAGAGCGCTGGGTCTCCCGAAATGCCAACAAAAACGCGCGGTGATGGACTCCAGCATCCCAAGGTGGATTTTAACATCCCAGGATGGATTTCAGCATCCCAAGATGAATTTTAACATCCCAAGATGGATTTCAGCATCCTAAGATGGATTTTAGGATCCCAAGATGGATTTTAAAATCCCAAGATGGATTTCAGCATGCCAAGAAGGATCTTAACATCCCAAGATGGATATCAGCACATCAAGATGGATTTTAGGATCCCAAGATGGATTCCAGCATCCCAGGATGGATTTTAACATCCCAAGATGGATTTTAGGATCCCAAGATGGATTTTAGCATCCCAAGATGGATTTCAGCATCCCAAGATGGATTTTAAGATCCCAAGATGGATTTTGGGATCCCAAGATGGATTCCAGCATCCCAAGATGGATTTTAAGATCCCAAGATGGATTCCAGGATCCCAAGATGGATTCCAGCATCCCAAAATGGATTTCAGCATCCCAATGCGTAGCTCGCTGATCTTCCGAGATGGCAAAGCTTTCCTGGAGGCCAGGATCAGCCAAAGTCTGTGCCCCTGGTTCACAGTGTGAGCTCTGCCTGTGCTTTCAGCAGGAGGGATCAGCCAGGGGACAGAGTGACTTGATTTCCGCAGAGACTGGATTTCCAAAGTGACTTGATTGCCACCAACCTGATTTCCACAGTGCCTTGATTTCCGTTGTGTTTTGATTTCCAAAGTGACTCAATTTCCATTGTGACTCGATTTCTGAAGTGACTTGATTGCCACAATAACTTGATTTACAAAGTGACTGGATTTCCACGGTGCCTTGATTTCCACGGTGCCTTGATTTCCATTGTCTTGATTTTCATGGTGACTTGGTTGCCAAAGTCACTTGATTTCCACAGTGCCTTGATTTCCTTTGTGTTTTGATTTCCAAAGTGACTCAATTTCCATTGTGACTTGATTTCCAAAGTGACTTGATATCCAAAGTGACTCAATTTCCATTGTGACTCGATTTCCGAAGTGACTTGTTTGCCACAATAACTTGATTTACAAAGTGACTGGATTTCCATGGTGCCTTGATTTCCATTGTCTTGATTTTCATAGTGACTTGATTGCCAAAGTCACTTGATTTCTATTGTGCCTTGATTTCCACAGTGCCTTGATTTCCAAAGTGACTTGATTTCTGTTGTCTCTTGATTTCCATTGTGTCTTGATTCCCACAGTGACTTGATTTCCATAGTGACTGGGTTTCCAAAGTGATTTGATTGCCACAATAACTTGATTTCTGTAGTGACTCGATTTCTGTGATGCTCCCACATGAATCCCTCCCTTCCTGCTTATTCCGAGGGATCCGTGACAGCAACGCTCCTGAAACCCTTCAGGAGGAAATCTTGGAACTTCTAATTAAAGCAGCAGCATTAAAAATAGAAGTGTGTGTTTTAAGAGGCGATATTTTGTTTTAATTTTAGCTTTTATTGGCCGTTTAGGAGAATATCTTGCATGTGGTCTCCCAAAATACCACTCCACAGTACAAACATCAAGAACACAGGGACAGTTTCAGCCTCAGGACTTTCAACCAGGGTTCTGATTAAAAAATCCATGTCTTCTCATTAAAAATGACAACAAATAAATGCTAAGAACGTGTGATTTCATATTTTATATGACTGGCAGCATGGTTTCTGACACGGTGATTTGCAAGTTACAAGTTTTAAAACCCCAGCAGGACTCTTCAGAAAGTCACAGATTGTTAAAAAAAGGAGAACTGTGACCAATCACAGCAAGGAACAAAACCCCTAACTATTATTTCGTTAAAAAAATAATAATTTATGCTGAGTTGGATAATTATGAGGGGGGAAAAAAAGTGATTTCTATCTGAATTCCAAACACATGTTGGGTCCTGGAAGGGAACATGTTACAGTGGAGGTTTGGGGCTCACCCTGTGACCTGAATGTGATTTAGCTCCATGCATATTAATCAGCCTGGCTTCATTATCACACCTCTCACTCGGGGAACTCTGCTCCTGTTCCGAGGTGATTTTGCCTCATGCAGTTGCAGTTTGTTAAGAAAATCCTTCTGTGCTTTGCCACTTGTGGTTCCCAGCTCTGCAGGAGCCCTGGGTGGTCCACGGGAGGGATTTTTTTTCAGGAGTGATTCACCTCTCTTTATAGCTTGGAAGTCAGGAGCGGGAGCTCTTATTTCCAGCAGCCCTGAAAAATCAGGGGGATTCAAAAATAACACGAGTTTGGCGTGTTCTGGGTGGAACTGCGGGGCCGACACGTTTTTAATTTCAGTGCTTCTGGCTGAGGCTTGGAGCTCATTCCAGCTCCTGCTCACCTGGGGGCTGATGGAACCACGGACCCCTTGGACCTGGAAGCACAAACCTCCAAGGAATTCCTGCTTCAAAGCCAAAAAATGGGATTTGTCAAACATGCTGAGGGGTGCTGTCCCAGCAAGCGGCTGTGTTGAGTGAGTTTTATGTGTTTTCATCATCATCATCATCATCATCATGGAGTGGTTTGGGTGGGAAGGGACCTTAAACTCATCCAGTTCCACCCAAAACATTCCACTACCCCAGGGTGCTCCAAGCCCTGTCCAGCCTGGCCTTGGACACTTCCAGCTTCTCTGGGAACCCGTGCCACCTTCACAAGGAAGAATTCCTGCCCAAAATCCCACCAGCCCTGATCTCTGTCAGCAGCACCTCCCAGGATTTAGGGATCCACTGCCAGCCAAACCTCGGCAGATATTTCCCCAAATCCTGCCTCTCCTGTGTGAAATCTCTGTAGTTTCCATGCTCTGCTCCCTCAGGGCTGGCTCCAGTTGGGATGGTCAGTTTAGGATGGATTTCCCAGGGCAGATCCCTGCTGGAAGAGCACAGGGAGCTTCCCTGATCCTTCACCAGCTGAGGAGGGAGAATTCATCCCCACTTGCCACAGCAATTCCAGCCTTTGGCTCACATCACCTGGACTTTTCCATGCTCCAAGCACCACCAAACCCCAGCTGGATCTCCATCCCCATCCATCCCCATCCATCCTCAGCCCTGATTTGTGCTCCCAGAGTGTCCTTCCCTTGCTGGACAATATTGAAACTCCCAATTACACCAACCAGATGGGATCAACCCCTGTGGTGATCGGGAGAAATTTTTTATTAAAGCCCAGTATTAATCATGGTAATTGGGGAGGAACTTTGAGGTTATAAAACTACAGCATGTCTAATGAGCGAGCTCCTTCTAGGAGGAACTGAGGGTTTTAATCTAATAATGTCACTTTTATGGATTATGACTGGAGTTTTATGAAGTGTGATATGAAATACAGTGGATTCATGGCTCTCGCTGGATTAATTTGGAAAAGTAGTTTTCCTGGTTCTAGGCCCAAAACCAATTATTCCTCACATTTCTGTCCCCTGCCCTGTTACCAAACCCTTCTGTCAGAAAATGGGCACCTCCAGCCGTAACATTTTTTACAGGTTGGGCTTCTTTGTTTGGCCTGGATTTGGTTTTTTTTTCCTTTTTTTGAAATCCCAGATTGTTACAAACATCCAGTAGGCAGAGGAAGCTCAAATTCTATGGCACAGGCTGGAAATTTGTCCAGGAGGGATAAAAACAAACTGGAAACTCTTAAACACAGGCAAGGGTTACCTGGAGCTTATCCTCAGCATGGGGAGAAGATCACCTCACTGGGGATTCCTGATATCAAGCTTTGGCACAGAAAAAACAAAACTGACTAGTCTGAAAGGACTATAAATAATTTAAAGGGAAAAAGGAGACCTCAAGAACCATCCAGTCCTTTCTGCTGCCCCAAAGTAAAAGTCTAAAAGTCAAAGTAGAGTCTCTACCTGCACTGGAGTGTATTTGTTAAGCTATTCCTAGAAAAATACTCATATATGTAGTTTTCCCCCAAAATTTATCACAGGCACAGATTTAAAAACATGCCATTAAATAGCAGCAACAATAATTTTTAATTTCCCCCCACTATGAATTTAATTTCTTGTTAACTCCATAATTGGCTATCTGTATGAAGATTTAATCTCTGCTGTTCAGTGCAGAGAAAAACGGGTAAATAATCACCTCTGTCGAGACAGGAGATGGTTTTGTGAATCCCAGAGAAACTCAGGGAACTATTGGAAGCAGCAGGAGAAAGGGGAGCAGGTCTGCTTGGACACAGAAATGGGCACAGAAATGCACAATCTTCACTAAAGCCCATCCTTGGTCTGGGTCAGGCTTTGAAACATTACAAATTGCACTGAGGTTTTTTTGGGTTTTTGCAATTCCAGGTCTAAAGAGGGACCAAATCCTTCCCATTGCTGTCGCACACCCCACATTTAGGTTTGATCTGAACATGCAGCACTGGAAGTGTCTCCCTCCAAACTGGTTTTTGATTTGTTCCTGTATGAGCCAGCTACTGGAGCTCCCACAGATTGTGGGTTGGAGGCATTTAAAAATCTCATCCAGCGTCACCCCTTTGCCAGGGACAACTTCCACTATCCCAGGTTGCTCCAAGGCACACCCAGCCTGGCCTTGGACACTTCCAGGGATCCAGGATCTCCTCTGGGAATCTGTGCCAAGGCTTCCCCACCCTCCACAGGGAGGAATTTTTTCCAAGTCCGAGTCAGGTTGTCACAACTGCAGCCCTTCCCGGCATCCCAGCAGGACCCTGCTCCCTCTGGCACACAGCAAGGATTGGTGACAGCCCATGAGCAGCACAAAACTCCACAGGAGCTGCTGGAGAAACAGCCCAGGATCCACCCTGAGGCTGGGAAAGCTCCCCGGAGCAGGCCTGGGCTCCTTCACTCGGCGCTCGTGCTGATGAGCTCATCCAGCCATAAAGTCCAACAGCTCCTTAAAAAAGTCCCTGCATCCATTAATGCTGCAGGTGTTCTGCTGGGCAGCTCCCTCCCTGCTCGTTAAAATCACTTTTATGGCACGGGCAGAGCTGAAGTCCAGCACAAGGGCTCTGCTCCCGCCGTGTCTCCACGTGGGGATGTTGGGAGCAGCATCCTTGCCCTCCAGTTGCCTCCTCCACAGAGAGAGCAGCTTGGGAAGGTTGTTTTTCTAATAACAAGTTGTGGATTCATCAAAATATAAAAAAAGGGTCAGGCTCAGCTCTGAGCACTTTGCCCAAGTTCTGCTTCGTGGGACACCTTCCACTAGACCAGGGATAGGGCAAATCAATTCTGCAATCAACTGATTGCAAAAAATGATTTAATTATATTTTTTTCATTTGTCACCACAACTTTAGGTCTTTCCAAAGTACAAAGTTTTGATTAATTTTTGCTTGTTTTGGTTAAAGCCGGCAGATGGTTTGTGATATCAAAATCTGCTTCCTTCCTGAAGAGTGAGGAATGCACACACAGACTTTTTTTTCACAGCTCCCTTTCAAACCACTTTCAACCTGGAGCTGGACACCCAGGAAACAACTTTAAAAAAATAATCCCAAATATTTTGGATGGCACTGGCAGAACTGGGCAATTCCCACTTATTCAAGTTGTTCTGGAAGTGTTTTGCTCCAGGTTTTTTTTATTTTCCCTCTCTGCTGAGCTCTGCTCCATGCTTGGATATTAAGACATCATAAGAAAAATTCCAGCACGGCAATGAATCATTAACTGTCACCATTCTCCAGAAGGTGCAAATTTAGGGTTATAAAACTGTCAAAACCCTAAACAGTTACCCGGGGGGGCTGTGCCCTTGGCCTCTGGAAGGGATGGAGACAAATCCTGCGGGAGCTGAGGGATGCAGAGACTTGAGAACAGGCAGGGCATGACCATGGCAGAGCCCAACCCTGTGGGGCTGCCAAAAGGGGCTGGGGGATTGTCCCTGTGACCCCCCTGGGGTGGGTGGAATCATGGAATTATTAAGGTTGGAATCATGGAATCATTGAGGTTGGAATCATGGAATTATTAAGGTTGGAATCATGGAATCATTGGGGTTGGAATAATGGAATTACTGAGGTTCTAATCATGGAATTGTTGAAGTTAGAATCATGGAATTATAGAGGTTGTAATAATGGAATTATAGAGGTTGTAATAATGGAATTGTTGAGGTTGGAAACATGGAATTATTGAGGCTGGAATAATGGAATAGTTGAGGTTGAAATCATGGATATATTGAGATTGGAATAATGGAATTATTGAGGTTGAGATAATGGAATCGTTGAGGTTGGAATAATGGAATTGTTGAGATTGGAATCATGGAATTGTTGAGATTGGAATCATGGAATCATTAAGGTTGGAATAATGGAATTATTGGAGGTTGGAATCATGGATATATTGAGGTTGGAATAATGGAATTATTGAGGTTGCAATCATGGAATTATTAAGGTTAGGATCATGGAATTGTTGATCCTTGGATCATTGAATCCAACCATTCCCCCACCGCAGCCAAGGCCACCACTGACCCCAGGTGTCCCTAAGTGCCACCTCCCCATGGCTTTGAAATCCCTCCAGGCCTGGGGATTCCTGTGCAGCCCTTTCATGAACGAATTCCTCCCTCATTTCCAACCATGTGCAAACCAAAACCAAAAGCAGAGCTCACTCACTCAAGAGGTGAAATTAGGGCTCTTTAGTTCTAAACAGCAGCCAGGATGAGAAATTCCACCCCAGGCATTCCCAGCACCTTGGTCCTCCCAGAATTTCCAGGCATGCAGGTTTTGGGGGATGGAACCAACCCTCAGCTCCGTGGGGCCTTTCCCACCAGCTTCAGCAAGGACCAACTCTGGGCTAGGTGAAAGCACAAAAACCATTTTCATTTTGCCATTTCGTGCTGCAGAGACAGGATTATCCCCTAATACCAGCACACAGGAAAAGAAGGATTCAGGAAAAACGTTTTCCTGTAGAAATAATGATGGTCTGAGGTTTAATTATAGCCTGGAATGGGCTGTCAATAGGCACCAATCAATAACTGCATTACACAGAACTCCCTTGTAATTAACGCTGGATGATTACTGAGTGAGCAGTAATAGAGTGGAACACCACCAAGAGAAGAAAGTGAAAGCCTTTTCCAGAATATCCTCCTCCCTATTAATTAGGACATTTTTCACTAGGAGATGTGTGGGTTCAAAATTCCCTCTGTGAGAAATGATGTGAATTAAACCCTGCTGTCAAATCCTGGACCGGCCCAAAGTCACATGGAACTGTTTATGTTCCTTGATTGAAGGAATGCTAAAACACTTCTGGCAAAAATGCTTCCATTCCCTTTCCCCATCCAGGCACTGCAGGCTCCTTTAAAAATCACTTTTTCTGCAATATTTAGAGGTGTTTAACAATTGCCAAAGTCAGAGCAAACCAAATTTTTGGGAAGGAGAGAAGGAGAACACATTAAAAAAAAAAATTATTCTGATAGCAAACATCTTCTCTAGTCCAGATCTTGGTAAAATTTGGATGAAGTTGTATTAAAGACAGAATATGGGGAAAACAATGTTCTGGGGAATAAATATTGATAGGAGTGCTGAGTATGGCCAATCTCAGACAGCCCTGGCACAGGGAAATGGGAAAACTGTGTCACAATCCCCTTCCAAAAGCATTCACATCCAAGGTTTTGGTTTCACCAATTGTGGAGACATCTGCAACAACTGGGCTGGGACTCTGCTCCCCAAATTCAAGCCCAGCACGGATTCAAACCCATCTCTGCCTTTTCAAGCTAACAGGAAAGGACGTGAGCACATCCACAGGCACGGGCAAAACGCAAGGAAAAAGTCAAGGATGTCACATCTGATCAGCCTGACACCAGCCTGGAAAACACTGGTGGCTTCCCTGATTTGGATCTTTCTGCAGCTCCTTTCCTTGCCTCGTTAAATCCATAATTTTGGGTAACTTTAAGCTCTGAGCAACATCTGCAGTGAAGCATTTCACTTGGGTTGGCTACTCGGTGTCACTGGAAGCCAAGGCTGGGTGAGTTTCCAGCTCTGGGATGACCTGGATTTTTCCAGCAAACCAAGAGCACATTTTGGGGAGAACACACGGAGCTGATCCCTGAGCCCTCGAGCCCGTGGGGATGGAGAAATGGGAAACACTTGTGGCTGAAAAACACAAAACCAGGAAAACCCAGCCTGGTGCTGTGTTTGGGGCTGGGCAGCATTTGATTTTAATAAAGCCAGGCTGCAAAAGCCTGGAGGATGAAAAAAAAGTGAAGGACAGGATGTAAAAATTTTATGGAAATGCTAAAAAAAAGAGGAGAAATGTGAAGGAAGGGCAGAACAGCCACTGTGCCTCAGCATCTCTGCAGCAAGGCACCAGCTCTGTCCCAAATCCTTCCCTCAGCTCTGCTGGAAAATGGTTTCATAAACAAATAAATAAATTTAAATTTATTAAATTAAATTTACCCTGTGATAAATGTGAAATCCTGAGCTGGGAGAGACCCACAAGGATCATTGCTTGGTGAGGATCTGCCACAGATTCCCAGAGAATTTGTGGCTGTTCCATCCCTGGAAGGGTCCAAGGCCAGCTGGGACAGGGCTTGGGGCAGCCTGGTGTAGGGAAAATGTCCCTGACATGGCAGGGCTTGGGAATGGTCACTGAGGTCCCTTCCAGCCCAAACCATTCCAGGATTCTGGGATTCCAAGCCCAGCTCCTGGTTGTAACCACCCAGCTCACTGACACATTTCAAATACAAAATGCCCACCCACTGGACATGGAGCCCTTGTTAAATTTTCTGAGGTCAAAAGAAGAAAAAGCAGGAAGAACAAACATTTTCCCATTTTCCTTCCATCCCAGATGGCAGCTTAGCAATCCCTGAGCTGTCAGAGGTGGGGACTAAATAAACAGCAAATGAAATGTACCCTGGGCAAAACCAGAGATGCCTGAGAAAACACAAAATGTGTTAAAAATCACATTTTTATGCTGCCATCTGCAGCAGTTTCTTTTCAGCCTTACTCATAATTCCAGTTACAATGGGAGTGAGGTGTAAATTATGAAATTATTTTAAAAAAAAGAGGTTTTTCAGCTTTTTTCTTCCCTGAGCAGTTGGTTCTATGTGGGGCAAAATGATGCTGGGATGGAGGCAAGGAAAATCATGAGAGATGGGGATGTTCATTGCTCCCAGCCCTGCTGGGGGGAGCTTTTATTTTATTTATATGGATTTATTTACTTGTAGGAATCTGAAAGAAACCTCCAATACAGGGATAGATGGAGTCTGTTGAGCACTAGATAGGAACAGAAGCCAAAAGAAACCCAAATCCTGATTTTAACTCTGCAGAGGAAGACAAGGTGCTCCAAAGGGACGGGATTTAATAATCTCCATTTATCCCCGAGCCTGCTGCCGGCACAAACGAGGATTTCAGGGCTGCCTGAGGAGCCTGGCTCCTCCTGGGAGCTGTGAAGATCCCATCCATCAGGAGATGAGTGCAGTGGGTATTTCCTGGCAGCCTCCTCCTGCTTTTCCCAGCCCGGATTTGGCCCGTGGCAGACGGGATCACATGAGCTGTGGATCCCGGAGGACGCAGGGGAGGAAGCAGAAAATGCCACCCACTTGTAAGGTCACAGCTGCAAGATCCCTGCACTGATGGCTTACATATGAGAGGAGCCTTGGAAGAGAAATAAAAATATTCCAGGCTGGAGATTCCAGGCAGAGCTGTCACCAGAGGGGGGATGCTGCCCTGACAAACCCCAGGGGCAGCTGTGCTGTTATCAGGGAAAGATGCTCCCCTGGAAAAACGCTGCCCAGCCTTTCCAGCTCCAAGGAATCTGCAGCAGAGGATGAAGTGCAGCTGCCTGTCCTGTGCTCTCCACACTGACTCATCCCACAAAACCCAAGGGCATCCACATCAGCCTTGGGGCTGGCTTTCAAAGGTTACTCATTATTCACCCACAAACTGGGTTTGTCAACAGAGGGGAACAGCAAAAAAAAATCCACCATTGCCTCATCCTGTGATTCCAACAGGCCTGTGGATAAGGAGCTCCTCTGAGCCAGGTGCCAGAGGGACAGAGGGCAGCAGAACGTGCCAGGCACTGCCTGGTGCTGCTGGAGGAGCACTGGGAAGGGACTGATGAGAAGGAGCAGGGATCTGAGTGTTCCCAGGCTGCTGAGCTGGGGAGAGATGAAGGGGGGTGGGAAAGATGCAGAGAACTGAGGGGGGGAAAGTGCAGAGAGTTGGGAAAATGCAGGGAGCCAGGAAAAAATGCAGGGAGCAGGGGAAAGATTCAGGGAGCTGGGAAGGATGCAGGGAGCTGGGAAGGATTCAGGGAGCTGGGAAAGATGCAGGGAGCTGGGAAAGATGCAGAAATCTTGGCTGTTCCAGTTTTCCTGCCCCATCCCCACGGTGCTCAGAGCTTTGGCCATGTGTGCACAGCCAGGGCCAGGTCAGGACATGGATCAGGAGCAGGACAGAGGCACCTGGAGAGGTGAGAGTGGATGTGCCCAGGTGTCCTGGATGGATTCTGCAAGGGGAATGTGCTCAGGAAGGTTCTGTTGGGTGAGCATCTCCATTCTAGACCCTCAGGCCATGGATTTTTTTTTCTGTCTGGCTTTGGAGATTAATTTCTCCTGACAGCAAGAAGGAACCCTGAAGGTTTCTGCAAACCAAACTGTTCAGGAGCCAAAGGCAGAGCTGGGGCCAACGTGGGCTGGGAGCAGCAATCCCAGAGCTGCAGAATTCCCTGCTGGAGCACAGGCTGTGCCACAAGGCATTCACATCCCATCTGAGCCTGGAAATGTCATCCCAGACAGCACAGAGGCAAATTACAGCTGTGCCCAGGGCTTTCCAGCCAGGTGTTGCCCAGCTGTGGTCACAGCTGCTCCTCCCTGGTGCCTTGTGGCACTGCCAGCAGGGAACAGCAGTGGGGACAGCCCAGGTGACAAAGGGTCCAGTGAGAGCCTTTGGGACCAGCCTGGAGGTGTCTCCTGGTCCTGAGGAGCTCCTTGTCCTGCACAGGGAATGGTGTGGGAGCGTTGCTGGAGGAATTGTGACACCTGGCACTCCTCTGGTGCAGCATCACCAGGGGCTTTGCCAGCTCAGCAGAGGGACAGCAGGAGCAGCAGTGGGACACAGCAGAGCCACCTGAGGCCCAGGCAGCCACTCACCTGAGCCCCCTCAGCTTTGGGACATCATTAACCTGTCAGACCCCTCACAGAAATCCCTCCACATCCCCAAACACAACCACTTTTCCCAACTTGCCCGTATTCTCAATAAAAATACAGGTTCTTTTGGCTGGAGGTTTGCACTCAGGAGCGACTGCAGGGGAGGAGAAGCACCAGCAGAAGCAGCAGAAGCACAAGAACATCCCTGGAGCAATGTCCAGCCAGGACATCTCCAAGGGCAGCCCAGGGAAGGCAGCACCAGGACTCTTATCACAGCAGTGGCTGAGTGCAGTATTTCATTTGGCACCCTTTGGAGCTCTCATAATCTTTTCCTTTATGATTAATATTAAACAAGTCATATTCCTTATGGAATTTCCTAACCCTGTCTGTTTATATTTTTCTCTACATCAGAGTTAATATTTTAAGATTGCCTCTTTTTTTTTTTTGTCTTTTATTTCGCGTTCATCTGTTTTTCCTCATTTTATAAATCAGGTTTCTTGTTTAGTAGTCATGACAACATCTGCCTGTGGTGGTTACACCACAGCCTGGGGCTTTTTATTTTCTTTTCTCCCCCCAAAGCTGCCTAAGAGAGAGAGAATAAAAAAATCCTTTAAATAAATAAATGCATAAAATGAAAGGGGCAAGTTGGGAAGCACCTCCTCCTTTCCCTCCAATGACCCACTTCAACAAGACTTCCCAGCATGGTGGGTGAGGACTCATTTGGCTTTAATCCTGCAAAGTCTTATCCACTTAGTTCACTTCAATGGGAATACTCGGAGCACATCGAGTCAAGCACATATGAAAGTCTTTAAAACCTTGAGGTCTGGGCCTGAGAGGCACAAAAAAGCCAAAAGCTGGAGCTGCATTTTCCTTCTGGGCGTTGAGGGTTGGGGTGGGATGGGGTGGGATGGGGATGTGCTGCTCCCAGGGGGAGGATGGGGTCACTTCCAGGAGATGCTGGAGTTCAACATCATCTCCTCAGCATGGACCACCATGAATCCAGCCAGCACAGCCACCCCATGGCTCTGGCATTCCCAAAAATCCCAGTGGCTGGCAGCAGGACCCACCTTCACACCCTCGCTTCAACTCAGCCCCGTCAGGACAGGATCAGGCAGAGGGACTGAAAGCAAAGCAGCATCACAGCACCACATGCATTCCTAAGATCTAGGGAGTATTAAGACACGAATTTTTTCCCCCTAAATTCAATGTTTCAGGATGCTGGGCACCAGTAGCTTAGAGGGAATTTAGGCTTTTGGGAAAAAAAGGAGTGTTCTATTTCAGGCTTCTCCCACCAGCACAGTGAACAGCCATGGAGTTATGGATCTGTGGCAGATCCATCTGTGCAGCAGAAACAGGATTTTTTATGATTATGTAGAAGTTGATTTATTGTTTGTTTTTTAGTTTTAATTATATATTTTAAGATTATTGTTTATGTGATTACATACTTTTTGATTGGTGTTTTTATGTTGTTTACACCCTTTGTATGAGTGTTTTAGGTATGATGATTGATGGTTGTTTAAAACTTTACTATTATTTTGGGTTTTTAAATTTTGGTATTTAGTTTTTTAGTTGGGTTTTTTTTAATTTAGTACAATTTATGTTTTAGTGGCTTTGAAGGGTTTTAACAAATGAAAAATACTTAATATTTGAATATTTAATATTTTAAAAATACTTAACATGGTTTATTTTGTGTACTTGTTATAAACAGTGGTTTAAACTAAGAAATATACAAAATATAAGAAAATATAAGAAAATATAAGAAAATATAAGAAAATATAAGAAAATATAAGAAAATATAAGAAAATATAAGAAAAGCAGTTAAGTGTGTGAAGGAATAGTAAAATATGTAGAAAAAACAACCAGGCAGCAAAACATGGAGAAAAACAGCTAAAGATAATTTGGTTGGTGCACACAATACAGAGCATGGCTTGGGCTTGTCCACTGTGGCTTAAACTTGTTCAGTATTACTGCACATCTGCCCATGGAAAGCCACCACAAAAATTCCAGGGGTGTTTCTGGAGAGGCAGGAACACTGAGAGCAGCCCTGAGGAAGGGAAGAGGCTGGGGCTGAACACAGCAGATGAAGCTTGAGGCAGCAGAAGCCCTGGGAGCCCTGAGACAGCGAGTGCAGATGTGCTGGGGTCGCTGTAACCTGACTCTGAGAAGGAAGAGGATGTGTTCCTTCCAATTCCCCGTGGTGCTTTCATTCACTGCAGCATGTGGGGATCACAGGTGGGGGCTCACACTGGCCATAAACGTGGAGTTGGGGGGCAAAAGACTCCAATCCTTTCAGCTTTGGCTGCCAAGGCGGTTGAGGAAGAGATTTCCATGAAAACATCTCCTTTTCCCTGGTTTCAGGGGAGAGGAAAAACCTTCCAGCAGGGATTCTGCAGCACCAAGGACCTGGTGGGCACCAGGACCTGGGACTGCCAGCCAGGACTTTCCAGCTGATCCCTTCCTGCCTGGCTGCAGAAGGGGAATTGGGAAGGAACACAACATTCTGAAGCTCCAGTTCTTTTCTGTGGCCACATTTTTTCCCCAAATAACCCCAGGAAAATGAGTCTCTCCACCTTTAGGACCTCATCTCTGCAGTGTTGGCCCTCAGTGTCTCCAGCTCCATCCCTCTGGCCCTGGAATCTCAGAGGTGGAGCTGATTTGGGTGCACTGGGTGCCCCCCTGACCCTTTTCCCTTGGCTCTGCTCCCTCTGAGGTTTCTGACTGCAGGGATGATCCGTGTTGGATGAGGAGAGCTGGCAGATTTGCTCCAGAGGGATTTGTGTGGGGATTACAACTGCTGTCTATGGAATAAATGGCATTAATGATGCCATAAAAGCAATCCCTGTCTCTTCCCCACTCCCCACTCCTGCCATTCCCAGCCCCAACCAAACAATCAATGCAATCTGATTTGTTTTTCCAGAGGAAATTTTAAAGTTTCTGTTGACCTGAGTTTTCTATGCTCCTGGATTTTGGCATCTCAGATGAGCTGGCAGCTCCTCTAAGGGTGACCATGATGTAGAACCTGCCCAAGATGAGCTTTAAGGTCCTTTCCAACCCAAAGCATTCCAGGATTCTACTGAATACCTGTCCCTTTCTGCTTGTTTGCTCACAAAGTGCAGGGAATCCACCCATGAGCCATCCCAACCATCACTGCCACACCACACAGGCCAAAATTTGGGACAAAACATTCCCAAACTGCTCTTCTTTGTACATTTTCCTCCCAGATTTCCTCAGCCTTTCCAAAACTGGCCTGATCTGGGATTTCTCCCTGCTCCCAAGTTTTCCTAATGGGAGCAGGGTTAAATTTAAAATGTTGCTTCTCTCCCTGAACTGCTCCACGTGTGGACACCAAGGCCAGACCAAACCCACGTGGTTCCTGCAGAGCTTAACCCAGCCCCAGAGGGAGTTTCAAGTGTGGAAAAAGTTACTGAGGGACGTGGACCAAGCAGCAAGGGGCTCCTGGCAGCGGTGGAATTGCAATCCAAGAGGAAAGCAGCAGAGGTGAGACCTCGTGCTGCAAACACCTGCCTGGAACGAGGTGCTCTGGGGCTCAGCTCAGGGTTTAGAGCAGCAATGAAAATCCAGGACCCTCAGCATAAATCATGGATTTTTTTTCCATGGATCAGTCAAAACCATGGGGTGGTTTGGGTTGGAAGGAAGCTCAAAGCTCATTTCCACCCCCTTACTGTGGGCAGGGACACCTTCCACCAGCCCAGGCTGCTCCAAGCCCTGCCCAGCCTGCCTTGGACACTGGCAGGGCTGGGGGAGGCCACAGCCTGCTGGGAATCAGGAACAGCAAAGAGGAATGGGATAATGGGATAATGGGATGGGATGGGATGGGATGGGATGGGATGGGATGGGATGGGATGGGATGGGATGGGATGGGATGGGATGGGATGGGATGGGTGGGATGGGATGGGATGGGATGGGATGGGATGGGATGGGATGGGATGGGATGGGATGGAATGGGATGGAATGGAATGGAATGGAATGGAATGGAATGGAATGGAATGGAATGGAATGGAATGGAATGGAATGGAATGGAATGGAATGGAATGGAATGGAATGGAATGGAATGGAATGGGATGGAGTGGAGTGGAGTGGGGTGGAGTGGGATGGAGTGGGATGGAATGGAGTGGAATGGAATGGAATGGAATGGAATGTTGCTCCCCAAAAAGGGAAAGTGAGATTGGGCTTTGCAAACAATTCCCCAGGGAACTGGCCACTGAGCACAGCATCTCCATCCCACCTCCAGGGGAAGGAGCCTGTCCCAGCCCAGCACCACCCACCCCAGCTGCTCCAAGAGCATCCTGCACTGATGCCTAGTCGCAGCCCCAAGCCCGGTTTCCCCAGGAAGATGAAAGGAGCAGTGACACAGGTTTCCTGCCATTCCTGGCGGTTGCATCAGCACGGAGATGCCGACCCCGCCGAGCCGGGGCGGGGCTGCTGCAGCTGTGTAAACTGCGTGTGGGCTGGAGCATCCCGGGGCTGCAGCTCAGCCCAGCGCCTCCAAAGCAAAATAAAACCTCTCTGGAGGCAGCAGTGCTTCTCAGGAACATAAACCCAGAATGAGCCAAGCAGCTCTTCTCTTCAAAGCAGGAAAAGAGACAATCCATCTTCACCTCCATCCCTGAGCAGCCCAGACAGCGAGATCCATCCCCCTGAAATGAGGTGGGTTTGTTCAAATGGTTTCATTAAAGCTGCCCAATCCTTGGGGGAAGTGGCAGCTCTGTCTGTGGATGGTTTTACACATAAAGGCACATACTCATTTAACTTGGCAGGACAGAACTGATTGCAATATGCAAATTATTTATTAAAAAAAACCCCAAGCTGACCCTCTGGGAGGACACAAGGCACAGGTTTCCCAGGGAAGAAGTGTCCAAGACCAGGTTGGATGAGGTTTGGAGCAACCTGGGATGGTGGAAGGTGTTGGAAGGTTGGAATTGGATGGGGCTCTAAAAGTCCCTTCCAACCCAAATCATTCCAGGAAAGTCATGCCAGGAACCCACAGTAAGAGCAGAATGAAAGCTGCTCTGACAGCCAGTGGTGGCAGAGGGAACATGAAGGAGCAGGGATGGGAAGCAGCCTCCTTTCAGCCAGGAAAGTCACTTTGCCAGCAGCAAAATCCTCCCTTTGCTCCAAGAACACCACACCAAAGGCACCATCCCACTGCAGCCCCTTCCACTGCTGGCATGGGCACATTCTGTCCTCACACGTCCATCTCCCACACCAAGAAAGCATTTTCTTCATCATAAATGTATTAAAAATCCTCTTTAAAAGAAGTTTCTCATCTGCCATCTGTTTCCAGTTAGGCTGTTCTGATTTCATCTTCTTTTTTTTTTTAATTTTTTGAAACAGAGTAGAAAACATTATTTAAAAGTCCTGTCATCTTGCTGGTAGGAGGAGAGATCCCAAATCCCAAATCCCAAATCTCAAATCCCACCACTGTCACCCTGCTGAACAGCAAAGCCTTGGGGGGAGCCAAGAGCTGGGAAGGTGCAAAGGCACCAGCTCAGATAAGGACTGAAAATGGAATTAAACTTGGAAGACCTTCACCATCTCTTCAAACCATTGCACTGAAACTGCAGAAATTCACAGCTATTTAAAGATATTTGACACATTTTAGTGGGCGAGTGCTTTGGCTTGGGCACAGGAACGGGTTGTGATGGTTTTACTCAGCTTTAGCAGCTACACCTAAACGTAAATAAATAATTATCCCTGGAAACACGGTGCCAGAACATGGTGAAGATCATGTCAGGGACACCAGGAACAGCTCTGCTTTGCAGCTGCTCTGGCTCTCCTCACACAGAAATGTTTTATGCCCCTGCACTCACATGTGCAACACATCCTTTATCTCCCAGCCTGGAGCTGAATCCCAAATCCCATCTGGGAAGTGCAGATGTTGGGAGCACCAGCTCAGATCATTTCACTGCCAGCATCCTCCTGCTGCAGAATTTCAGGATTTCAGGAATTCAGAAATTCAGAACACAAAGCTTCTGGAGCATGGAGGAAAATCCAAACAGGGAGAAAAACCAAGCACCTGGAGCTGCCCCAGGGCCACATCATTCCATGAGCTCTGGAAGCTGCTCCTGGAGAGGGAAAGGGGACAGGGAGCAGAAAAAGGCCCCTGGAAAGCTGTGAGTGGCCAGCACTCAGGATTGGGTGAGCTGGATTGAAGCAAATTTTGCAGTTTAAGGATCCAGCTGGTGATTCTGGAGTCAGTGCTCAGCAATATTCCCGATATTCCCAAGGACACATTGCCATTCCTCTGTGCCACCAGCTCTGTTCCAGCCTGGCACACGTGGCAGGAACCTGAGACTGCTGGAACATGAGGTGCCCTAAAACAGCCCGTGCTCCTGGATGGCCCCAAACCCAGGAGCCCCAGCCAGGAGTGAAAACCAATCCTGATTTTCCTGCTGCATTTCTCCAGCTCCGGGAGCCTCCTGTGCAAATCTGATTTCATGGCTGGGCGGCAAACCTCCCTCTCAGGTTTAACAGCAGAGCCAGGAGCAGCAGCAAAGGTGAGCTGAGAGCCATCCCAGGCTGGGGCAGGGTAACCAGAGACACCCCAGACCCTGCTCCTGGAAAACCCATGCAGAGACTCCAGGAATCCAGGGCTGCCAAAATGCCCAAGAGCCGTGTTTGAGCCCCAAAAACGCCCCAAGGGCAGGGCTGTGGGATGCCTCCAGAGCCGTGTGCCAGCAGGGTGGGTGATGCTGAAGGAGCCCAGCTCCAGGCTCTGCCTGCTGCAGTCACTGCTGCTCCCCTCCCCAATTAATCAAGTCCCCAGACTGATTAACAGCGTGATTCATGGCTCTCGTTAGGAGCATTCTGGAACAAACAAGGCTGTATTTCAAGGCCACTGGCTTAATGGTTAAAATAAATACCTTCCAAATTTCTATTTTCAAGTAGCTGAACCTTTTCCACCTTTACAACTAATTCAGACTTCCTTCAAATTATTTTTCTAAGTAATATAACAATTTGTTTTTCATTAGAGCTTGTCAAAGCCGGGCTGGGGTTTATTTTGAGAGAAACCAGCTCTCTCCAGAAACTGTTTAGTACAATCTGAATGACGCCCAAAGGGGTTATTGCAGCCACAATCAAAATAGAGTTTACAGCACTGGCTTGGGGTGACACTTTATTTAATGATTTCAAAAAAAAAAAAAAAAAAAGAAAAAAAAAAAAAGAAGAGAAAAAACCCCCAGTGCCCTGAATCAGGAGCTAATTAAATGCACTCCTATGGCTCCCAGTGAGTGTTTCTCAGTCCCTCTGACTACTGCAGAATGCAAGGACTTAACTTGTTGCTAACTAATCCCAGACCCCATTATGGGAGCAGTGTTATTTACTGGTTTGGGGTGGTATGTGCTGCTATTCCCGTGTCTGGCACAGCAGATCCTATCGAGCTGGATGTGAAATCAAATATCAGAGTGATTAAATAGTTTGGGTTCTGCCTGCTTAACTCAGAATGTTTCTTGTAGGGGAGGGTGTAGAGCTCAGCATTTAATTTAAGGGGGCTTAAATGTAACAGAAAATCTGCCCTGTAACTGCTTTGATTTCACATTCCTTTTGTTTTGCTGTGGGGAAAAGATGAACTGGAGCAGGGCCAGGGCTGAGGGAGGGGATTTGGGGGATGCAGGAGGGACTGAGGGGCAGGGACACCCATCCACCCTCACCCAGGAGCAGGATGGGTGCAGGGCTGGGGATCAACCCCCACAACCCCAGTCCAAGCTCCAACATTCCCAAAGAACCTCTGGATCTCTCTCCTTGCACCTTCCACCTCACACCCCGTGAGATTTAAAAACCAAAGCGGATTTTTAAACAACTGAACTGCAGAACTCTTTTCTGTGGGCCCATTCCTCTCTGCTGTTCATTTTCCTGGCATTCTGTTTGTTGTTTCTTCCTAAACCACAACAAAATCAACAAGGTTTGGGCTTTGGGGAAGGCTGAATTTCCTCTGTTCTCGCTGGGGAGCCCCTGCCCAGCCCAGGCAGTGACACCCACCCAGGTGGGCAGGGGGGACCTCACTCCCCAGCATCCTCAGGGATTTGTTAAAGAGCAGGAAAGCAACTTTTTACAGGGACATGAACTGATAGAGCAAGGGGGAATAGATTTAAACTGAAAGAAAGGAGATTTTCTTTAGATATCAGGAAGAAATTCATCCCTGTGAGGGTGAAGAAGGTCTGGCACAGATTCCCAGAGCAGCTGGGGCTGCCCCTGGATCCCTGGCAGTGTCCCAGGCCAGGCTGGACAGGGCCTGGAGCAGCCTGGGACAGTGGAAGGTGTCCCTGCCATGGCACTGGATGGGATTTAAAGATTTTTCCAACCCAACCCATTCTGAGATTGTGTCACCTGCAGAATAATTCCTGAATTTCCTGGCTGCTCCATCCTCCAGTGAGCTGGGCTTTATCCTCACACACCTTTCCAACACCACACAGAAAAACCCCAAACCAGCAAAACCCCTCCTCGAGCAGCACCCACGTCCTGTGGGTGCCCAATTAAAGCCTAATGAGGGCCTGATCCTCCTGCCACGAGCCTGGCACTGCTGTAACCCTGCTAATCCTGCTGGAGACACCCCTGACTTACACCAGAGAACAGCCCCAGCTCGCATCTGACAAGTGAAAACAAACACTGGATTCAGACACTTTCTGCAGGGAGGGGGGGCTGGTTAATTTTTGTTCCCTCTCTCCAGGCTGCTGCTGTGACCTCTGCTACCTCCTAAGTCAGCAACACAATCTCTTGCAGCTGTGGCACTGCAGCAGCCTGAATTCATTTGTGTGTGTGTGTGGCTGCAGGGGCAGCTCATCCCTCCAGCATCTCGTGCTGTGGCAGAGGCAGTGCTGGGACAATGGGGGGGTTCTGTCCTCCCCTCCCCAAAAAAAACAGGGGGGAAAGCCCCACTTGGCCTCTCCTGCCTTCCTGGAGAGATGGGAACAAAATCAACCAGAGGGAAACGTCCGCTTCCATCAACGTTTTTAGGAGGTTGGGGTTTGGCCAAGCCAAGGAGGAAAAAAAAAAGCCAGAAAATATCTGTTCAACAACTGTTTTCTGCCTGAAAAAAAAATAAAAAAAGGAGGAAAACGACTTTGGTGCTGCTCTCCTGCACGTTCCCAGCTCCCAAGGCTGCCTGTCCCTGGTGCAGTGCCCAGCTGGGCAAGGGCAGAGCTGGCAGATTGTTTTCCAGGGGAGCAGAGCTGAGTCTGTGCCACATCCCCCCTCGGGGTCCCTCTCCAGCTCCCAAAGTCCCCAAGTGCTCCTTGGGGGGAGCTGCCCTGGGGCTTCTGTGCAGGGCCCTGAAACTTGGAGGGGTTGTGGACGTGGAGGTTTCATCCCTGCCTTCTGCAGGGCTGGCATTGTGCCTCCATCCTGGCATTGTCACCCCTGTGCTCCTGGCATTGTCACCCCTCTGCTTCTGGAACTGTGACTCCTCTACTTGGGCACTGTCACCCCTCTGCTCCTGCCACTGTCACCTCTGCTCCTGGCATTGTCACCTCTGTGTTCCTGCCACTGTCACCCCTCTGCTCCTGGCACTGTCACCTTTCTGCTTCAGGCACTGTCACCCCTCTGTTCCAGGCACTGTGACCCCTCTACTCCTGGCACTGTCACCCCTCTGCTGCTGCCATTGTCACCTCTCTGCCCCTGGCACTGACACTTCTGTGCTTCTGCCATTGTCACTCCTGTGCTCCTGGCATTGTCACCTTTCTGCTTCAGGCACTGCCACCCCTCTGCTTCAGGCAGTCACCCTTCTGCTCCAACCACTGTGACCCCTCTACTTTGGGCACTGTCACCCCTGTGCTCCTGCCATTGTCACCTCTCTGCCCCTGGCACTGTCACCTCTCTGCCCCTGGCACTGTCACCCCTCTGCTCCTGGCACTGTCACCTCTATGTTTCTGCCATTGTCACCTCTCTGCTTCTGCCATTGTCACCCCTCTGCTCCTGGCATTGTCACTCCTGTGCTCCTGCCACTGTCACCTCTGTGCTCCAGGACTGTCACCTCTCTGCTCCTGGCATTGTCACCTCTCTGCTCCTGCCATTGTCACCTCTGTGCTCCTGCCACTGTCACCTCTGTGCTCCAGGACTGTCACCTCTCTGCTCCTGGCATTGTCGTCCCCTGTGCTTTGGACAGTCACCTCTCTGCCCCTGGCACTGTCACCTCTGTGCCCCTGGCACTGTCACCCCTGTGCCCTGGAGATGGCTCCTGCTGAAAACCATCCCGGGGTTACCTCGGTGGGAGCAGGGCAGAACCTCACACTCCATCATTCAGCATCTGGAGGGGAAAATGTTTCACAGGCTCCAGCTCAGCTGCCGCAGGGAATTCTGCACTGCTGTGCCCTGGGGGCTGGGCTCACCAGGACTTGTCCAGCCACGAGGCTGCTCTGTGCTGCAGAACACACCAGGAGCTTCCAGGGGCCACGGGAAGGAGTCAGACTCCAAAATCCATCCAGATCCAAAAGGATTCAAAAGCTTAAAACTCTCCCCACATTCTAAACTCCCCAGGTTGTGCCTTTCTGGCTGTGCCCCTGCCTTTCCAACAGCACCAGCCGTGGACTTTCCATCCTATTTATTCATTTATGGATTTCACCTTTCTGATCCTGCAGCTCCTTCCCACCTGGCACTGCCAAATCCACCCCTTCCCTCCTTCACTCCCACCCAGCACTACCTGCCAGCTCTGAGGGGCAAGGTGGCTTTTTCTGCCTTTTTTTTTTGGCTTCCCTCTTGCTTCCCCTCATCAACTCGTTTGCCAAGCAGTGTAATTTTACTGCCTGGCTTCCAAGGAGCCAAGAAATACGTTTGGTGTGAGCTGGGAGTTAGAGTGAAAAACACACAGATCCAGGGTTTGGAGGAGGCAGATCCAAGGAGCAGCAAAATCCCCACCAAGCTGAAGGATTTGCCTTCCCCAGCAGCCCTTCCAACCTCCCACACCCCACAAATCCTTGGGGTATGGGCAGGCTCTGCCCTGCTGCTTCCACAGAACCAAGAATGAGTCCAGACCTCCCCTGGGGTCCCCAGGACCCTCCAAGGTACCTTTTGCCCCCTTCCAGGTTACTGACAGCCCTGTTTTTAATTTGATTTCTCCTGAATATTGGGGTGTTTCAGATCCAGGTGAGCATTTCCGAGGCCCAGCCCCACCTCTGCTACAAAATCCAGCAAACCACAGAATTGTTAAAGTTGGAAAAGCTCTTTAAGATCATCAAATCCAAACACCAGCACTCAGCACTAAACCATGCCCTGAAGTGTCACATGCACAGTTTCCTGAACACTTCCAGGGATCATTTACTCCTGGCAGACACAAATGGTGGGGTTTGAGCTGAGCTCACAAACACAACGTGGCAAAAACCCCAAAAAGCTGAGGGGCAGGAAAGCAGCAGCAGGAGGGACCATTCCTGGCCAGGAGCTGCAACACTGAGCCCCTCATGGATCTGCTGGGGTTGGGCTCACCCCAAGGATCCCTGTGGCTCCTCCAGGGGGAATCCAGGTGCTGGCAGCACTCTGGTGTCCATCCAACCCACCCTAAATCCCACCAGACACAAACCCCAGCAGGATGGGGTCGAGGAGCAGCTTCCAGCTCCTCTGGGATAACTCCAGGCAGGAATCCCAACCCCTGGTGGACACCCATCCATCCTCAGGCTGCTGAGCACCTCCTCTCTGATGTTTCCACCCTCTCTAAGCTTTTTTCCTTACAAACATGAAGCAGGCAAGAAGAATAAGTTCACACTTGGAAAAAAAAAAAGAAAAAAAATCAAAAATCACTTTCCTCCTTTAAAGCCCAACTTTTTTTGGGTTCCTGACAAAGCAATATTCTCCAGGCCAGTTGGAATCTGGAAAAATACACTCACTCAACCTCGCCACCACGACTCCAATAACAATTATAAAATGTCCAATAAAACTTGTCTGTAATGTCAATTCAAATCTTGAAAAGCAGAATTAAGTGGTATATCAACATTAAACTTTATTGCTTCCTTTGCAGAGCACAAGGATTGTCAATAAAAGTCATTCTGAATGAAGAAAAGGGCAGTAAATATTAAATAAACAGGTTTTTGTTGAAATGCTATAAATGCACCAGAGCTGCCTCTGACACTGGGAGCCTTTTTGCCTCCTCAGACTCCCCTCGTGATCGAAACAAGTCAGTAATTGCCAGCTATCAATAAAGGGCCAGTTCAAGGGGGCTTGGTGGCTGCATTTCCTCGCTGTCATTAGGACATTTATGGGGTGGGCTGGGCTGTTCCAGGTCCCCTGGCTCTGCCTGAGCCCCCCCAGGACCCTGCTGCTCGTTAGGGAGGAGCCAGAATTGGGAGCAACCCCAGGGGAGAAGGGGATGAGAGGGGAGAATTGGCCATGGGGTGGGAGGCACCTCAAAGATCACCTTGTTCCAACCCCCCTGGGACACTTTCCACCATCCCAGGTGCTGGGATTTTGAAATTTTGAGTTATTTTTGTCGTGGTTGGGCATGCTGACCTGAGGCTTTAGAGGAGGTTTCTAGATCTAAGTGATGGAACTGAAATCACTGGTGTGTAGTTTAAATAAATGTAGTTTAAATGTGTGATGTCACATGGTAAAGAGTCTGAAATTTGGGGTTTTAGAATTTAGCAATAGGTATGGAACAAAACTGAGGTTTTAGAGCATAAGTTTTTCTTCCTTCTTGTTCTTCTTAGGTTTAGGTAATATTTTTAATTGAATAAAAAATGCCACACTGTGGGTCACAAGTGTTTAGTCGTTGAATCAAAAGTATTAAAAAAAAAAAAAAGTGTTAACTTTTAATTAGACTGTTTAGCTTTAAAAGATTTTGTAATGAATGAGATCAATTTCTCCTTGATCTCGAATCTAGCCCTGCCCTCCTTCATCAGGGGTTCTGTCAGACCTTCCCAACCTGAGCAGCATTTTTGTGGCTCACCAAGAGCCTCTCTGAGCTGTTCTCCAGTGTAACCATCACAGAACTCACAGGAAGCTGTAACAGCTCCTGAGTATGGATTTCATGATGCTGAGCAAAGCCAGGGCAGCAAGGGCTGGAAACAGAGCCTGAGAGGTTCAGTGAGCTCTTTGAACTCTGCCAGGACAGAGAGAAGAGGAGTCAGAGGGGCTCTAGGGAAGTATTTATGCAGCAGCTTCTGAGTTTTGCAGAGGTACAAAAAAAACCCCACCCAAAAAAATCAACTGGAACGTGAATCCATCATATTTGCAAGGAATTATTTTCATTTTAAACCTCACAGTGAACCAGGTATTTGTGAAATGCAGCTCAACCATTTTCAGAGATAAACAACAATCCTTGAATCATAAATACAGAAGGAAGAATCCCTTCAGAGATGGAAAGATGTCTATGAAAATTAACTTTTGGGGGAATCACAAAGATTCCCCACAGAGCCTGTGCACTGATCCTGGGCTGCCATTTCTCTGCCACACAAAACCAAAGCAGGAGGAAACACCCAGGAATTCCTGGCTGGGAAATCATCCTCACTGCCTGGAGCCTGAACTCCTGTCCTGCCCCCTGAGCCAGCTCCCCTGGATGCTGCTGGGAGTAACCCCAGGAGAGGAGGGGACCTCAGGAAATCACAGAATCACAGAATCACAGGGCTGGAATCACAGAATCACCAGGCTGGAATCAGAGAATGACAGAATCACAAAATGACAGAACAGAATCACTGGATTGGAATCACAGAATCAGAGAATCAGCAGGTTGGAATCAGAGGATCAGAGAATCACACAATCACAGAATTACTGGGTTGGAATCACAGAATCACAGAATCACAGAATCACAAAATCACAAGACTGGAATCACAGAATCACCAGGCTGGAATCACAGAATGACAGAATCACAAAATGACAGAATCACTGGATTGGAATCACAGAATCAGAGAATCAGCAGGTTGGAATCAGAGGATCAGAAAATCACACAAGCACAGAATTACTGGGTTGGAATCACAGAATCACAGAATGACCAGGATGGAATCACAGAATCACCAGGTTGGGATCAGAGAATCACAGAATCACTGAGTCAGAATCACAGAATCACAGTCACAGAATCACAGTCACAGAACCATGGAATCACACAATCACCAGGTTGGAATCCCAAATTCACACAATCACAGAGTTGGAATCACACAATCACACAATCACACAGTCACTGGGCTGGAAGAAACCTCCAAGACCATCAAGTCCAACCCAGCCCAACACCTGAACTAACCCACAGCACCCAGTGCCACATCCAGTGTTTTTTAAACACACCCAGGGGTGGTGACTCCTCCACCTCCCAGGCTGACAATTCCAGTATTTCATCACTCTTTCCATAATAAAATTTTTCCTAACATCCAACTTCTATTTTTCCTGTGTCCTCTGGCCCTGTCAGTGCTGCCTGGAGAAGGAGACCATTCCCAGCTGACCAGAGGCACCTTTCAGGGAGCTGAGAGTGACCAGGTCACCCCTGAGTCTCTTTTCCCCAGAACAACCATCCCCATCTCCCCAGCCCTGCTCCCCACGGGGTTTGTGCTGGAGGGAGCAGGAGCAGCTCACCTGGAAGAGGATCTGCAGGAGCCCGTGCAGGATGCTCATCCTCCTGCCCAGCAGCAGGAAGAAGGGCACCAGCAGCTCCACGAAGTGGTTGACCAGGGTCTCGAGGCGGTGGAACCACCAGGGCGAGCGGTGCATGAAGTACGAGATGGGGCTGGGCACCGGCTGCGTCTGCACAGCACAGGAAAGAAAACTGGATTAATCCCCTCCACAACTCAGTGTGAAATCTCAGACTTCCCAAAATAGTTTGGTGTGATTGAAGGAAGTGCTGGTTGTGGCACAGGGTGCAAAAGACTGATGTGTTCAGGGTGGAAATGCTCTGCAGAGGAGCTGGCCTCGCTTCGCCACCACCCGTGGTTGGGAAAGCTGTAAGAAAAAAACATCTTGCTTTGAAAGTGAAATAAATCAAATCTCAGAGTTACAAAGGTACAAAGCTCTGGCCTTACTCCTTATTCCTCTCCCTGAGTATCCTTCACCTCTGGGAACTCGTCTCTCTGCATAGAAAATGACTTCATTCGAGTTTTTTTCATGAATCTTTAAATAAATTAGTCTCTTCAAAACCAAGATTTTAAATTTTTGTCATTATAACCAAAACCCATCTTAAATTAACCCCACTATTATTGAACACTGGAATCTTACACTTAGATCAGCACTGAGGGATGTTAAACTGAGTGAGGATCCTCAGAGCAGATCCAGAAACTGAGCCCAAGGTTTGCTCAGGGTCAGGCCTCGGGTCACACAGAGCCAGGAATGGAAACCAGATTTCAAAACCTCCAAGATCTGCTTTCAAAATGTTTAAAATTCAAATAAAAGTGGTGGTTGGAGCTGCTTTCCAAGATGGTAATTTGGGAGAGGAAAGTGTAATTCCTCTAAACATGTTATACTGGTTAAGGTATTTACATACTGGCCTTGGGACAATATTATTCTTTTGTCAGCCTGAAATTTTCTGACACTGGGAGATTTTTTCCATCCAGGAGAAGAAAACAGCAAATTTTTCAAAAGGAAAAACCCCAAATACTGATATGTTAATAAGTGCCACCCTAAGAAATCCCACAACTGGAGGGAAAAAAAAAGTGAATTTATCTGACAGGCTTGAATTCCCTGGTATTGTTTTAAAACTTCAACAACAACAACAAAAGAGAGAGGTGGAAAACACAAACGTTAACTGAAGGAGACACAACACATCTTTAAATTATTTGTAGTTAAATCCAAAATACAAACAAAACAGGGCAAATCCTGCAGGATGCGTGGCAGCCAAGCAGGCTCCCGCTGCCAAATCCCACAGCTATTGGAACTCCCTATCAGCAGAGCTGGGATGAATAAAGGCTGGCCTGGCTGGAGCTGCGGCCCCCGAGGGTGAGACCGCATCCTTCCTGCCCGGATGGAGCCGGGCCGGCCCCAGGCAGCTCTGCCGGGGGCACCCCAGGGTCCCCGGGCTCCTTTCCCCTGCCAGGACCTGCCCCGCTCGCCCCTCGCTGCGCTCCCAGGGACTGGCCAGGGCCCAGGGGGCTGAGAAATGGTTTTAGCCTTCCAAGCAGCCAGGCTGATCCTTGGCTTTTATTACAATAACAATAATGATAATAATAATGATGATAATAATGATGATGATAATAATAATAATAATTATTATTATTGTTGTCGTTGTTGTTATTGTTATTATCATCATCACCATCATCACCATTATCACAATCATGATCACAATCATTATTATTTACTGTTATAATCATAATTATAAATATAAAATGGGCTAATTATAATTACAAAATTGCTATCATAATTATTATTATTATCACTATCACTATCATTATCATTATCATGATCACAATCATGATCACAAACATTATTATTTATTGTTATAATCATAATTATAAATATAAAATGGGCTAATTATAATTACAAAATTGCTATCATAATTATTATTATTATCACTATCACTATCATTATCATGATCACAATCATGATCACAAACATTATTATTTATTGTTATAATCATAATTATAAATATAAAATGGGATAATTATAATTACAAAATTGGTATCATAATTATTATCATTATTATCACTATCACTCTCATTATCACAATCATGATCACAATCATTATTATTTATTGTTATAATCATAATTATAAATATAAAATGGTATAATTATAATTACAAAATGGTTATCATTATTATTATCATTATTATCACTATCACTATCATTATCATTATCACAATCATGATCACAATCATTATTATTTATTGTTATAATAATAATTATAAATATAAAATGGGATAATTATAATTACAAAATTGTTATCATAATTATTATCATTATTATCACTATCACTATCATTATCATGATCACAATCATGATCACAATAACTATTATCATTCATTGCTATAATCATAATTATAAATATAAAATGGTATAATTATAAAATTGTTATCGTCACTATCACTATCACTATCATTACAATTACCATTATCATTACAATTATCATTATCAATTGTCATTATCATTATCACTATCACAATCAAAATCACCATCATTATCACTATCACTATCATGATCACAATCATATAATTATCATTATTATTTATTGGTATCATAATTAATTATAAATATAAAATTATATAATTATAATTATACAATTGTTATAATTATCATTATTATTAATGCAATCAGAATTATCAATAGTAATTATTTACTATCATTAATCAATTTAATAATGTAATAATAATATATTTAAAGTATATTAAAATTCTTAATATTTTTAAAGTATTATTACTTAAATAATACTTACAATTAGGTATTATTGAATTATTTTTAATTTAAAATTAATTTAATTTTTATTTAAACTGAATAATTTTTAAAAGTCTAATTTAATTTAATTTACTGGGGCTGCCCCTGGATCCCTGGCAGTGCCCAAGGCCAGGCTGGACACTGGGTTTGGAGCAGCCTGGTGTGGTTGGGATTGTCCCTGCCATGGCAGGGCTGGGATGGGATGGGATGGGAGCAGCTTTAAGGTCCTTCCAACCCAGACCAAGCTGGGAAATTGAGGATAAAGCAAAGCCCAGGAGAGCACAGTGATTCCATGTCCCACATATCCTCCAGGAGGAGCAGGTGTGAGTGTGTGTGTGTGAGTGTTCCTCGGGATGGGTGTTGAATCACCAGGAGCCTGCAAAACCTCCTGCATATATTTTTTGGCTTTTTGTGCCCACCAGAGGCACTCAAAGAGAAAGCACCCAGGGCACCTTGCTGGGATTTTGGAGAGGGAATTTGCCCCACACCTGCTGTTCCAGAGAAATCCTATCCCATGGAAACGTCCTGCTGGTGCTGGAGGTGTTGGTGTCACAGCCCAGGAGGAGGAAAAGCTTGCCAGGCTCTCCTCACCCAGCTCGTCCCTGGGATTTGGAGCTTTGCTTTGTGGCTGTGCTGTGAGGGGAACTGTGGAAACCAGAATGGCTTGGGTTGGAAGGGACCTGGAGGATTATTTAATTCCCATCCAGATCCAATATCCCAGGCTGCTCCAAGCCCTGTCCAGCCCGGCCTTGGACATTTCCAGGGATCCAGGGCCAGCCACAGCTGCTCTGGGAATCTGTGCCAGGGCCTCCTCACCCTCACAGGGAAGGATTTAATCCCAATATTCCATTTTAATCCATTTTATCCTATCTTCCATCAAATGAAAGTTTGAAGCCATTCCCCCTTGTCCCATCACTCCTGATGAAAATTCCCTGTCCATCTCTTCATCCTGAGGAGCACCCTAAAAGCAGCTGGGAGTTCTCCTACACCCAGAACCGGGATCCCCTGACACACAGAGATAGGAAATGGTGATCCCCTGACACACAGACATGGGAAATAATAATCCTCTGACACACAGATATGGGAAATAATGATCTCCTGACACACAGACATGGGAAATGGTGATCTCCTGACACACAGACATAGGAAATGGTGATCCCCTGACACACAGATATTGGAAATGGTGATCTCCTGACACACAGACATGGGAAATGGTGATCTCCCTGACACACAGACATGGGAAATAATGATCTCCTGACACACAGACATGGGAAATGGTGATCCCCTGACACACAGACATGGGAAATGGTGATCTCCTGACACACAGACATGAGAAATAATAATCCCCTGACACAGATATGGGAAATAATGATCTCCTGACACACAGACATGGGAAATGGTGATCTCCTGACACACAGACATGAGAAATAATAATCCCCTGACACAGATATGGGAAATAATGATCTCCTGACACACAGACATGGGAAATGGTGATCTCCTGACACACAGAGATGGGAAATTATGATCTCCTGACACACAGCCCCGTTTCTGAGCACCTCTGAGAGACTGAAAATGGCTTTAAATTAAAGAAAACAACAATTAGCAAACCCTGGCTTTGTTGTCAGCACAACATCATAACCCTGGTGGCTCCCTCGCCCTCCAGCAGCCGGGGAGAAACCGCTGCTGCCGACGCCTGGAAATGGGAGCAGGAAAATGAATTCTGCAATTCACAGGGCAGATTTGTAAGGTGTGAGTGCTGCTGGAGGAATTCTGGGTCGCCAGCTCGGGCCTGTTCCCTGGCTTGCATCGAGCAGGTTTTATGAGGGCTGGTAACAGAGTCTAAAAATACGCACAATAAACTGTTTTTTTTTTTTCTCCCTACGGGGTCTATGGTTTAATTATGTTCTTAGTGAGAACCATTAAAGTGCTAAGTACCTGAAGACTCCTAATTTACTAAACTGCACCCCACTAAAAGCCAACAGAAGGCCATTATACAGCAGAGTGAGGGCTCTTCTTGGGGGCTGTGAGTGCCCATGCTCCTCCCAGCCCCGTTATTGCTTTCCAGAAACTCCAAGGGAGGATTTAATCCTGGGCTTGGAGAGCCCAGCCCAGGGAAAGCTCCAGGGAAACAAATCCCACATTGTCCTCAAACAACCCAGTGCTCAGACAGGGCTGGGACTGGGGCAGACTGGGATGGGGGAAGGTGTCCCTGCCCATGGGATGGGCTGGAAGGTCCTTCCAACCCAAACCAGTCTGGGATTCTTTACTGGGCTCACAGCACAGCTGAGCAGCAGGGGAGTGTGGAGTTGGAGGGTGAGGAACCAGGGGATCATGGAATGGTTCAGGTTGGACAAGCCCTCTAAGATAAAATCCAACCAAGGATTGCACTTCATGGCAAGGAAATCCTGAAAAACAAGGAAATGGAACAACAGCAAATAGGAATAAATAATGAGAAAAAACAACTATTTGGTTAAAAAAACCCCCAGAATTCCAGAATGATCCAGGTTGGAAAGGATCTGAAATTGCATCCAGTGCCACTCCCTGCCATGGGACACCTTCCACTGTCCCAGGCTGATCCAAGCCTGGCCTGGGACATTTCCAGGAATCCAGAGGCAGCCACAGCTGCTCTGGGCACCCTGTGCCATTGTCCCACCATCCTCACAGGGAACAATTCCTCCCCAAAATCCCATCCAGCCCTGCCCTCTGGCAGTGTGGAGCCATTCCTTGTCCTATGGAAGGATGGAATATCCTCCCCCAGAGGGGCAGTGAACAGTCAGGAGCAGCTCTGCAGGCTCCCGGAGCCAGCAGAGAGGGAAAGCCTCTGGCACAGCCAGCCCAGCGTGAGGAGCAGCAGTCCCCTGCAAAAGCAGGCTGGGAGGTTTATTAAATGTTTTCTGGAGTGCTGTGGAAGATCCAGATGAGCTGCAAAGCTCAGCTCTCCAGCTTCCCAAGCACTGAGGCATGAACTCATCCCCTCAGCTTCAAAGCAAAGCCCTCGCTTCTCCTGTGCTTTGGACCAAAAAATTAAAAGGATTCTCCATCGTGGAGTGTAATTGGATCAGCGTGGTCCAAAGGCTGATCCAACAGGTCCAGCAGGCTGTTCCCTGCCAGCCCACCCTGCCCCAGATGCTGACCTGGCTGCTCAGGCATCTGCAGATCAAAGCTCCACGTTCCCAAACCCGACAGGAGCATCTCCCCAGCCCCGTGAGAGGAGGCAGCGAGCACACAGGAGATAAAGGGGTCACTCCCAGCTGCTGGAAAGTGTGGCCTGATGAGTGTCCTGCCTCACATCAGCCTGTCTGGGGTTCTACAGCAACCAAGGATTCCTAAAAATCACCCTGCTTGAAACAGGGGGAGATTCTGGAGCTTCCTCTCCATGGAAAGGCTCCATGCAGGCAGCGACCTTGATTAATGAGCACTATCAAGTGACCTGGATAATGAGCAGGATTTTGCACAATTCTCATGTAGGGAAGGGTTTGGGAAGGAAATGGAGCAGGGAGCTGATCAGGCTGGGTTTAAACCTAGCAGGACCTTGTTCTTGGGGTATTTTACCAGTACACTCAAAGCTCCATGTCCACGCTGCTGAAATACTCACGACAGCTAAGCAGTTAAAAATAGCCCCTTCAAAACTTTCCAGTTATTAATAAGATTCCAATCCAAATAAAATCAGAAGGAAAGGAAAAAAAAAAAGAAAAAAAAAGGAAAAGCAGGATCTGGCTTGAAATGCACACTGCTCTGACATCCAGTGGGTCACAAGGGGTCGGCTCTTCAGCAGAGCCATATCAAAATAATCAAGCCTCGATAAAGCAATAAAAAGAGAAGTTGCCTGTAGGTTCTTGCTGGGCAGAGCTCCCCTCGCCCAGTCAATAGGAATATTCAGTCCATAGAAAAACAGACTGGAATCTGCCTGTTTAAGACAGCAGAGCAAGCCAAGGAGATGTGTGTTTGACTCGGTGCCAGCACGGCCATAAAATGTTGGCAATTTAGTAGAGACGTGGTGCCGCGCCACTCTCCCAAAGGACCTAAATAAACTTCAGATGGAGAACATATATTTTTACTTTTTATATATATAAAAAAATCTGCTGGTTCATTTTTAACTCCTTTCCCCAACCAGCCCTTGCTTGGAGGTTTTTCAGAGCTCCAGCAGGTCCCAGCACCTCCCGGCTGAGCAAAGGAAAAGTTAAAATCCTGGAAAAATCTGAGCAGTGATTCATGTCTGGAGGTTGGGTTTCTTAGGGAATGGTGGCTGCAGCCATCAGAGGGGAAAGGGGGTTTGGGGAGAAGATTCTGCTCTGCAATTTCATGCCTCAGCACTGTAAAATATCCCAGGAAATTCGCTGTTTTCCTGTTGAAAGTCACGGGTGGAGGTGAAACCTCCCTGCCATGTTCAGGTTGGGGTGAATCACACAGGGAGGATCTGGGGGACACTGAATGATGGGGGTTTGAATCCCAACCACCTGGGTGGGGGCAGAAGGCTCCTCTTTATTTGCTTTTCCAGCCTGCACCCAGCTCCTGGTGTGAGGAACATTTCCAGAACTCACAGCATCCCTGTTTATTGACACTGCTCCTCCGTGACGTGCTCCGAGCTGCTCCCGGAATATCCACTTAATTGGGGATGGATTACAGATTCACCTATTTATTCTGGACATTCTTGGAGAGGTCCTGAGCTAAAATTACACAAGGAGCCACTGAGCTGTTGAGGCTATTTATTTGTTCAAAACCCCGTTCAAACAGCTGGCGGGGCCTGGGGCAGACGGCTCGGCTCTGGTGGAACCAGCTGTGGGTCCTCCCTGCCTCTGGGGTTTGTCAGGAGCAGAGATGGGGCGACTTTAGATGGGACTGGGGAGTGGGACAGGCTGGAAGGTCCATCCATAAAAATCAGAGAGTGGGAAGAACCTCCAGGATTGTCAAATTTGACCCAACACCACCTTATCATAAAGAAAAACCAAGATTTAAAGAAGGTCCCATCCCAAAGGCAAGGGAGGAGCTGAAATCCCTCTCCAGGTTTGCTGTTTCCATCAGATGGTGCTGTTCTGTCTCACACTCCAGGATTTTCCAACTCAGGCTCCCTTTCCCCACAGATCACTCACCAATATTTTAAATTGCCATTTAAGAGCATATTGCAAATGTGATCCTTTAATTGGTCACTGTTATGACTCTCTATTAGAGAAGACAAGTTTTTCCACACAAGGTAAGCCCTGAAAATGTTTAAAAACAACCCAGAGCTGATGTATTTATTATGCATTTCTCCATATATAAATAATTCCATGAAAAGGGGACGTAGTGAGTGGAAACTCCATTTAAAATGTGATCCCAGATGGTGGCAAAGCTCTAAAATTGCAAGGCAACATGTAAAGAAAGATTAACGACCTCAAACAGGCCCAAATTTATGAGGTGAAAGCCCCTGTAATCCTGGAGAAAAATGATACCAAACCTTCGACCAGACAGCCAGAAAATACCTCTGCTTACTCCATGTCCCCTCTGCCATTTTACATTTTCCTTTAATTCCCATTATTTGGGGTTCACTTGGTGTTTTCCCCTGCAGGCCAGAGGTTTTGCTTTGGTTCACGAGCACGGTGAGGGGTTTCCCAGCTCCCACCACTGATAAATCAAGGAACAAGAAATGATGGGAATGAGCAGTGCAGAGGAGGGAAAACGGAGCCAGGACACCACAAGAAGCTTTGAGCATCACTGCAAGACCCAAAGCTGCCCCATGGACTGGGCTGAGGGGACAGAGCTGAACAATCCCAACGTGAACCCCTCGTTCTGCCCAAGTGGGAAACGTTCCAAAGGGAAGGATGGCAAAGACTGGGAGATTTCTTCCCAGGGAACGAGGGTCATCCCAGGCCAGAGCATCTTCTGTGCTCTGAATTCCAGCACAGCCCGTTCTCCTGGGACCTCTGGCACCTCCAGCATCCCCTGGCAGGTCTCCTGCTCACCCCCTGGCCATTCCCACCTCAGCAAGGTCACCTGGACTATTTTATTACAACATTTCCCAAGGATTTTCCAACTTTTTCTATGAGTTCCTTGCACACTCTGGAGCCTTGATGGGCAAACCAATGGCTTTGGAGAGTGGAAGAATTTCTTTCTGAACATCTTTCTGAACATCTTTCTGAACACTTTTCCAGTGGCTACACCCATCCACGGGCTTTACCACTCACAACCCCAAAAACATCCCACAGCCCCTCATTCCTTCCTTTCTTCTCCCCCTTTGAAAAGTCCAGTGCTGAACGCAGGCCCAGGCTCCCCCAGAGGGTTTTTTTGGTGTGTGTGCTCATAAACACGAGCTCAGCACCAGGCCAAGGAACACACGGAGCCCCGGCTCGTGCCTGTGTTTGGATTAGGCAGCTCCGTGGCCTGGACGTTTACAGTCGGGTTGGGTTTTTTATTTTTTTTAATTTTTTTTTAATTTTCCCCCCTCTCCACAACTGGAGACAAACAGTGAGAGCTTTCACAGACCGTGCTCACAAAGGGTAAATTGTGCCACTAGGAGCCCACTACCTGGCTGGCCACTGGAATTCTCCGAACTGGAACCGACGCCAGCGCCGGGAGGGGAACGCGTTTAACTCTGCAAGAGCCCAGGACACAGAGCACACCCAGCACAGAGCTGCACAACCTCTCAGGTGGGAAAAGGGCTCTGAGACCATCCAGTCCAAGGCCACCCACTCATGTCCCCGTGTGCCACATCCACATGGTTTTAAATCCAGGAACCATCGTGGCTGGCTCAGCTCTGAACCTCCTGCCCATCCACCAGCATTTCTACAGCAGGATGGGATGAAAAGAAGACACCAAGAAAAACCAGGTTGCTGTCCCAAAGATGGAGCCAAAAGCTGAGGAGAGTTTGTTTCTGTTTTAGGCTTTCTCCTGAGTAACAAAGGATGTGGCCAGGAAGAATTTAGGGCAAGCAGAACAAGTCACAAGAAAACTCTTGGCCATGAGGAGCTGATGTCCAAACTCTGCTGGGTGAATCCAGAAACCAATTCTGTGAGGGCCTGGAGTGTCAGGACAAGGGGGAATAGCTTCAAACTGAAGGAAGGGAGAATTAAATTAGAGATTAGGGAGAAATCCTTCCCTGGGAGGGTGAGGAGGCCCTGGCACAGGTTTCCCCCTGCATTCCTGGAAGTGTCCAAGGCCAGGTTGGAGCACCCTGGGGCAGTGGAAGGTGTTGGGGTTGGAACTGGATGGGTTTTCAGATCCTTCCCACCCCAAACCACTCTGATTTGTGATTCCATGAGCTGCACTCTCCAACAGCGACGCAGGCACTGCACCTCCTGCTGCAGCCATCCTTCCAACAACTCTTTTTCAAACAATTAAAGGGTTAAATGAGTGACTTATAGGAACATAACAATACTCCAGGACATAACACACACACAGCAGGACAGAACTTTAAACCCTGCTAATGCCAGGAAACAGGCTCGGGCATCTTTGGGCTCCTGAACACAAAACCGCGCTCGTTAGGAACATCCTTGCCCTGCTCAAGGCCTTCCTTGGGTAAAACCAATAACTGACTATGTTAAAAGGACAAAAATTTGAGGGAAAGTTCTCCAGCACACCCTTAATAACTCCAGTGGCTTCCCTTCTGACACAAAAACGTGACGGATTTCAAGCAGCACGTGCCGGGAGCTGTGCTGTTATCCAGGAGGGAAGAATCCTCTTGCCTGGAGCTCTGGCAAGTCCTGCCCTTGTGTAATCGCTTGTTTTGTAAGGGTTGCTTGTTTCTATGCTTTTCTTATAAAAAGAAATAAGGAAATTCTCCAGGCAGATAAATTCCACCCAATAAATGTGTCGCTCCTCCATCCCTGCGGACATAATAATGCCCTGACTCTTGTCCCAACTTGGAGCGCTCACAAATCGCCATTACAAATAAATCTGCCAACCCAAGGCAAGCAGCTCATTTTTAATAAAGCCTTTTACCTCCTTTCCTAAGGCCAGACAAGATCCTGGAGCAGCTCAGTGCCCAAGGGATGGCAGCTCCCGTCCTCTGTGCCAGCTGATCCCAGTGCTGCCATGGGGCTCCTGCCCTGGGTTTTTATGGGATATTTTGGGGCTGGATTTCTCCACCCTGGTGTCACCCTGGGGCTTGTGCCTTGTGTTTTCCTGGGACAGGTTTGGGGCTGGATTTCTCCATCCTGGTGTCACCCTGGGGCTCCTGCCCTGTGTTTTCCTGGAATAGGTTTTGGGCTGAATTTGTCAGTCCTGGTGCTGCCATGGAGTTCGTGCCTTGTTTTGCACAGGATCAGTTTTGGGCTGGATTTCTCCATCCTGGTCACACCCTGGGGCTTGTGCCCTGTGTTTTCCTGGGATATTTTGGGCTGGGTTTTGGTGCTCTAATTGGAGCTCATGCCTTGTCTTTACCTGGTATCAGTTTTGGGCTGGATTTCTTCATCCCGCTGCTTCCATGGGGCTCATGTCCTCTGTTTACCTGGGATATTTTGGGGCTGGATTTCTCCATTCTGGTGCTGTAATGGGGCTCATGCCTTGTCTTTACCTGGGATCAGTTTTTGGTCCTGGTGCCACCCCGGGGCTTGTGCCCTGTGTTTTTCTGGGATATTTTGGAGCTGGATTTCTCAGTCCCAGTGCCACTGTGGAGCTGGTTTTTACCCAGGATCAGTTTTGGGCTGGATTTCTTCATCCCAGTGCTGCCATGGGACTCACGTCCTCTGTTTACCTGGGATGTGTTTATGGCTGGATTTCTCCAGCCCAGCTCTGTCACAGGGCTGGTTTGTGCCTTTTTCCTGGGATATCTTTGGGGCTGGATTTCTTGGTGCCGGGGCTCATACCCTGCATCTCCTGGGACAGATTTTGGGCTGGATTTCGGTGCCACACTAGGGCTCATACCCTGTGTTTACCCAAGCTGTGTTTTGGGCTGGATTTCTCCCATCTCCCCAGGGCTGGCACCACCCCATCACCCCGGGAGCAGCACACTCTGGTCCCAAACACTGCTCCCATTGACGCCGCAGGGCCGGGGCGGGGATGGGGGGTTTGCCTGCCGAAATTCGGCTCTGGCTGGGTGTTTAATATTCCCCATCATGCTGGGCTGTTTCTGCTCGCTGCTGCCTGTCAGTTAAGCCCGGGGATGTTTATTTTAATGGCCACTTGTGGTCAAGGCTGGTGCCAGTTGCGCGGCGTCGGTTACGCAGATTTAGCGCTGGGGACTCGGCCCCGGCTCCCCGAGCACGGAGAGCAGCCAGGGCTGCCCGGCCTAATGTGAAACAACTGAACCCTTCCAGCACTCCCTGCTCCAGCTTTAACCCTTGCTGGGCAGGAGCTGGCTGTCTGCACAGCCCAGCCTTCCCACACCATCCCATAGCCTGGCCTTTGTCCCATCTCCTGCTTCCCAAACTGCCCCGGCAGCAAAACGTCTCCAGTGAGGATCTGAAAGCACCAGGAGGAGCAGGGAATGTCCTCACTCGTTTTTAGGGGAAGGAGAGGATTTTTATTGCTCCCACAGATTTATCATTGCTCCAAGGACACAGCACACTGCTGGGAGCGATCAGAAATTGAATTAATTGGAAAAGCCCTCCACGATGGAGTCCAAGCTGATCAGCACCCGGTCAACCAGAGCAGAGTTGAGTGCTCCAGGATGCTCTACATCCCTGCCTGGTGGGCTGGCACGTGCTCGGGACACAGAGGCAGCCAGCCCAGCTCCCTGACAGGAGCCTGGGCTCGGCACAGCCCCTTCCCCAAGCCCAAACCTGGTGGGGAGCGACCAGGCAGCGCAAGGCGAGCTCCTGCTGCTGCTCAGACGTGGGACAACCCACAGCAGAGCCCTGCACCATTTCTGATCGCCTGGACGGGCTCCAAGATGCTAATCAGCCCCAGATTAAGTCATCAAGCAAACTGATGAGCAATCACATTCTGTCAGTCCAGCTGCACAGCATTACTCGCCCGAGAGGGACGGGATGGGAAGGGAGCAGGGAGGGATTGGAGGAGCTGGGCTGAGCTGCCACAGGCTCTGCTCAGCAGCAGCCACAGCTCCTGGCCCTGCTGCAGCTCCCAAAATTTGCCTCTCATCACGCCAAGGTGATAAATGTGGCCCTGCCCCTTTAATATTTCTGGCGGCACATGGCTGCATCCCGGTGTTTTTCCTCAATCACCACACGTGGCAAAGGGGCAGCTTTGTTTTCCACAGAAAAATATCAGCCTGTGGAAGTGCTCTAACTTCATCAAAGTTGAAAAGACCATCAAAGGTGTTGCTATAAGTATGGGAGATAATAATTAACAGAAACCCGTTAATGGTGAAGCGCATGGAAAATTGATGCTCAAATCCCAACTCCATTCCCTGTGAAGGAGAAGAGATTCCAGGCTTGTTCTCAACATCACCCCACTGGATTTGCAGAGTTCTCACCCAGAGAGAGCTTTTTTCCTAAAATCTGCCCAGGAAATAAATCAAAATAGGAGGAGAAGCAGCCTGAATGTTTAAAAAAGAGATGCAAAAAGCCTCTGGAAGTATCAGCATAAAATCCTAATTCTGAATTTTTCTGTTCTCACAGAAAGTAAACATGATAAAAATAGCTAAATGCTGGTGATATTAATGAAAAGAATGATTTCTACTTGTTATTTAATACTGCTTGAGAGGAAATGAATTAACTGGAGCTGCTATCAGGGAATTGACTCTTTTTACAGATCTGGGACATGGATACACAGCACCTCATCTCCAGCCATCCCTTCCCTGTGGTTTTCTCATCACTTTTTTTGGGTCCATTGGGAACTCCCCTCCCAAGATGATTTTTTTGCCTGGATGTGAACAACTGGAAAGTCCCAGAATCCCTGCAGAGGTCAGGTTGGAAGAGCCCACATTGGGAATCTTCTCCCACCTCCCTGCTCCAGCAGGGTCATCCCAGAGCACGGGATTGTGCCCAGACAGCTCTGGAATATCTCCAGCCAGGGAGATTCCACAACCTCTCTGCAGGCACACAGGGAATGGGAATGATGACATTTAAACCAGGGAAATTACCCACAGCCTCTTTTCCTCTAAAAAAAAAAAAAAAACGAGAATCAAATAAAATAAAATTTAAAAAATAAAGAAAAGAGAAGAATCTCTGCATTTCAGGGCAGGTGATGGAGATGAAACCAGGACACTTCATAATAAAACCCTGGGAACAGCAAGGCCGAGCTGCACCGTGTTAAAATTCAAGGCTAATTTAAAATCTTGTTCCTTAGTGCAAAAGCTGGAAAGACGCCCAAGCAGAGGGGAGGAGGGAAAAAATAATAACCAAGCCAATTGTATATTTCTCCTAGAAATTCCATGTCAGGAGGTACCTCAGGACTGCACCCGGGGGCTCCAATTTCAATAAATCAACACAGCGTGCGGGGCAACGGTAGCACGGAGTGCTGCTCTCCCTGCACAGCCCAGCCAGGTAAAATCACCAGGAACAAAATGCCCATTCTTCCTGCTCCTTGGCAAGGGGACAAATGACTCTCTGCACCTCGCTGTGCTGAAGGAGTGGTTATTAAATGCAGTCGGAGCAGCCAGACTCGCAGCCAGGGCGGGATCGATGAATCCAGGGAGCACAGCAGGGATGAGCCCCCCCCGCCCTCCCAGGGGTGAAATGCTTTGCATTTGGGGTCAGGATTTGGGTTTGGGGCCCAGGAAGCTGCAGCAGAACTCTTGTCAGGGGTAGAGGCAGGACACAGACTGCCATTCAACAAGGTGAGAATAAAGGGGTTTGGTTTATTCTTCTTTCCAGTTTTGCCATCCTGACTCTGTTACAGCAAGATCCCACTGTAGGATCCACTGCTGGCTGTTCCCTGCTGGACTCTGACTGCAAATACTGGTTTGCAGGCTCTGAACACAGGTCTTACCTAGCTCAGCTGTGGCTGCAGGCTCCAGCTCCATGGGAGCCAGGCTGACCTCACAGCACATCTTCTACAGCAGCAACTCCTCCTGGATGGAGGAGCTGGTGCACAAAAACGTGGAGAGGGATGGTTTTCATCAGATTTAAGAACTGGGATCACTTCAGCTGCCTGAAGTGCAGATCTCCCATCTCCTGAATGCCATCCAGGCCCTGCAGAGCTCATGGAGCAATGACTTATTCCCAAAAATAAGAGAATAGGAGCATTCCCAAACCCAAAGGAATAGGAGCATTCCCAAAGCCAAGGGAACAGGAGCATTCCCAAACCCAAACCCAAGGAATAGGAGCATTCCCAAACCCAAACCCAAGGGAATAGGAGCATTCCCAAAACCAAAGGAATAGGAGCATTCCCAAAACCAAACCCAATGAATAGGACCATTCCCAAACCCAAGGGAACAGGACCATTCCCAAACCCAAGGGAACAGGAGCATTCCCAAACCCAAGGGAATAGGAGCATTCCCAATCCCAAGGGAACAGGAGCATTCCCAAAACCATAGGAGTATTGGGAATGCTGGTGTGAGGGGCTGCTGGAGAGCAAGGCCAAAGGCAGAGAACTCCTCTTGGCTTTGTCCAACAGGAATATCTGGACTGAATATCTGAATATCTGAACTCCATCCTTCAAGGTTTCACCCTAAAAATGCAGCTCACATGTTAAAAACAGCAACTACTGGAGAGGAGGAGGAATTACTGCAAGGAATTCGGGATAAGTTGCCATGGTCAGTGGAGAGGGAGGTGCCCTGGGCATGGAATCCACAATAAAAAACACCCCACAATGATTCTGTGTCACATTGCACCAAAATGCCTTTTTCTAATATCTAATAACTGTCAATTTTAGGCTGAAATCCTCAAAAATCATCACAGTGAATTCTAAAGAGTGACAACTTGGATGACTTTTAAACTTTTTTAAACAAAATCTTCCCGCTGTGTTTCACCCAGGATCTCACAAAAAGAGAGAGAACTCCTCACAGATCACAGATATTGATCCTTCCCTTCCAGCCAGCCCCCAGCTGGCAGGGGAAGGGTTAATCCTGGGAACACTGGAGCTTTATGGTGTGCACAGCCCAGGAGCTCCCACCCCAAAATGAAACACTGCCAAAGCTGTCCTGCATTAAGGGCACTGGAACTCCATAATAATTTATGAACTGGACTCTGGTTTTTTACACCCTGGGCAAACAATGGCGAGGCAGGAGGTCTGAGGAAGCTGAGGGTTAAAGGTGATTTTGTATTACCTGAATTCCCTTCAATAACTCAACACATGACCATTAGCCTGCTTTATCTGCCTCTATTAAGAAGAGCTGATGAAAACTTTTTAATCTGCTTCCCAATGGCTCCAAGCAATGGGGGGGGGATAGGAGATTGTTTGGTTGGGAGAGTGGAAATACATTAAAAAAAAAAATTAAAATAAAAGTGAGGAGTGAGGGTGCCCAGCCCTCAGCAGGGATTGAGGAGTTGTGTCCAGGGGTGACACTGCCCTGTCCACACCTCTGCAGGTTAGGGATAGATGGGGTTTTGGGAAAGAATTCCTGGCTGGGAGGGTGGCACAGAATTCCCAGAGCAGCTGTGGCTGCCCCTGGATCCATGGAAGTGTCCCAGGCCAGGCTGGATGGGCTTGGAGCAGCCTGGGACAGTGGAAGGTGTCCCTGCCATGGCAGGGGTGGCACTGGATGATCCTTCAATTCCCTTCCAACCCAAAGCACTCCATGATTTCTGGGAGAAAACATCAATCACAAATTACCACAGACTCACTACAGGGGATAAATCCTATTTTCCCCCCATCAGGATGATGTCCTGCACTTTCCCTCATGCCCTTCCCACTGCCCCAAGCTCTGCCCCAAGGGGTTCCTGGTCCTACAAATCCCACCCTGCACCCCTCCTGCTCCCAGAGCACCCCAGGCACAAATCCACAGCTCTTCCTTCTCTGTCTCAGGACACAGGAATCCAGCACCCAAAACTGAGCAAATTTATCCCACTCTGCCCCAAAATCCCACCATTATCTGACAGCAAAGCTGCCAGGAAGAATCCTTTCATGGGCTGGGTGTGTGGGGATTTCAAAGCAGGGAGGTTTCCCCTGCTCCCCCTCAGCTTGGCACTACTCACAGGATACAAGAGGTTGAATTGTAGAATTGTGTGTGGAGAATCTGAGCAGAGAGCATCACCCAGGGAGAAGGGAATGAGGTCTCCCCCAATCCTACAGCCCTGCCTGAGCCAAAATCTGCCTCCACTTCTGCAGCAGCCACTGCAGCACAATTTGAACATCACCTCTCCATCTCCAGGCCCCCGTGGTGCACCCCTTTGAAACAAACCCAGTGGGATATCTCAGAATCACCAGGATGGAACCACAGAATCACCAGGATGGAATCACAGAATTCACAGAATCATGGAATTCACAGAATCACCAGGCTGGAACCACAGAATTCACAGAATCATGGAATCACAAGGAATTCACAGAATCACAGAATTCACAGAATCATGGAATTCACAGAATCACCAGGATGGAATCACAGAATTCACAGAATCATGGAAATTCACAGAATCACCAGGATAGAATCACAGAATTCACAGAATCATGGAATTCACAGAATCACCAGGATGGAATCACAGAATTCACAGAATCATAGAATTCACAGAATCATGGAATTCACAGAATCACAGAATCACCAGGATGGAATCACAGAATCACAGAATTCACAGAATCATGGAATTACAGACTCACAGAATCACCAGGATTGAATCACAGAATCACAGAATCACTGGGTTGGAATCACAAGACCACAGAATCACAGAATCATGGAATCAAAGGATCACTGGGTTGGAATCACACAATCACACAATCACACAATCACACAATCACACAATCACACAATCACTGGACTGGAAGAGACCTCCAAGACCATCGAGTCCAACCCAGCCCAACACCTGAACTAACCCACAGCACCCAGTGCCACATCCAGTGTTTTTTAAACACACCCAGGGGTGGTGACTCCTCCACCTCCCAGGCTGACAATTCCAGTATTTCATCACTCTTTCCATAATAAACTTTTTCCTAACATCCAACTTCTATTTTTCCTGTGTCCTCTGGCTCTGTCAGTGCTGCCTGGAGAAGGAGACCATTCCCAGCTGACCAGAGGCACCTTTCAGGGAGCTGAGAGTGACCAGGTCACCCCTGAGTCTCCTTTTCTCCATCCCAAATTTCCTTCACCCCCTTTGCTCAGTGGGGCCCATCCCAGATGGTGCCAGCACCACTTTCCTGTTCTAACTAAACCAAATAAATTTGGGTTAATCCTGGTTAGCCCTGGTTCCTCACCCTCCCAGCCAGGAATCCCTTCCCAATATCCCACCCATCCCTGATCTCTGTCCATGTGAAGCCATTCCCTGTGTCCTGTCCCTCCATCCCCTTTAGCCCCTGGAGCCCCTTTAGGTCCTGGAAGGGCTCTGAGCTCTCCCTGGATCCTTCTCCTCTCCTGGTGAACAATTCCAGCTCTCCCAGGGCTGGGAGGAGCAGCTCCCACACCCAGAATGGCAATGCCAGGCTGGGAGAAGCAGAATCCACTTAAAAAAATAAAAAAATCATTAATAAACCCAACCTTTTTGCTCTCCCTGTAACCTTCACAGGCAGAAACAGGAACTGGAAGTTCAGTTTGGGGTTTTAAATCCTCCAGGGCTCAAACCCAGCCCTTCCTCTCCCTCTTTCCCTAAAGCCCTGTGGAATCTTCAAGCAGGTAAGGAAATAAAAGCTCAATTAGAGCTACTGTAACTCCCCAATTGTTTAGACATAATTGTCTAAATAAAATAAAGGGCTTAATTAGCAAGATCATCAACATAAAGGCAGATTTGAATAAACATTCACTTTGTCAGTCAGAAGCAATTAAGGTTTCTCTTGATAAGAGCAATCTCAGCTGCATGCAGATGTTTTTAATAATGCAAATATTTTTCCTTACTTGGAATAATTAAGCCCAGTATTTTTTAAAAGAAACTCTGCAAAGGCTGGTGCTGGGAATAATCAATATTTCCCTTTCTCCCCCAAAACCACATTATGAATGCTTGATAAGGGAATTTTCAACAGCAAGGAAAATGTCCTCACACTAGGGATTTACAAGAAATAGTTTTGTGTCCCACTTTAATCAAACAAAAAATAAATAAATCTGGCGTTTAAAAGTCTCTTCCAGCCCAAATCATTCCAGGATTCTCTGATTTCAGTTGAAATAAAAATATAAAAAATTATATATGGAAGATATAAAGAATATATATGGAAGATTTATTTATTAATATATCATGTATATATAATGTATGCTATACATACATTATAATATAAATTAATACAATATATTACTATATAATTTATATTAATTATATATATATAATAGATGTTATATATTTTATATATATATTTATATATTTGAGATATATATTAATTTATATATTTATATATAAAGAATATAAATGGAAGCAATTGATGCCCAATCAGAGTGGGTTTGTATCCATTAATACCAATGGAAAATGCCCAGTGGGATATTTTTAGGGACAGATGAAGGAAGGACTGACAGAAATCACCTCCTGTGACAAATGTGATGAAGTTCCAAAGCAACTGACTGCTCCTGGCCCTGCAGTCCCCAAAATGGGATTGTCCCAGTCCCTGAGCCCTGGCCCAAGGCTGGTCCTGGAGGTCATTTCCAGCCCCAGGGATTCCACCCCTGCCCCCAGCACAGTGGTTTGCAAGATTCCATCCACGCAGGAATATGAAAAACCACTCATTAAATACCCTCTGAACGGGCTTTGCTCCTTGCTGGAGATCAAGGGGAAGTAAAATATGGTAAAAATAAATAAATCACCCCACAACTTAATTCTGGTGGTGCCCAGGGCAGCTCCTGTCAGTGCTGAATTCCTCCTCCTGTGGCTGAGCCATCTGCACACGCTGCTAATCAGCTCAGCCCTCCCTCCCCTCTGCCCCAAACTGCATTTAAAACACAAATAATAATAATAAAACATCATAAAAACGTCACCAGACAAAGCAAATACACCAGAACCCCGAACCTGCTCTTGCTCATATTTTGTCCCAGCCCCTATAAAATTAACTTTTACAACTTTTACTGGCAACTCCAACCTGGGTCGAAATTATTCTCTGATTACTGTGCCCATATATCTCAGGGCAGGCAGTGACCCTCATCCAATTACCTTCAGGAACACTTTGCACACATCCAGGCTCCACAATTAAATCTGGGATAAGGCACACCCCGCTCCCGGGGTGGAAAAGTCTCCCTGGATGATTTGAAACGTGGCAAAGACAAAAAAAAATTAAAAAAAAAAGGAAAAATTTGCTCTTTTAATCCCAAAATCAATCATGCACAAACTTTAACGGCCCGGGAGGGTCGTGAGTGGTTTTTTTTGTTTTGTTTCTCAAGCACAAAAAACCAAATAAAAGCCCCCTCAGCATGCACGGTGCTGGCTTTAATTTCCTTGAGTAAACAGCTTGTTTGCAGGGAAGAGAATACCTGGAATTTCAGCTCGTTACTGCCCTATGAAATATGTCTGCAATGCCAGGCCTGGCTGGGGGATTTAAGCCTGACTTAGTGCAGTTGCTCCAGCCCAAGTGTCAGGAGGTGGAGTTTAATTAGGGCTGTGCTGGGCACTGAAATCAGATTCTGCTGCATTAAAAGGGAGGGAGGGCAAGAAATGGAAATTCCCACTGGAGCAGATTAGAGGGCAGCTCCCAGATTGCCCCAGGTTTGAGGGGCATGGTTTCCCATTGGATTTATCCCATTGGATTTACCCCATTGGATTTATCCCATTGGATTTACCTAATTCAATTTACCCCATTGAATGTATCTCATTGGATCTATCCCATTGAATTTACCCAATTCAATTTACCCCACTGAATTTATCCCATGGGATTTATCCCATTGAATTTATCCCACTGGATTTATCCTATTGGATTTATCCCATTGGATCTATCCCATTGGATTTACCTAATTCAATTTACCCCATTGAATTGATCTCATTGGATCTATCCCATTGAATTTACCCAATTTGATTTATCCCATTGGATTTATCCCACTGAATTTTGATTTACCCCATCAGATTTACCCCATTGGATTTCAATTTATCCCACTGAATTTATCCCATTGAATTTATCCCATTGGATTTACCCCATTGGATTTAACCCACTGAATTTATCCCATTGAATTTATCACATTAGATTTATCCCATTTGATTTAAATTTCTGGGGTTTTAAATCCCCCAGGACTCAAACCCAGCCCTTCCTCTCCCTCTTTCCCTAAAGCCCTGTGGAATCTTCAAGCAGGTAGGAAAATAAAACCCTGATTAGAGCTTTAGGGTTTTCCTCCCCAGTTCTGGAGGAGCACAGATCCTTTGGGAAAACTGGGGGAGTTTTTTGGGAAAACCTCACATGGGCAGAGCCCAGGCCTGGCAGCACAAATTAAATTGGAAGTTAAATAGGCCTGGAATCTGCTGGTGATTATTTGAAATTCCAGGTTAGAAACATGAATAGTGATCTATAAATTCTCTAATTCTATGTACAGCTGTGTGCAACACTGCTGCCTGCAAGGCTAGAATTTGCCATGCAGGAAAATGGAAGAGACTCAGTGATAAAGGGGCAGAAAATCCCAGCTCCAGAGACATCCAGACCTGCTCCAGCAGCATTCCCAAAAGCCAGAGCTCAGTCAGCAGATAAAGAGCAAATCCTTATGGAAAAAAAAGCAAATCTAGAAAATAACCAAATAAACCCCAAATTAAGCAGCACAGGAGAAAAGCACAGAATCCTAAAATCTCCAGAGCTGGAAGGGACTCACAAGGATCATCAAATCCAGCTCCTGATCCTGCACAGGACAATCCAAATAATCCAAGCAATCCCAGCTCCACCTGAGCCTGCCAAAATCTGGGCATCATCACCCCTGACATTAAAACTGCACCGGGAGGGGTGACCCCACCGCTTCTGAGGCAGCTGCAGAGGAAGCCAGGCTGAAAAGGAGCTGCCAGGAAATCCTCCTTCCCAAAAATTCCAAAGGACAGGCGGGGAATGGGGAGGAGGAGCAGCCCCGGGATGCCCTCAGGTATTCCATGTGCAGCTCCTGCCTCTGGGATGCACAAAGGGCTCCTTCTTCTCCCTCTTCCGAGGGGAGAGGGAGCCATGCAGAACATTCACCATGGCTAATTAATTTCGGCCCCTCAATTACCGGGGGGATCTCGTGACACAGCTTTATTTGTAGCCTCCTTTTTTTTTTTTTTTTTTTTTTTTAATAAACAAAAAGCAGATAAGAAGCGTGACACCTTTAATGGCTTTACAATGGCTTTACAACGGCTATACAATGGCTTTACAATGGCTTTCCTGCCAGCTCATCCCACGTGGAAAGGCTTGTCCTGCCTTTTGGGACTCTCACCACTCATCCCTAATGGGATCATCCCTGTGCCAGCCACAAAAATCACAAAAATCATGGAAAGGGCTTGGAATGGGATGAGCTTTAAGGTCCCTTCCCACTTTCCACTGGAATATCCATCCAAATCCTCTAGGCAACGGAGATGCAAGTGGAAAATGGAAAAGTGCTAAAAACGGGATTAATTCAGAGTATCAAAGCAGAAAAAAAATCTAATTTTATTACAAAAGATTTGCTGCCTCTGTCACTGCGTTTGGGCAGGAGATGCCCAGAGTTCCTGGACAAAAACCACAGGAATAAACAACACTGTGGGTTGTTTTATTTTTTTTTTTAACTGGAATGGGAAAAGCTTGTTGTTTCTACACCCCAGCACAGATTTCCACATGAAAATCATTCACCAAAGGCACCAGGGCATGGTCAGAGCTGCTGCAGCGTGCCCATGGGGAACTGGGGATGCCAAACTCCCCAAAAATGTGACAACACCTCGGTAAATTTGGGAGTGAAGCCCTTGGGGAGAACCCAACCTCCTCCCTCCTCCTGTCCCTGCCAAGGACACGTGGGAATAAAGGGGAATAATGGAATAATTCTTCCACCCACCCCAAGCCTCCCACGGGAACGGCCCCGTTTGAATTTAAAGGAACAAAGGACATTCCCTGAGCACCCTGGGGCTGGAAATAAACCCTAAAGCCAAGTTGGTGTGCACAGCTTTAACATCCAGGAGGGTGGAATTCCATGGGGTGGAAAAGACCAGGATCCACCATGTTGGATAATATAAAATAAATCCGATTTATCCCATTGGATTTATCCCATTGGTTTGACCCTGCCTCCCACAAACAAAATCCTGCATCCCAGCAGCTCTTCCCAAGGAGACCAACATGAAGCCAACAAAGAAATGACCCAGAAACTCTCAAAATTCCACAAAATTCCTGAATTCTCCAGAGCTGGAAGCCCCAAATCCTCCCCAAATCCCCAAAAATTCACAAAAAATCCCTACATAAACCCAAAATTCAAAAAAATGTTCCCCAAATTCCACAAAATGCTGATGGAATCCCTGCCACTGGAAAAATGGGAATATCCAAACCCCACTGTGGAACAGAGCTGGGAACCACAAGGTTCCTCAGAATTCCTTTTTTTCCATGAAAATCAGCCTCGGATCCCCATGGAATGAGCAGATCCTAACCTGGAATTTGGGGAGAGGAGCAACTCCTGGTGTTTTTGGGCTCTCCAAAAGCTGATTTAAACAAAAAAAAAGGGAAAGGAGAGGCCTCTCCTGCCAGACAACTCAACATAAAGCACATTTCTGGGCCAACTTCAAAAGTTTAAACCATCCCCAAAAGTCGGGCACGGAATAAATTCAATTTGGCAAAACATCAGCTGAGCCTGGAACCCCAAATCCAGCCAGAGGAATGCTGGGAGGGATGCTTCAGAAAGAGATAAAATATTAAATTTCTGCTAAATCTCAAGCAATAAAATCAAATTCCAGCTTGGAGGGAAGGGGATAAAAAGGCTGGGGTGGAATTGCTGGGTTGGTGAAATTTGTGTTTGGTTTGCTTGAGAGGGACATTTTGGAGTTTATCAAAAGCAGCTGCTGTCACAGGCACACATCCGTGGTCCTGGAGCATGGATGTGATTTATCCCAGGAAATCTGGGAATGAAACAAGACAAAGCTCCCAATATCTTCTATAATAAATTCTTTCAGCAGGTAAAGCAAATCCTGGAGCAACTTTTCCTAATGGGTTACAATGACAAAAGTCAGGAGTCCAAGAGCTCTGGGTGGTTTTTAATTTTTAATGGTTTTGGGGTTCTCCAAAGCCATAAAACCATTAAAAATGTGGAATATTAAATGATGAGTTAATTACTGCTCACTGCCACCTGTAACTCTGACACACCCACGGCAAGCTCAGGACAGGGATGAAGAAAATTTCTTTGCTTTTAGGACAGAAAATTTTGGCTGAAAGTCAGATATTTGGATAAAAATCCAATATTCCCGTGGGCTGGCACCTTCCCAGCACGAACCCATGACCACATCAGGCATTGTGGAAGTTCCTGGTTCCACATCCAAACCCAGCTCTGGGATTTGAGGGTCCTTATTCCCCTTTCCCATCCCAAACTGCAGGACAGAAGCCCAAGGTCTGCTGTCCTGAAGATGATCCCCACTTTTCCAGCTGGTAGATTTGAGCCCAAGGTAAGTAAAAGGTGATCTAAAAAAATCAATTCTCTGGTTTTTTGGGATCAAAGGCAGCTCTTCTGTAACAGCAGGAGAAACAAACTTAAATCATTTCATCCACTATTCCAGGATAAAAATTCCTGTCTGGAATCTCCAGCAGGCCTTAAAAAAAAAAAGGAGGTGGACTAAAAATCTCCAGGGAATACATCAGTGTGTGGATATATAGGGGTTTAGTCCAGGAATGTCACAGCACACCCTACAAAGGGCTCTCCTGCCACAAAAACCACAAGGATTGGCTCCATCATTGCAGGGAATGAGGCCAAAAATGCAATAAAAGCTCCTGGATGTGCCAAGGAGCTCGTGGGATAACCCAGGGAAAGGCAAACCTAGAGTTCTCCATGAGGATCTGGCTAAATGATTAAATTTGAATTAAAAACCAAAAAGGTTTTGGTCATCACCTTTAACCAGCAGCCCAAAAAAAGCCCTGAGGGTGGCACAGAGGTGTGAATGAAGATGAGCAGTGGGAGATTGCATGAGGTGCAGGAATCCCCCGAGCAGGGGCAGCCCCGGGGCAGCAGTGACCCCCTGACCCCCGTGCCCCTCTCAGGACCAGCTTCCCAACACCGTGTCCCTAAAACACCACTGCATCTCCAGCATCCCTGCCACTTGCCAGCCCAGTTACTCCTCCATTCCCAGGACTTGTGTCCTGTTTTACTGCAATTTCTGCTTGCTGTTCACACCCTAAAATCTGAACTGGATCCCGAAATGCACCCCCAAATTTCCCTGTTTGCAGCATCACCTCCTTTATCCTTTATCCATGGAACAGGCAGCACTTTGTTCTTCTAGTGTGTAACATATCCTATATCCTACATCCTATATCCTACATCCTATATCCTATATCCTATATCCTATATCCCATCTCATCCTATATCCTATATCCTATATCCTACATCCTATATCCTATATCCCATCTCATCCTATATCCTATATCCTATATCCTATATCCTATATCCTATATCCTATATCCTATATCCCATCTCATCCTATATCCTATATCCTATATCCTATATCCTATATCCTATATCCTATATCCTATATCCCATCTCATCCTATATCCTATATCCTATATCCTATATCCCATCTCATCCTATATCCTATATCCTATATCCTATATCCTATATCCTATATCCTATATCCTATCTCATCCTATATCCTACATCCTATATCCTATATCGATCTCATCCTACATCCTATATCCTATATCCTATATCCTATCCTATCCCATCCTATATCCTATATCCCATCTCATCCTATATCCTATATCCTATATCCTATATCCTATATCCTATATCCTATATCCTATATCTTATATCCCATCTCATCCTTTATCCTATATCCTATCCCATCCTATATCCTATATCCTATATCCTATATCCTATCCTGTCCATCCTATATCCTATATCCCATCTCATCCTATATCCTATATCCTATATCCTATATCCTATATCCTATATCCCATCTCATCCTTTATCCTATATCCTATCCCATCCTATATCCTATATCCTATCCATTCCCATCCCATCCCATCCCATCCCATCCCATCCCATCCCATCCCATCCCATCCCATCCCATCCCATCCCATCCCATCCCATCCCATCCCATCCCATCCCATCCCATCCCATCCCATCCCATCCCATCCCATCCCATCCCATCCCATCCCATCCCATCCCATCCCATCCTAAAAGGAACTTTTCCTTCAGCCCAGAAAACTGAACCAAAGTGCCAGAGGAATTCCAGAGGAATCCCAGAAACCCCCAGCCCCAACAGCTCCCGTGTAGGTGACAGATAAAATCCTGGAGCAGAGGAAACATCAGACATCCAGAAGTCAGGAATGTGCTGCATGGTAATTAAACCACCATGGGCAATCCCACTAAAATCCTGGATTCTTGCCCACCACAAAGGGCTCTGGGAAAAGCACAGCACAGCAAACCTGGATTCATCCCTGGAGGATAGAACAGGAGATGGTGCTGAGCCAGGAGGGGAGGAAATCCCAAGGTCCTGGGTCACTCTTCAGTTATTCCAGCTTGGAAGGAGAGGAGAGGGAAAATCCCTCCAGGATACAAATACAGACACTAAACAGGGATAAATGGATTTAAACCTGCAGAGGGCAGGGCTGGATGGGATGCAGGGAGGGAGTTCCTGGCTGGGAGGGTGGGGAGGCCCTGGCACAGGTACCCAGAGCAGCTGGGGCTGCCCCTGGACCCCAGGCTGGACACTGGGGCTTGGAGCAGCCTGGGATGGTGGAAGGTCCCTGCCACGGGGTGCAGGGGCCTGGAGAGGCACCAGCACCTGAACTTTAATCTCTGCAAGTTCCAAATCCAGTTCCTGTGTGCAGCACCAAAGTTGAATTGGGAAAGTCAGGTTTGGCCAGCTCTGAGACCCCCCTTTGCTAACTGTGCCTAAATTACCCTTCCCCTTCTCCTGGCACAGCAAAGGCTCCTGGAGCTCTCCTTGGCTCTGCTCCCTCCTGCCACTCCTGTGCCCTCCCAGAGTTCAGGTTCAGTGCTCAAAGGAGGGAAATGTCCCCAGCCCTGTTTACCTGGGGGACAGGGAGGGGAAGGCACCTGGAGAGCTCAGCATCCACCTCAGCATCCACCTGCTCCCTGGACAAACCCTTTGGGATGATTTTCAGCAATGGAAAAATGTGGCAGCCACACAAATAAAATCATTCAGGAGTGACACAAAGAGCCCAGAAACATTCCCAGCCTGTTCCTTCAGCTGAGATCAGAGCAGGACAGGGTCTCACATCACCTGCCAAGCTCTCCCAGGCTGCTAAAATTGCAATTAACTCCTGCAATTAAAATATTCCCTCTTCACCTCGGGGCCAAGGATAACACATTGCATGATTTCCATTCGGGGGCTGCTCACAAAATGTTCATGGCAACTCCTGCCTTGAGGATTTATCAGCCCTGGTGGATCCCACGACAGGGACACTCCTTCAGCAGGTGACAGGATCAGGGTCAGAGTTCTGCACAGAGCCATCCCCATGGGGACATAAATCAAACAAAAAAACCAAAAAAAACCCACCAAAAAACCCCCAAAAAACCAAACCAAACCAAAACAAAACAAAAAAAAACCACACCAAAAAACCCCCACCAAAAACAAAAACAAAAAAAAAAAAAGTCAAGCCCCAGGGGAAAAAAAAAAATAGAAAAGTAATAAACTGAAATTTCTCTGTTTTCATGATATGGAAAAAACCCTCTTGTTTCCCTATAACAACATTAAAAAATAAATATAACTATTCTAGCTGTAAATGTAAATCAAAACGTTGGTGTTAAAATTAATAAATGTTAAAATTACTTTGCACTAATTAATTCTTGTCAAATAGAAAAAAAAAAACCTACCCAAATCTCAACAAGTAAAAATTTTTAAAAAATCTTTACAAACCACCACAGGTAGCAAGTCCCAATCCCAATTTTGTAAATTAGTCAAGAGGCAAAAGCCTCTGGACAGAGCTTGGAGGAGTAAAGCTTTTCCCCTGGAAAAGCAGATATGGGAAAAAGTTTTATTTCTTTGTCTTGAGCTATTTGGAGGCAGATTAGAAAAGTTGGTTCTAAAACTCCCTAACTAGAAATCTCAGGAAGTGGAAGAAATGGGTCTGAAAATGGGAATATTCCTAAGGCTGGGAAGAGAAACCAATGTCTCATATCTGACTCCACACAGGGATTTCATAGCTTAATAATAATTAAAAATTAAAAATTCCAAATTTAAGAAAGAAAGCAAACAACCCAGGAAAGGGTGTCCTGTTTTAAATGGGTGGGAAAAGGCTCCCTCCTGCTTTTGTGGGAATTTTATCCCATGGCTGGTTTTTGTTGCAGCACAAGTGACACCACACAGGAGATGACTGGATGGCTCCACACACGATTCCACTGGTCTGGGGAGTTTTTAGGCTTGAAGGAGCTAATCCACCCTGAGTTCCCCTCCCAGCTTTTCTGGAGAATGCATTCCAAAAACGAGAAGCAAATTATCTGACATTATACCTAATTACAGAAGCTCCTAATTACCCCCCCCCTCTGGAGGCAACCATGCTCTTCCCAGAACAGCAATTCCTGCAGAGCCCAGTAAATCAGCTTGTGCTTGCCACTGATTTGAAACTTTAACCTATAAATTAAATTAATAAGAGACAAAGGCTCCTTTTGTGCCTTTGCAAGCCTGTAGGATTTTAGAAATAATAGGACTGGAAAGTGATTTATATTCCAAGATGAAAGGTCAGTTTGGCGCACACGACTTTGGAGCAAAACACCACGGCAGAAATTTCAAATTAACTCGTTCCTGCACCCCCCCAAGGCTGGATTCTTCTTTTTGCAGAGTTTCCAGGGCTTGCTGTGAGCACTCAGAAGGTGGAAAAAAATAAGTGGAATTCTTTCTGATCTCTGGGAAGGAGGAAAATGTGCCTGGGAATTGGCTCAGCCCCTGATCAGTGAAGTGACACAACCTCTGGGCAGCACTTCCAATCAATGCATGTCCAACATGGAGAGGCTAAAGCCACAGGGAATTGTCTGGAGATGGCAGAAATGACCTGGAAATCTGAGCTGGGCAGATAAAGGGAAGGGCTCTGCTGTTTTCTAAAGTTCTGCCCATGGTGGATTCTTGCCCTGTTTTATTCTGGGGGGATAAAAATTCCAGCCGAGCTTAAAACCTTTGGTGCATGACAAAAAAATATTATTGTGGAATTGTGGAATGGTTTGGGTTGGAAGGGCCTTGAACTCATCCAGTTCCAACCCCAACACATCTCAGGCTGCTCCAAGCTCCATCCAGCCTGGCCTTGGACACTGCCAGGGATGGGGCAGCCACAATTCCTGTGCCAGGAATGCTACCCAGAGAACTGGGACTGGTCATTACATTTATTCCCAGAGGAAAATCCCAGAAAGAGACTGGAAGAGGAGAATGAAGAAGAGGAGGAGGAGGGATGTGCACCCCCATCCACCACTGGGAATGCAGAACTGAGGCAAGGGACCTGGAATGAGGGAAAATTCCCAACAAACACTGAGACAGGTGGGAATGGATGGGAAAAACGACTCTCCTTAAACTGCACCTGCTAAGGAGGAGACCAGGAAAGAGATTATTTAATTCCTAATTATTTATTCCTAAGGGCCAGGAAGGATGAGAGGAAACGACTCTACTCATGGCCATGAGGATTAGTTCTGACCACTGGGAGAATCCAGAGGTGGATAAACTGGGATGAGGGCTCTGGGCAAGGTCTGGAGGCCAAAAGGCCCCAAACTGGAGGATGAGAACCAAGAGACCTTTGCAGACCTCAAGGAGCTGCCAGCACCATCCCCTGAGCCCTTCTCTTCCCTAAAGCAAGAGGGAAAGCAGACCTGGTGAGGGTGGGGAGATCCCAGATTCCCAGAGAAGCCCCTGGATCCCTGGAAGTGCCCAAGGCCGGGCTGCAGACCCTGGGATGGTGGAAGGGGGTTGGAACTGAATGGGCTTCAAGGTCCCTTCCAACCCAAACCATTCCATGTTACTTCTAAAGACTGGAAAAGGGTCTTGTGCCACTCCCCCCTCTCCTTTCTGCCTTCCAGAAAGCATCAAAATTTGTCATCTTCCTTCTCTCTGAGCATTTCTTAAAGCACCCCATTAACAGGCTCATCAATCCATAATTTAAATAATTACCAGAGCCTTGCCTGTGTTACCCTGCAAACCTCCAGGGCCCTGCAGGTTCTTGATTCCCCACAGCCCTGGGGGGCACAGGGATGTGATGGGATCCAAAATCCCTGCCCCTGGAAGAGCCCAGCGAGGAGAAAAAGCCACAGAAGGGGCAGAGCAGGGAGAGCTGGTGAAGGGAGGATTAATCCCATTAGGATTGGAAAAAGACCAAATGAGTGGAGGGGGGGAGGAAAAGGGAATATTTAAGGGAAGTGAGGAGGGGGTCCTGGGTGGTCTGTAAATGAGCTGGGAGAGTGTGAGGAAGAGATGAAACCCAATAGGTGTACAGGAAGCTTTCACCAGGCTTAAAACAAATCCCTAAGAAAAACAGCCAAGAATCCAGGAAGAGGAATTGTGTTACTGCTGGGAAGGGGATTGGAATATTCCCAATGCAGTGGCACTGGCAGCTCTGCTGCTGGTCCCAAGCCCTCAGCACACAACGTTCCCAGGGGGAAATATCCATGGAACCTTCCCTGGTTTATCAATGGAACCTTCCCTGGTTTATCAATGGAACCTGCCCTGGTTTATCCATGGGACCTTCCCTGGTTTATCAATGGAACCTGCCCTGGTTTATCCATGGGACCTTCCCTGGTTTATCCATGAAACCTTCTTTGGTTTCTCCATTAAACCTTCCCTGGTTTATCAATGAGACCTTCCCTGGTTTCTCCATGGAACTTTCCCTGGTTTATCAATGGGACCTGCCCTGGTTTATCCATGGAACTTTCCCTGGTTTATCAATGGGACCTTCCCTGGTTTATCCATGAAACCCTCCCTGGTTTACCCATGAAACTTTCCCTGGTTTATCCATGAAACCTTCTTTGGTTTCTCCATGAGACCCTCCCTGGTTTATCAATGGAACCTGCCCTGGTTTATCCATGAAACTTTCCCTGGTTTAGTCATGAATCCTTCCCTGGTTTATCCATGAAACCCTCCCTGGTTTATCAATGGAACCTTCTTTGGTTTCTCCATTAAACCTTCCCTGGTTTATCCATTAAATCTTCCCTGGTTTATCCATGAAACTCTCCCTGGTTTATCCATGAAACTCTCCCTGGTTTACCCATGAATCCTACCTGGTTTATCCATGAAACCCTCCCTGTTTTTTCCTGCTCTGGTTTTGGGGTTGTTGGGAATCATGGAAAGCTGAAGGAACCAGTGGGGGACACCAGTGGCAGGTGCCACCCCCCTGCTCAGTGGCAAAGGGGGAAGCCCAGAAGGTGTTTTTGAGTAAATACAGGTATTTTTGGGGAAGGATCACAGAGAGGAAAGAAGATCTGAACTGCAGCAAAGAGAGAAATGACATCCTGCCCCAATCCTGGTGCCCACTGCCTGTGGAAGCTGTGTCTGGGAGGGGTCATCACTGGAACTTAGAATTTACATGGACTGCTGGAATGGTTTGGGTTGGAAGGGACCTTAAAGCTCATCCATGCCATGGCAGGGACACCTCCCACCATCCCAGGGTGCTCCAGCCTGGCTTTGGACACTCCCAGGGATCCAGATTCTCTGGTAATTCCATCCCAACCAGGAATTCCCTCCCAATCTCCCATCTCTCCCTTTCAGTGGGCAGCCATTCCCTGTTTTCTGGCACTCAGGACCCTCACAGAAATTCCTGCATGATTCTCCTTTGGGCAGTTTCTCCCTCAGCACCTGCCCACATCCACTTTCCTTCCTGAACCCAAAGAAGCTGGGGCTGTTTGCTGATGCTGATTTGAAGCTCCACCTTTTCTTTTGATAATTCCCTGATGAGACACTCTTGCTCCACTTCTGAATTCCCTGCCAGGTCCCCTTGGACACAAAAGTGATGCTGACTCCAAATCGCAGGGAAACCAAGAGTCCAAATCCTGGGGAAACAAGGATCCCAAATCCTGGGAAACCAGCACCCCAAATCCTGGGGAAACAAGGATCCCAAATCTTGGGAAACCAGGACTCTCAGTCCTGGGGAACCAGGACCTCAAATCCTGGGGAACCAAGACTCAAAATCCTGCAAACCAGGACCCCAAATCCTGGGCAGACCAGGACTTCAAATCCTGGGGAATCAGGACTCCAAATCCTGCAAACCAAGACTCCAAATCCTGGGGGAAACCAAGACTCCAAATCCTGGGGAATCAGGACTCCAAATCCTGCAAACCAAGACTCCGAATCCTGGGGGAAACCAAGACTCCAAATCCTGGGGAATCAGGACTCCAAATCCTGCAAACTAGGACTCCAAATCCTGGGAAACCAGCAGCCCAAATCCTGGGGAATCAGGACCCCAAATCCTGGGAAACCAGGACCCCAAATCCTGCAAACCAGGGCTCCTTCCCAGAAGTGCTCAGCTGGAAGTGATATCCCTGAATCTCTGCCAGCAAACCCGACCTGTGCAAACCCAGCAAGGCAGATCCTCCAAGCCAAGCCCAAATCCCTCTTTCAAAGCATTTGCTGGCTCTCTTTGTAAGTGATGGGCACCTCCAGAGCAGCAGAGCCATCCCAGCCCGGGGAGTAACAAACCTTTCCAGCAAACTGCACTCCAAGATCCCTTGAATCCGTGTCAGAGACCTGGGATTCATCTGAAAAAGATTCATCTGAGATCAAGCTCTTCTTGCAGAGCCCCACACAAAGTCCAGATACAGCCTAACAAGCTTTTGATGTCCTGCTGACATTTATCTGCCAATACTACAGCTCCAAGCACTTACCCTATGATGGATCTCATTATTTCCTTGATCCCAGGCCAGCTCAGCCCTTGGTCTTTCCTCCAGCCTCACAGAACTCCCCAAAACCCAGCAGAGAGCCCCAAATCTTCAGCCTCCAATCCCCCCAAAGCAGTCCTTGGAGACGTGGGAATAAAGACAAGTGGTTTTGCAATTTTGCCTCTTTACAAAGGTCAGCTCTCAAAACTTCTGACCAAATGCAAAAGCAGCTGAGCAGCAGTGTGTTCTTCCTTTGGTGTCACTCACCTTGACTCAAAGAGCAGCTTGTTTGCACCAGGAGGTGAAAATAAACTGAATTTACAGTCCCTCCACGGGCAGAATTTTGCTCCCTCCTCGCTCTCCTTACCCAGAACTCATCCACAGCAGCTCTGGCCCCTCCCCAGAGCTGTCCCGCAGGCAGGGATGGAGCACAGCTCATCTCCCTCCTGTTTTCATGGAAGCACAGCTGCAGTGGAGGAGTGTCCCCGTTCCAGGTTCCAAATCCCATGGGCAGTTCTGGGAAGTGCCCTGAGCCACAGCCACGTGTCCAGCTCTGCCCGAGCCCTGCAGGCTGCTGGACTGCCACAAACCTCCCAGATGATTTTGGGGAAATCTGGGAAATCTCCCCGTGCCAAGGCTGCCAGATTCAGACACAGCCCTGAGCTGGAACCAGCAAAATCCATCAGCAAAACCCTCCAAGTTCCCACCCTGCACGAAGGAAGGAGCAGAGACACAAATTATTCTGCATTTAATTAAATTTAGGAAGAAATCCTTCCCTGTGAGGGTGTTGAGGCCCTGGCACAGGTCCAAGGACTGTAAACTTCAGATGCTCCATAAATATTTTATAATATAATTATTAATGTTACCAACAAAAAGATCCCCAAAATTATTTGCATGGTAACTTCCTGTAATAATTACTGTTTTCTGTTTAATTCAGCACCACTTTCCTCGTCTGAATTTGCAACTTTAGAATTTTCAGCACGAAATCTGAGCACCTGCTTCCCTGCTAGGAACATTTTCCCTTCCAGCCATGCAAACTGTTGGAACAAAGCCCACCCTGAGCCATCCGGGCTCATAAAAGCAGCTCATTTTCTGATTCATCCCAACAGATTGCTAAATATTATTTACTTTTTCTTTCATAATGGCTTGGAAAAAGCTGGATGAAAAGCTTAACGAGCTCTAATCCAGGCGAGAGGAGGGAGAGAAGGAATGAAGAGGCAGTTAAGGAGCAGTTTGAGCTTCCTTATCGCCCTTATCAGCTCAGCCATCAGTCAGCAGGGCCTCATTAGGCACAAAAGCCATTGTGCTCCTGGCAGAGCATCTCAGAACCCGGAGCTGGGCTGGAGCGCTGCCTGGCAGCTCCAGGGGAACCAGGGACAGCTTGTCCCACCAGGAGTGGCCTCTGTGGCTGTGCAGGGTGCTGGGGACAGAGCAAAGCTTTTTGTTTTTTCAGCAGCAGAGACACTTATGGAGCTCAAATGAGGCTAAAATGAGGTTGGTTCAGTGAAATCCTCCAAACTTTCGGGGTGACCGACCCCTCCAGGGAACCCCGGAGCAGGGAAGCAAATCCTGGATCTCACTTCCAACTCTGACCCAGATTTGCTGCTGCAGGAGTGGGGTTTGGTTTTGCTTTCCCTTTATCCCTTTGCCTCAGAAAATCAATTAAGGTTAGAAAAGACCTTTAAGGAAATCAAGTCCAGCCACTCCCAGCAGCACCACCACGGTCACCACTAAACCACGCCCAAAAGTGCCTCGTGCAGGTGGGTTTGGTCACCTCCAGGGATGGGGACTCCCAATGCCTGAACAGCTTTTAGGGAAGGGATTTTCCCAATATCCACTCTAACCCTCCCCTGGGGCAGTTTGAGGCCATTCCCTCTCCTCCTGTCCCTGTTCCCTGGAGCAGATCCCAAATCCCCCCCGGCTGTCCTCTCCTGTCAGGAGTTGTGCAGAGGCAGAAATTCCCCCTGCTCCCCCTTTTCTCCAGGCTGAGCCCCTTCCCAGCTCCCTCAGCCTCTCCTGGTGCTCCAGTCCCTTCCCTGGGCGCTCTCCAGCCCCTCCCTGGCCCTCCTTGGCTGGACAGGGCAGTGAGGTGCCCCAGCAGGGACCCAGGGCTGTGTCCAGCAGCTCTGGTGTGGACTCGGTGCCCAGCAGGGCTCCTGCCCCAGCAGCTGCTCCCACAGCTGTTCCCACCAGTTGGTGGCTGAATTTTCCAAGATATCTGTCTGGAATTAAAAAGCAGCAGCAGCAGCACTTTGGCAGCCATCAGGAAAAATGCATCACTGGATTGCATCCCACCCGAGCAGGAGAGGTGAGACCACGGAGGACCTTCCAAAAATCCCCCTGATGATCTGAGCTGCTCTGCCAAAACCTCCAGCAGCACCCAAAGGCTCCTTCTGGAGTGGCTGGGGTCTGAAATGTCCCTGTCCTGCCTGTGCCAGGAGATCTGGGCAGAGGCCTGGGAGCTGCAGGGCTGGTGGGATTTTCCAGCCTGGCTCTTGCCCGAGGGGATTTGCTTTGCTTGGAGCAGGTTTGGATGTTGTGCCTGTGCCAGGCAGGCTGAACTCCCAGATAAAGCCTGGGAAAAGGGCATGCTGGGGAGAAGGAGGTGCTCCCCCATCCCCATCCCCATCCCCATCCCCATCCCCATCCCCATCCCCATCCCCATCCCCATCCCCATCCCCATCCCCATCCCCATCCCCATCCCCATCCCCATCCCCATCCCCATCCCGGCTCAGAGGGCTTGGAAAGCTGCTCCAACCGACCTGGGTGATGTCCACAAATGGCCTGGAGCGACTCAAAACCTCCCAAGGCAGAGTTTCCCAGAGGGGATGCAGCTGCTGGGCTCTGGGATTGACCCCTCTGGACAGGCAGGGACAGGGGGACACGCTCAGGCAGGGATCTGAGACCTCATCTCTGCCTCCCCTGGCAGCTGGGATGTCCCAGGCACGGTGGGATCCATGCCAGGGGCTCCAGTGGAAGCAGAATTCCAGCCCCAGGCTGCAATCCTTGCTCATGGATTTGTCAAGCCTGGTGTCCACAGCAGATAAATCTGAATAATCCTGATGCCAAACAGAGCTGAGAGCCAGAGCAGCTTCTCCCTGCAGCAGCTGCACCAGGACCAGCTTGCACTGAGGGAAAACTCCTTTTTCCTGGGATTTCCTGCAGGGCAAAGAGCCCTCTAAGCACAGTGAAACAACTCCAAAAAGGGACAAATAAACCCATGGGTGGCAGATTCCCAGGTGCCACCCAGGTGTGTCCATGGGGACAGGGTGATGTGGATGAAGCCCCAGCACACCTCAAGGGTTGGGATGGCACTGCAGGTGCAAACCACACCCTCACCTTGGAGCCCCTGGCCTGGAGAGCACAGAAATCCAGAGAGGAGCTGAAATCCCCTGCTGGTGGTGTCTTGCCAAGCTGGGATTAGAGTCTGGGGCTGCACAGCCACCATGAGCCCCCCAAGCTCAGTGCAGGCAGCTCCCAGAGCCAAAGCTGTGCCTGGTGCTGCAGCAAAGTCCTCTCTGCCCCATTTCCTGGAGCCCATCTCCTCCTCCAGGAGGGTCAGGCTGGTTGGAAAATCCCTCTCCTGTGCCAACCATGCCATTCCCCTCTCCAAACCACACAGAGAGCCCCAGCAAGGCTGGGATGAAGGCCCTGCACAGCAGAAGGGAAAGAGGAAGGGAAAATCACCCATTTAACCATAACAGCACCAGACTGTTCCATCCACCATTCCTGACAAAAGTGGAAATGTTCTTTTTCACGAGCCCTACTACAAATAAATAGTGCAGGCAGGGATGGAGGCCATGTGTTTCCATTAATTCTCTTGGCACAGGAGCCCATGTAGATCTTGGATGCAGGAGAGCTGGGGTGGCCAACACACATCCCAGCACAACCCATCTGGCCCAAATCCATCCCTGACCTGCTCCAGTCCCCACTTTTATCATCCTAATTACGAGCAGATTCCCTCCCTCTCTCCTTCAGCCCCCTTTTCTCCCTCCCTCTGCCTGAAACCAGCAGGTGAATCCCAACCTTTTGGTATTTTTGTTCCATTATTGCTGGTGGACAAAGTTTGGCCTCTTTCATTTTCCTTCTCTTGCAGCCTCTTTTTTGTGGGGATTAAAATAATTGATATTGATAACGAGATCTGCCCCCTGCCCCTGGTGCCAATTACTAGCACAGGCTGGGGATCCTGCCTTGTGGATCTGACAGGAATGGTCTCAATTATCCCTCTGGGCTCCAGGACTGAGCTGGGATTGATTTGGGAGAGCTGGGATTATTGGGGCTGATTGTTGTGGGCTGGGGTCAGCAGCAGAGCTGGCTCGGAGCTGGATTTTCCCCGAGTGCTGCCAGGTGCCTGGAAAATTGAAAATTTACTGCAGCCACCCCCATGTTCAGGATTAGGAACGACAGCACTGAAGGGGCTTTTCATCCCAAGTTTTCCTGGGGATGAAGTTGGATCCTTGGTGTTGTGCAGGAGCCAAGGGAGCTTTTGGAAAGGCTCAGCCCCACACCGAGGGGGGAACCCCAGTGAAAGTAAATGAGAGTGACACAGACAAGGAGATTTAAAGCTGGGAGTGCAAACAGAGCTTTTTGGACCTGCAAAATCTTGTTTCATAAAGGCAGGGAGTTGTTAAAGCTGGAAAAGTCCTTTCAGCAGCACCAACACCAAGTGTGTTCATCACCATGTCCCAACGTGCCATATCCACTGGTTTTGGGTCACCTCCAGGGATGGGGACTGCCCTGGGCAGTGCCTGGCCACCCTTTGGGGAAGGGATTTTCCCAAATATCCAATCTAACCCTCCCCAGGAGCAGTCTGAGGCTGTTCCCTCTCCTGCCCCTGTTCTCTGGGAGCAGATCCCAAATCCTCCCCAGCTGTCCCCTCCTGTCAGGGAGCTGTGCAGAGGCAGAAGTTCCCCCTGCTCCCCCTTTTCTCCAGCTGAACCCCTTTCCAGCTCCTCCTCCTCAGGCTTGTGCTCCCAAACACTTGATGGCCATGGATTCCAGAGCAGAGCCATTCTAACACCCTGTGAGCTCAGTCCAGGGAAGGGAATTCCTTCACCAACCCAGAGCACTCCCCTGGGAACAATAGATGCAGCATTTTCCTTTTTACCCCCATTTATACAAAACTCAAATGCAAAAATAGAGGTGAGAAGTGGAGCCAAGTTTGCCTCTGCAACCAGAGAGGAGATGAACCCAGAGCCAACAAACCACCCCAAATTTATAATCAAAATGCAACATAATCACTGCAACAGATGTCAAAAAGATAAACCCACAGAGCTCTGAACTGCTGAGGATCTGCTCTGCGTGCTGGAGAGCACAGGGATGCCCTGTGGCTGTCAAATGGCCACTTTGGGGGGATGTAAGCAGGAACACCACACAAAAAACTCCTTTCTGCAGCAGATTTACAGTGCAAGTTCTCAGTGAGGCTCAGGTTTGCTCCTGGATCCACCATGGGGAGGGGAGGGAAGGAGAGAAATTGGTTTTTTAGGACTGTGGTTGGGAAAAACAGTATCACCCAGCTGGCACAGGCACATGGCCTGACTGCCAGGGGCTGGGATAAAGAGGGAAAACATGGAGAGCTGCCTGGCACGAGAGAAGAGGCTGGGGAAACGATTTCACAAAAGAAAAGCAGACAAGAGGAACCAGGTTTTGTGTGCACATCACTCACCTCGTAGTGATAATCCATGCAAGTCAACTCCCTCCAGCAGCGATCTCCTCGGATTTTAATCAGCCCCTGGGGGAAAAAGGGCAAAAACACGGTCACAAATATTTCATTTTACTCTGTTTTGTGCCTCAAGGTGTCAAATTCTGTGGTTGAATGAGACCCACGGCAGGGTCCAGTTGTTCCCAAGGGAACACAATGGATCTGACTCATTCCCCTGCTGGTGAGTGACAATCTGACATAAATCCTAGTGGAAAATGCCAAATTCTCCTTCCAGGAAGAAGCCTCAGCCACACCTGGGCCTTTGCTCAGGTCTGAGCAGCTCCTGGCATCGCTTCCAGCATCCCTGGGAAGCAGCAATGGGAAAAACCAGGCTGTGTCCCTGGGATAACAGACAAAACCCAGTAAAATTCACACTTTTTACAAAAAATCCCCAACTGTTTCCCATCTCTGCTGCCTGGGGAAAAGGGAGCAGTGCCATGGAGCTGGGATGGGGACACAGAGCAGGACACAGAGCTGCAATTAAAATAATTAGGGAAACAAAAGAGGGGCAGGGGAAGGAAGCTGCCAGCCCCAAACACAGCTGGCTGCACTGCTGACAGCTCTGCCCCAGCTCAGCTCAGAGGCTGGAGCAGCAGCTACCCCCTGCCCTGGGACTTGACAGCAACAAGAGGGGACATTTCCAAATCACTGGGTCCACCCCAGGGCTGGCAGCAATATTGGGATTGGATTTCTTTGCCTCGGAGATGAAGAGCAGAAAGGAATCAGTGGGCCAGAGCAGGAAAGACACCTGGGCAGGGATGGGCTGGAGCAGGAAGCTGAGCAATCAAGGCTGGCTTTGATGTCCCAGAGAGGTCCCTGATTAGGATCACAACATCCCAAATTGAGGAAAGCTTCACTGGTCAAAAGGTTGGGGCAGCTCTGTCATCTGCATACAATTAGGGGGTATTTGCCTACTCTGACATGGCTCCTGATTGTGATGGTCCTGCCTTCCCCAGGAGAAAACCCGGGGAGTTTCTGGGAATTTCTGGGAATTTCTGGAGTTTTGGAAAGTCCTCTGGCTGCTCCAGCAGCAGCATCCTGAGCATTCCTTACACTGGCAACAGGGAAGGGATCAGTGACCTTCAGTGCTGCAATCTGAGCTCAGAGGAGGAGATTCCAGCTTTTATGAGTTCCATCTCAATGCCCAGAGCTGGTACAGGTTGGAAGAGACCACAGTGGCTCCTCTGCTCCAACCTCCCTGCTCACACTGAAACAAATCTTCACTTGCAGCATTAAATAAAATTTAACACATTTGGAGCTCAAAAGAAATTCAAAATTCCAATTAAAGACCCTCCAAAACTGCCCAGACCTCAGAAATATCCAGGAATATCCAGGAATATCCAGTTCCCAGGGCTGTCTGTCTGTCTGTCTGACAGCTGAGAGCACAGGGCAGAGCAGAGTGTATGAACTCCTGGCAGAAAAGGGATGCAAAATGCAGGATCTCTGGGATGGCAGAGCAGTTTTATCTCCAGGGATTTACTCAGCACGTCCCATCCATCCCTCTGCAGCTGGGACAGGACATCCTCACTGTCAACAGCCCCTCCATCCTCCCCTCCCCAGCCTGTCCTGCCCTCCAAGCTTTTCTAAAATTACAGGATCTGGAGATAGCATCTGCCAGGATGTGCTGCAGCTCCAGCCTGGCAGGGCCAGGACACACTGAGGAAGCTCTGTGCAGGAATGCTGGAATATTAAAACAGGACAGTTATCTTGATGACCTTCCCCCCTCCCTTCCCCAGGCTGTTATCAAGCTCTGTTATTCAGCAGGGATAATTAAAACTCCAATTAAAACGAGGATGGGGGGGAAAAGCAGTGCCCTGAAAATCCTGATTTTCCCTGCAATGACTCACTCAGGCAGCTCATCCTTTTTTTTGTTTACTAGAAAGCTTTCAGACAGGAAAGTCTTCATAGCAGAGATGCTCTGCAGCATAAAAAACTCCCACTCTCATCACTGAGGGGTTTCAAGTCAGCTTCACCCTGAGCTTCGAGGCCACTTCACTCCCACACTGGCACCCGTTCTTCCATTTTTCCCATTTTTTCCTTTTTTTTCCCACCCAGTTTTCCATTCTTCCCAAGGAATTTGGACCAAGGGATGAGAGCAAAACATGCACAGAAAATCTCTGTGCTCTGAGGCTCCAGCTCTGCTGAGGAGAGGCAGGAAAGGAGGAGGAATCACAAAATCCTGGAAGTGCTGAGGCTGGAAAAGATCTCTGAGCACCAGGCTGCATATCCAGGGGACTCCTGGAAATCAGGAAGTTTTCAGGAACACAAATTAAATCTGAGCTCAGGGCAAGCAACCAGGTGGCCAAGTGAACCAGCAGAGGCCCTTTCACCTCTGTGGCCTGGCTCTGAAGGCAGGATTATTAAATTCTATTAAATTCTATTAAATTCCCACTGCTGGGCTGGTGGCTGCAGGGACAGCAGGGTCGGGCACTCGGGATAATGAGCCTGGGAAGGGGGAACTTGAGGTCCTTGTCACAGGAATTTACAGCAGGAGAGGAGAAAATGTTGCCCCCTGGATTGAATTAAGCTCCAGAATGAAATATGGGCTCAATTCCTCCTCCCCTGCCAGGTTTGCTCCCTCCAGGGCACAGCCAAGGAGCTCGGGGCAGGATGGAGATGCAGCACCTGCCTGGACTTGGGGAACCCCAAACTCCTCAAATGAAGGGGAATTAAATCCAGATTTTAAAGGATTTAAATCCTGTTTCTCACAGAAAATTACATTTGGGATTTTTTAATATTTTTTTTTTTTTAGATTTACTTTAATGGTGGATAATAAAATTCCTGGGTGCAATCACTTTGCCCCCACCAGCAGCCCTGCTCTGGAATATGGAATAAAACATTCCCAAAGCAGAGGGAGCATTCCTGTATTTACAGGATGCCAGCAAATGAAATCCAGGGGCATCCACCAGGGACCCAGGGGGATGCACCCCCACCTGAAGGGAGGGAAGGGCTCAGCTCCAACCCCAAATCCTGCCCTTTCATCTTCCCCTGATGCTGCACCCAACTGTGCCCCTTCCAGGCTGCTCTACTTGGGTGATTCAAAGCAAAAAAAAAGCCAGAATAATTAAAATGTCATTCAAGCCCTAAGCCCATATGAGTCACTGCTCCAAAAAATATCTGAAAAATTCCTTCAGGAGTGGGGGATAATTATATTCCTCCCTATCTATTGATTTTTCTCTACAATGCAGATGTCAGATTTTCCACGGGCTTTTTTTTTTTCCCTTTTTCTCCTCTTTTTTTTTTTTTCCCTGGAGTGAGTGTCAAGGAGGAACAAAGCACTTCTTTGAGACTTTTTCAGCCCAAAATTAATTCTGAAAAAAATGGTACAGACAGGCCAATAGCACGGGAAGCTGAGCAAAAGCTTGGTGACTCAAGCTATGTCTGCAAAATTCCCTATTGATCCCAGCTCCAGAGGGAAGGGTGGGGAATTATTATAAGTTTAGAGTCAATTTAAAGACCTTTCTGTACAAAAGATGGGCTAAAACCCCACCCAAAAATCCCAGCTAGATTCTAGATTTTCATTTTGCTCCTGCTGTAAATAAGGAGTGCTTGCAGAGAAAATCCCAGCTCTGTGCACCTCCCACCTCTGCTGCCCACAGGAAAAGTGGTTTCACCATCTCTGTGAAAGCCAAACCCTCACCAGGGCATCCTGAGACACATTTAGACCCCAGCTCGTGGGAGAGGAAGGAGCTTCCCAAGGTGAAATCTAAAAATAAAATCATTTAAGGATTATAGGGCAGGGCTGGAGAACCTAAATCTGAGGAATCCAATGAAACCAACTTCAGCTGGGGGGTCTACAACTCCCTCAGGACTCCAGAGCTGCCCCATCTCCCTCCCTGCTGATGGACCAAGGTCTGTGGTGCAGGAAGGATGAGCTGGATCCCAGATTTTCTGTTTTTTCAGGGAATGTCCCACAGGGAACAGGTGACACAGGCACAGCAAACCAAAGGTGTGAACCAGAGCTGCACCTGATGTTCCCACCAACCTCTCTGAATTCAATGCCTGCTGCTTCTCCCTTGGAAAGAGAAGAATAACAGGATCTCCATCCCTGGAAGGGTTTGAGGACAGGAATGACAGAATTTGTCAAGCTGTGGGTGTGCTGGTGGATAAAACCAGCACTGAGAGATAAAAGAATCAATGGGAAGGATTCCACTGATTGATGAACGTGAAAAAAAAATATATATTTGCCTTTACAAACAAACTGTAGGTTTGCTGAGAAATTAAATTGGATATTGGAATATGAAAGAAGCAATGGGGGATAACATGAACTCTATAAGAATTAAAAATTAAAAGGGAGGGTTGTACCTCAGAGGGGAATCTTGGGTATCAGAAGTCTGTGCCCTGAAGCACCTCAGCCAGTGAGGAAAGAGAGAGGGAAATTGGGATAAAAAGGAGGCTGAGTCCTCCAAAAATTGGAGAGAATTCCCCATGGCCTCTCCCTTTATTCAAATAAAGTAAAAGGACTCCTCTGCCTCCTTTTTGGACATAAACCTCTGGTGTTTGTGGTGTTTTCCTGGCAGGCTGGATGGGTTTGGAGCAATGTGGGATGGTGGGAGTGTCCCTGCCCATGGCAGGGGTGGCCCTGGAGGGGCTTTAAGGTCCTTTCCCACCCAACCCATCCCATGGTTTGCAATTCCTCAGCCAGGGGAGGACAGCTCTGTGCTCCCCAGCTCCCTCTGCCTTGCTCTGCACCTTCCCAGCCCCGTTCAGCTGCAAGCCTGGCACTGCCACCCATGCTGAGAACTCTGGCAGTGTCCAAGGCCAGGCTGGATGGAGCTCAGAGTGACCTGGGACAGAGGGAGGTGTCCCTGCCCATGGGGATCCTTCCCAACCCAAACCACTCCAGGGTGATCCAGGTGAGCAAACCTCACCTGCCTGCTCCCTCCTGCCCAGAGGTGACTCCAGGGAATGTTCCTCCTGCCCAGAGGTGACTCCAGGACAGCTCCCACCTGCCCAGGTGAACTGCTCAGAACCAAAGCAGAGCCAGCACAACCCCAAAACCCCACAGGAGAATCCCCTGGCCTTGACTCTTTAATTTGCTGCTTCTTCCCTCTCTCAACTCCCCCCACCAAAAAACCCTCGGAGAAGCCACCAGCAGCATCTGGGGGCTGGTGGGTGAAAGGGATCCTGCAAAATCCTGCAGAATCCTGCAGAATCCTGCAGAATCCTGCAGAATCCTTGGCACTGGTGGCTCCTGCCCCTTGCAGGCACCAAGGAGCAGCCAGTGCTGCTGCCAAGGGCTGTCAGCAGAGCAATGGAGAGGGATCAGAGGCACAAAGGAGGTTGCTAAGGAGTCAAGTGTGGGATCCCTGCAGAGAGGAGGAGGAGGCTGCAGCTGGGACGGCAAAGGTCAGAACACTGCAGACATCATTTTCCAAAAATTCCCATGAAGGGAACCGGGAGCTGGCCCCGCCGTGCTGGCCGGGAATAATGAGAGAGGCAGCGAAGAAAGCTCCCTTTCTTCCTCCTACCCACGCTAATGTCATAAAACAAATTAGAATAATTATTCTCCATTTCAGGGCCACCATGGGCAGCGCTGGGGCGCAGCCTGTCACCGAGCTGACATCTACATCCTCCTGCCCCCCCCCCGGATCCCCAAAATCCCGAAATTCCGGCTTGGATTCGGTGCCGTTCTACTGCAGGCAGCCAGATTCTGTTTGCTTCAAAGTCTTCCTTATTTTTTGCCAGAAAGTTCATCTCCCTTCTTAGCTAATCACAGCCCCACCCTTCCCAGTAACCTTTCAAATGCCACCCACGTCCTGACACTTTTAACAGGCTCCAAGCAAAAAAAAAAAAAAACACACACACAACAAAACAAGGAACACCAAGAGTTTTGCACCAACCTCAAGGTTCTGAGAGGATTTGCTGCAGTGGGTTAAAAGAAATATTTTTTAACAGCAAAGAAAATTCAAAACCGTTTAAAATGATATTAAATATCAAGTAAAGTGTAAATAATCTGGAAGGAATTGATCCTTTTGCTGTGAAAACATCTTGGAGAAAGATGGACAAATCCACAGGAAAAAAGTGTCATAATTTAAGGGGGGGAAAATTGATTATTATAATTATTTCTGCACTATTTTTTTCCCTCAAAACTGTCACTTTAAATGATCTATTATGCTCCTGCAAAAGGGGAAAATCTCTCACGTGCAGATTTGAAACAGCAAAGGATTAAAATTATTTTCAAAGTCTCTGCCTGCCAAAAACTGCTCCCAACTCCTCTGTTCTGCAGCCACTTCTGAGGATGCTCCTGAACAGCTCAGAGGGGCTGAGCCTGGATTTGGGAAGGGATTTTGACAAAAAGGGAAATCTGGGGGAAAAAAAAATTAAAAAAAAAAAAAAAGAGAGAGAGATAAATTTTGTTTACAGGAAGCAAAGTAAGGGGAGGCACAGCCAAGTCTCCAAATCCCAAATGGAAAAGATGCTCTTGGGTTTCCCTAAATTTCTTTAAACTCCCCTTAAATTCCTCCTCAGAACCTCGTGTATGGTGTGAGGAGGAGCGAGCAGCTCCTGGGCAGGATAAAAGGGCAAGAAAACCCTTCCTGAGCAACCCCATGCCAGATCCTGCAAGGGCATCCCACAGGCCAGGTGATTAATAAAAATCCATTTCTGTTATAAAGAATAAAATGATTACAGAATACACCTATTAAAGGACCTCATTCCTGGGACAAACCCAAAGTTTGGGATTGGGCTCATGGCCCCAGGACCCATCTGGACCCAGACCCCAGAGTCCTCCCAGCCCCAACACCTGCAGCAGCCAGGCAGAGATTGGCAGCTTTAAATCTGAATTTCCTTGCTTTGGGCACTTTTAAATTAAAGTGGTAATGTGCTTTAAATCCCATTTCCCTGGTTTTCCACTCCACTCTTCAACCCTTTTCCTGCAGAAACTAATCAAGATGTCTCAGGCTCACACTCACTGCTCCAGCCACCTTCCCTGGTAACTCATTCCATATGTCTGGGATCCTTTGCTCCACCTTCATTCCCTGTTTATTCCCAGTTTTCCAACGTGCTGTTGCACCCACGATGGCCAAAGCTCCCCCATCTCCTCTGTGCACCCCCAGCAGGGATAATTATACCATATTATTAATTATATTACATATTATTATGTCCCAGCAGGGATAATTATTCCCTGTTTCCCAGAGCAGCTCCATGGAAGTGTCCAAGATTGGATCACCTGTGACAGTGGAAGGTGTTGGGGTTGGAACTGGATGAGTTTAAAGATCCTTTCCAAGCCAAACCATTCCAGAATAACATTATAGTATTATAATACTATAAATTAAAATATTCTAATACTACTAGAATATTAGAATATTAGAATATTAGAGTATTATAGTATTCCTTGTACAGAACATCATCAGGTGGGCACACATGACCCAGGTGTGGCTCATGGACACATCCCAGCAGTGCTGAGAGGAAATTCCTGCTGGGCACCAACCCAGCAGCCCAGGCTGCCAGGGAGCCCAGGAACAGCCCAGAGCCCTGAGGAGGAGCCCCCAGCACTGCCATCCTCCCTGGAGGGTGAAGCTGTGCTCCAAATCTTCCCACCCGCCCTGAGATCCCATTCCCCGCTTTCCCCGTGTTCCTGCAGCTCCCAGGTGTGCTCAGTGCTGCTGCAGGTGCTGCTGACAGCCCAATTCTCACATTTCTCAGCTCCCTCAGCCCCTGCACTGCTGCAGACACTGAAACTCTATTTTCTGGTTTACTTTAACAATCCCTGACGACTTCGAGGGCACAGGGAGCTCCTGCAGGATGCTGTTGGCACTTCAGCAGCTCCAATCCCTCCGTGGGCAGGAATCTGGGCTCCCCCAGCACGTGGGTCTCACCTGCAGCAGGGAATTCCCCAGAATGTGTGAGCTCCATGAAGCTGTCATCTACTCCAGGCCTTGCAGGAAAAGCCAGGACTAACCTTTGCTGAACGGGGTTTTAGCCATAAGCTGTGTTTGATGGAGAGCTCCTGAGCAAGGCTGCTGCCCAAGAAAACCCCAAAAGAACCCAAAAATGAAGCAGAAACTCTTCCACCTGGGAGGGAAGGCTCACCTTGGAAGCACAGGATGGGGGTTCAGTCAGAAGCTGCCCCAAAAGCTCCAGGCAGAGCTGGCACCAATGGGACTGGGCTTTGGGAATCCACAAGATTCAGGGACTCTGGTCCATGGAAGCACAGCTCCAAGCAATCTTTTTGTTTGGGAATCAGGGGTTATTAAAAGCGCCAGGAGCCCCCTCAGAACCCCCAGGCTGCAGTGAGGGGTTTGGAGAAGGGGCTGACACCACCCCAAACCCATCCAGCACCAGCTGGAAAACCAACCCTGCCTGCTGGATCCAATATTTGTGTTTACTGGGGAGAGGCACGAGGCTTGGAGAGCACAGCAGAGTCCCCAGGTGACAAAACAGCTCAGTGCCACCAAGCCAAGGGCCCTGCTGGCAGCAGGGCTGCTCCTCTTGGGAAGTCCCTGGGCTTGGTGAGCATGGAATCACAAAATTATCCAGATTGGAAAAGATCTCCAGGACCATCCAGTGCAACCACATCCAGTGTCCCCAACACTCCCATGGTGACTTCACCACCTCCCTGGGCAACTCATCCCAATGCTGGACATTCCTTTAGAGAAAAAAACCCAACTTTAATATTTAATCTGCCCCTCCAAGCTGAGGCTGTTTCCTCTCCCCCCTTCACCTGAGGAGTGGCAGAAATCTCAGCACACTGCTTTGCCTCCCTGCTCGTGGCTCTGATGGCATCACAAGCCCACTCTGCATCTCCCGAGCTGGAGAAATCCGAGTGGCAGAGTCACAAACCAAACGATGGAGCCATCCAAGCACGGAGGGAAAGCAGCAAATGTGTGTTTGCATCACTGCCTAACGAGCTGCTGGCTCACACAAAGAGCCCCTATTCTGTGTTCCTGGGAAGCATCCCTCTTTACATCCTGCTCTAATGGATGATTAGGAACATCAAACATATAGATTGAATCACGTAATTATGCCTTTTAAAAAGGCAGCAATATTTGAGCTGAGCCCAGCACTCGCTGCCAATCAAACCTGAGCTCCTCGCCTCCCACCACAGCAGGGATTCTCTCACTTCTCCTGTGCTGTGTCACCCCCAAACAAGCCCAGCCAGCTCCTGTGCACAAGAAAACAAGGTCTGGATGTGATTTTTTGGGAGGAGGTTTAGCCAGGAAACAGCAAAACTCCCTAATCATGAAATGTTTGTGTTGGAAGGGATCTTAAAGATCATCTCGTTCCAACCTTTGCTCCAACATCCTCCCCCAAACCAAACCAGGTTTGCTCAGAGGGGAAAGGGGCTGACAATGGAATCAGCCCCTGTGAAAAAAAAGAGATGAGAACTTGGAGAGGAGGCAGCACCTCACATTTCCAAAATGCTCCCCTAAGAAGCAGCACAAGGTGAGGAAAGCCCAGCTGCCCCCAGGGAATGCTGGGCTTGCTTGGAGGATTTCCCAAGGAAAGCCTCACCCCAACCAGCCTGGAGAATCCCGGGAGAACCCCGGGAGAAATCCAAACTTCCTGCACAAAACACAACCACTGCCAATCCCAGCCCTGGGAAAAACCCCTGGTGCACGTGCTGAGCTCCTGGCCAGGACAGGAGGAAAGCAAAGATGCTCTGGGAGCACCTGGATTCCAGGGGATCCTTCCTGTTCCCCCGCCCAGGAGAAATCCCACACGACTCTGGGCCCCAAAACACTAAAGAGCCCATCAATCACTCCCTTGTGGGGTTCCCATTTAATAACCTTGCCATGTTTTGCTCTCCTGTGGCTGTCAGTGATATATCAGAGTCCCAGGCACACAGGGACACGTCTCTTCCCAAAAAAGAAAGAGTTTTTGCTCTCCAGGTAAAGCTGAGATAACAGGAACAGAGATCTTTGGGAAGCACAGTTTTCCTCCATATCCAGCCTGCATCATAATTCAGAATATATGAGGCACATCAGCAGGAAAAAAAGCTCAGGCAGATCCCAGTTAAGAAGGAAAGCAGGATGCAAGTTGGTGATCAGATCAATTTCTAAGGAAATTAGGGACGTTTTGCTACACTTGGTGTCAATTTGCTCCACGATCTGCAGCACAGCTGAGAACCACAGAATGCTGGATCACTGAGGCTGCAAAAGGAGCTCCAGGATCACCAACCCCCAGAGCAGGGCCCTGAGTGCCACATCCAGGCATTGCCTGAATCCAGAGCAGCACCAAGACCCCGGGATTCAGCCTGCATCCCTCCCTGTGCTGACATTTGGGTTGGTGAAAAATGCCCCAAATGAAACCTTCACCCTGACATCCCTGAAGAAAAAAAAACTCCAAGCCAAAATTTCTCAAAAAACCCAGCTCAGCTTTGAAGTTTTGGGATGTTCTGGAACCTCCAAGCAGATGGAGCTGATGGGAGGAGGCGCCTGCCACACCTTGTCAGCTCCTGATGGATTCCCCTACAAGCTGCTTGGGAATTCTGGCACCAGGACAGTTCTGCAGCAATTGTTCCAAAGCGAAAACAAAGGAGAACAAATCCAGGGAAAGCTGGGAATTACCCACCAGATCCCAGCAGTGCTGTGGAAAAGCCACAGTGCCCAACTGTTGCATTTTGGGCTACAGGTGAGTGGCTGAAAAGATAATGCAACACAATTCCTCGTGCAATGGGGAAGCAAAGGAGAGAAAGAGCTTTATTTAAAGAAACACTACACACATATATAGTAATACTAAACAAGTTTAACCCACAGTGGACATGTCTGAACAAGTCCAGGCCTTGCTCTTGTGTGCACCAACTAAATTATATTTAGCTGCTTTTCTCCATATTTTGCTGCCTAGTTGTTTTTCTGCATATTTTGCTGTTTTTTCACACGCCCTGTTTTTCTGCATATTTCTTAGTTTAAACCAATGTTTATAACAAGTGCACAGGATAAGCCATTTTTAAGTGTTTTTAACAACTTGTTAAGACCCTTCAAGGCTGCTGAAACATAAACTGTGCTAAATCAAAAGAAAAGGAGTTAAAAAACAAAACACCAAAATTACAAAACCCAAAATAAAAGTAGGGAGTAAAGTTCCAAACAACCACCGATCCTTGTACCTAAAGAACTCGTGAACAACATAAAAGCACCAATCAAAAAATACATAATCACATGAACAGTAGTCTTAAAATATGTAATTAAAGCTAAAAAGTAAACAAGAAAGCAGCTTCTGCATAATCATATTAATTTACTGTCCAAAAGTCCTGTTTGTCCCACAGTTGCACTTTAGGCTGCAGGTGAGTGGTGAAAAGGATAATGCAACAGAGTTCTTTGTGTGATGGAGAAGCAAAGGAGAGAGAGGTTTATTTAAAGAAGCAAAACGAAATAGAAAAGTGCAAAACAAAACAGAAAAGACTCACTGGTCCCAAGAAGGCAACACCTCTTTGAAAACACACCTGTAAAACATCACACAGGCTCTCACCCGCCCTGCAGGTGTTTAATCTTTGTTACCATTCCTTGGCCTTGCAAAGCCTGGAACCCCAAGGCTCCAAGCTGCTTTTCCCGGGATCCCAGCAGCATCCACCAGCCCACCTCCCCTGAGAACTCCTCTGGAAGAGCCGCCCCAGCAGCACCAGCACATCCCCACGGATCAACCCCTGCTGCTTTTCCTCCCCAAAACCGACCCAGAGCGAGCTGAGGAGCACAGCAGGGAGCTCTTCCAGGAAAAACTCCCAACCCAGCGCTGGGCTGGGGAAATTCCCAGCTGGGATGGGCCATTGCTGCAAAGCCAAAGGAGAATTGCCACTCACCGCCCCCAGCATGATCCTGAAAATCAGCCAGCGGAAGCTCCAGATGACAGTTCTGGAGGGAGGAGAGCCCTGGGGCAGGCGGGACAGGCTCCACAGGGGGCACAGGAATATTCCCAGGAATCCCGTCTCCAGGAGCTGTGATTCCCATCCTGCAGGGCCAACAAGAAGTGAAGAAGGAAATAATTATGGTGCGAGTGCTGGAAGTTAGCCTGGAATTAAATTTAAATAGATGGATGAAAAAAATTTTAGTGGCAGGATTAGAAAAAAAAACCACCTTGCATGCTTTTTAAGGTTAACTTAGGGGAAATCAGACCCTAAAACAGGCATCTCACACAGGGGGGATTCAGGGGTTTGGAGATTTGGGGCTGTGTTGTTCTTCTTCAAGCACAAACTGCATAAAAGGAGGGTTTTATAAAAATTAGTAACTTCCATGAAGCAGAAAAAAACAGATTTAAGTGCCCTGGAAAGTGGCACAGGACAACCAAACAATGTCATTGATTCCTCCAGTCATGGATGGATGCAGCAGTGCCATGGACTGCGCTGGGTTTTTGCCAAAATTGGGACAGTTTGAGCTTCAAAAAATAGTGATTAAGATCCCACTAGGTCTTGTCATCATCAACATTCAGTGCAATGAGAAACTTGGAATTTTAATCACCAAAAAAAAATCAAAATGGTAACAAAATTGTCCATTAGGCCACTTTCACCAATTGCTGGATTTACACATCCCTGGATTTAACCAAATTACCCAGGACTGAGCTCAAAGCAGAGCCTTGGGATCCCACCATGAATCCACTCCCTGGATCCTCTACTCCACCTAATCCATGCAAATCTGTATTTTGCATTTTCTCCTCCATCCCAGCCTATAAATATTGGAATGATTATTCCAAGAGAGGCAGAGCACACAGCTCTGTTTTGACAGGTGAAGTCCAACCCCCACCACGTCTGGAAGCACCAATTTATCTCTGCCAAAATTAAATATGTCCCACCTCCAATTATTCTGATTCTCAAATATTTCTGTGTGATAGAATTGTACTCTGAAACCATTAAAAAATACATTAAATGGCACATTGGTGATGAGATTTCCTGAAAATTCCTTGCTGGAGCCAGTTAAGTCACTGATATTCTCAGCTACAGAAATTAAACCAGGCATTGTCCATGGCTCCTGTTCCTTCCCAAGGTTTCTCCAGGCACTTTACCAGTTTGATTAATAACAATTCCCTTCACCCAGCCCAAAGAGGCAGGGAAACCCATTCCAAACCCATTTCAAACCCACCCATCCCTTCCAGATTTCCAGCTTCAGCCTAAGCCCCCTGATCTCCACCCTCAAGATTTTTCCAGCCCTTGATTTGATGTTGCCACACAAGAAAAACCACTTGGAATTTGCTTTAAAATATTTTCAATAACAGTCGTGGAACCCCATATTTTCTTTTAATCTTACTGTGCAAAAAACCCTTAAATCAAAATGGAATTTTTAAAACTCAGATTATGGCACATCAAAGCCATTAAAAACTCCCCCTCCTCCCTCCACACATGCTGTGGCTCCTGGCACAGCCCCTCCCGATGCCCAAATTAATGTTTCTGGGAGAGAAGTAAGGAATATTGTCCCAAAAGCAGCTGCAGCAGGAAAACACCGGCTCATCCCAAAAGTGAAAGGTTAATTGTGCCTGAACGCAGCTCCGGGGCTGACTGGCACCAAAAGGGTCGTAGATCTCCTTCATTCCTCCCGCACAAGAATCCCACTGTTATCCCTGTTTTCATATGGTAATCACCACCCTGCCCTGCTGGGGACGGGTGTTGGGGTGGGATCCAAACCCCAGCACCCCCTGCATCCATCCCTGGGGGGCACAGATCCAAATTCCTGCATCCATCCCTTGGGGGGCACAGATCCAAACTCCTGCATCCATCCCTTGGAGGGCACAGATCCAAACTCCTGCATCCATCCCTTGGGGGCACAGATCCAAACCCCTGCATCCATCCCTTGGGGGGCACAGATCCAAACTCCTGCACCCCCTGCATCCATCCCTTGGGAGCACAGATCCAAACCCCTGCATCCATCCCTTGGGGGCACAGATCCAAACTCCTGCACCCCTGCATCCATTCCCTTGGGGGGCACACATCCAAACTCCTGCATCCATCCCTTTGGGGGGCACAGATCCAAACTCCTGCATCCATTCCCTGGGGGGCACAGATCCAAACCCCTGCATCCATTCCCTTGGGGGGCACAGATCCAAACCCCTGCATCCATCCCTTGGGGGCACAGATCCAAACCCCTGCATCCATCCCTTGGGGGGCACAGATCCAAACCCCTGCATCCATCCCTTGGGGGCACAGATCCAAACCCCTGCATCCCCTGCATCCATCCCTTGGACAGCAGCACTGCAGGGCACACCAGCAGCTTTTCCTGCTTTATTTTTAACCCAAATCCCCGTGGAAGGGGCACAGAAGGATGCTGGGATCCTCCAGGACAATTCCCACACATCCCATGGCTCCAGGAGGATGCTCCCAGCACCCACGTGGGCCAAGCCAAACCAAGCCAAGCCTTCCTGGCACGGCCTGGCCTCCCTAGAGCACGAGTCCAGCCTGCACCTGGGCTTTATCCCAAAGGGATGGGCTGGAGCCCTGGCACCAGGCAGCACAGCAGGCTGAGCACAGAGTAAACAGAGCTGCCAGCTGCTGGGACACAGCTCTGGCATCCCCTGCTGCTCTGCAGCTAAGCCAGCCCCAAGCTGGGTTTAACTGCAAGTGCAGCCAAGGATAAACTCTGCTCACAGGCCAGGGCAGGAGTCTGGGCCCCAAAATTGGCTCAGTTTGGGGTTAAATCCAGCCTGGCTCTGGTAACTCCCTGGTGGTGTGTGAGGCTGTGTCACAAGGTCCTGCTAAAACCAGGTTTAGGGGCAGATAGGCTGGGACAGGCTCTGATTTATTCACAACCCCCTTCCTGAGGGGTGGAGTCTCCACAGCTGCACTGATGTGGGATCAGTGTTTTGGGATACATCACCCACTGTGCTTCTTCCCAGTCTGCATCCATCCATCCATCATCCATCCATCCATCCATCCATCCATCCATCCATCATCCATCCATCATCCATCCATCCATCCATCATCCATCCATCATCCATCCATCCATCCATCCATCCATCATCCATCCATCCATCCATCCATCCATCCATCCATCCATCCATCCATATCCATCCATCATCCATCCATCCATCCATCCATCCATCCATCCATCCATCCATCATCCATCCATCCATCCATCCATCCATCCATCCATCCATCCATCCATCATCCATCCATCCATCCATCCATCCATCCATCATCCATCCATCCATCCATCATCCACCCATCATCCATCCATCCATCCATCCATCATCATCCATCCATCATCCATCCATCCATCATCCATCCATCCATCATCCATCCATCCATCCATCATCCATCCATCCATCCATCCATCATCCATCCATCATCCATCCATCCATCCATCCATCATCCATCCATCCATCATCCATCCATCATCCATCCATCCATCATCCATCCATCCATCATCCATCCATCCATCCATCCATCATCCATCCATCATCCATCCATCCATCATCCATCCATCCATCCATCATCCATCCATCCATCCATCCATCCATCCATCCATCCATCCATCCATCCATCCATCCATCCATCCATCCATCCATCATCCATCCATCCATCCATCCATCCATCCATCCATCCATCCATCATCCATCCATCCATCCATCCATCCATCCATCCATCCATCCATCCATCCATCCATCCATCATCCATCCATCATCCATCCATCCATCCATCCATCCATCCATCATCCATCCATCCATCCTTCCATCCATCCATCCATCCATCATCCATCCATCCATCCATCCATCATCCATCCATCCATCATCCATCCATCCATCCATCCATCATCCATCCATCCATCCATCCATCCATGTCATCCATCCATCCATCATCCATCCATCCATCCATCCATCCATCATCCATCCATCCATCATCCATCCATCCATCCATCATCCATCCATCCATCCATCCATCCATCCATCCATCCATCCATCCATCCATCCATCCATCCATCATCCATCCATCATCCATCCATCCATCCATCCATCATCCATCCATCCATCCATCCATCCATCCATCCATCCATCCATCCATCCATCCATCATCCATCCATCCATCCATCCATCCATCCATCCATCATCCATCCATCCATCCATCCATCCATCCATCATCCATCCATCATCCATCCATCCATCCATCACCATCCATCCCATCCATCCATCCATCCATCCATCATCCATCCATCCACCATCATCCATCCATCCATCCATCCATCCATCCATCATCCATCCTTTCATCCATCCATCCATCCATCCATCCATCCATCCATCCATCCCATCCATCCATCCATCATCCATCCATCCATCCATCCATCCATCCATCCATCCACCCATCCATCATCCATCCATCATCCATCCATCCATCCATCCATCCATCCATCATCCATCCATCATCCATCCATCCATCCATCATCCATCCATCCATCCATCCATCCATCCATCCATCCATCCTCCATCATCCATCCTTTCATCCATCCATCCATCCATCCATCCATCACATCCATCCATCATCCATCCATCATCCATCCATCCATCATCCATCCATCCCATCCATCATCCATCCATCATCCATCCATCCATCCCTCCATCATCCATCCATCATCCATCCATCCATCCATCCATCCATCCATCATCCATCCATCCATCATCCATCCATCCATCCATCCATCCATCCATCCATCCATCCATCCATCCCATCCATCCATCCATCATCCATCCATCCATCATCCATCCATCCATCCATCCATCCATCCATCCATCATCCATCCTTTTCATCCATCCATCATCCATCCATCATCCATCCATCCATCCATCCATCATCCATCCATCCATCCATCCATCCATCCATCCATCCATCCATCCATCCATCCATCCATCCATCCATCCATCCATCATCCATCATCATCCATCCATCATCCATCCATCCCATCCATCCATCCCATCCTCACCCTGGACCTCTCCTGCTCAAACCCTTTTTTCTCCCCAAACCCTTCTCCACCCAGCACAGATTTATCCTGACCATAACCTGCCATTCCCAGAAAAAACCTTAAGCTTGGAGAAGACCTCCAAGACCCCCAAGCCCACTCCTCTTTCAGGCTTCATCTCTGCTGGCTGCTGCTCCATGGCCAGTGGAATTGCTGGGGGTGGTGGGATTATCCCAGGTGCTCCTGTGCTGTGGTTTCTAGAAAAATTCCAGCTCACTCAGGAAGATTTGAGGATGTGAACATGTTGAACACCACAAATGAATCCACAGCTCAGGGGATGAGGGGGGAGCTGGGCTCCAGCTCACCCTCAGTGGGCTGTAAAATGACACCAGGCCCAAGATTAGCAAATCCATCAGCAGAACCTCCCGTTCCTCCCTGCTGACTCACACACAGTTGTTCACATCTGCCCTAAAGACTCCAAATCCTTCGGATTCTTAGACAGGTCTGAAGCTGGAGCCATGTCCCTGCTGAGGTCTGGGTGTTGTCACCTCTGAGCACCATTCAGGGGTCCACAGAGCCCAGAGGGATCTGGGTGACACCCAAAGGGATCAGCCAGGTCACCCCACCTGGCAGGAGAGCTCTGAGGGGCAGCTGGTTCCTCACTGACCCTTCCCAGATGATCACCTACAGGATTTCTCCAGGGTTCCTCACTAACCCTCCCAGCTCATCAACTCCAGCATCTCTCCAGGGTTCCTCACTGACCCTTCCAGCTCTTCACTCCAAAATTATTCCAGGGTTCCTCACTGACCCTTCCCAGCTCATCACCTACAGGATTTCTCCAGGGTTCCTCACTAACCCTTCCTTAGCTCACCACCTCCAGGATTTCTCTCCTGGTTTTCACCCTCCTCTTGCTGCTATCAAAGGGGAATGGTGATGATGGTGATGATTTAAGGTCCCTCCCAACCTGAGCCATTCCAGGATTCTGCAGTGAGATGTGTTTGCTGATGTGGCAGTGCCAGGAGACAAACACAGCCCCATCCTCCATGTGCACCAAACACCCTGGGAAGGGCACCCCAAACCCTCCTCCAACTGCAGCAATTCCCAACCCAAAATTTTGTAGGGCAGCAAAAAACAGACATGAAGGAGTCATCTCCATGACCTGGGGGGAGTGGGAGAAGAAATTGGGATCAAATCATGGAATGGTTTGGTTGGAAGGGATCTTAAGCACATCCAGTGCCACCTTCCACTGTCCCAGGGTGCTCCAAGCCCCATCCAGCCTGGCCTAGGACACTCCCAGGGATGGAGCAGCTGCTTTTGGCACAGCCCCACTTTGGGCAGACATTGGCCATGGAAGCCATGGAACATCCCAAAGCCAATAAACAATCTGGGACTGAAGGGAGCACCATCTCCTCCATTAACATTCCCCAACCCTGGAGTTCTGGGGGGTGAAACCCACCCCACAAACATCAGCAAAGCCCATCAGGGCTCTCTCCAAGAGCCAATTCCCACCCTCCAAGCCCCAACCAACCCATCCTTATTCCCGGGCTCCATCCCAGGGCTCACTGATACTGCTGGGAACGAAAGGGTCACGTTGTTGACCCACCTGCTCCTGTTTTCCTCACTTGGATCTCGTCAAATTTCAGCAGCTGCAGGGCAGCACAAAGCCCCCATTGTTATCTCTGGCACAGCCGGAGAGGGAGCCACAGGCTGGTTTTTTTGGGGAGAGGAATAAAAATCACGCCAAGTGGCATGCTATCAGCCCACATGACAGCTCCGAGGGTTTGGGACATGCCAGGAATTGGGGTGGCAAAATCCATGGCTTGGGATTTTCCACAGGTCTCTGCTGGGGCAGGGGAGGAGGAAGAGGAGCAGTGAGGATGTGCTGGAGGAGGGAAAAGCAAACCCCAAACCTAAACACACTTTTCCCCTGTTCCTTTTAGGGTTTTGCCTCTTTCAGATGCTCGAACTTCTCATGTAGGGTTTGTATTTGTAGCTCTGATGTCAAGTGATGCCCAATTTTCACTCTTATTATTTACCATAAAAAATTTCACCATTCCAAATTACCACAGCCTGGCCATGCCTGCAGAGGAGTCAGCACAGTCCTTTCCCCCCAATCTCCTCATCCCAAAACCCATTGCTGGGAGAAATCACTGAGGGGAGGGAAGGGCTCAAAGCCTTCATTCAAAGAAGATTCAGAAGATAAAAACTAGGTCCAAGGATAATGAATTTCCTTATTTTCTGTTTTTCTGACTCAAAAAAATAAAAATCAACTGGTCAAAATCAACCCTCATAATGTTGTGCTAGACAGAGCTCACATACTAATTCTGATTAATTCCCCTTCCTAAAACACAGGATAGAGGTGAAAGCAGTACGATGGTTTCTCCCTGCACAGAAACACCCACACATCAAATTGACACTGAAAGCACGTCTGCACAGCACAGACAAATGCTGCTCCAACAGATCCAGATTTTCCGAAGCTCCCAGTGCAGCTGTCTGCCTGTGGATATTGTGTCAGACAGCCCAGCAGCCAAGGGGAGGGAGACATCCAACCCAGACTGGCTTTCCTGGAATTAGACCTGCTCCCTGAGCCCACCTCCCTGACAGCCAGCCTGCTTTTGGTTTCCAGCTCCAGCCTTAAAGCACCTGTTGGGAAATATCTGAGCTGTGCTGTGCAACGCAGGGATTGAGCCCCTGCTCCAGCCTCTGGGTCACTCCCTGCTTTGGGATTTTTGGGTGGGGGGTGACATTAAATCCCAAATGACACTGTGGGACTGAGCCTTGCTCCAGGCTCTGGGTCACCCTGCTTTGGGATTTTGTGTATTTTTTATTAATTTCACTTTAAATCCCCAAATGACACTGTGGGACTGAGCCTTGCTCCAGGCTCTGAGTGCCTCCTGGTTTGGGATTTGGGGTTTAAAATGATTTTAAGTCATTTGACTTTTAAACCCCAAATGACACTTTGGGATTAGACCCTCTCCAGGCTCCCCACAGCTTCCCAGCTCCCACCCCCGAGGGTCGGACAGCCCCAAAAACCTGGAAATCCTGGAGGTTTTGGGGACAAAGCTGTGGTGAGCCCAGAGATGTGCAGGAGAGTGGGAACAGCCCCAGGTCTCACTGGGGCCATACCCATGAAACATCAACCCCAGAGCTGGTTTGCTGCAGCTCACCTTTTAAAGAGCTTGGTTCTAAAACACCAAATCTTGACTTTCTAAAAATGCTCCTCCTCTCCCTGGCCAGGGGCTGGAGCTGGGGCAGGGAGGTTTAGGTGGGATACTGGGGAAAAGGCAAAAGGCACTGCAGGCTCCCCAGGGAATGGCCACGGCCCTGAGCTCCAGGAGAATTTTGGACAAAGCTCCCAGGGATGCCCAGACTGGGATTGTTAGATGGATGATCCCTGCAGATCCTTTAACAACTCCCCTCAAAGGAAAGCAAAGCTCCAAACCCCCTAAAAGAGCTGCCTGGACAACACATCCCCCAGCCAGTCAGAAATGCCCCAAATGCTGCTCCTGGCAGCTCCCACACAAACACCTTGCTCCTCTCCAGGGTGATACTGGTCCCAGTCCAAACCAGAACCTCCCCCAGCCCCAGCTGGGTTTGGCTCTCACAGGTCCCAGTTACCACCTGCTGGAACCAGTTGGTTTTTTTCACCAGTTATTTTTTAACTTTTCCCAGTTATTTTTTCCTCTTTCCAGCAGGACAAAAAGCCCTCCCAGAGCACAGACTCTCCCCTTCACTCCCCACTGCCCAGCATCAGTAGAAAGAGGCACAAAGACAAGAAATGCTCCTAGCTCATGTCGAAGTTTTCCCAGTTTCCTCTAACTGGGCAGGATTTGTGGTGATTCCTACTGGAGAGCAATAATCCAACCTGTGAACACCAAATTCCTGTTAACAACCCAAAGAGCAGCTCTGAATCTTCTCCATCAACAGGCAGAGGGCACGAGTCAGGATTAATATTGAAATAATTCAGGTTTTCCAGTCAGTGGGGAAAGCAAAGCCCAGGCACTTGCACAGCAAAGCTCCCTTTTTAATCAATATACAGCAGAATGTTTCAATTTTATGACTTAAAACAATGCAGAGCAACAAGGATGATTCAGCTTTGAGGTCAACACCAAAAAAATCCCCCAAAATTCTGAGATGCTGTTCTGAGAAGTGCAGCTGGACCAAAACAGAGAAAGGATAAATGATTAAAAAGGAAGAAATTGCCCATCAGATCTCTGAGGAGGAGACAACAAGGACAGCCTGTGATGTATTGCTTCTCAATCAAAAAAATTTAAAAAATGGAAATTAAAATCAAAAAATCCAAATTTATTTATTTCAGCAGTGCCTCTCACTCCCAGAGTCCAGAACAAAGGGACACCTCTCAGAGATGGGATCTTGAGGATTTTTGGGGCTCTGAGAGCTGAAAACTCTTTGCTGAAGCTCACAATCCCCTCCACAAACCCAACATCTGACCCAGCTTCCCACAAACCCATCTTCCACCACCACCATTAAATATTTCCCATTTTTGCTCACCCTAGTCACCTCATCCTGTGGGTATTCCACATTTCTGCAGTCAGAAAAAGTTCGGCTGTTGTTGGAAGATTTGGGAGAGCGTTAGCAGGAACTTTTGTTCTAAAGTATAAACTACCCAGAAGAAAAAAAATAAATTTAACATAAAAAACTTTTAAAAGCTTCCAAGTGCTCTCTAGGGTAGTCATTATAGGAACTACTTAGGGTAACAGGAGGGTGATAACAGGGAGTTAATGCAGCGTTAAATTAGCCCTCCTTCCATGCAGAACTTTAAGTGACAGAGGAATCAGTTGGGAGGATTTTATTTTATTTTTTAAATAATGAAGTTAATGGATTTCCTGTTTTTAGCTCTGTGGGCGGCTGTCACTTGAGGGATCTGTACATACTGGATTTAATTACTCTGTCTCTCAAGGAAGGAAAATAAGTTCAGCCCTCTGCTCCCATGTGAGCAAGCAGGAGCTCTCCAGCTTGGCCTCAAGGTGAGGAGAAGGTGCCCAGGTGGTCAGGGAGGTGGGATGTCCCTGGAGAGAAAACAGCATTTTCCAGAGAATTTGTGGCTGCTCCACCCCTGGAAGTGTCCAAGGCCAGGCTGGATGGGGCTGGGAGCAGCCTGGGACAGGGAAGGTGCTGGAGGAGCTTTAAGGGGTCCTTCCCAACCCAAACCACTGCAGGATTCTCGAGCCTGGGAGTTGGGGATTCTCTGAGTGCTTCAGGGAGGAATCAGAGAGCAGGGACTCAACTACAGCCCTTGGAAGGGACTGCAGTATGTTAAGCCACTCACACAAAGTAGAAGCTTCAGTAGAAGTGAGTCAGTAAGTTTCAGTGTGAGCTCTAATGCTTTTAGTAAATAAAAGGTTTAGATTCCAGAGTAGCAGTGTGAGTTCTAGTGCAGAGCTCCAGTCTGAGCCTTGTGCCAGCACAATTTTCACCCTGGAGTGTCTGCAGGAGATAAATCCAGGCCAGGGGATGGTTTGATGGTTTCCATGGATTTGAAGTGAATCTCTCATGAATATCATCTCTACCTCCCTGATTTTTGATGCCTGAATGGTGTTTTTAGAGCACAGCTTGTACAGAGTAGGGTAAAAATTGCTGGATTACTGATGAACCTCAAGGCAGATATCCCTGCCCAGCACCCAAGAGACAGAGGGCACCAAAGGTGGGAGCTGAAAAGTCTGTGTGTGAAATTGTGGGATTTTTAGGGTTGGAAAAGATCTCTTAAATCATCAACTCCAATCAATCCAGAGCCACCATGTCCCCAAGTGCCACATCCACGCGGGCTTTGCAACAATTCCAGGGATGGTGATTCTCTTGACAACTCTTCCCATGAGAGATTTTTTCCCTTAAATTCTAAGAGAAAACCATGAGTGGTTTCTGATGGAATTACCTGTGCAGAAGGATTTTTTTCATGGAGGGTTTCAGGCATTGAAGAGCCCAGAGAGGTTTGAAGTGCCCATCCCGCGAGGTCTCAGAGGTATTTTCTACCTGAATTATTCTGAGATTCCTGCAACCATCTTATACACCCAAAACCTTAAAAAACCACAAACCCCAAAACCAACCAAACAAAAAGGATCCTATTTAAACAAGAGACCATGACAAAACCACTCCAGTACCTATAAATATGATTTTTTCATTCTAAAGAGAGGGGATTTTCTCTGTCCACCCTCAAGGCTATTTTTCAGGATTGCAATTAAATAAGAAAATGGATATTGCCAGCTCCTTGTTGGACATCCTCCATCCCAACAAAAGCAGGCAGGAGTCTCCCACTCAGCCCCCTTCCCTCAAGAGCTCCAAGAAGGAAGTTTTGGGGCTGGAAATGTGCTGCTATTCAGGGCTGCTTTCATCCAGGCCTTTTGCAACTCATGAGCTCAGAAGTGACCAAAGTGACCCCAACACCCACAGGCTGGAACCTCCAGCAACCTCCAGGGAACAAAGGAAAGGGGAGAGAGGGAGGAGGAGCCAAATGTGCATCTCAGGAAATCCAAAGCTGCTTTCAAAGCTGGTTTTAAAGAGATCTGAGGAGATGGAGGAGGAAGCAGCAGATTTTTTGGTGATTATGGGACAAATGGCAAAGAAATCAGCTGGGTTGGGAAGTTGTTCTCACCCTGCACAGTGCAAAGAGGAGCAAACACACACAGAGGAAGATGCTGATGGTCAGACACCTGAATTATGGGGCAAGGCTGGAAATCTCCATGGTCATAAAAAGAAAAAAAAATTAAAAAGGAACCAGTTCAGCAATAATTTAATAATAATATATAAAATATATAACATTATATATATATATAACATTATATATATAACATTATATATATATACTATAATAAATATTATATATATATAATATATATAACATTATATAACATATATACATATATACATATGCAGCATATATACATATATACATATTGGGATATTCTATATATATATATACATAATATAATAAATATTTTTATATATATATATATTTAATTTAATAAAGTAACAGAGTGCAGTGAGAATCCTGGGATGGTTTGGGTGGGAAGGAGCTTTCAAGATCTAGCTCATTTCAGCCCCTTTCCATGTGCAGGACACTCTTCACTGCCCCAGGTGCTCCAGCCTGGCCTTGGTCACTTCCAGGGATCCAGGGAATCAGATTCCTTTTGGGAATCTGTGCCAGGCCTCTCCAGCCTCATTTCCACGGGCTCCTGGAGAAAGCTCACAAGGTTGGATAATCCAGCAAAAATCCAAAGATCCCTCCTCCAGCCTCTGCTGCAAGCCCCACAGAGCCTTGCTGGTGAAGAGAGCAGAAAGCAGAGTTTTTCCCCCAAATACCCCTATTCCCTGAGTGCAGTTCCATGCTGCACACAGCCTCAGGTTTTCCCTGAGCTGCCTGGGTGGTGGCTTTGCCACGTGAGTGACATCACAGCCACTTGTGAGCACATTCCCCCACCACAGAATTAAGGATTTTTTTGTTTTTGCTTCTCATTTGAAGAAGCAGCTTTTTACATTTGCTGGGATTGACCACATGAAAAACAGCAGAGAGCCAGGGCAGACAAGTGATATTAAACAGCCTCACAGATGTCCCAGCACCACAAGGAATCCAAATGACTTCAGTGCCTAAAATGAACCAGATGAATGATTTCAGTCCTCACTCTGCACTCCTATTAAATCAGCCTGAAAATCCTACAGTGCTGTGGGCTGAGGGACTGTTGAGATCGTGAGTGCAAGTACACCCAGAACAGAAAGATCCAGCAAAAAACCCTAAACCCCAAAAACTGTTTTAAAGTGTTCGGCAACATAAAACCCAATCTGAAACTGTAAAATTGTAAAAAGCAGGCACAGCTCAGGGATTCTCCAGACAAATAATTATCCATACCCTAAAATCTGAGCAATACCCTGCTACTGCCTTAATCCTGCAGCTCTAAGTGGATCTTGCTCTAAGAATGAATTCAATTCTTGGACAGAAATCACTGGCCAGGCATTGATGCAAATGTTCAATCATTGATGGGGAGCTTGTCAGGGGAATCATGGAATTCCCTGGAGTGGGAACAGGCACTGCTTATCCTGAGATTTATCAACCACCTGAGGCCACTCGTGGCAGCCCTGGGTGCAGGAGGGAGAGAAATGTTCTGGTTTAAAAATCATCTGAAATGAAGAGGGAACCAAATCCAAGTGGAAAATAGTTGTTCTTTGTTAAAAATAATTATTAAGCAGCTAGTTTTCTAATGGTATTGGGTTTTATACACAAAAATATTCTGCTCTGTTTATAGGAATCATAATTATTTGGGCTGGAAGTAACTTTTAGAAGATAATCTAATTCCAAATTTTCAGTTGGGCTTAGAAAAGGATTTAAGAGATCGACCATTTATAAAGGGGAGTGTCCCATTCTAAGTGACCACACAAGCACAGATATTAAAGAGAAATTATTTTGCAGCATCTAAAAATGTGGAAATAGAAGAGAGCACAGCAAAGCTTCCCTAAGGAGGGAAAAAACTGCATTTCCAAAGAAGATTCCAAGATCCCTCTCCTGATGCATCTGCAGAGAGGGGAGATTTTAGCACCCTATGCCATCCCAGGATTCAAAAAGAAATCAAACACTTTGAGATATTCCTGTACAGGATAATTTTCCAAAGAGAAAGTGCTGACCCTTAAAGAGCAGCACGTGTTGGAGCTGCTTTAATTTCATTTTACTTTAAAACCCTCACCAAGGAGAAGTTACAGCTGTTTGTAACTGAGGCAGAGTTAAAGAGCACTCACAAAAACCTCCACCAATTTCTCCTGGCCATAACCAAAAGATGTAAAAATTGTGCAAACACCGTCCTTCATATTTAATAAAACAGATGGGAAAAATGCCATTCTAATAAATTATTTGAACTGTCCAAGCTGTGTGTGCCAGAAAGTCCTGGCCAGCGCCCCTGCCTAGCAACCATCTCTGGGAGCGTTTTCCGATGTTCCTGGAGAAGGGCCATACTGCAATATCAGTATCTAGGGATTTTCTTTTTAAATAAACTTTTAGGGAAGAGATGGAAATCTAGCACTGAGCATACATCCCAAGGGCTGACACTAGCATAAACAGGCAGGAGAGAAGGGTTTTCCACCGGCATGGATCAAAAGGAGCCAGCAGCACACATGGAGTGTCCAGGGATAAATGGGATTGAGCCCTGCTCCTGGTTTGGGATTTGGGGTGAACTTTAAATCCCACATGACACTGTGGGACTAGAGCCCTGCCCAGGCTCCCTGGGTCACTCGCTTTGAGGACTTTGGGGTTTAAAATTGTTTTAAGTTATTTGACTTTAAAGCCCAGCCTGACACTGTGGGATTGAGCCTCCTCCAGGCTCCGCAGCTTCTGTAGCTCCCACCCGAGGTCCGACAGCCCCAAAACCTGGAGTCTGGAGGGTTTTGGGGGACAAAAGCTGTGCTGTGCCCAGGGATGTGCAGGAGAGTGGGAATGTAGCCCCAGGTCCCACTGGGGCCATACGTGGAAAGCATCAACCCCAGAGCTGGGTTTGCTGCAGCTCACCTTTAAAGGCTTGGGTCTACAAGCACGCGTCTTGACTTTAAAATTCTACTCCTCCTCTCCTGGCCACTGTGTGCTTTGAAAAGCTGGATGAGCCTGGAGGGAACGTTATTAGGAATATTTAACATGACAATATATATGTTGTGCATATATCCATTTCACTTGCATAGGAGTATCAGAAGCCTTGGAAAGCTTGAGAATGGGAGATATTTACTTATATCACATGTTTGTGATAAAGGGATGAAAATTGGGATTTTAAAAGCTTGTAGTACAGAGCACAGATGGGGAGAGCCACAGCTCTGCATTATCAAGACACTTCTGGCACTTGCCATCCCTCTAGGAATTTCATGCCTCTCCGAGGCTGTAAGCCTTCCCGCACAGGCTGGCCAGCTCCAAGAGGCACTGACACTGGCTCCAGATCCACAGCTGGGATTTTCTCATGGGTGGCTTCCCAGTGGCATTTTTCATGGAATGTGCTCAAGACGAACGCTGTCCTGGAGGTTTGCTAGCCCTCATCCTTCACCTTTCCATGGCTCTTTCCCCCAAGGATGCTACATTCTCCCACTTCCCACGTGACCACAAGCACAGAGATATTAGAGAGAGGAAATTATACTTTTGGAAGCATCCTAAAAATGTGGAGACTTCCAAGATAACAGCATTCCTTCAGGAACCCCAAAACGAGGACAAGAACCATTTCCCTGGAGGTTTCTGCCTCCTCATCCCTCCTCTGTAGATCTTTCCCCAAGGATCCCTTCGCACACTCCAAGTGACCAGAGAAGCACAAGATATTAAGAAAAATTATTTTTGGAAGCATCTAGCGCCTGTGTTCAAGAGAGCACAGCAAAGGCTCCAAATGTCACTTGTGGCTCACTTCGGGTGCACGAAATCTCCACTGAGGTCACCTGGAGTGCCTTCTATCCCTCCAGGCTATAACAAGGACAGGCAATTTTGGGATGCATCCCAGCCAGAAAAAAAGAACAGGAAAAACCAGAGAGTGCCAGAAAGCAGCGAGAGCTCAGGCACAGGAGCTGAGTGAGGTGCAGACTGATACTTTCCCTTTGAAATCCTGGACACTTATCTGCTTGCAGCAACAGCAAATATGTACGCTCGCCTCCAGCTTCCCAGGACAGGCTGAGAGCTTGGCTTAACACTGTGGTTTAACGGCCTGGGGATGGAAAAAAGCCCTATGAGAAAATCACTGCAAGCTGGGCTTAAAGTGCATGCAATGCAAATCTCCATTTTGAGGAGTTTCAGGAGACCTGCAGTGAGGGGGTGGCCAGAAATGTTGGCTAGGTAGCTTAATTGCCCCCCAGGAATTAGGAATGAGAACATGAGCCTGGGACACCCCAGGGATGGGCATCTGCGGAATTATTTCCAGGAAATCGAGGCCAGCCCACACAGGGGCTCAGCAGGAAAGCAGAAAAAACACAAAAGATTTCGGCTCCCAGGGAAATTCCTGTCAGGCAAAACAAACGCTGGGGACAGCCAGGGAAAGGGCAGCTCCATTCACTGAGCTCCCTGGGAGAAGCTCGAACTCCTACTTTCCTGCTTTTTTTCCTTCAGATTAGCTACCATTGGATCTTTGGATTTAAACTACAAAAAATCAGGGAGCTCAGGTGATGCAGGTAGAACCCAAAAATTTCCTCCCCAACCCCTGAGTTTAACGATGCTTGGTCATTAGTCGAGCTCCATAGCTCCCATTTAAAGGAGGAGAGGAAGGGAAAGACCAGAAAAATCTGATTTGCATAAGATGTTCCCTCACATGCACAAACTCTCACTATTTGCACAAATGCTCACAATTCCTCTTCGCTGGAGTCCCAGAACTGCATTTATCTCTCAGCTCTTGATACGTCCTCTTCGCAGTCAGATGGCGAGGCAAAAGGCATCAGGTCAATTCCAAAATCACTGACTCTCCTTTTGTTGGTCCAGAAATCTGCTCTAGTCCCACAAGTATACCAAGGAAACAACATTTCAGTCAAAGAACTTCAAAAGGAGAAGAATGCACAGCCAGCTCCATTCATAAGTTTGTTCCTGCCTGGGCAGATCAAAGGAGTCTGGATTTAGAGGAAGGAATCCAAAGCTTGGCCCACCCTGGCTCTCCACTTCCACCAGTTCTGCATGCACAGAGGGAACACACAGAAAATGCACAATAAACCCTCAAAAACAGAGAGACTCTTGTGAAGAATCCCAGAGAATTCCAAAAGGCTCTGCCAGCATAAATACAATTAAAACAATATTTAACCTTCGGTAGCATCTGAGCTGTCAAATATCCCTAAGAGGACAACTTAAAGAGGAAGGAAAAAACCAACTCCCACACCATTCTCCTTTCCTCCTGCAGGAAAGGGATAAGAATAAGATAAGAAAACAGGGACGATAATGTCACTGGAAAAAGCCTTAATGTTTGGCCTACCAAACCCAGTGGATTTTCAATCCATGGCCCAAAAGATAAGAATGGGCAGAGCTGAGTCCATCAATGCACAATGCTGTGAAACTTGGGATCCTGCAGGGAGATGAGCTCCAGACCAAGAGCTTTTCAGCTAGGTTAAAAAAGACAAAAATCAGGAGGCCATTTTCACCTGGGCCCAAACTTCTCCAAGCTCATCAAGCATTCCTGAGCTTGGTGGAAAAGTCAACCATCGCCCAAACTTCTACTCCAGATCAATTAAAAATGGAGGCTAATATCCCAAGGGTTCGATTCTCAAATGTCAATGCTAACATCTTGACCCCTTTAATTTAATAATAAAATTAATGAATTCTACCACGTGAGGAACATCCACCGCAGGACTCATCACTCAGGGAAAAAATGGAGCTCCCAAACTCCATAGGGAAGAGCTGGAGTCATCCTCACACATCCCTCGCCAGAAACTGTTGTGGGATGGAGATCAGGACAGGAATGGGAAGAGGCACAGATAAATCAGATGTTGGAAAAGCCAGATGGATAATGGAAAGAAAAAACTCCAGCAGTTCCTTGGATGCTTGCCTTTGGTTTTGTCATTATCCAGGGGTTACTCTGCACATCAAGGCTTTATTTAACTTCAGGAAAATACAGATAAATACCAAAACTTTAACTTCATCACGCCAGAGCTGAACTTGGGATGCAGGAACCCAAGCCTTGAGGCAAAACCTGCCCAAGTCCTCCTCCCCCTCAGAGCCTGGAACCCAGCATAGAATTAGAGGCAAGAGACATCTCAGCCTGTAGGAACCAACTGCTCCACTGTTTTCACTGGAGCCTCCCAGCTTGTCTTTCTGCTAAAACTGGGAGGAAACCTCCTGTCTCTGCTTTGGAGGTGGGTTCTGGGCTCACTGGCTTATGCAGGGCTGAGTTTGTTTCCAGGGGAAGCCCCAGCGGGTTTTCCCTAGGTTGGGACAGCTAGCCAGAATTCTACTGGGGACAAAAAGTGCCAAGAACATGCAGCATCCTCAAGATCTATTAAGCACAAAGGTTTCAGGGTCCATGGAATTCCAAATCAGGTGGAGACCAGGTTTGGACAGAGACTTTGGGAGCAAGCAGTGTCCTACTTCAGTGTTCAAGATGGAGCTTTAGGGTCCTTCCAACCCAGGCCATTTCATGATTCCCATAAAATAAAGCCAATGTCCTCTGCAGCCATGGGCTACCAAAATCCTCTTTCAAAGCTTGTCTAGGTTTGGTTTAGAAAGAAAACAGAACAAAAAGTGAAAGAATCACACAAATACAATTTTAGGAGCACTTTTGTGTGGAGTGTGCAGGTGGCCTTGCTTTTAGGGAACTTTAGGACTTTAGAGGGAAAAAACTCATTTTTAGCAGCTGGAGGCAGGAACAACCAAAGAGGGAGAAAAGCCAATAACTCCCAGGATATTTAGCAGTAAGGCAGGTGGGGATCAAAAGCAGTCTCCACATCACTGGACTGCCCGAAATCCTTCTGGCCACCCACAGGGCCTGCAGGTAGGCACACCTGCCAGCCCAAATCAGCACAGCCTTTCCTGGAAGGATGCACAGAATGAGAGCTTGTATCTGCAGGGTCAGCTAAAATTCCCATTCCTGAAGGAGTAGAGGGTGCTACCTTCCCAGCCATTTCCAGCTAGGGAATTCCACAGGATCTCTTAAACCCCCAGGGGGTGGTAAAGGTTCACCCCAGCATCCCACCCTGGACGTTGAACCACTACGAGCTGAAGACTTTCAGCCCAAAGTGGAGTGGCAACTTGCCCCTGAAGTTTTATAGTGGGTTGGAAGAGGCTTTTTCTTGGTTAAAAGAATATTTTTTATCACAAGCTTGAGGGAGCAACGAAAATCAGCCTGAGCTGGGATGTTTGGAAATCAAATCCTAGAAAACATGAGCAGGGACTAATTCCCTCGCTGGGAGAAAAGGTTGCTGTGAAAGATTTGGGAATTTTTAAAAGAACTAGGCTAAAAGCACTTCCCTAGACCCCAGGGGAAGTTCTTGCACAGAAGGAGAGCTAGAGGCAGTGTGAAACTTTTAATGAGGAGGCAACACAAATTGAGGCTAAAGCTCAGGAGAGATAGAGGGGCTCCTGCAAGATACTTGGACAACCCTGGCTTGATAAAGGAGCCCAGGCCAGCACTTTAAAACTCTGCAGGGCAGACTGTGGGGCAGGCTCAGTCTCACACACCACGAGCAATTGCAAGCAATTCTTCTTTACTCCCTAGTGCAGAATCATGAAGGTTTTGGGTTGGAGAACAAGCCCATCCAGTTCCCATCAGCACTCTCCACTGTCCAGGTGCTCCAGGCACGGCCTGGGAACTTCCAGGAGATCAGGGGCAGCCACAGCTGCTCACAGAATTCCATCAGCCTCCCCACCCTCACAGGGAGGAATTCCTTCCCAATACCCATCTATTCCTGCCCTCTTCCCTTTATCCTGTCCCTGCCAAGATGCATATATAAAATGTGCCTTTCCCTCTTTTCAACCCAGTCCAAGCTGGGAGGAATTCCTCATTCACTGTCCTGCCGGGCACTTCCATCCAACTGCAAGGAGCCAGGTTTTTAAATTCACTGGGAGACCAGGATCCAATCTGCTTTAAACCAACACACTGGAGACAATTCAATGAACCCCTTGGGGCTGATAGAGAGCTAATGAAGGAGATTCCACAATAGTCACTGGCTGCAGTGCCTTTTCTGCTTGGGAAATCATGGAATGCCAGCAGCATAAAAAGTGGGAAAGACCTCAGGATCATCCACTTGGGGGTCATTTTAGAAAGATCACCCAAATCCAGGATCACTGAGGTTTGGGAAAGAGCTTCAGGATCCCCAATGCCCACCTGTCCCAGCTGGAGCTCTGGTACCACCTCCGGGGAATTCCCTTGGACATTCCAGGGATGGGAACAAACAGCCCTTCAAAGCCCCACCACCTTTTCCACAGAGAAGCTCTCCTGAATTTCTCTGAGGCAAAACCCCATGCTTACCAAAATGCATTTTTGTTTTAAACCACCAGCACTCTCTCCAGGCCGGGCCAAAAGTCACTCCACAAGAGCTGTGCAGAACAATTTGCTCCCAGGAAAAGGCTCTCCCCGGTTTCTACCAAGGCTGGTTTACATTCCACCACTTACATTTCCCTGGATGAAGGGAGGAAAATAAAATCCACATGTCCATGGCCCAGCTCCAGCAGTGCCACAGATTAGAGAGGCAGCAACATGGCAAAGGAGCTGCAAGGAAAATTCCAACCATAGAAATCCTGGAAGTTCTGCCTCTTCCAGCACCACCGTCCATAGGTTGGAGGATTTTATCCCTCCAGCTCATTTACTCGTGCTGCAATCAAAGGCACTACTTTGCAATGTGGCTTTAATAGCAGATTTTTAGCCAACAACTTTCTGTCATGAGGTGGTGCATCCATGTGCCAGAGGCTGGAGGCCAACTAGGTGACCTCAGGAATGTAGGGCTTGCTTTAGTTTAAATTGATTTCTGCTTTATCATGCTCGAGGTGCATTAGTAGAAATATTTATCAATTCAACCACAAGCCCTGGTTGGTGTATTGAGAATTTTCCTGCTGTTTCCTCTGTTAATTTTGCTTGTTGTCTTAGTAGGAGAGGGAATCCTGGTTCATTTCAGGCTGAAAGCCAGGAGGGAGGTGCATCCTCAGCCTGGTTTTAGGTTTTGAGTCCTTAGCATGGTCTGGGTTGGGAGGGTTTAAGCCATCCCATTCCTTGGCAGGGCCACCTTCACTGGGAAGGTTCCTGAGAATTTGGAGCTCACTGGCTATCCCTCAAATCCATGAGAGTGAGCATCTACAGGCTGTACACTGTAAGGTTTATTTTGAAGACAGGCAGAGCCACTGGAGCTGAATTTTAACGTAAACTTTAGAGGCTCAGCTGGGAACCAACTGGAAGTTCCTGTAGAGAAGCCAATGGGATTTCCACCCTCCTGGCTGAGGTCTGTGCCCTCAAGAAAACCAATTTCACACACCAAACCCTGGCTGTTCCAGCAGTGCATCTCCAACTTTCACCCCGTGCTGGGAACAAACTCCCCATGGCAGCATCGTGGCTTTGCCTGGGCTGAGTCCACCTCACTGCCCCCTGCAGAGGGTGGGGGGGACACCTCCTAACTGAGGTTCCCAAATAGGCCAAAGGTTTCACTGCTAGCATGGCCTGGCCTAACTTATTCAGCCCAACCATGGGGCAGGGTTGGGACCAGAGCAGAAATGAAAGCAGAGGGATATAGGCTCCTGTGCAGCCTGGGTCTCAAGAGTAGTTTGAGAAAACCTGGAGTGGCCAGGGCCAGCTCTGAGCTAAGGCTGCTCTGACCTAATGGGTTTCCTTCCAGGCGACCCTCTCAGCTCACTAATAGGTTTTAGCCAAAACTTCCAATTTAGGCCAATGAAACCCCTCCTATTAGCTGTTTGCTTTCGTTTGCAGAGGGCTGGGAGTAAAGGTCAGGAGTTTTTAATTCAGACCGGCTGGCAAAGGTGCTGTTGTGATTGAAAGCACCCAGAGTTCCAAGTGTCAGGGCCACATAGCTTATCCGGCTCTGTCACTAGACCTGCTTAAGTGACCCAGCTTTGAAAAATGGTTTGTAGGGCAGAGACTTTGCTCTTTTTGTGGGATGGGAGATCCCAACAGGAGGCAGGAGCAGAATGTGGAGTGGGGACAGATGAAGAAGCCCAGCTCTGGGACGCTCCCAGGTCCCTGCAGCAGGGGCAGTTCTCTAGGGAATAGCACAGGCAAGGGTGTCCCCATACTGGCCCTTAGGAGTTGTGTGGGCAGCACAGAATCCCCACCCTGGAGAGAGAGGATTAGGCTGGAAGGGACCTAGGATCTTCCAAGCTCCATCCTGCTACGAGCACTTTTCCATAACCAGGTTTTGTTCCAGCCGGTTTCTCCCGGGGAACAGGGCAAAAGCACATCTCCTCTGCCAGGGGAATTCTCCTGGGCGGCCTCCCAACAACTCTGAGCTCCATTATACATGGGTGGCCGGGCCTGCTGGGCGGTTTGGACCTCAGTTTGAGCCGTTTTGCTCTCAGACTGTCCTGCTCTTGAGCTGGTGCAGCCTGAGAAAAGTCCCTTGCGGAACACTCCACAGAGCAGAAATATATCCACATACCACAGGGGCCCCAGCTGCACTCCAACATTTAATTTTATGTGTGCATCTAAAGTTGAATCCCCTAGAAGACTTTAAAAAGAAAAATCCTCCTTAGGACAATTTGCGACTGGAAGCAAAGAGTGGTTTTAACAGAAGTGATGGAGAATTACGATATAGGCTCTCAGCTTTTATTCTACTTCTAATCCAAAACTACCTTTGGCTCAGAGTTCATTTTAATAGATGCAATACCTAAGGTGGGGGGCATTTTGGGTGAGACTCAGTTATTTTGCTTCCATTTAAACTTGAATGTTGGGGGAAAAAACCAAATGGAACGTTGAGGTGTCTTTTCTCTGCACCAAGAATTAACAAGGGAGTTTACTTCTAGGAGAAAGAGAGGAAAAAAAAAAAGAAAAGGTTTTGGCAGATGGCCATGGCCTATTCCTGGCCTGCCAGGAAAAAACCAGGCTCTGGAATGATCCCTGAAACCCAGCAGGACCTCCTGGAGCATCAGAGGTCAAATGGGATCAACTGCTCCTCCATCTTTCTGTTTAATGATCCCATTGCGGATCCGGTGACAGCTGAGGGCCAGCAGTGCATTCCTGCCTTCCTGGCTGGGAACGATCCTGGAACCACTGGGTCAGTGTCTCTGGACAGTGAGCCTCATTTCCTGGGTTTTTCCCTCTGCACGGATCTGATTCTTCCAAATGTGGGAGTTTTCCATTTGCTTTTTTAGCTCCCACAGTGCCACACTTTTTTTTACCAGGAACAGACTCAAACCCTCAAAGTCTCTTCTGGATATGTGGGGCTCATAGAGCTAGAAAAAAAGAGGGAAAAAAAAAAAAAGAAACTGGCACCTTTTAAAGCCTCTGCTAGAACTCAGGGATAATAGAATCCCTACATGGAATCAGTTTCCTTAGAGGCAGAAGGCTTCCCTAGAGATTCCTGTTCAGGAGAGGCAAAGGGGCACCACTAGGCTAGAATGGTCTCCTCAGACAGGAGATAGGGAATTTTCAGGAAGGATAAAAGCACCAAAGTTGGATTTGGGGTTTCCTTTCTAATCCAGCAGCACAGAAAGAGGGAACCTAGGCTACAGACTAAGGACAGCTGGGAAGGAACCATGAGAGGAGAACCAGGAAAGGCAGGGCAGCAAGAAAGCTCCAGGAGGATTGGGGCTGAGGAGGCCAGGAAGAGATCTGCAGGGAGCAGCTGATCCTAGAGCTGGCAACCAATTAAAGGAGCGAACCTTAGGAGCCAGCCACTTAAGAAACATCCAAAGAAACTGGCCATACAAAAAAACAGCCAAATACAAAAACAATGCATCCCAAAAAGGCAGTAAATCCAAAAGGCAATAAATCCCAAAAGAGCAATCCCAAAAGACAGAAGTGTCCCAAAAGAAAGGTGGTAATCCCCAAAGAGCCAATGAAATCCCAGAAAAAGGCAAGTGTCCTGAAAAGGCAGTAAGTGAAACCCAGTGTCCCCGAAGAACATTAGAGGAAGCGGTAAATCTGAGGGTGATAGTCTAAAAGGTAGTAAATCCCAAAAGTAAATGTCCCCAAGAGGCCGATAGTGAAATGATACAGAAAATAGTATTCCAATTAAAAGCAAGGCGAACATAACTCGAAAGTATTATTAAATCCCAGGGTCTTGTCCAGTATACAAAGGGAGAACATTAAATCCATTCATCTAAAATCCATTAAATCCCATGCCATCCCAAAGGCCCTAGATTCCAATCTGGGGTTTGACTCTGGGATTTTGTTCCCACGACAAGTTCCCCATTTTGGAAACAGTTCCTCTGCCTTTGAGGAGGGATAAAAAGTCCCACAATCCCTTTTCCCTGCTGGGACTAAGAGCCAGGAGCAAAGACCTGTGGCAATGCCAGCCAGTCCTAGGTTAGAACTTATTTCCAGTTCTGGAAATTTCTAGAGTTAACTAAAATCCAAGGACCTGGGTTGGAATAGGGGTGACAAAATTCCATGCAAGGATGGCAAAAAAAACCACTCACATTAGGAGGATAGGAAACAATCAGCACTTACGAGAACTCCTCAGATTTTATTTTTTTGAGGATGCTTGCTTTGAAGTAGATGCTTCCCCCAAAGAGATGAAGCTTCAGAGCTCAGCTAATGATTTTAATGTGCTGCTAAGCAATGGGTGGCTCTGTTGTTGACCACCAGTATATTATAACAAAATATTGTAGGTTTTCTGTATTAACAAAGAAAAGGAACTGGAGTTTACATCTCCTTCATCTATTCCTAAAGACCTCCATGAAACGGGCAGGAGAGACCCCTCATTACCAAAAGGACACTTGGGGCTAAGGAAGACTGAAAAAAATAACAAAAAAATAAAATCAGCAGTTTTTCTACACCCATCAGCAACACCTTGGGATGGAGTATGACTCAGTCCAATCCTCTGGGTTTGGTGGTGTTGAGGATTAAATATTCACATTTAGCAGGGAAGAATTAAGCTGGAATGTTCCATGCACCAGGATGGAAAATTCTCAATATTTTGTTCTCCACTTGGAAATCCCTCAACATTCCGAGGAACCCCCAGACACATGGTACTAGAATTCCAGAAAAACCAGTGAGGAATGGGGGGCAGCAGCAGAAGGAAAAAGGGACCGACAACCCTAAACCACAGAATGGGTTGTAAAATTCTCCTTTAGGGAATGGCAGCCAATCTAGGACGGGTTTAGAACTTACAAATCCCATTTGAATCCATTTTACTGGGATCCTTCTCACCACATTCATCCCATGAGCACATTCCTGAAGGGAGAAACCACAGCCATGAAGTATCAATATTAAAGATTTCAATGTTTACTTACACAGCACAAATTAATTCCAAAATAATTTAAAACTCAAAATTATGGTGCAAAACTACGCCCATACATCCTTGCTGACAGAGTATTATGCAATAAACAGCAAAAAAAGGCCTTTAACACTTAGTGCTTTTCTTCAAAACAAAAGAGTCCACAAAATTATGATTTTTTTTCTCGCCAAAATTGACTAAATCCTAAACTAAAACCCAAAGCCACCCAAGAAGCTCACACCTATAACCCGCAAACCTAACTATTTGTGTTCCCATTTTAAGGCTTTCAAAATAGTGAAATAAAACCAAGCCTACCAAATACGAAACCGCTCTTCGTTTACATCATGTCTTTAAAGGCAACCAAGTTTTACCGCCAATGGTATTCATTTTCTGCTAAAAGTAACATATATTAAATAAACTTTTTTCCACTTCTCTCAAAATCAAACACCCGACTAGTTAAAAAAAAAAACTACTTAGAAATATATTTCAAAAAAAGAGTTTCAAGGGCACCCCCGTTTCCCCTCATCCAGGCAAGTTCTCCAGAGTTCCTTCTTCCCTTCATCTCAGTTTAAAGATTTCCCCTTTCTTTAGGGCATGGGCAGAGAAAGGAAGTAGGTAAAGACTGATAAAGCTAATTTAAAAATTAAACTTATTAAAATGCCCATAAAATTAAAAGAATAAAAATTTAAATGTAGAAAAGGCCAAATCCTGATTTAAACCTTACCAGAGAAGGAGACAAAAGAAAAATCTGCAGGATTTTTAATATGCCGGAAAGAATGAAACGAAAAGATTAAATAAAAATTTAAAACTGACACTGAAGGCAAAATCTATAGAATTTCAAATATGCCAGAGAAAGGGAAAAAAAAAAAATCACAGATTTAAATGCAAGGAGGAAAGCGAAAGAAAGATCACAGATTCAGTATAGAGAGGACGAGGAAAAAATAAATTAAAAGTTAAACAGCTGAAAGAACCAAGAAAAGGATTAAGGTGTGGAAGACCCAAAATGAAATAAAAGTTAAGGTATGCAAAGGAAAAAAGGTAGAGCAATGCAGGAGAGAACCAAGATAATGAAATAAAAGTTAGACATACAAAAAGAAAAAAGTTAGGCATACAGGAAAGGGCAAAAGAAAAAAATCCTGATTTAAATGCCAGGAAAAGGGGCAAACAAAAAATCACGGTTTTAAATGTAAGAGGGAAATAAAATAAAGTTTAAACTTGTAATGGAGGAAAAAAAAATTGGCTTTTAGGAGAATAGAAACTGGAACAGGGAAAAGCTACATACCCAAAATTGCATCCAAGGTTTACTTTTGACTGGAATCAGTTTAGATCCTTACAAAGGAATACCTGCGAAGTAAAGAAAAAAGCAAAGGGGATTTAAGTTGGGTTGATCGAGGACATTATTGTTTAATAAAATTCACATGAATTCAAAGGGATGGGGGTTTATTCACATACTTCTAATATTTGGAATTTGCTTACTGTCAAAGGGAGCTGAAATGTAACAGAGAATGGGAAGTGCTGCTCTGTGGAAATGGAAAAGGAAAGGATTCACAGATTTTTTGGGCACTCCAGACTTCAAGAGATTTAGACAAATTTTAAATTAAAAAAAAATAAATATGTTTTGTTTTTTAAAATAGTGTTTATTCCCAATTGCAAGCTTCAAATCCCACACTGGGACTTTGTTTGGATTTATTTTATATTTATTTGTATTTGCAATATTAAATAACACAAAAACACAAAAACCATCCCAATGCTAAATACACTTAGTTTCAAGATTTACTTTTAGGAAGTTGTAAGACTAGAAAAATATCCTGGAATAAGTGCATTTTATACTCATCATTTGATGGGTTTTAGACTAAAAAAAAATCAACCTCAATGTTTTGGACTTGCATTTTAGCAACAATTTCCATGTAGATTTTACTAGTGTATAAAAGAAAAAAAAGCAGGTGATTTGGCAATTAAAGTTAAATAAAATTTGTAAAATTTTATTTTAAATTAAATAAGTGTAAAATCTTAAATTATTGGTACATAAAATTTTCTTTGGAATTAAATCAAATTTGTAAAATGTAATTTAACGATTTTTTTTTAAAATTTATAAAATTGTTGTTTTTACCATCTTCAATTTACAAACTGTTCAATTTAATTCTTTCACACAAAATTAATCAAAAAAAATTTGTTTAATTGAATTTCTAAATAAAGCAGCTTTTTATTAAGTTCTCTGATTAAGGGGGACCTCCACTTTGATCTCACACTCCTGCTTTTTTTGGGAATTCTCATTTCTTCCATTCCTATTTCTATTTTCTCATTGTTTCTGTACCTCATTCTATTTATTTTCTCCAACCTTTCTTCTTCCTGTTCTCAGCCTATTTCTTTCTATTTCCTCCTTCTGTCTTCTTCTCTTCTCCATTATTTTCTTTCTATTTCTTTTCTTGTTCTCCCCTTCTATTTCTCTCTGTTTCCCTTCTATTTTCCTGTTTCTCAAACTGTTCTCCTTATTTCTCCTAACTTTCTCCTTCTGTTTCATTCTCATTTCTTGCAACAGCAGAACCCCCTAGAACCATTTAAAAAAAAAAGAAGCCTCAATAAAAAAAAAAAAGAATTAATAAAATGGCATATTTTGCTGGCCTGGTTTCTGACCAGTGCTAAGTGCATCAATCAAGAGGCTCCTCATATGACAGTAGCCATACACATTTTTTATTTATTCTGATTTCTTTCTCTGAAGAAGAGACAAATGCCAGAACTGACAAACCAAAGGGCCACTCAGAATCCATAAAATGGCAAGGAATTTAAAGGAGGATTCTTCATTTTTAATAGATACAAACAGGGCCGAATTGCCCAATTTCCACAGGTTTTGCCATTTCATTTCAGGAGTGTCTCTAATGAGTTAACAGATTTATTTATTAAAAAAATGAGGTTTTTTTCCCACATTTTGAAAAGATGTTTCCTTGTTCCCATCAGATAATAGGAAAAATATAGGATTTGATTTTTAGTCTGCACATTTACATAAGAAGTCTGCTGATTCAAGTAATTTCATGGATTCTCAATCTCATTTAAAAATGATCTCATGGCTTTGATTTTCACTTGCAGGGAGAGACAACATTTTGTTTTAAGCCCTGACTTATCCAGAGGAAAAATCCATAGCCTCGGATCAGCTGGAATCCCATAAACTATCATTTTAATATTTGAGTTGGTGTTTTACCACCTTGTCCTGATGATTAATTCTACTAGCTTCTGCCATAGATTCTGGAGAAGTAAAACTGAGCAAGCCCTGCTTTTGAACTAAGTATTCAGGAAACACTTCTTGCTCTCAGGGTTTCAGGTACAGCTCTAGAAAAACCTTTAGGATGGGAATTCCCCAAAATGACACAAATGCTACTATTTCCAAGTCCTTTTTCTTCTTGCATGCAGAGCATGTGGGATGAGGTTTTGTTTCCTCATCAACAGACTTGCTTTATAAATTCACATTTCCTTCCTCACTCAGCCATCCAGAGGCTGCACAGGTTAATTCATAATTATTTAATGCAGGGTTTATTTCCAGGACAGGGGCTTCAAATGTATAAAACATTCCATAAAAATTCCAAACAGAGTCCATTAAAAATAGGATAAACCAGGCAGATTTTGCTTTTACATCTACTGGATGTTCTGTGGAATAATAT